>CM046438.1:32399445-32999445 GCA_025506505.1 Flaveria sonorensis | reverse complement strand
CATCTTCTTTCTCCAAAGAAGTGCTCAATGCCACCTTCAATGAGATGGGATATGAAGGACCCTTTCTGCATCCACCTTCTCCAAATCTCTGGTATATCACAACTGGAGAATTATCCTTCATATCTTCCTGCACTATCTATCTAATAAGTCGGGAGGATAGGACTTGGTACCATTGGATCTAGCAGGGGATATCCATGGTCTGGTAAAATAGCAGAGTTAGGATTTCTCAAACTTCATTTTTTAACATATGTGCTAAAATGTAACTGCTAGAAAGTTTAAGGTTTTTATGTACCCAAGATTCTTACAAGTAATATTACAAGAAGAATTAGGGGATAAAATAAAACTAAGTAGAGTTGTTCATGCTCTAGGGACATTAAACAAAGCAATATTTTCAAAGTTCAGAGCAACTCCAAAATCTTTTTCAAGAAAGGTGACTCTCTTATTTGAGCACATGTTTGAGGTCACTAAGCCTCAGGGTAACAACATAGGTAAACCCACCATTGTTGATCCCACACCCTCCATATCAAAGGTAAAATCACTTAAACATGCAAACCCTTGCATCTTCTACTAAGAAGATGTTGGCCCCTAAATCACCCTGTCTCAAAAAGACAAGACTAAAAACCAAGGTCCCAGTCAAGTCAATGTTGTTACCCTAAGCAAAGCTCAAAGAAAAAGATTTCTCTTCCTTCTATTGAGAAAACCCATCCAGCCTGCAAGCTCTCAATTGAAGTCCCAACACTCCATTAAGAAAACCAGAAAGGATACCCATATAACTGAGACAACTTCTAAGGAAAAAGTCTAATTAGGATCTGGTTCACATCCCAAGCCAATAGACACAGCTCCATTTTCTCCATTACACATGTCTACCACCCATGAAGATGACATTCTTATAAACATATCAGCATGACCCACTGTCTCCCCATTCCCACATAACATAGTCAGTGGAGACTGATGTGTTTACAACAACATTTGATCCATATCCTCTATCCCAAGAGATTGATCCTAGGGAGGAAAGGATCAATGTGGACGAGGCTGTCTTTACTACTGATCCATCAATTAATCAGCAGGACAGAGATGACATCATTAAGACATCAATCATGACAACTCAGATTGGGGATGTCTCTTTGGTGTCATTCATTGAGGAGAGGAATCCAGGGTGCCAAGAAACCATATCATGTTGTAAGGGTGTAGAGGCTCAACCTAGTACCTCAGCTCCCAAGGATTCCACACCTATGGATGAGGGAAGAATGCAACAAATAGATGAACTGACAACCCAAAACCTTGATCTTGCATTGGGAGTAGCACTCTTACAAGAAGAAATACAAGACCTCAAGGTTATGTTGAAGAAGCAAAAGTTCTCGAATTTGAAAACTGTATGCTGAAAGCTTCGGTAGATAGAGTATCTGAGTTGGAAACCCAACTTAGAACTCTACAGCAAGAAGCTGCAAGAGTTGTCACCCTTTAAGAACAAC
Source organism: Flaveria sonorensis (assembly GCA_025506505.1). Taxonomy (NCBI): domain Eukaryota; kingdom Viridiplantae; phylum Streptophyta; class Magnoliopsida; order Asterales; family Asteraceae; genus Flaveria; species Flaveria sonorensis. The sequence goes on along the minus strand of CM046438.1, from coordinate 32,997,973 downwards.
TTACAACTCTTTAGCAAACAACTACAAAGGGAATGGATCTTGAGAACAAAGTTAAACACCTACAAGAGACCATTGACCTTTGAAAATCCATCATCCTGAGCCTTCAACCTTTAGCACCATAAGAACCTTTGGATGTGCCTTCCTCCATCACTCTAGTGTCATTTGGAATCTCAGATGATGCTACCAAAAAGGGGAAAATGATCCCAAAGAAGCTGAAGACATTCTTCAGAGATTGGCCACTCAAGTCATTCAAGCAACTTAGCCAATCTCTTTCTTTTCGTAATGGGCTGACAGTATAAGCCTTTATTAGAAGCTGGAGTCAACTTGAAAAAGCTTCTAGACAAATATTGCTATGATAGTGAAGAGGAGAAAGAAATTGAGGCCACGAGGATAATGAGGAGGATGAACCAAAAGGTTCTACGTGGGAAGAGGAAAATGGCCATTTTAAAGAAATCCAACACTTTTTCTTCACTCTCTCTAAAAGAAAAAGAACTGATGAAGAATCATCAAAGAAATAGAGAGAGCTTGGACTTGAAGCCCCTCCCAAGTCATCTGTCGACAAAGAAGCACCACTTTTGAAAGTACTTTTAGACACTGCTGACGCACTAAAAAAATCAGGTGTTGATTCAACTACTTAAAGCACTACACAGGAGACTCCTTCAGCAGATGAGTCCTTAGAAAAGATGGTGGTTTAAACAAGAGGCACCCAGACGATGGATGATGATATAGAAAGACATGGGGTGACCCTTTATGATGAGCCTACCCAACTTCATAAGGATGCACCTAAGTTTGAACTCAAAAACCCAGGTGATATTTGGTCAACCTAAAGTTGAAACTGAAGCTCCAGTTAACTCTGAGGTGAAGATGCATACTAATGGCCCAGAACTCACTCATGATGCTGAGAGAGCTCAGACCACTGCCGCTAAACCCAAGTCAGCCGGTGAGGCAATAGGTGTAACTTCAAAACCTTCGACAGTCAAACTTACTTAAGTCTCTACATCTGATAAAGGTAAGAGACCTATGGCTACTGAAGAGGAAATAGAGATCGAATCATATAAATCGAAAGCCATATTTCTGATGAACAAAAAGTTGGAGATGTTCCCACTAATGGCTAAAAAATGATGTTTTAGTTCTAGAGGCAGGCAGATGTCAAGAGTGTAAAGGATTAAAGAGCTACAAGAACTTCGTCTCAAGAATTCAACCATGGTGATGAACCCAACAGAACAATCTCAAAACCTCTATCTAAACTAAAGACCAAAGGTGTCAAGAAAGTGATATTTAAGTCATCCAAGCCATCAGCCAAAAGCACTAAGAGAACAGCACCTCAGTAGGCTTCAACAGCTACAACTGCCGAACCAAATCTTGTGATCTCATCTAAGAAGTAAGAAAAGAAAAATGAAGAGAAATATCTCCTAGCAGCTCAACTTAAGTTTAAAGAATACAATTTTGATGAGATCATGGAGTGCAACACTCCTGAGATCAAGTCTAAGCTAATAGCTGGAACTTATGTTGAAATGGAGAAAGCAGCTGAGTCCACTAGAAGAAAAAGGGATGAAGCAGAGATAATGAAATAAGAAAAGGTTTAGCAAGAGTTTAGGGATGAGCAGCAAATGAAGCAGGTTTTTAGATAATATGGTTTCTATGGTAGACAAGTAGGACCAATGAGTATGTCAACTCTTGATCTGGATATTAGAGGAATCAAGAAGAAATTTTTTGTTGCATAGCTCTTTAAACTTGAACAGGCCAAGGAGCAATGGGAGAGACAACAAGCCAAGTCAAATATAGTTACTTAAAAGTCCTCCCATCTGCCGACTAGGCCTCCAACATCCCCTGACTCTTCATCAACTGTCTTTGATAATAAGAAGCCCATCTTTTCAGTCCTTGCAAAGATGAAACAAGCTCCAAAGAAATTAATAAAGGCAAGGATTGTTGATCTAGAAGCAGACGAGAAGATACTCAAAGAACCAAAGTGTTGGCAGCTGGGGTATCATTCTCAGATGAAGAAATTTGCTATCAAGAGGGCTAATGGATGGAGCATTTACTATGACCATAAGAATGAGGTACTTTATTTGCCCCATGAATTTTAGGGCAAATTGCTGAATACTTTAACATTTTTGGAAGTAAGAATGACAAGTCCAAGATGCTGATGCATAAAGTACTCACCTTAGTCAACTTTGATGCTGGTGAAGAAGTCTTTGAAACTCCACTATCAGCATATGATCCCATCGTGGAGTTAGATTATGATCAGAAGAAAAACACCTATTTCATAACCAAATCAGCAACTTCAATAGTAGCTTACTCAAGGAACCAACTAGTTTACTTCAACCGGTTCGAGATAGCTGACTTAATCAGGTGGAGACTAAGGAACTCCAGCAATGATTTTAAGGAAAGGGAGGTGGAAAGGTTTTAATGAGGATTCACAACTCCTACCTAGAAAGATCAAGGCAGGCTTCAGAGCATAGAAAGAAGAAAGTAGAATCTAAAGCTTCCAAAACCTCTACACCTACCATACCTAGCAACCAACCAACCTTACCTCCTCATACTTCACCACCTGCTCAAACCACTGAGCAGGGTTCTCCAAAAGTCTAACAAGGTCCTGAACAAGCTAAATCCCTTACCCAAAGCCAAACTGAACAGTCAATAGATGAAATGATCATCACTAATGTTGCTGACAGAATGAGACATGTGTTGGAGCATCCGAAAGAAGAAGATGAATTCTCCAAATTTAAGGAAGAAGAAGACTCAGAGAACAATGATAAAATCCTAAAGTGGGACTATGATTTTAAAACTGAGAGCTTCTCTATTAAAAGGAAGAATAAGGAAAAATGTTTCTTCCTAACTGAATTGGATGTTCTAAAGCTCATCCTTGAAGATTTGAAGACTATGCAAAAGTTGATCTCTAAAAATCAAGACCTACCTGACAACGACAAGTCCATGGTTGCTATTCTAAAGATCAAGTTTGGTAACAAGGCTAAGCAAAGGGAAAAAAAGATGTTATGCATGTAATTCCATAAAGCATTCATGATCCTATCACTTATTGGAGTTATGATTTCTCAACCAACACCTTCATTCTCATATATGCTGGTGCCAGCAAAGTTGAAGTCAAAGAGTATGATCTGTTCAGACTCTTTTGATGCAACATGAAGCACTTGGTGGGTATAGATAGAGCTTTGGTAGCATCATCCTAGGAAACTGCTGAACAACATGCGCTTCTACCGATTAGGATGCTTGAAGGTTAAAGACAGAGCTTTGGTAGCATCATCCTAGGGGGAATTTGTTGTATCACGAAGGATGAAACTATCGAAAACTTTGGATTTTTGCATTGCATCAACTGTCGAAATAGGCCAAGTGCTTAACTCAGGATTTCAGCATTGGTCTTCAACTGCCGAATTAGGCCAAGTACTGAAGCAACTGCTAAAGTACATATGTTGAATGACTGCTGATCAACATATGCCAGGCCACTATTGAACTACATGTGCTGAAAGACTTCTTATTAGTATATGCAAATCATCTGCTGATTAGCGGTGAACTCAATGATCTGCTCATCGACTACCACTGAAAACAAGTATGTATGTGCCAACGGCTGTTCTATATCACCTTTTTGTTAACAACATAGTACAGCAGCTGCCAACTCCTATACATAAATTATCTATTCTACTTAAGCATTTAAACATATAATAGTTATTCTTATTATTTAGCATAAAGGTCCTCATACTTGTATAGGATAGGCAAGCTTTCTAGCCCATTCGATTGTATCTGTTGCATTGTAATCTTTGTACAAATTTAGATTAATCAAGTAAATAATTTGAAAGAACTTATTGTGTATTTATCTTTACTTAAAGTACTTGTGTTGCGATAGTAAGTAACTAACTTAGATTCCGTATTTGTTAGTTACTAATCTTAGAAGAAGTTTTTGTTTGTGTAAACGAACCCGATCCAACAAATAGCTAAAGAAATGGGTCAATGGTGTCAAAAGATGTTGTGAATCCAAGGATCGAAACAGGAATTATCAGATTGATTTTAACAAGTGCTCATTGCAGAAATATCAACACTTGATGTTTAATGGATGATTAATATCAAATTGATTAGCAGTGAATAGAACAATCAAACATAAATATAAAAACGCACAAACCAAGAATTGTTCAACAATCATAATCAATCGATTCTAATGCTCTGTTGCTATTGATAAGTTGTTGTTGTTGTTCTGTGTTTTTCGTGCCCTCTTCTAATGATCTCGTTTCTATCAATATATAGAGATCATGTTCCTATTCTGTTCCTAATTCATTGCTGATCTTTCGCTATCTAGTTGCTATACTTAAGCTAACTTCCAATAGCTATGCGTATCCTTGCTTATTTATTGGCATAAGAGTTCATGATTTAGAATTAATTAAATTTGAAAACTGATGTTGATATGACGTGAAATATTTGCTTGAAATAAATGTCTTCCATCGCCATTAATGATGTTGCTCTGCCACGTTGACTTGTTTGCTTTCTGTTGACAACTTGAAGTGTTAAATAGTCTTCCGTAAGAATTTATTCTTCAACAGGAACTTAGTCTTCCGCAGCAACACTTTAGTCTTCAGGGCTTGTTCTTCTGTGATTGTGCTTCTGCAGGAGTTCTTGTACTAGTTCTTCAGTGGCAATCTCTCCTTCAGTAGCTTCACTTGTTCTTTAGCCTTGTTCAACTGATGTTCTTTAGTAGGAGATCTATGGAAGCACATCAGTTATGCTCCTGAGAACATCTACGGAGAAACACTTATTCATCCGTAGTTTATTTTAACACTTAGTCAGTTTTCCAAATTGACCAAGTCTAATGTTTTCTGCAATCATACATAAATCAACACACGTATAATATAGTTTATCTTATCAGTCAATCCAGAACAATATATTATAAAAATGATAATTACACAGTATGATTACAAGAGTTGATCTATCATCTAAACCTATACATACATGAGTTCTAGACTTAACAATACTCCCCTTAGGTTTAGACTCTAGTAATCATTGGTTTAGGTCCTTTAGCTCTTGAACTCTTGCAAAAATATTTGAATTGAAATATTCCACGACATTCCTTTGATCTTTATACTTATACTTGATATGTCGTCTTCCCATTCTCTTCAACGTCTTGTATTTCAATCCCAGGATATCCTCTTTAGTGGTGAGTGTTGTAACACCACTATTGTTAGACACCACCTCTAATTCATCATGTTCTAAAATTCTTAATTCAGTTATGGTCTTGAACTCTATTCCCATTAACTACCCAGCCTTAAACTTTCTCCTCTTGTGTGCCTTAGCATATAGTTTGTCTATGACTTGAATCTGATGAACATATAAGCACAAGTCATTCTGAGCAGTTTGGTTATGCAACTTTGGGAAGTATTTATCATGTAAGTATGATACATAGCTTGGGTGTAACAGTTTGATCTCTACATGATCAAATAGTCTGATACTTGATGCTTTCTTCTATGGATCATTTCTCTGCAGTACCAACTCCTTTCTCGACATACCCCTATTTAGTGATAGGGCATGTGTAATGATTTCCCTCAATGACTTTGATTGCAGCATCAGTCAAGTCTTCATATCCAGTTCTCTGTAGAAATTCTACATCAACCAGATGAGAACTGGAATGAGACCTTTGTTGCCTTTGCTTTCTTCTCCTGTGCTCAGCATCTTCTCTTTTTACTTCCTTCAGCACATCAGCCTTGAATTTGTGGCTAAGTCTGGCCACCGTACCAAAGAAGTCTCTACCCCTTAGACTGATTAGGTGGTTTGTGATAGGGGTGCTTTGCAGAGTAGTTAGATCTGCATCTGGAAGTGTGAGGATGGTTTCCACCAATGGGAAGTATTGTATCATTCTAGATGCTCTCTTTATCATAACACAATCCCATTCAGCATCAAATTTCCATGGAATTATCAGATGATCTTCTACTGACCATGGGGTAGTCATCTGATCAAACAGTTGAATCAGACTTGTTTTTTGTTTAGTAATCTCCCTCACAGCAGTTCCCAGAGGCCATATCTTGTTAGGAATTACATCCCTTGGCTCTCTTATCAACTTTTCCTTACCTTTGTGCATGTCTCTGCTATCAACTATAGTTGGCTCAGGAGGAGTTTGTTTTGATTGTTGTTGATAAGCAGGATTGGGAGCTCCAGTCCTGAATTTTACTCCTGTATCTAGCTCAATCTTCATTACATAATCCATCATCTTTCTGAGCTCGTCAACTGTTCTTCCTTTTAGCCCATAAGGCTCATAGTTATGGCTTTGTAGCCAACAAGTCATGTTGTACCTGGTGAGCTTCTGGGTGTCACAATGACCCAAATCATTTATGAACTTCTCCATTGTTTTGTACTTATAGAAAGTTTCATAATTGCAGATTAGGAGCATCAGCCTTGCAGCATCAAATTCTTTCAAAGCTTGAATCATCTCTCCTATGTTTAACTTCTCTACCAGGTCATATGGAAATCCATTATTGATAAGATCCATGAACATTAAGCTTTGGGCCCTCTCCTCTAGGATGTCTTTAGTGGTTAACTGCTCCTATTCTTCAGCATTATCTTCATTAATTGGTTCTGCTAATGCTATGTGCTCTAGTGACAATGTTTTTGATCTTTTTGTTGTGTCTTTAGGTTCACCAGCAGCCTCTTGGGTTTTCATCAGGTACTTCCTTTTTCTACTGTAAGTGATTGTGGGTTCATCAGTTTTTCTCACTTCACTTTCTCCTATTTTGCTTATTTCACCTTTAGGCAACCTTTTCTTTAATGATTCAATCTCAGCATCTTTTGCTTTCAACTGATCTGATTGTTCATCAAGTAAGTCATTCAAAGCATCTATCACTTCATTATCTATCTCCACATCTTCGCTCAGCCTTTTCAACCTTCCTTCCAAACTAGTGATTGTAGCATCTTTCTGAGCTATCAGTCTATCTTTCTCTATCAGCTCTTTTTTCATTTTCCTCAACTTTTCTAACTTCCTGTTGCTTTTAATGATCAAATTTTTGTATTTTGCTACCAAGTAGCTCTTACTGACATCAATCTCTTCTTCATTCAAGTTATCTTCATTATAAGCAATGATTTCAACATATCTCCTCTCCTCTTGTTCAACATTCTCATCTTTTTCCCTTTCATCTTCTACATAGATCTCCTTAGTTGTGCCTTCTTATACCTCATCAACCTCCTCCAGATTAAGTATCTCAGTGTGTGCAGGGCTTACTGATGGTGAGACAGGTTCCGTAGGTGTGGGTGACACATTGGATCAGTTGGTGATTGGATGAGTTGTGGTGAGATTGGCTCAGTGGTAACGGAGTCATGGGATGTTAGCAAGTGTGTGGGTGAGAACTAAGAAACCTCCTCACCAACTACTTTTGTTGAAGCTATGTTAGCTGTGGTTTGAGAGTGATCAAGAGAGATTGGTTGTGTGTGTTCACTTGAAGAGGATATCAAGTGGATTGGTGATAATGATGGTTGATGTTCTTGATGATGAGCTTTAGGAGATTCAGCTGTTGGTGTTTGATGTTGGGACAGTTCAGGGAATTCAATTAGTGGACTATGCTATTGAGGTTCTTAAACCCACAGTAGTTCTTGAGGTCTGTCCTTTGCCTCATCTAGGACATGAGCGAACATCTCTACATCTCCTCCCTGGTATTGTCCTGTCAGTTTGTTCAGGAGTGATCTTCCCAGGTGAGCTTGTACGCAGACATCACCATCTCTTGCAATGTTTGGCAGTTGATCATTGATGATGAGTTGAAGGAATCTAGGGAACATGTACATCTTGTTCTCTTTCTGCACCCTTATGTGATCACATAGGCAGCCAAGGATGTACTTGGAATAATTGTACTTTCTCCCCTCATGGATCTGAATAATTCCTTATGAAATGTGCCTAGAAAGCCTATCCAATCCTGACTTTCGATTGGAGATACACTTCAGATAAGTGTGGCACAAGAATTTGTACGGTTTGCTCAGCCTCCTCTTCTTGATCTCACCGTTTCGGTAATCACCTTCATAGTCCAACAATCTAAATACTTTCTGATTGTATTCATGGTCAAATACATCAAGGTGGCCTTCTTCAGCATCTCTGAATTCCAGTGCCATCCGGATTGTGTGTTGATCAATCCGCAGTTGTAGATTTCTGACGGTAGCATATATGACGTGAGCTTCATCTTCTTCCTCCACCCTTGCCGAGTCCCAGAAATGTATCATGTGTGTTTGATAGATAACAGGATCTACAGTTAGTGCATAGTAGAGTCTTGTTCTTCTCAAGTATCTTATAATGTCTCTGCATTCATCATCTACATCTGGATTCAAAAATACAAAGACATTTTGGTCTTTTATGAACCGGTTAGTCATGGTGACTGTGGTATTTGAGTAGTGTTCGATGTAGAAGATGAAGAGGGGGTTTTGGATGAACAGATTTCTAGGTCTGAAAGTGTTTTGCAAGTGAATAGAAAGGCCAATGGTCGATGCCCTTTTTCATACTTTTCCAGGCTGTTTAACCTAATCTTAATGACGTGGGAACCATTTACCCTTTTTACCCTTCCGAGGTTATCCACAAGCTTATGCTTCCGCAGAACATCTATGGAAGGCAAAAACTTTGTTGTTTTAACCTAACAGATTAATTCTTCCGCAGGAACATCTACAAAAGACAAAATTTGTTATGAATTTGCTGTTTTATCCGTAGGTTACCAATCTATGGAAAAACGATTATTGTTCCTTTTTTGAAACACAATGTTAGATCATTTGTTCTTTGCTATTGGACCTTGTTGACTCTGCTTCATGGCCATTGTGCAAAATTGATTTGGTTAAAACCTTTAAATATCCTACAGCCAAGTTAGTGCTCAAGTTCCAACTTTCTTCATTTAAAAATGTAACACATTTGATACTCAGATTTTCATGCTGATCTAATACTCCCCCTTAAATTTGTGATTAATCATAAAATTATGCATTTATCAAAAATTTATAAAGAATAGCATGAAAAACATTATCTGTCCAACTAATTTGCAAAGAAAAAGAACAAAACCATAAATTATTTACAAGCATTGATATCATATAATGGGATCATCCTATAACACTAAGAAACTTCCCAATGACAGTTTTGGTTGATGAAAGAAGACATATCTAGTGTTGATTGCAAGTATATTGATCCTCATAAATTCAAACAAGAGTGTATATTCAACTTGTCATGCTATTTATCATGTTTTAAAATTGTTTAAAGAAGGACAAGTATGGACTCCACATTCAATTCACATTGAAGTTTGTCCTCCGTAGATGAGTCAATTTATCACTTTTTCACCCTTAAAACTATGTTCCGTAAGTTATAAGCTCTATCTTAAGATTTCTTTGAAATCTTATTAATGCTGATATGATTTGTGAGCTCTGAATTAATATATAGTTGTTCACCATGGATTCTTTTAGAGCTGTTCCTTTTGGTATCCTTTGATACTAAGCATCAGGACACCAGGTCTTTACTTACGTAAAACAGAGGTGCCCAGGAACTCAGGTCTTTGCTTATTCAAAATAGAGAGTTCATGATGCGCAAAGATAGAGGTTATAAAGTGTTACAACATAGTGTGCTTAGGTGAGTAAGTTGATCACAGCAGGATAAGACTTACTTCCTTGCTCCTCAAAATGGAAATAGCCACAGTTTGTCACCTTGACATTATGTTATGCATGTCTTGTTTAGTTTCAACTCAAGCTGAACCTACTTACATATCAATTCACATCTGATCAGTCTATATGAATTGTTTGATAAATGAGGAAAGTAAGAAAATGTATAGTGTACTATCATTTCCCATTATATGAACTGCTTATTCAATAAAATATGTAAATATGACAATAGGTTTGTATTTTTATATGTTTTAATAACAATCTATGGCTGAACAAGTTTGTTCTTTCGTAGATGTTCATATTAAAATTATAATGGATAGAGCATGCTTTTTATTATGTTGATCAAGACTAAATCTAAATTGATCATGCCTAATGACTTAATTAAGAAATTAAATCTAACTGAATCAAAGGATTTAGTGAATAAATCAGCAAACTGATTTGTTGTGTCCACTTTGATCAACTTGATTAGTCCTTTTTCTGAACAATCTCTCAGAAAATGGTATCTGATTTCTATATGTTTAGTTTTACTATGTTGCACTAGATTAGCAGTGATAAACATAGCAGCTGAGTTATCTATGTGGATTGGTGTATAAAGAAAATTGTAACAATAATCAAGTAGTTGGTTTTGCAACATTAAAACTTGAGAGCACCCAGCTGAAGCAGCTATGTACTCAGCCTCAGCTATGGATACTGAAACATTTGTCTGCTTTTTGCACTGTCAAGAAACAAGTCTTGGTCTGAGGAATTAACAACCTCCAATTATTGATTTTCTGTTGTTGTTGTAACCTCCATAGTCACTGTCTGAGTATGCATACAGTTTGAAGTCTCCTTATTTGGGATACCAAAGTCCAAGTGCTAGTTTCCCTTTAAGATATCTAAAAATTCTATTCACTGCATATAAGTGTGACTCATTTGGATCTGCTTGATACCTAGCACAAACACACACAGCAAACATTATGTCAGGTCTACTGGCAGTCAAGTACATTAAGGATCCTATTATAGATCTATATAATCTTTGGTCAATAGACTTCCATGTAGGATCTGGTACTATCTTATTTATGGTAGATGCTGGTTTTTTGCATGATGAAGATTCAGCAAGACTATATTTCTTCAGTGTTTGAAGAACATAATTCTCTTGATTGATGAAAATACCATCTGTTTTCTAATGAACTTGTAGACCCAGGAAGAAAGTTAATTCTCCCATTAAACTCATCTGAAACTCAGATTGCATCAAAGCTTCAAAGTCTTCATACAATCTCTTGTTTGTTGATCCAAAGATGATGTTATCAACATATATTTGGACAACTAAGAGATCTTGATGTTTATGTTTGAGAAACAAAGTTTCATCAATGGTTCCTTTTCTGTAGCCATGCTTCAGTAGGAATGCAGACAATGTGTCATACCATTTTCTTGGTGCTTGATGAAGACCATACAATGCTTTGTTAAGCATGTACACCCTGTGAGGGTAGTCAGGGTCTTCAAAGCCTGGGGGTTAGGAAACATAGACTTCTTCATTAATTTTACCATATAAGAAGCCACACTTTACATCCATTTGGTAAACTGTGAACTTCTTGTAGGCAGCATAGGCTAGAAATACTCTGATGGCTTCAATCCTTATACCTGGTACAAAGACTTCATCATAATCTATCCCTTCTTCTTGTGTGTAGCCTTGTGCAATTAGCCTTGCTTTGTTTCTAACAATTATTCCTCTGTTATCTAGCTTGTTTTTGAGTAACCACCTAGTGCCAATTGGATGCTGGGCTTCATGGAGATCAACTAGATTCCATACCATCTACTTTTTGAATTGTTGAAGCTCTTCTTGCATTGCTTCAATCCAGCTATTGTCTTTTAATGCTTTAGTTATGTTTGGAGGAACTACTTGTGATAGAAAACAAGAGAACAGACAAATATTGGCTGTTCCTTCTTGCCTTCTTGTAGTTCTACTATTAAGTTCACCAATCATATTGTTAATTGGATGATCCTTGTGAGTTGTAACTGTTGGAACATTGTGAACTTGGATAGATGAATCCAAGTTGTTGATATTAGTTGATGGAGATAGAGTCAGCTGGGATGAGGAATCAACAAAGTAGTCAAACTCCTCTGTATGTTGATCTTGTGAAGCTGAACATTGTCCATCTTCATGCATTTGTGTTTCTGCAGATGTGTTTATAACTTCCGCAGCAGTTGAAGGATCAGCTGCTGATGTTGTAGTTGGTTTATCTGCATGTGTAGAAGTAGTCGGCATGATCTCTATTGTGTTTGGATCCTCAGGTGATGAAGGTGGATCAGCTTCGGAAGTTGGAATATCTACAGAACTAGGATGCATTTCTGTTGAAGAAGGAACTTCTGTTGGAGAGGGAACTTCCACTGATGTAACTGGTACTTCTGTTGATGTTGAATTCTCATTTCCATAAAGATGATCATAGCCTGTTTGAGCTGTATGTTCAACATCAACAACACTTTGATTGTGTGTCTGAACTGCTCTTGGTGGATCAGCTATCAATGGCACTTCACCCATGTTTGGAGGAACATAAGGATAACATGTAAGCAGGACCTGTCACATTCAAGTAACCAGTGTTAAATGACTTTGTTAATGCATATATATCAAACAGCCAAGATGATCCTTTTACAGATTGTGTAAACATGGATTCATCAAAAGACACATTAGGAGTTTCTTCCATAATGTTGTCTTGTGGAATATATACACTGTATGATTTAGATGTTGATGATACCCAACAAAGAAACCATCATATGCCTTTTTAGCAAACTTTCCTAATTGTTCTTTAGTGTTTAAGACAGACACATGACACCCAAAAGCTCTAAGATATCCTATGAAAGGTTTTTGTTTAAACAAAAGTTCATAGGGTGTTTTGTTGTGTTCTTTGACTATTAAGGTTCTGTTTTGAATAGTGCATGTTGTATTCACTGCTTCAACCCAAAATGTTATTGGTAGCTTTGAATCAGCCAACATTGTTCTTGCTACTTCAATTAGAGTCCTATTTCTTCTTTCCACAACTCCATTTTGTTGTGGAGTTCTCGGAGCACTGAATTGTCTAACAATCCCTTTTTCCCTGCAAAAAGAGTCTAAAATATAATTAACAAATTTAGTTCCATTATCTTTTCTTAAACCTTTTACTTTTAGATCAAGTTGATTTTCTATCTTGGTGATAAACTCCATTAAAATTTTTGATGTTTCACTTTTATGTTTTAAGAAAAATACCCAAGTAAATCTAGTGAAATCATCAACAATCACCAAGCAGTATTGCCTTTTTCCAATGCTTAACACATTGGTTGAACCAAAGATATCCATATGCAATAACTTTAGTGGTGTTGTGTTAGTGTTAATTGTTTTGGATTTATGTGATACTTTGTGTTGTTTTCCTTTAGAACATGATAAACAGTGATTAGAACAGTAAAATTCTTTCTTTGGAACACCAATGACTAAGTCATTTTTCACTAATTTATTCATGTTTTTCATGTTGGAGTGAGCCATCCTTCTATGCCACAGTTGAGATTCATCTTCTGATGACTTAAAAATCAGGCATGTTTCTTTGCTTGTTATTGATGTGTTGTTCATGTCCAACACATAAGTGTTGCCTTTTCTTGGTTCCTTAAGAAGGATCCAGTCTTCTGGGATTTTGAAACCTGGCTTAAGAATATAACAGTTAGTGTTATCAAAGAATGTGGTATAGTTTTGATCAAAAATTTGAGACACTTAACAAACTGAATTGTAAATTTTCACAAAAATTAACTTTCTTAAACTTTAGTACACCATTTGTTACCATTCCTTCACCAATGATTTTACCTCCCTTCTTATCCCCACCAAATGCTACATATGAAGCATTTTTATGTTTGAAATCATGGAGGAGAGAACAGTTTCATGTCATGTGCCTGGAACAGCCACTGTCAACATACCACTTGTTGTCAGCCCTCCTTGGATGTTCCTGCAAAAACATAATGAAATTAATTAGAACATGGAGCCCAAGCCTTAATCGTCTTGGGCTTGCCATTTTTATCTAATATAGTTATTTTTTCATGGATGAGCCTTGATGTTACTAAATTATTTTTAGGTTCAATTGTTTCATTATGTTTTGTTTTGGGTGAGGATGATTCTTTTGATGATGATGATGAGGTGCTTTCATCTCGGTTCATACTGAATTGCTCAATCATTTCTTCTTCCAGTGCCTTTTTCATTGGACTTGAGATTGAGGCTTGCCCTAAAAATGTTTTTGCATCCTTTGATTTAGACTGAGGCACATGGTCACCTTTTCCAAAGTGATCAAAGAAGTCATCATCTTCCTGCAATTCTACTTTTTTATGAGGTGTCTTGATTTGAACATGTCTTTCTTTCATTTTCTTTTTTTGATTCTCAACAGATGTTTTCTTTGTCTTTGAATTCTTCTGCTTTTGTTGCTGCTTCTTTTGTTTTGAAACCTTTGAATCATCATACTCAGAAGATTGTGAGTCTGATTCAGTTTTGTTCTTTTTGTTGAAAAAACATTCTTGAGTGGAATGATTATGTTTGTTGCATATCGCACAATATTTGTTAAAGTAACAATCAGAAGTCATGTGATTGTTCATATTGCATATTGAGCAATAGCTGCTAAAGTAGCATTCTTCTGTGTCATGGTTGTGCATATAACACCATTTACAATACTTCTCTTCAGCTTCACTGTCAGTATCAACTTTTACCTTTGTCTTTTTCTTGATCATTGCCTTCTTTTGCTTCTTTAGTTCCTTTTCAAATTTTGCAGTTGATGATTCTTTACCCTTACCTGACATGATGTCAAAGGGTTCTTGTTTATGAGCATCCAGTTTTTGTTGTCTCTTAATTCTTTGTTCATTGGATGCTTCCGCAAATGTTTTCTTCTTCTGTATTCCTTCTGCGGATGACTGTTTTGGAACATGTTACTTATACTTTTCTACGGATTTATTTGACTTCTTCTTCCGCAGGTGATCTGCGGAGGTGAGTTTTTCTTCTTCTATGGTTCTTTTTGCTGAATTGCTGTTGTGTTGGTTCAGTACATGAATGCCTTCATTCAGTTCACCAATTCTTGTGTAAATGGTCTTCAGCAAATTTCTTTGTTTTGGTGGATAGGAAGTTTTATTTCATCCAACACTTTAGGAATTAGATGTTCTTTCATCATAGTTTTTCCCTCACCCAAACTAGTAATTTTAGGCTCATCGCCCTCATCCAGATCATCACAGTTATTATAATCAAATTCTGATTTATTTTATTTTGAAAGTTCCGATTGAGATGAATCAGTTTCACTTGACTCGGAGTCATTATTTGTCATTTCATTATTTTCATCTTTTGACTCAGTTTTTGTGCTAGACATGAAATGATTTGATAAATTGTTAGTCATGGACTCGGGTAGGGTGGTGTAGTTGTCATTTACTGGTGGTGCAACAGCATGAAATCTCAATCCAGATATATTCTTTGACTCAATATGAGAGTTTAACAGTTTCTCATACTACTGTGATGACAATTGGAATTTCCAAAGTTTTACTTCTGTAGATGCATGATCTAACATAGACTTTGTTAATGAAATAGTCAAATGCTCAACTTATGCTTTCAGATTGTAATTTTCAGACACAAGTTTATCTAAATCTTTTTGTAATGAATTAATTTTTAATTGATAAAGTTTGTGTTCTCTTACATGTGATTCTTTTAAAAGCAAAGTTTCTTTTACTTTATTAGCCAATTGTTGAGCATGAGTTCTATGTCTTTCAACTTCATCAACACATGTGGAAGAACATAACCTTTCTCTTACCTCTCTGGCCATTGGTGGAATCTTGTTTTCCATATTGCCCATCAGTGCTTGATTTTCTTCCATTACATCCTTTTCATACATGCTCCAATCACAGGTACCATACTGCAAAAATAATTAAACCAGTTTCTTTAGAATTATTGGTACCTAATGAGTTGTTTGTCGATGGTGGGGATGAGTTGGTCAGCTGAGGTTGTGTGAAACTCCTTTGACTTGATTATCTAGAGTCATTTGTTTGTTCCTGATTGCTATTGCATTCCCATGAGAAGTGCCCATAGAGATTGCACTTGAAGTATCTCACTTTGGACTTGTCAACACCTATCTTAGTTGATCTTCCTCCCACTGACAGTCCCTTGTTCCTTTTCATGTACATTTTAGCTCTGTAAGCTATCATTGCCATCTGCCATTGCAGATCCATCTCTTCTACTTCATCAGGATAAAGTTCTTCAAGGTCCTAATCATAGAAGTGGGCAGGAGTCAAAGTGCTACCCAAGTAAGCCTAGAAGCTTGAACTGAATGCTGCAAAAGCTGCCTTTTGATCTTCAGATTCCAGAACCACATTGATTGGTTCTGTTTGATCGCTGTTCTTTTTTATCTTGGAGTCATCATCCTTTCCTTTGACTTTTTGTTTTGATTGTTTTGAGAGCTCAATTTGGAAGACTTGGCAGCATAGAAGCTTGTTACCTCTTCATTGTCACTCTCAACACATGAGTTGTCTTCATCTTCATTAGAGATGAACGCACTTCCAACACCCTTTAATTCCTTGAATTGTTACGATGCTATAGGTGCTTTAATGCTCTTGTTTCTTGTCTTCTCATCTAACTCCAAAGCTTCTACCTTTGCAACCAGAGTGTCTAGTCCTAGCTACTTCAAATCCAGTGTGTTTTTGAACATAAACACAGTCTGTGTCCAACTTTCTGGTAGTGCATGAAGCATCTTTTTGTTTAACTCCTCGTTGCTGTACTACAGTTCAAAGATATTCATCTCTATAACCAGTTGCATAAATCTGTGGAGTTGTTGAGGGTCTGACTCACCCGCAATATGATGAAAAGTTTCATACTGTGAGCAATGTGTATCCTTCTTTATGCTTCTAATCTCATCACTTCCTTCACACAGAGTATGCAGGATTTTCCATAACGAGTGTGCTGTTTTATATGATTCACACCTGATCAATAGATCTTCAGGCAAAGCCATAGTAAGCATGCTATAGGCTTTGATATCGATTTTGACTTTCATTGCATCATCAGGTGACAGATTTTTCAGACTTATGGGTTGATTATTGCCCTTATAATCCGGTCCTAAGGCAGGAGGATAATATGGACCTTCTGTAATCGAAACCCATAGATCAGAATCTGTATAATTAACATGATTCCTGAACCTAATTTTCTAAGTTTTGAAATGAGATTTGTTTTCCAACTTCGGAGGTTGATACGCATCAACCACTGAATTGCTCATGTTAATTAATTTTGTTAAATATCAAAAAGCAACAATTGTGTTTGAATAAACCCAATTAAACAAATCAAACTGATAGATCAATTGATCTAGATCAAAAAGCACCAGGCTCTGATACCACCTGTGAATCCAAGGATCGAAATAGGAATTATCAGATTGATTTTAACAAGTGCTGATTGCGAAACTATCACACTTGATGTTTAATGGGTGATTGATATCAAATTGATCAGTAGTGAATAGAACAATCAACCATAAATATAAAAACGCACAAACTAAGAATTGTTCAACAATCACAATCAATTGATTCTAATGCTCTGTTGCTATTAATAAGTAGCTGTTGTTGTTCTGTGTTTTTCGTACCCTCTTTTACTGATCTCATTTCTATCAATATATAGAGATCATGTTCCTATTCTGTTCCTAATTCATTACTAATCTTTCGCTATCTAGTTGCTATACTTAAGCTAACTTCCTATAGCTATGCATATCCTTGCCTTATTTATTGGTATAGGAGTTCACGATTTACAATGAATTAAATTTGAAAACTGATGTTGATATGACGTGATATATTTGCTTGAAATAAATGTCTTCTATCGCCATTAATGATGTTGCTCTGCCACGTTGACTTTTTTACTTTCTGTTGACAACTTGAAGTGTTAAATAGTCTTCCGTAGGAATTTATTCTTCCACAGGAACTTAGTCTTCTGCAGCAATACATTAGTGTTCGGGGCTTGTTCTTTTGTGATTGTGCTTCCACAGGAGTTCTTGTACTAGTTCTTCAGTGGCAGTCTCTCCTTCAGTAGCTTCACTTGTTCTTTAGCCTTGTTCAACTGATGTTCTTCCGTAGGAGATCTACGAAAGCACATCAGTTATGCTCTTGAGAACATCTACGGAGAAACACTTATTCATCCGTAGTTTATTCTAACACTTAGTCAATTTTCCAAATTGACCAAGTCTAATGTTTCCTGCAATCATACATAAATCAACACACATATAATAGTTTATCTTATAAGTCAATCCAGAACAATATATTATGAAAATGATAATTACACAAAATGATTAAAAGAGTTGATCTATCATCTAAACCTATACATACATGAGTTCTAGACCTAACAAAAGTCCTGAAGATAAGTTAGGGATGAAGTTTAAGAAGGTGAAGCTGGATGATTCAGGTGAATGCAGAAAGTGTGGGAAGAAACATGGTAAGAGTGTAGGGTTGACACTAATCATTGTTATCACTATTGGAAGATAGGTCAATTCGCTAATGGTTGCCCTAGTTAGGTAGTTGCTTTAGTTGTGGAGGCACTAGGCATTCTAACCATGACTATTGAAAAGCAAAGGATACTTTAAAAAGAAAGTAGGGACTAAAGATAGGCAATGAAAGTTCAAGTAAAGCTCCTTATAAATAGAATGGTGGTCGCCCAACATCCCTTTCTTGTGTTCTATGGTTTCTAAAAGGAGTTAGAGAGAAAAAGTAGTGATTACCAATAAAGAATGTCAATATCCAAGCAAAGGTAATGACTTTTACATGTTATATGATATATCTAAGATAGATCCATCTTTATTGGGTGTATATACACCATTTTGATAGACGACGTTAACACCTTTATGTATGTATATGTAGATCTCAGTTCTTCCATCTCGGGTTAGGGTTTCATCAAGTTCTACATGACAAAGGTGAGTTGTTAAGCCCTATTTCAACTTGTTTTATATATTTTGGGGCTAGTATGCATACTATTAATGATTTGATAATGTATAAAGGTCGTAATTTTTAAAGGTAACATTTTTATATGTTTTACAAAGTTGTTATGATGAATGGTGACGTTGCATGAACCCAAGATTAGGGTATATGGTGGTATGCATGTTAAAGAAAATGATAAAGTCTATAGGTTGATCGAGTGAAGCATCACCACTCGCCTTGGCAATAGTCATTCACATTAACCACTTAGATTTACTATGTTTTAATACAGATGTGTTAAAGTTGTTTGGGTTAATTGTTAATCAAAGCGGATGACTTTATCGTTCACCCTCTTCACCTACTTACTACATGTATTAGTAGTTATCCGTATTGATACTTAGATTTATCTAAGTATGATATGATATGGATAAACATATAGTTCTTCCATGTTGACTCCATTTAGCTTGCATCAAGATAGTTCATCCACATTGACCTTACTATTACCCTTATTGCCCAAGTCAAGACATCCGCATTACCCAAGTAAAGTATCCACATTTCCTTAATACTATCCATATTGACTTCGTCATTTGCACCGACTTAGTCATCCATATTGCCCTTATTCAATCGCATTGATATAGCTTGCATGCTAACCCTTGCTCGATAAAGATTAACGATAATTACTAATGTGACCTGAAGTTTGTACTACTGATGGACTGCATGTATAGTATAGAACCACAGATAGCATAGTATTTATGAAAACTTGATGATAATGTGATATGTATAATGAATTGTAACGTATAACCATGTTTATGATAAAGTGTTAATGAATGACAAATTATGAAAGAATAGTTACTGTTATGATAAAATGATAATGAAAGATTAGAAAGATAACAGTAATTAAAGAAAGTAAATGGGTCCAAAATGTTATAGTTCATATACGAAACCCAAGTACAGGAATCTTATGAACACTAATAGGAGTTTGCATTCACTTCATTTTTACCCTAGTAAGAGCTTTGCCTAGTGTACTACTCAACTGATAGGAGTTGTGTCTTGTATACATTCACATGATAGGAGTTGTGTCTTGCACACACTCACCTAATAGGATTTGTACTATGTACACTCAAAATTATAGTGCCTTGCATTATGTAGGTTCACTTGATAGGAGTTTTACCTGGTGTATGCTTACTCTTGATATGAGCTTTGTACTTGTACTAGCTCAAATGAATGTAAAAGATAATGATAAGTAAATAAGAAACATAGTTTTTCAAAGCATGAAAATGTATTATGATTGATGATAAATATATAGTTTGTATAATGTTTTGATGATTTAAACATGATAAGCTAATTGATGATAAAGATATAGTTTGTATAATGTTTTGATGATTTAAACATGATAAGCTACAGATTTAAAGTTGACTAACATGCAAAATTGTTTTCTTTAAATTTTAAAACTAGAATTTACTTATTAGTGTTGAATTTTGTATGTAGATTAGCTTTATAGGTATGAAATGATGAAATAATAAATGATATCTTGGCATGGATATGAAGTTAGGTAGCTGAGTTCAAGGCTGGCATTATGATGATTAGAACTTTGATTGTTGTTTAATGTAATAGTTTTAGACGATGACCCATGTAATGACACATTAATTTCCACTTCTATGAAAATGAATGTTTATGGTTTAAGAATTATGTGTTTATGATCTTCAAAAATGTTGGACCTAAAAGGATCATGCATGCCAATTCAAGTTGTGATCGATTATGTTTTGGTGGGAAAAAAATACAAGTGTGGATTTATGCGGATGATGAAATGCACATGAGGAAAAAGCTAAGCCTTTGTTTAGCGGCATTAGTTTTTGCAGGTGAACAAAGACAAATACAGATGAGCATTTGTCCACCCACAAAGAACTAATATGGAAGAAACAAAACAAATACATATGCCTAACACAAGAAATGTAGACAAGACTTGTACACCCGCAAAAACAAATGCGAATGTACAAGATACAAATACGGGTGAAGAAACTATTTTTTGTGGATATTGTTATCATGTACCTTGTACTTAATATTCTAGATTGTATGTTAGGGTATTTAGGTCAATATACTAGTCATAGTGTCTAACCTATAGATAGATAAGGATTTTACCCTTTTTGTAACTATTGCACTAACTCTTAGCCAACAACAGAAACTTTTGTATTCACTAAAATCAATACAATACATTACAATATTATGAGTACTTCTAAATATTTGATCAATGATGTTTGTCTTTATGCTGCAAATCATCATTATAATCATCTGATATATTCAATTCTCATTGATTATCACCCAGTCAGAAAACCCACCTATGATGTTGCTTGAAAACAGCACCTTTCAAACTTCACCTATTCAATTTTCTTGCTCTTGGTTGAGCACTTCTCATAGTCTTTTCTATTCGGTTAAAGAAATACCTTCTCATTCTGAATAACCACATCTTCTTCCTTCATTTTCTTCTCCTTAGATTTTCCAAAAGTTGATTCAACAATAATAGGATTAGGAGACACTTTCTCATTCACCTCCAGGCTACATCTAGGAATGTATATTGGAGTACATACCATTGGTGGTACCATAACATTAGTTCCAAACCTCTCTTGGTTTGGTATAGCTTTTGGGAGTTCTTACTGAAAGCAAGTAATTTCTCAAACTTTTCAGATTGAATATTATACTTATCTGTATTTCTCATACCTATTGCTAGATTAGATTGATTAGACTTCAATCTTACTAAGAGATCATCAATCTTCATCTCCAAGTTTGTTTTCTCATGTTTGAATATTGAAACAATTTCCTCTAGCTCTTTTGTCTTTTCCTTTTAAACTTGATATATTTTTTAAAAATTAGTTTTTATGAATGTTGATTGATTTAATATCATTCATAAGATCTAGGTTGTGGTTTTGGTACATGTTTACCTTTGCTATGCATTCAGGTGTGCAACATGGTTTAGGCGTCACCTAAGATGAAGGGGTGAAACCTTCTGCTCTCAAAGCATTATTAATTGGTAAGATGTCCTCAATTCAAAAGCTCCAATAAATTAAGTCTTCTTTGGATGCCACAATAGCTATGTATCTAGATGGTGAAGGAGGTATTGATGAGGGTGTGTTGTAGCTTGATTATGGATTGAAACTAGAAGTGCTTGATGATGATGGATTTGACTTGGGTACTTTGCATTCTTAGGCAAAATGACCTACTTGGTTGCAGTTGTAGCACTTAACCTTACTCGTGTCTATTCTAAATCCAGATCTTTTCAATCATTGGAACTTTCTACCAGTTCTTTGTTCGAATTGTTTAGCCCTGAAAGTGGTCACGACTATCTTGTAGTTGCTGTCAAGTTCCACAACATAATCTAGATGAATGAACTCCAGATCTTCTTCAAATAGTTAGAAGAAGTTTGTTTGATCAGATACAAATGATAAATTGGAAAAGCAGGAGCTGGGAGTAGAAGTTGATGAGTGCCGACTCCAATTGTCAAATGGTATTGAAGAAGTTGTATTAGCAGTTAGTGATTCAGAGTAGGTGATTATCGGCACTTGGTGATTCACCATTGGTATCTGATATGATTGATGGGATAGATAAGGTTTATGGATAAGGGTCAAAAGTATCGAAGACCTTAAAATGTTAGATGATCTGTGTAAGACCCCGTTCCCGGAGACCTTACAGCTGGACCATCACAGCAGTTTTATATAAAATAAATACATTTCATAAAAATATCACAACGGATTAAGTTATCAAAAACCATTCATGCATTAATACTTGATGTTACTAAATAATACGTCATTGTATTTTAACAATTACAAAAGAATCATCCATTTGTATTACAAAACAATAATATCATTAAGCACGAATGGATGTGAGTCTTTGCCTGCCAAGTAGCCTCACCCACATGCCATCCCCAGCAACAAGTTACCTGCCAACTGAAAATGCATAAGAGTCAGCGTTGCTGAGTGAGATCTAGTTTTAAAATTTAAAGTCCCTTGTATATGTATTAAAGTAGCATTTTCCTAAAATGCATCCTTTTCATAAAATCCATTACTTCCGTATGTGTTCACGCATCATACATACAACAAGATAATATTCATTATTATCTTTCATCATTTTCTCATTCATTTCATACTTTCACCATTATCTTTCACTTTCTTCCGAACCAATGTGCAATACCCCGAACATTGTGCACGAAGCTGGTACTGGGCCTCGAACTTATAAATAGACCCTGAACATTGTGCACGAACCTTGTACTGGGCCTAGGGCCTATAAATAGACCCCGGGCATTGTGCATGAAGCTGACTCCAGTACCTGGGGCAAGCAACAAGGGTCTCGTCAATCTCTAGGATTGACCTTGTGTGCATCCTTCGGGTTAGCTAAATCGCACACAGTTGAGCTGACAACCCAATGGCTGTGAACCTTCTTTCATTTGCTTGCAAGACTTTCATTTATTCGTTATGTTCCACTTTTCATTATAATTAATATTTCGCTCCTTTTATGATAATACTTTACATATACGAGCATAAACACACCACGTAAGTCACTTAATTATACGTAATATGGAACATAACAATAGGCCACAAACATGAAAAACACCAACAAACATAACCATCAAAACATCCTAGGGCTTACTCTTAAAATTTATATTTCCCAAAATTTCAGAAAATTTTCTAAGGCATTTAGGCGCATGAGCACTATGCAGGTGTACGAGCACTTTAGGCGCAGGAGAACACTTAGGCGCATGAGGAAATCTAGGCGTATGAGTACTGCTTGGGCATATGAGCACTGCTTGGGCTCATGAGCCTTACTTAGGCGCATGAGCACTTAGGCGTATGAGGTACTGTTTTGGTGCATGAACCAACACTTAGGCGCATGAATAATTTTCTTGGCGCATGGGTACTATTGGGGCGAATGGGCTGGTACTTAGGCTTTTTGCCAAAATTCTCAGGCGCATGAGCCCAATTTTGGCGCATGAGAAGGGACTTAGGCGTCCGAGCAAAATTTCAGGCGCATGAGCAGCAGTTATATTCAAACTTATAAATTTTAGTCCCAAACATCATTCTAACATGTCCATAACTTAAATCTAACATACTAAGCACCTAAAACAAGCATAAAACCATAGAACACAACCAACCATACACAAACATATATACGGTTACAAAATATAAGCTGTAAAACATTTTTATATGTATTTTCAGCCCCAAAAATACGGTTAAAACAAGAAAACCGGGGATCTAGAACTCACCTGCAGCAGCTTTCGAGCAAAACTCCTCCAAACTCATAAGCACTTGGATTTGAAACACCTAAACACACCAAAAACGCAGAACCGAACACAAAGAACACATAAGAATCGGTCCCGAAGCTGAAAACTCAGCTGAAACCGAACAAAAACGCAAGAAAACACTCACCTTCGAAGGTTTCTCTCAATAGAAACCGATGATAACCCTGTTCTTCTTCTTTTTCTTTTCTTTACAACCGAGAGGACGTGAATGCAGATGTAGTGGGCGGCCATGCCTTTTTTAAACATAAAATAATAAGGTTTTCTCCTTTATACAACTTTTGCCCCTCCACTTATGCAATTTCTCCTTTCTTTCTTTATACTCTTCTTTTCTTTTATTTTTAGCAAATTTTTGGGTGTTAAAAGTCCACCCCCCTTACAGAGGTTTCGTTCCCGAAACCTGTCACTCCTCGAACAGTTGTGGGTAATGTTGTCTCATCTCTTCCTTAGGCTCCCATATAGACTCGAATCCCTTCCTGTGCCTCCACTGTACTCGCACCAGTGGAACCACTTTATTCCGTAATCTCCTTTCCTTCCGGTCAATGATTGCCACTAGTTGCTCTACATAATTGAGTCGTTCATCCACTTCAACGTCCTCCAATGGTACAATCATATCTTCATCAGCTAGGCATTTTCTCAGATGAGATACATGGAATGTTGGATGAATCCCACTTAACTCATCGGGCAGCTCCAACCTATAGGCCACCTCTCCTACTCGAGCAATGATTCGGAAAGGTCCTATATACCTCGGGCTCAGCTTACCCCGCTTTCTAAACCGAATGATAAGATTCCAAGGTGAAACCTTCAGCATAACTTTATCACCCACCTTGAATTCAATCGGCCTATGCCTCTTCTCAGCATACGAATTTTGCCTATCTTTTGCCTTGATCTTCTCCAACCTTTAAGTAGTAGCCTCAATCACTTCAACGTTCCCCAACTCCTTCTGTTCGATGTCACTCCAACATACGGGCGTTCTACACTTCCTACCGTATAGCATCTCATATGGTGGCATACCAATGATGGCATGATAACTGTTGTTGTATGAGAATTCAGCTAACGGTAAGTGTTCATCCCAGCTTCCTCCAAAATCAATGAAGCATTCTCGAAGCATATCCTCAAGCGTCTGTATAGTTCTCTCTGACTGACCATCTGTCTGAGGATGGTAAGCCGTACCGATATGCAACCTCGTACCCATTGCATCATGGAATCTCTTCCAAAACATAGATGTAAACCGAGTGTCACGGTACGACACGATAGACACTGGTACACCATGACGGGTCATAATTTCCTTGATGAACAGATCCGGTAACCTCTCAGATGAATATGTCTCGCGGATCGGTAGAAAGTGAGCACTCTTCGTTAAGTGATCAACTATCACCCATATAGTATCGTACCCCCATGCCGTACATGGTAACTTCGTAATGAAGTCCACGGTGATGTGCTCTCATTTCCACTAGGGTATATCCAAAGGTTGGATCTTCCCATAAGGCTTCTGATGCTCTGCCTTTACTTGTAAGCAAGTAAGGCACTTACTCATGTACTCCACCACATCTCGCTTCATGCCCGACCACCAGTAATCTTTCTTAATATCATGATACATCTTGGTAGCACCGGAATGAATGGAGTACCGAGTCTTATGAGCTTCATCCATGATTTTCCCCCATAGGTCTCCATAACAAGGGATCCACATCCGCCCAAAGCGGGTTCTAACTCCGAGAGTATTCTCACCTAACTACGTGACTAGACCTCTCATCCTTTTAGAGTTAAGGTGATCTTCTTTAAAAGCCTCATCTTAGAACCGCTTAACCTGTGTCATCACATCGGAGGTCATCACCAACTGGTAAGCTTTAACCTGGATTGGCTCAGGTCTCTCCTTTCAGCTAAGGGCGTCTGCAACTATGTTGGCCTTGCCCGGATGATAGTGGTTCTCAGTATCATAATCCTTGATTAACTCTAGCCACCTCCTTTGCCTCATATTAAGGTCCTTCTATTCAAAGAAGTATTTCAAACTCTTATGGTCGGTGAAGATAGTGCAATGACCACAGCTGCTAGCTCTAAGTCATGAGTAGGGTAATTAACCTCATGGATTTTCAACTTTCAGGACGCATAGACTATTACTCTTCCTCGTTGCATCTACACATAACCCAACCCCAAATAAGAAGCATCTGAATAGACAACTAAGTATTCGTTCCCTTCGGGCAACATCAAGATAGGAGCTTGAGTCAACCTTGTCTTTAACTCCTCAAAAGCATTCTCCTGTTCCAGACCCCATACAAACTTCACGTCCTTGTGGGTCAACTTGGTCAATGGTGAGGCTATCTTGGAAAAGGCTTGGATGAACCTCCTGTAGTAGCCCGCAAAACCCAAGAAACTACGAATCTCGAATGGCGTCTTTGGAGACTTCCACTGCATCACCGCATTCAACCTTTGTCGGGTCTACCATGATCCCTTCAGAATTTACCACAATACCCAAAAACTAAACTTCACGCAACCAAAAAGCACACTTGGAGAACTTAGCGTACAACTTCTCTCTTCTGAGTGTCTCCAATACTTCACGAATGTGACCGGCATGTTCTTCTTCGCTCTTCGAATAAATTAGCATATCATCAATAAACACGATCATTGATTTATCTAACATCGGCTGACACACCCGGTTCATCAAATCCATAAAGGCAGCTGGCACGTTAGTTAGACCAAAGGACATAATGAGAAACTCGTAGTGTCCATAACACTTGCGAAAAGCTATTTTGGGGATATCCTGCTCCATCACCTTCAATTGATGGTAGCCAGATCAAAGATCTATTCTCGAGAACCAACTGGCACCTTGGAGCTGATCAAAAAAGTCATCTAGTCTCGGTATCGGATATCGGTTCTTCACCATCAACTTGTTCAACTCACGGTAGTCAATGCACATCCTCATAATACCGTCCTTCTTCTTTACAAACAAGACCGAAGCACCCCAACGAGAGATACTCGGTCGGATGAAACCCTTGTCCATCAACTCTTATAACTGAACCACCAGTTCCTTCATTTCCGATGGAGCAAATCGATACGGTGCTTTGGCAACAGGTTGAGCACCAGGTATCAAATCGATCTGAAACTCGATCTTGCGGTTCGATGGCACACCTGGTAAATCTTCTAGGAACATGTTTGGAAAGTTACACACAACTGGTATGTCGACAATTATGGTACTAACCCATCCACATCCTTCACGTAAGCCAGGTAGGCGCTGCATCCATGTTTCATGCACTTCTTTGCCACCACCATCGAAATCACCTTTGGAATGGTAGTAACTCGGTCACCGTAGACCGTTACCGAATTCCCATCAGGCGTTGAGAGTTGGATCATCATCTTGCAACACATAATATTT
The DNA here is from genome assembly GCA_025506505.1 of Flaveria sonorensis. NCBI lineage: Eukaryota > Viridiplantae > Streptophyta > Magnoliopsida > Asterales > Asteraceae > Flaveria > Flaveria sonorensis. Next base: position 32,970,821 of record CM046438.1, on the reverse strand, counting down.
GCGTCATAGGCTGCTAACCAATCCATCCCTAGAACTACATCAAATCCACCTAGGGGCATCACAAATAGTTTAGCAAAGAACCTATGGCCTTCTAGTTCTATGTCGCAATCCTCTATCAAGTCAAAAATCCTGGTAGACTTACCAATGGCGGTTTCTGCATCGAAGGGCTCATCAATGCTTCTACTACTAACGGGCAACTTAGCACAGAAAGCAGCAGAAATGAAACTCCTACTAGCACCAGAATCAAATAACACAAAGGCACAAGTTTGGTTTACTAGGAACATACCTGACACGACATCATGGTCCACTCTAGCCTCTTCCTGGGTCATCATGAATGCTCTAGCGCTTGCCCTCTGCCCTTCAATCTCGGTCCCCTTCTTCGCCCCAGAATGTTCAGCCCTCGGCTTCTTGCAATCCCTGCTCATATGGCCTTCTTCACCGCAGTTGTAGCACCTTCTCGCCTTACAGTACCTTGCCACATGACCAGGCTTCCCACATTTGAGACAATATTTAGTCCCCACTAGCATTCTCCTGTATGCTCCTTCCCGCACTTACCACACCGCTTTATCCCCGTACCCGCCGACACTACCCTCCGATCATCCACCCTCGCCTCCTTTTTGTTCGGGGTGAAACCACCACGACCAAATCGTTTCCTGTCCCAGTTCCTATCACCACCACTCTTTTTGCTCACTTCCACCACTGCCACTTCTTCTCTCTCATCATATAGCCTTCCTGCCAGATCCACCACCGAACTAAATGTACTCGGCCGGGCAGCAATCATGTGCCTGCGGATATCTACCGGTAAACCCTATATGTACCTCTTGATCTTTCTTGACAACGGCGTAACTTGGTCTGGCACCAGCCTTGCCATCTCATTAAACTTCGTCATGTATTGCTGGTGTGTCATGGTTCCTGCCTCTAACTGCAAGAACTCCCTCTCTATCTTGCCAAGTTCTTGGTGAGGACAAAACTCCTCGATCACCGTTTTCTTCAATTCATATCACTTCATCTTCCCAATAGCCCTGCTGCCCTCGGCCTGGACATTATTGACCCTCCAGCATAAAGCTGAGTCGACGAATGAGTGAGTGGCAAACTTCACCTTTTGGTCCTCCCTACATTCGCTGATCTCCAACATAGCCTCCATCTCTTTCACCCATCTGTGAGCAGCAGCAGTGTTACCATTTCCATCAAAAGTTGGGGGCTTGCATCTCTGGAATGCCCCATAACTATACCCCTTCATATTCTCCTGCACTACTTCCTCCTCCTCCTCCTCATCACTAGAGGAAACCATCTCAGTATCTAGTCGTTCCCCTTCATCATGACCCTTATCATCCCTCCTTCTCCTAGCAGTTTTCTTTCTCTCCTCCTCCTTCTCCTTATTTTCATCTTCTCTTACCGCACGAATGACCTCGGTCACCACAGACGGCAGGAACGTTTGCATGACCTGATGCACTTCCTCCACAACTGCCTCCTTTACTGAAGCTCTCAAGTTGGCACTCCCAACAATGCCCTCCTGGTGATGAAGCTGGAGCTCAGCAGGAGCCGTCTCAGCAGTCTTAGTCATGTTCCTCATGACACATGGTCCAGCACCATGGCCATCTCGTACTCCTCCTCGAGAAGCTTTCGACGATCTACCACCAGCCATCTTCAAAACACTATAAGATTCAAACACCAGCATGGTCATTCAAGGTAATACCTTAGTTGATGTCAAGTATTGTAAGTCCCTAATTAAAGTGGCCAGTTATGATTAGCCACTTACTTTACTCTTCATCCACCAAACATTTCCTATCCTGACTACATCAGTATCCAAATCTACTAAGAGCACATAAATCAGATAGCACACCCACATAATACCGGTTAACATTTAAGAAAATGAATTACCTTATGGCACATAGCTACTTGGGCTGGCATCCCTCTATTCGGTCCCATTCTCAGTTTAAGTTTACATTTTTAAAATAATTTACCCATATCTCTTAAGCTTTGGCTCTGATACCAACTTGTAAGACCCCGTTCCCGGAGACCTCATAGTTGGACCATCACATCATTTTTATATAAAATAAATACATTTCATAAAAATATCATAGCAGATTAAGTTATCAAAAATCATTCATGCATTAATACTTGATGTTGCTAAATAATACGTTGTATTTTAAAAATTACAAAAGTATCATCCATTTGTATTACAAAACAACAATATCATTAAGCACGAATGGATGACAGTCTTTGCCCGCCAAGTAGCCTCACCCACGTGCCATCCCCCATAACAAGTTACCTGCCAACTGAAAATGCATAAAAGTAAGCATTGCTGAGTGAGATCTAGTTTTAAGATTTAAAGTCCCTTTTATATATATAAAAGTATCATTTTATTAAAATGCATCCTTTTCATAAAATCCATTACTTCCGTACGTGTTCGCGCATCATACATACAGCAACATAATATTCATTATTATCTTTCATCATTTTCTCATTCATTTCATACTTTCACCATTATCTTTCACTTCTTCCGAACCAATGTGCAATACCCCGAACATTGTGTACGAAGCTGGTACTGGGCCTAGGGCCTATAAATAGACCCCGAACATTATGCACGAAGCTGGTACTGGGCCTAGGGTCTATAAATAGAGCATTATACACGAAGTTGACTCCAGTACCTAGGGCAAGCAACAAGGGTCCCGTCAATCTCTAGGATTGACCCTGTGTACATCCTTCGGGTTAGCTAAACTGTACACAGTTGAGCTGACAACCCAATGGCTATGAACCTCCTTTCATTTGCTTGCAAGACTTTCATTCATTCCTTATGTTCCACTTTTCATTATCATTAATCTTTCGCTCCTTTTATGATAATACTTTACATATACGAGCATAAACACACCACTTAAGTCACGTAATAATACGTAATATGGAACATAACAACAGGCCACAAACATGAAAGACACCAACAAACATAACCATCAAAACATCCCAGGGCTTAGTCTAAAATTTCTATTTCCCAAAATTTCAAAAAAATTTCAAAGGCATTTAGGCGCATGAGCACTATGCAGGCGCACGAGCACTTTAGGCGCATGAGGAAATCTTGGCGCATGAGCACTGTTTGGCCACATGAGCCTTACTTAGGCGCATGAGCACTTAGGCATATGAGGTACTGTTTGGGCGCATGAACCAACACTTAGGCGCATGAACAATTTTCTGGGCGCATGGGTACTATTGGGTCGCATGGGCTGGTACTTAGGCTTTTTGGCAAAATTCTCAGGCGCATGAGCTCTATTTGGGTGCATGAGAAGGACTTAGGCATCAGAGCAAAATTTCAAGCGCATGAGCAGCAGTTATATTCAAACTTATAACTTTCAGTCCCAAACATCATTCTAACATATCCATAACTTAAATCTAACATACTAAGCACCTAAAACAAGCATAAAACTATAGATCACAACCAACCATACACAAACATACATACGGTTACAAAATATAAGCTGTAAACCATTTTTATATGCATTTTCAGCGCCAAAAATACGGTTAAAACAAGAAAACCGGGGATCCCGAACTCATCTGCAGCAGCTTTCGATCAAAACTCCTCCAAATTCGGAAGCACTTGGAGTTCAAACACCTAAACACACCAAAAACGCAGAACCGAACACAAAGGACACATAAGAATCGGTCCCAAAGCTGAAAACTTAGCTGAAGCCGAACAAAAACGCAAGAAAACACTCACCTTCAAAGGTTTCTCTCACTAGAAACTGATGAAAACCTTGTTCTTCTTCTTTTTCTCTTCTTTGCAACTGAGAGGACGTGAATGCATATGTAGTGGGTGGCCATGCCTCTTTTAAACATAAAATAATTAGGTTTTGTCCTTTATACAACTTTAACCCCTCCACTTATGCAATTTCTCCTTTCTTTCTTTATACTTTTATTTTCTTTTCTTTTTAGCAAATTTTCGGGTGTTACAAGTCCAATTTTTCTTAAAATACAAGGGACTTTAAATTTTAAAACTAGATCTCACTCAGTAACGCTGACTTTTATGCATTTTAGTTGGCAGGTAACTTGTTGCTGGGGATGGCAAGCGGGTGAGGCTACTTGGCGGGCAAGGACTGGCATCCATTCGTGCTTAATGATAATGTTGTTTTGTAATACAACTGGATGATTCTTTTGTAACTGTTAAAATACAATGATGTATTATTTAGCAACATCAAGTATTAATGCATGAATGGTTTTTGATAACTTAATCCGCTGCGATATTTTTTTATGAAATGTAGTTATTTTATATGAAAAATGCTGTGATGGTCCAACTGTGAGGTCTCTAGGAACTGGGCCTTACAATCTGCTGATAGATTCTTCATCACCATCCATCTCCATCTGATAAGCACTTAGATTTCCATACAATTCTTCAAGTGTTATGGTCTTCAGATTCTCAGTTCTTCTTATGGCCACTATGTAAACTATTCATGACTTAGGCAGTGACCTTAAGAACTTCCCGAGAGTACCCTTATTCATCATGTTCACACTAGATTCATTTAGTGAGTCCAGGAGTTCAACTTACCATAGATATGTTGTTGTCATTGATTCTCCTCTGATGATACTAAAGTTTTCATACTCTTATTTTAGGACATCCCTTTTATTATCCTTTATGTCCTCAATACCATCATATCATGCTCATAGAGCTTCTTAAAGTTGCTTAGCAATAGTCCATTTCTTGAAGCAATGGAATGCTATTTGGGATACATATTCTAACCAACCATAATGCCTTGGAGCCCACATCCATCTTCTTTTGATCTTTGTTAGACTACTTAGTGGGAACTTTTGGAATCATCTCACTTCCTTCACTAGCAACTTCAGCCATTGAAACATATTGTCCATTTACCATTGATAGCCAGAAGTTCTGATTCTAATTTCTCAAGAAGTCTTCCATCTGGATCATCTAGGTGTCATAGTCATTAGGGATGAACATGAGGGGTTTGGTTTAAGTTTCAATTTCCAAGTCATGCTTGGTAGACATAGCAAGAATAGCCATGATAGGATAGAGTATTTGAATGGAATGAATTTTTGAAAGAACGATCTAACAGAAAAACAAGTGATTTCTTGATAGCAGTTACAAACAAATCAAGAGTCAAAGCTTTGATAGCATTTATTGGATCAGTTAATCAAGAACTTTCTTCAGATCAATAGATAATAGATGTAGAATCTATATTAACTACTTACTAATAAACATACAACCAATAATACTTAAATGAAATAACACAAAGAAATTTTTTCAAAGTGTTGAACTAAAACAAGTAAATAGAAGGATAATGCCTAACTTAATCAAACAAACAAGTTCTAACATCCAAACAATCATATACTAACATTTAAACATATGTATCACTCAATCATAACACCAAGTACCATTTATGTTTGTTTTACAGGAATTTAAAATACAAGAATTTTGCAAGTGTTGGCAGCAGATGTTCAAGTGTTCACAGCTGACGTTCAACATCCACTGCCGATGAACATAAATAATGACAAGTGTTGGAAATAGACATCCAAGTGTACACAGAAGACACCAAAATATCATTAGCGGATAACATTAAACATCCAAGTGTCCATAACGGATGTACAACATCCACAACGGACACTATAACATCCTCAGCAAACAACAGTTTCATACATCCACATCGGATGATTAGACATCCACATTGAACCATCAAACGTCCATAGTGGATGATCAATCATCCATAGCGGACAACACTTTTTGACTTAGGATTATTATGTAATTATTGTTTAAATAAGGGTACTTTTGTAATTGTACATAGTATGTACCCGGTTTATAAATAGCCTTGTACCCTAATCCTTTGTAAACTTTTGAAAAAATATCAATCAATCAAGCAGTTAGAATTTATAGAGCATTCAATCATACGCATCCAAACACACAATCACACACACACAAGATCATACCATTTGTTATGGGTCTCCATACCTTAACGAATGTGTGTTGAATCTGTTAAGATTTTGACAAAGATCCTAGGAGGATCATCTTCAATATATATTCAATAATTATCATTCTAAGCCTATTCAACCAAATCATTCATTTGAACATCATCATGTTATTCATGTGTTATTGAATTTGTTATTGAATATATAAGTCAAAGAATGCGATTCCATCAGGTGGTATCAAAGCCTTGGCTCAAATCAATCACTGAATTTTTTTCCTCTCGATAATCTCTACTGTTCATTAGCTTGATAATCATCCAACATCGCATAAAACCACACAAGAACACTCTTCTGCATTTCTATTGAGAAAATAGTTCAAAAACATATCTTAATCGACTGTTTTAACTATTTTTTCATGAAGATAATTGTGTTATTGTTGGTAACAAAGCTCTTAAAAGCATTCACAAATAGATTTCTATAAAAATCAGCAAAAATCTCATTAAACCAAGTCGGTTTTAAGGATTTTCGCATAGAACAGTACACGGGTACTGGTTGATCATTTTTCAACATCACAAACATATTCTAGGTTGATTTCAACCCTGAAATTGTCTTATAACATCATTTCGAGCACTCTTACGCATGAATTAGTCAAAACAATAACAAAATCAACTTTAATTGTTGATTTTTACACAAAGTTGCTTGGCTGTAACTGTTCTAGGATAAACCCTAGTTATCATCATTCAAATCATCAAAATCTACGATGATTCTGGTGATTTCATCATCAAACCGTGAAGAAACAAGTTCTTTATTTGAATTTCATCAAAATCATTAACAGTATCTTTTTGATCCATATAGCCGACACATATAATGTGTTTTTAAGGTTTTATTAGGGGTTTGACTTTTATTGACCAAATTTAAGGGTTTTAACTATTGTTTACCGAATTTACCGTATTTTAGGATTTTGATCGGCCCATTTAAAACGGATATTGACTTCTATTGATTAATTTTGCATAGCAATCAATTAATTGACTTTGTGTTTAATTGATAATTTTTCGTTATTTGGTAATTTTTAAGGGTAAAAATTATCAATAATCAATCAAAAAAATCCTAGTGACAAATTTGGTCTTGGCCAAGTTCAACTTATGATAAATTATTTAGCACAAAACTAAAATCAATCAAATTAAATTAAGCCATTAAGTTAATCATTTCTCAATATGTCTGATAAAATTTCAGGATCAAATAGTGGTCTAAAACCACCAAGACTGAAGAACAAAGCAAAATTCAAACAATGGAATATCATATTTAGAATTTGGATCATCTTTCGTGACCCAGATCTATGGACTTCAATCACTGAAGGACCATACATTCTAGTCCCATTGGGTCCAGATTATAACACACAAAAGCCAGTTCGCCTTAAAAGTGTAGCTGGTGATGACTTGAAGAGAGTCAAAACAGACGTGAAAGCATACAGTATCATGGAAATGACACTTCTATTTCAAATACTAAACAGGGTAGAGAATTTCAAAACCTCAAACAAACTTTGGAAAGTACTTCATAAAATGTGTGAAGGAAATAATGAAATAAGAGCAATCAAGAAAGAAAAGCTCGGAACTCAATATGAGACATTTCATCACATCCAAGGTGAATCAGTACCACAACAAGTCTATAGATTTGTACAATTGGTTAATTAGATGATTGTTTATGGACTAAAGTATGAATCAGTGGAGATCAACAAGAAAATGCTTCACATACTACCAAAGAGAAAGACATAGTTAGTTTCTCTGATGAAGGCAACACTTGATCTTAGAGCACTCTCACTAGATGCTTTAGATGCTAAAGTGGAAGCATTAGAGCTTAATGAAAAATCAAGAAACAAAAATCCTATGAGGCATGTTGAATCTTATAAATTCAAAGAGATGCAATCAACAAAAAGTGCATTCTTAACATGCACTGGATAGGATGAAGATGAAGAATTTCAAGACTCAAGTGAAACATCATTCTTCTCAACTCTAGAATCAAGCAAATCAAAAGGAAAAAAGTCAAAGAAGACTAGTGTTCAAGCTTACATAGAAGCAACACCTTAAAGCCAAAATTATCATCAACATCAACATCAAACAAACATGCCTCAAGCTCCAGCAAATAGCAACATACATAAAATCAAAACATCCATAAGTTTGACAAATAGGGGTCCATGGACATGGTAAAAGGGATGGATCTTCAATGGTCTGTGGCTATGATTGCTTATAGATTCAAGAGACTTCTACAAACAAATAGGGGTCTAACTATGGATAAGAAGACCAAAATTGGTTTTTGACAAGTCCGAAGTGAGGTGTTATAACCATCAACCATATTGACACTTCTCAAGGGAATGTCAACAATCTAGATCAGACAAAGATAATCAACAAACACAAACATCCAATAGCTATCAATCAAACAGACCAATTCCACCACCAATTATCATACAAACTACTTCATCACTACCTCAAATCACTAATTACAGCCCCAATCAACACCGTTAATCATCTGCAATGATCACCAAATAGGATAGTGAGTGTTATTTGAGCATGTATGAAGCAGAGATCAAATCTACGGATCATGCCCTCGTGGCACAACTTGAAGAAAAATTAACAGAGATCTTGAAGAAGGTTAAAGAGAATCTTTATACTCAAGCATTCATTGATGAAGTCACAAGATACAAAGAGCATGCTAATCAACTTTCCAAGAAAGTAATTGAAACAACTATTTTAAATGGCAATCTTAAAACAAAACATAAAACAATATGAAATTAAGATTTTGTCATTTAATAATGATTTAGATAAGCTGTTGTCTAAACAATTCACACTAACAGCACAAGTTAAGTAGCTCTTTGAATCTTTAACACAATCAAAAACATCACAAGTTGAGACAGAAGTCAAACATTAAAAATTTCAAGTAAGCAATCCAAAGTTTAAAGAATGTCTCGCTCAACAAAGGTCTTTCAATACCCTCCAGGCATTGGGTACAACAAAGTTAACCAACCCTACAATCATAACTATGTGCCATTCCTTGAATATATGTCTAACAAGCATGGTGATTCACTTGATCCTCATGATCAAATTAATGATTCAAAACCTACTTCCTCAACATCAAATTCACCTTTAATCAAATTTGTTTAAAGTCAAAATTTACCTAAGATCAAATCAACTTGATATACATACAACTGGTGATGATGGAAAAAAGGATGAGGATCTTTTGAATGATGAGAATGATCAGTCATCTTCTAAAACTGCACAAGTTTCAAATGTATCAGTTGATGTTGCCCCATTGTCCAAACAATCAAAACAAAAAGCAAATAATTGACATTGATTGAATCCCTTACTAGTCTTTTGTGACAACACAGTCACTCACCTCAACCTTTGGCATACAACTCTTTTGTGACAACACAGTCCCTCACCTCAACCTTTGACATACAAGTCTTTTGTGACAACACAGTCACTCACCTCAACCTTTGGCATACATGTCTTTTGTGAAAACATAGTCACTCACCTCAACCTTTGCTTGCAAGACTTTTCCATTCATTCATTACTTCATTAATGCATGCATTCTTTCATTCTTTACGTTCCCTTTTTCATTATCTTCCGCTTTACGTTACATAATACTTTCCATTTACTTTCATAATCATACCACGTAAAGCCACGGAAAATAACATACATAACAAGGAACATAACATAAACATAAACATACCATACATAGCATCATCATCACATCATATAAGACATCATAAGGTCAACTTACATTACCCCCGGGAACATCCCAAGTCAAAGCCTACACTTTACATTTTCCCCAAAATTTCAGAAAATATTCTAAGGCCGCGCATGAGCACTTTGCAGGCGCATGGCCTTCTGGGCGCATGGGAACACTTAGGTGCATGGGGAACTTTCAGGCGCATGACCCAACAGTCCCCTGGGCAAATTTCTAGGCGCATGGGCACTATACAGGCGCATGGGCAGTTCTGGGCGCATGCAACACCTAGACAATCTCAGCCTATTCTATGCGCATTGATACTATTTGGGCGCATGGGGCAACACTTAAGTAAATTCAACCGTTGGGCGCATAGGCCAAATCCAGGTGCATGGGCAACCAACACATACTAATAACATCATAATCAGCCCCAAATCATCAATTCATCATGTTCTAGGCTTATTCTAGCATTCTAAGCATTATAACATGAACATAACATAATCATAACATCATAAATCACCCAAATCATAACCCACCCACATTCACACATACATATTCATACGGGTATAAAACCCACATTCATAAAAACATAAATACATGCATTTCCAACCCCAAAATCTATTAAAACAAGTAAAAAGGGGGTTCTAGAACTCATCTTTGACAACCTTCGAGTATGACTTCCTTCAAACCCGTTTGCACTATGAGTTCAACCACCTAAAACCCACCAAAACACACAACCCGAACACACAAACACACATAAGCATATAACCGAGGCATGGGCCAGCCAAGAACATTTGAATCCTTCTTCTTCTTCTCTCTAGAACCGAAGTTTTTTCTGCTTTCCCTCTAGAATCGGCAGAAAGGTGAAAAGTGGCATGGCATGGGCGGCCACGCTACTTTTGTACAAAATAATAATAAATTTTGTACCTTTTTAGATATTTAACCCCTCTACTTAGGTTTTATTGCATTTCTTTCTTATACTCCACTTTTATCCTTCATTTTGCACCACTTTAAAATATCCGGGTGTTACATTTTGCCATTTCCTTTTTTTATTCTTTTAATTTAGGCAGTGAAAGATTCAACATTTCTTCCACCTGAGCAAAGATTGACCCGAATCTTGGTCGCTTACCCCGGTGCTGGTGCCAGGCTTTGTGCGCAATGAATGGAAGTCTGATAAACTTTGGCCCAGTACCCGCTTTATGCCTATGTTTGGGGTATAGCTGATGACATTGATCCGGAAGGAATGAACGAAGGAAGGTTAATGAATGAAATGTACGGAATGAAAGATAACGAATGATAAAGATGACGTACGAAGATGAATGAACGGAAGTCAACGAATGATGTTGAAAGATAATAATAAATTATTATCTATGTGTACGTATGATGCATGATCACATGTGAAAGTAAAGAAAAAATGGTTTTAAACGAAAGAAAAGTATTTTATTTTATAAAACTAGAACTCACTCAGCAACGCTGACTTTTATGTGATTCCAGTTGGCAGGTAATGTTGCTGAGGATGGCACGGGGCAGCTACTTGGCATTTTTGGAGGGCATCCATTGTTTAAATTATAATGTTTTTGTGATGTAATGCAACGAGTATTATTTTGTAATCTGTCAATGATGTATTATTTTGAAAAAGAAATTATATATATATATGAAATGGTTTGTTTAAAGGAATTCCGCTGCAATATTTTAGTAAAGTTAATGTATGTTTTATGCTTTGTGTGCAATGATTGACCAGCTGTGAGCGTCCCGGGATCGGGCCTTACAAGTTGGTATCAGAGCCAAAGTTTAAGTGAAACGGGTTAAAATTTTCAAAAGAAACCTAAACTTAAACTGAGAATAGGACAAAGGGAAGGGATGCCAGTCCGTGTAGCTACATGCCATCAGGTATTTTCATGATGTTAACCGGTATTATGTGCGCATGTTATGTGGTTTATGTGCTTTTTGGTAGATTTAGATACTGATGTAGTCAGGATAGGAAATGCTTGGGGTATGAAGAGTAAAGTAAGTAGCTAATCACAACTGGCCATTGTAATTAGGAACTTACAATACTTGGCATAAACTAAGCTATTACCTTGAATGACCGTGTTAGTGTTTTAATCTTATAGCATGTTAGAGGATGGCCGGTGGTAGATCTTCGAAGGCTTCTAGAGGTGGAGGTCGTGATGGACGTGGTGCTGGACCACGGGTCACAAGAGGAAGGCCTCGAGCTGAAGAGGTGGCTCATGAAGAGCCCGAGACCCCTCATCTGGAGGGCGGTGACGAGAGTGCTAACTCAAGGGCCTTAGTGAAGGAGGCGATGGTGGAAGAGGTTCACCAGGTCATGCAGACGATCTTACCGTCTGTGGTGACTGAAGTGATCAAGGCTGTGAGAGAAGGAGAAAGGAAAGAAAGGAATAGGTCCTCGGGAGTAAGGGAGCAACCGGAGACTGAGACGGTTGTCTCAGCTGATGAGGAAGAAGAAGAAGAGCCTGTGCCAGAGGCAGCACGAGGCTGTAACTATGGGGAATTTCAAAGATGCAAGCCCCCGACTTTTGATGGGAATGGCACTGCTGCTGCTGCTCACCGGTGGGTGAGAGAGATGGAAGCTGCTCTAGATATCAGCGAGTACCGGGAAGATCAGAAGGTGAAGTTTGCCACCCACTCATTTGTGGACTCGGCCCTGTGTTGGTGGGACAATATTGTCCAGGCCGAGGGTAGTAGGGCGATTAGCAGGATGAGGTGGAGTGAGTTGAAGTAACTGGTGATCGAGGAGTTCTGTTCTCATAAGGAGCTCGACAAGGTTGAGAGGGAGTTCCTGCAGCTGGAGGCGGGAACCATGACGCATCAGCAATATACCACTAAATTCAATGAGATGGCACGGTTGGTGCCAGATCAAGTGGCACCTCTGTCGTGAAAAATCAAGAGGTATATTCAGGGCTTGCCAGCGGATATCCACAACATATGATCACCGCCCGGCCGAGCACGTTCAGGTCGGTGGTCGATCTGGCGGGAAGGCTGTACGACGAGAGGGAAGTGGTGGTGGCTGAGGTGAGCAAGAAGGGTGGTGGTGGCCGGAACTGGAATGGGAAGAGGTTGGACGTGGCAGGGCCGCTCCAAACAACAAAGTTGCGAGGGTTGATGACCGACGTGTGGTCACACCTGATGCGAGGTCGAAGAGGTGTGGCAAATGTGGGAAAAAGCACACCGGAGAGTGTAGGTTGGGATCCAATATCTGTTTCCGGTGTGGGAGGACAGGACACGTGGCGAAGGACTGCAGGGTAAGGAGGTGTTATAACTATGCGAGGAGGGCCACATGGTCAGGGATGCAAGAAGCCGAGGGCTGAGAGTTCCGGGGTGAAGAAAACAGCAGGGACTGAAGGGCAGAAAGCTAGCTCTAGGGCTTTCACGATGACCAGGGAGGAGGCTAGGATGGACCCCGATGTTGTGTCAGGTATGTTTCTAGTAAACCAAACTCTTGCTTCTGTGTTATTTGATTCAGGTGCTAGTAGGAGTTTTATTTCTGCTTATTTCTGTGCTAAGTTGCCTGTTAGTAGTGGAAGTATTGATGAGCCCTTCGATGTAGAAACTGCAATAGGTAAGTCTATCAGGATTGTTGATCTAATAGAGGGTTGTGATATAGAACTAGAAGGTCATAAGTTTCTTGCTAGACTGTTTGTGATGACCTTAGGCGGATTTGAGGTAGTCCTAGGAATGGATTGGTTGGCGGACTATGAGGCGAGCATTGTGTGTCGCAAGAAGATGATTAATCTGACCGCGCCTGACGGGAGTTCGGTGACGATTCACGGCGATCGAGTTACGACGATTCCGAAGGTGATTTCGATGGTGGTGGCGGGAAAGTGCATGAGGCGTGGATGTAGTGCCTACTTGGCCTACGTGAAGGATGTAGATACGCCAACACCACAACTGTCAGATGTACCGGTTACGTGTGAGTTCCCAGATGTGTTTCCCGAAGACTTACCAGGTGTGCCACCGGACCGCGAGATCGAGTTCCAGATTGACTTGATACCCGGTGCTCAACCTGTTGCTAAGGTACCGTATCGGTTGGCTCCGACCGAGATGAAGGAATTGATGGAGCAACTGCAAGAGTTGCTTGATAAAGGGTTCATTAAACCGAGTATCTCCCCTTGGAGTGCTCCGGTCTTATTTGTGAAGAAGAAGGACGGTAGTATAAGGATGTGCATAGACTACCGCGAGCTGAACAAGTTGACGGTGAAGAATCGGTATCCATTGCCGAGGATTGATGATTTGTTTGATCAGCTCCAAGGTTCCAGTTGGTTTTCAAGGATAGATCTTCGATCTGGTTACCATCAGTTGAAAGTGAAGGAACAAGATATTCCTAAAACAACTTTTCGCACGCGTTATGGACACTATGAGTTTCTCGTTATGTCCTTTGGTTTGACCAACTCGCCAGCTGCTTTTATGGACCTGATGAATTGAGTGTGTCGGCCGATGTTGGATAAATCAGTGATTGTGTTTATCGATGATATCTTGATTTATTCGAAGAGTGAGGAGGAGCATGCCGGTCACATTTGGGAGGTGATGGAGACGTTGAGAAGGGAGAAGTTGTATGCCAAGTTCTCCAAGTGCGCGTTCTGGCTACTTGAGGTTCAGTTTTTGGGTCATGTAGTGAATCCGGAGGGGATCATGATGGACCCGGCAAAGATGGAAGCGGTGATGCAATGGAAGTCTCCAAAGACGCCATCTGAGATTCGTAGTTTCTTGGGGTTGGCTGGATATTATAGGAGATTCATTCAAGACTTCTCTAAGATAGCTTCTCCGTTGACTAAGTTGACCACAAGGATGTGAAGTTTGTATGGGGTCAAGCTCAAGAGAGTGCTTTTGAGGAGTTAAAGGCAAGGTTGACTCAAGCTCTAGTTTTATCATTACCCGAAGGAAGCGAGGACTTAGTGGTCTATTCGGATGCTTCTCACTCGGGGTTGGGTTGCGTGTTGATGCAGCGAGGGAAAGTTATAGCTTATGCATCCCGACAGTTGAAGGTTCATGATGTGAATTACCCTACTCATGACTTGGAGTTAGCAGCTATGGTCTTTGCACTAAAGATTTGGAGGCACTACCTATACGGAACGAAGTGCACAATCTTCACGGACCATAAGAGTTTGAAGTACTTCTTCGAGCAAAAGGACCTAAACATGAGGCAGAGGCGATGGTTGGAGCTCATAAAGGTTTATGATTGCGAGATCCATTACCATCCGGGCAAGGCCAATGTAGTGGCGGATGCCCTTAGCTGAAAGGAGAGACCCGAGCCGATTCAGGTGAAGGCTTATCAGTTGACTATGACCTCTATGATGAAGCAGGTTAAGGAGTTTCAAGACAAGGCATTAAAGGAAGATTGTCTTATCTCCGAAAGGATGAGAGGTATGGTTGCGGAATTGGGCGAAAACACTCTTGGTGTTAGAACCTGATTCGGACGGATGTGGATCCCTCGTTACGTGGATCTACATGGGAGGATTATGGACGAAGCTCATAAGTCTCGATACTCTATTCATCCTGGTGCTACAAAGATGTATCAAGATATGAAGAAAGATTATTGGTGGCCGGGTATGAAGCGTGATGTAGCTGAGTATGTGAGTAAGTTTCTTACTTGCTTGCAAGTGAAGGTCGAGCATCAAAAGCCGTACAGGAAGATCCAACCTTTGGATATACCGGGGTGAAAGTGGGAGCATATCACCATGGACTTTATCACGAAGTTACCGCATACCGTGAAAGGGTATGATGCCATATGGGTGATAGTTGATCGTTTAACAAAGAGTGCCCACTTTCTACCAATCCGCGAGACGTACTCCTCTGAAATATTAGCGGATCTATTCATTAAAGAGATTGTGACTCGTCATGGTGTGCTGGTGTCTATTGTGTCTGATCGTGACACCCAATTTACATCTAAATTTTGGAAGAAATTCCATGATGCTATGGGGACGAGGTTACATATTAGTACGGCTTATCATCCTCAGACGGATGGTCAGTTAGAAAGGACTATTCAGATGCTAGAAGATATGCTTCGAGCATGCGTCATTGACTTTGGAGGAAGTTGGGATGACCACTTACCGTTAGCTGAGTTCTCGTATAATAACAGTCATCATGCCAGTATTGGTATGCTCCCTTATGAGATGCTATACGGTAGGAGGTGTAGAGCATCTGTTTGTTGGGGTGATATTGGTCAGAAGGAGTTAGGAAGTATTGAGATGATTGAGGCTATGACTGTAAAGCTTAAAAAGATCAAAGCCTTTATGAAGGCAGCTAAAGATAGGCAGAAGTCGTATGCCGACAGGAGACGTAGACCGATTGAGTTCAAGGTGGGTGACAGAGTTATGTTGAAGGTCTTAAATTGGAAAGGTATCATTCGGTTCAGGAAGTGGGGCAAGTTGAGCCCGAGATACATAGGGCCTTTCCGAATCATTGCTCGAGTAGGAGAGGTGGCCTATAGGTTAGAGTTACCCCATGAGTTAAGTGGAATTCACCCGACATTCCATGTATCTCATCTGCGGAAGTGTTTAGCTGATGAGGATATGGTTGTACCACTGGAGGATATTGAAGTTGATGAAAGGCTCAATTATGTGGAGCAACCAGTGGCAATCATTGACCGTAAGGAGAAAAGGTTAAGGAATAAAGTGGTTCCCCTTGTGCGTGTACAGTGGAAGCATAGGAAGGGATCCGAGTCTACGTGGGAGACTGAAGAAGAGATGAGGCAGCATTACCCACATTTGTTTGAGGAATAACAGGTTTCGGGGACGAAACCTATATAAGGGGGGTGGACTTGTAACACCCGGATATTTAAAAGTGGTGCAAAATGAAGGATAAAAGTGGAGTATAAGAAAGAAATGCAATAAAACCCAAGTAAAGGGGTTAAATATGTAACAAGGTACAAAATTTATTATTATTTTGTACAAAAGTACCATGGCCGCCCATGCCATGCCACTTTTCACGTTTCTGCCGATTCTAGAGAGAGAAAGCAGAGAAAACTTCGGTTCTAGAGAGAAGAAGAAGAAGGATTCGAATTCAAGGTAAGAATTTGGTGTTTTTAAGTTGTTCTTGGCTGGTCCATGCCTCGGTTATATGCTTATGTGTGTTTGTGTGTTCGGGTTGTGTGTTTTGGTGGGTTTTAGGTGGTTGAACTCATAGTGCAAACGGGTTTGAAGGAAGTCATACTCGAAGGTTGTCAAAGGTGAGTTCTAGAACCCCCTTTTTACTTGTTTTAACTGATTTTGGGGCTGGAAATGCATGTATGTATGTTTTTATGAATGTGAGTTTTATACCCGTATGAATGTGTATGTGTGAATTGATGATTTGGGGCTGATTATGATGTTATTAGTATGTGTTGGTTGCCCATGCGCCTGGATTTTGCCCAAGCGCCCAATGGTTGAATTTGCTTAAGTGTTGCCCCATGTGCCCAAATAGTATCCATGCGCCTAGAATAGGCTGAGATTGACTAAGTGTTCCATGCGCCCAAAACTACCCATGCGCCTAGGCACTCATGCGCTTGTATAGTGCCCATGAGCCTAGAAATTTGCCCAGGGGACTGTTGGGTCATGCGCCCGAATAGTGCCCATGCGCCTGAAAGTTCCCCATGCGCCTAAGTGTTCCCATGCGCCCAGAAGGCCATGCGCCTACATAGTGCTCATGCGCCTATGCCTTAGAATAATTTATGAAATTTTGGGGAAAATGTAAAGTGTAGGCTTTGACTTGGGATGTTCCCGGGGGTAATGTAAGTTGACCTTATGATGTCTTATGTGATGTGATGATGATGCTATGTATGGTATGGTTATGTTTATGTTATGTTCCTTGTTATGTATGTTATTTTCTGTGGCTTTACGTGGTATGATTATGAAAGTAAATGGAAAGTATTATGTAACGTAAAGCGGAAGATAATGAAAAAGGGAACGTAAAGAATGAAAGAATGCATGCATTAATGAAGTAATGAATGAATGGAAAAGTCTTGCAAGTAAAGGTTGAGGTAAGTGACTGTTTTGTCACAAAAGACTTGTATGCCAAAGGTTGAGGTGAGTGACTGTGTTGTCACAAAAGACTTGTATGTCAAAGGTTGAGGTGAGTGACTATGTTGTCACAAAAGACTTGTATGCCAAAGGTTGAGGTGAGTGACTGTGTTGTCACAAAAGACTCGTAAGGGATTCAATCCATGAGATTAACCCGGATTTTGGTCGCTTACCCCGGTGCTGGTGCCAGGCTTTGTGCGCAATGAATGGAAGTCTGATAAACTTCGACCCAGTACCTGCTTTGTGCCTACGTTTGGGGTATAGCTGATGACATTGATCCGGAAGGAATGAACGAAGGAAGGTTAATGAATGAAATGTACGAAATGAAAGATAACGAATGATAAAGATGAAGATGAATGAACGGAAGTCAACGAATGACGATGAAAGATAATAATAAATTATTATCTATGTGTACGTATCATGCATGATCACATGTGAAAGTAAAGAAAGAATGGTTTTAAACGAAAGAAAAGTATTTTATTTTATAAAACTAGAACTCACTCAGCAACGCTGACTTTTATGTGTTTCCAGTTGGCAGGTAATGTTGCTGAGGATGGCACGGGGCAGCTACTTGGCATTTTTGGAGGGCATCCGTTGTTTAAATTATAATGTTTTTGTGATGTAATGCAACGAGTATTATTTTGTAATCTGTCAACGATGTATTAATTTTCAAAAGCAATTATATATATATATATGAAATGGTTTGTTTAAAGGAATTCCGCTGCAATATTTTAGTAAAGTTAATGTATGTTTTACGCATTGTGTGCAATGATTGACTAGCTGTGAGCGTCTCGGGATCGAGGCCTTACACAAAACAACCAATAAACCAAAGCTACAAACTATTAGTTCTGATGTAAAACCATCTGTTAAATCAAAAGTTGTTATCAACTAAAATACCGTTAATTTACCTTATTGTGAATGTTGTAATCATTACACTTATAGTACTGAAAAAGGTAAATCTGGAAAGTATATTAAGTACTATGACATGAACAACCATATTACTAAAACATGTTATTTTAGCGAACCCTATTCAATCTATAATAAAAAAAAACCATAACACTGCAATGTTCTTTTTCAATATAAAGAGTAGAAAGCAAACCAGACAAATTCAGACTGAGAAATCACTTAAAAATAAACAATCGTTGCTAACAAGAGCAAAGGTAAAGCCCCTAGATAGACTCCACACATAAAAGTTATCTTAAATTCTGATAAACTTTTTAAGACAATTTTAAACAAACAAACTGGAGACAAAAGTCTCATACTAGACAACAACATGACGTTAGCAATCAAAGGAGAAGAGCTCAAAGCACCTCTTTAGAAAGACCTTTGATCCACCAAAGTAAATCTAGCGTACCTAGAGTTTTTAAACCAGCAGACAATGCATCTCCAGAAGTGATTTATATTTTAGGAAAAGACGAAAAACCCAAGATGATCTTGGCTTGGGTTGCAACATCTAACTGAGTTCATTGTCTGTGAAAGGTCGCCAGAAAATACCTAATAATATCTGTTATATTGACAGTGGATACCCCCATCAAATGACTGGAAATTATTCCCTTCTTTGGGATTTTAAGAGCAAACATGGAGGCAATGTAGCGTTTAAAGGAGATAAAACAGAAGGAAAGATCACCAGTGAAGGGATAGTATTAAATGGATGGATCAGCTTTGAAAATGTTGATGAAATTCCCTTTTACGAGTCTTGAACTTATAATGCAAGAACAAAACAATGAATTCCCCCAAGGATCAATTTCAATCTCTCAAATATAACAAGTTGTTATATATTCAATACTCAATAATCATAGTATGAAAACCCATGATTAATGATATGTTATCTATATGTGTGAATGATTGTTTGTGTTTGTATGTTTGAATAATAATAATAAACTACTTTTTTGATTTATTGTTCAAAAGCTTACAAAGGATTACAGTATACTGTTATTTATAACCTATACAATGATCTATGTACAGTTACAAAAGTACCCTTATGTAAACAAAATACATATAATCCTAAGTCTATAAGTCGTTCGCTGTGGATGATTAGCTATCTGTTGTGGATGATAAGATGTCTACTGTGGAAATTAAATAACTTATCAACTGTCCCTTGGATGTTGTCCACTGTGAACCCTTGGTAGGTAATTTTGCTGAGGATGGCACACGGGGAGGCTACTTGTCAGGGTAGGACTGGCATCCATTCATGATTAATAACATTGTTATTTTGTAATGCGTTCTAGTGATCTTTTGTAACTGACAACAAACACACATGTATTACTTAGCAACAGAATTTATTAATTAATGAATGACTTTTGATGTTAATTTCGCTACCATGCTTTAAGAATTATGTAATGTTTTTATTTAATTATGCTGTGATTGACCAACTATGAGGTCTCCGGGAATGGGGCCTTACATCTTTCCATGGGGCTTAACAATGAGATCCTTATTCTGAACATAACATGTTGTAATGACTGCCTCTTCCTAGAAAGTTAGAGGCAGTTTTGAATCAGCTAACATAGTTCTTGCAGCTTCAATAAGTGTCCTGTACCTCTCTCAGCAACACAATTCTGTTGAGGAGTTCTAGGAGCACTATATTCTTTGGCAATCCCTTTTAAGTTACAAAATGAGTCAAGAACATGATTCTTAAACTCAGTCCCTTGATCACTTCTAATGATTTTAACCTTGTGATCTATTTAATTTTCAATTTTAAGAATAAAAGATTTTAGAGTTTCAACAGTTTTATCTTTAATTCTTAAAAAGAAAACCCAAGTAAATCTTGTGATCAACAATCACAAGGCAAAATGATTTCCTTCCAATGCTTATTATACTTATGGGACCAAAAACATCATGTGCAATAAGTGTAATGGGGTTGTGATAGAGTTAACCTCTTTGGATTTGTAAGAAACCTTGTGTTGCTTTCCTTTCAGGTAGGCAACACAATTATCTTTACAGATAAACTCCTTTTTGGGCACACCATATACCAAATTATTTTTAACCAATTTATTCATGGTTTTAAAATTAACATGGCATATTCTTTTATGCCAAAGAGTTGACTCATCACCATTTGCCTTGGAAAGAAAGCATGATACTTCACCCAGTGGGGAAGCATTATTCATATCTAGCTTGTACATATACCCTCTCCTAAGAGACCTAAGAAGCTCCAATTCCTAAGGAATTGTCATCTTGGGTTTGAGGATGAGGCACTCATGTTCTGTGAAAAGCATTTGGTGCTTTTGATCATAGAATTGAGAAACACTTAAGAGATTGTGTTCAAGCTATTTGACAAAGTTTACTTTGTCAACTTTTAACTTACCATTGGATACACTACCTCTACCATAAATGTATCCTCTAGCTTCACCTCCAAACTGAACATGACGTCCATCAAAGTGTTCAAACTTTTGTAGGAGAGATCGGTTTCCTGTCATGTGGCTGGAGCATCCACTATGCACAATCCAAACATTTCCATTCTTGTCATATGGATGTCCCTGCACATAAGGTGAAATGATTAGTTACTATTTGAAACCCAAGCCTTGTTGGTCTTGGGCTCTTCCAATGTAGATGATATAATTGAACCAAAATGTATGCATAGGGATTCAATTATGGTTTGTGAAGAAGAGGATTAGGCTACATCTTTTCTGATCTTCCATTCCATCCTATGGTTGATAAGTATTGATGAGCCTGAAGTGGCTTGTGCAGCATAACTTGCTTTTGAGGCTTCTTTCTTCTTGGAAGAAGTTATCACCAGTCTTCTTCTCAAAAGGTTTCAAAGGATTCTTTTTGTTCCTTTGTTTGTTCTTTGGATTATCTTCCGAAGCTATTTTCCTTTCGGAAGAAAGAGTTTCTTCCAAAAGCAACTTGGCTTCGGAAACAAGCTTTCCATTCCTTAACACTTGGACCATATGGTAAGGTCCAAATGTGAAACCATCCTTGACTCCTCCTTCTTAACATTAGATGCATAATGTGTGCTTGCTGGATTGTAGTAACAATCTTTAGCCATGTGGTTATGCAGACCACAGATTACGCATTCAGTGTTAATTTTGATGGGGCATGTTGACTGTTGCTTCTTCAACTTCTTTTCTTCTTCAACAGAATCCCTCTTCAATTTTTGTTCCTTCATCTTGATAGGAGTGCTGGTACTACACTTTTTTTCCAAATCAAGATTTCCAACCAATTGAAATCCAGCTGGTATAAATACACCCTTTTGCCTTGGGTCTATCTTCAACTTAGTCTCACCCACCTTCTTGGAAGTTTTTCTTGCTGTCCTGATTTTGTTCTTTCTAGCTTTGGTGGTTAAGGGTTGATCATCAGCCATGGTATGAGGTTTTCTACCTTATCCTTCCCTGTGGTGGTTCCCATTATTGCATCATTCTTCTGCACTTTGGGTAATGGGTCAGCAGTTGGAACCTCTTGCTTATCAGTACCACATCTTGGCTGTCTAATAGACATAAAGGTGTGTGATGGAGCAATTTCATTGGTTCCCAACCCACTTTTGTTTTGATAACACACCTTTGAGTGGGAGGATGACGCAGTGATGGTGTTGATATACTCTTCAATGGCATACTTCTTGGCTTTAGCCTCAGCTATCACTAGCTGGGCTTGAGCCTCAGTCAACTTGGAGATTAAATCTTTTATTTGAGCTTTGTAGTTTGAATGTTCATGTTTTAAAGAGGACACGATTTTCTCTAACTTTCTATTTTGAGTTTGTAGTCAGATTCTGCTATCTTAAAATTAGATTTTATATATTTAAAAACTCAATATCATATTTGATTTCCATGTTGCATTCCTGATACAACTTGACCTTAGCAATACAGGCTGGAGTACAGATGATGCTCATATACCTTAGTGTCTTCAGTTCCAGCCATGAGAGCTTGAGCAGGAGTGACATCTTGCACCATGAAGCTCCAATCAACTTCTTGAGTAACAACTATAGTGTGTTGTTTAATGGGTTTGGATGTAACCTTGGGGTAGCAAGATGTTGGAAGGCTTGAGTTGCTCCAGGATTGGATCTAGGAGCTTTCCATTCCTTTGCAAAGTGACCAAGATGGTTGGAGTTGTAACACTTGGCCTTTGTCTTGTCAAACCCAAATTTGCTGTTGGTTGGGTTCTGAAGGAACTGCCTTCCAGTTCATTTTAAGAACTTCTTTGCTCTGTAGGTCAGGAGAGCCATTTGTTTGATAATATCCATGTATTCTACATCATCTAGGCTAAAACACTCCAGATCATCAAAACAAAATTGAAAATCTCAAGAGTGCTCATTTCCTGAAACAAAAGCACAACTATCCTGGAAATGATTTTGTTGAGCCTGTTAAGACCTGGTTCTCTCAGGGAATGTGATGTATGGCCCAAAGGAAGATGATAGCTGTTGGGGTAGTTCAGGTACAAGTGGGGCTGTTGAGTTCTTTAACCTTCATCAACATGTAGAGCATTGCTAACAGGAAGGTTTGAGGGTCTATTCATCTAATGGCTTTTCTAAGTTTCCATCTCCATATCTTATCCATCAAGGATTCCATATAGTTCAGTCATAGTGAGAGTGTTGAGATTCTCAGTTCTCTTGATTAAGACATAATAGAATGTCCACTCATGAGGAAGTGTACTCATGAACTTTCTTACTAGGTCTCTCTTCTCAAGAACTACTCCCATAGACTGAAGAGAGGTGATAAAATTCATCTATCTAAGTATTGTTGGCTCAAGGTCTCACCAACAATATATGTGAAGTTCTCAAACTTTTGCTTCAGCACATCTTTCTTGGACTCCTTGGATTCAGCAGAACCAGAGTACATCATCTACAAAGCATCAAAGAGTTCTTTGGCTTTGGCATTCGCTTTGCAAAAAGCTGTTTATAGAGTTTGGGTATAAAGAGTCGGGATTTGCGGTCAATGTCCATCTTCTTGAAGTCTTCATCAGAGTAGTTTGCAACCGCCTTCTCAATCATGGCACCATTACCAGCTGGGGATTCCACCTTTGGTCTATATGGACCATGAGTAACTGAACTCCACATGTGGCTGTCTTGATACTTGATAAAAATTCATCAGGAGTGATGATAGGAGCCTTGGTCATGGTTCCCATCTCAGACTTAGAAAATATCTGGTTAAGAGCCATTTGAGTGAAGTGAGTGAGTGTGAAGAATACAAGGGTGATTTGGGATGGTAAGATCTCACAATCAAGAGCCTAAAAAGCTCTGATACCAATTGCAAGATCGGTGTTTGTCACACAACACAAGATATTCTCATAAACTCACTTAATATCACTCGGGTTGATGAAGCAAAATCTCTACTAAGTTCACAAGTAATATAATAAGTTAATGAAAGCACAAGAACACAAGAATGGTTTTTCAAGATACTTGTATATATTACTTCTCAACTCAGTATTACAAGACTCTTACAAGCATGGTTACTAAGTTAGATGGAGAAACTATATATACTACTATCTACAGCCGGTTATACTTGGAAAACTAGCTGGAATTTACAACTAGACAAATACTACATTGCTAGAAGTAAAGCATCAAAGATAAACTAATAATATCCTAGATTAGGTAGTCATAACAAGTCCATTACTTACCTTTTGTCACCAACTAAGAATGGCAACTATACTATGTTGAGAATGGTGAACAGTGGATTAAAGTATGGTCAACTACATGGGCGTGGGAAAACGCCGTGTAGTATATTAGAGTTGCAGCGGGCTGTCAGATAGACCATACTTATGTCCATGGGTTCACAGTTGGTTCGGCCGAAGGTAAATGGCTTCGGAAAAATTTATTCTTCCGAGGTCATTTTGGCATCGGAAGAAACAACTTCTTCCGAACTTCTGCAAGTCTTTAGGACTTTATTCTTCGAAAGACTTTGTCTTTGGATATTCTAAGTTGTATACTTCGGAAGGAGAACAACTTGGTCTCGGAAGACTAAGTTCTTCCTTCGGAAGTTCTTCATACTTTAAGCTTCGAAAGATCATTGACTTAGCTTCGGAAGAGCATTGACTAAGCTTCGGAAGAGAAGCTTTGTCTTCAGAAGACCAGTACATTTAGCACTTCAAAATTCTTCTATGTATTGTTTTGGTTGCACCAGCCTCATCTGATCCAACAGTTAACTGTATCTACAACGGATGTATGTTTGTATGTCCACTGTGACTACAGTTGACAAATTTTAAAAACTTTTTGTCTATTTTGAAAATTTTGCTCATCAGTTATGTAAATTAATACAAACGGTGTAGAGATTCGTTAAAATTTTTAAATATTCAAAATTTGAATGTTTGTTAAAATTTTCTATTTTTAACATGATTAATTAATGGATGAAAAAATATCACTCGTAGGCAATATTGTGCATATATATGTGACAAACTACTATTTTTGAGTGCTTGCTTGACTTGGCTGTTTTTCTTTGTTTAAAAACACAAAATTTAAAATCTTCAAATTTTAGTATTTCAAGCCTTTGATATTTCCAAGTTCATATTTCTTCCCCTAAATTATTGCATATTTATAAAAAAAAACTTTTATAAAATGTCAAACTTTTGAAATTGTTTTATTGAAATTATCAAAGTCCAATTTGATTGTTTGCATGATAAACTTGTAGAAAGATAACACATTATCTAACTAAGAAATGAATGATTTTCATGCTTGGACATGAATCATTTGAACATGACATGAGATCATACTAGTCTTAAATCCTCATTGAGTTGATTTGATGATTTTGAGAATAGACATAGACTAATACAATGTTGATTGCAGATATTGTGATCCACTTAAACTCATGTATGGTAGTAATGATTGATTAAAAGAATGAGGGATTATCATGTTTTCGGTGTATTTAGTTAATTTATATGTACCCGACACCTTATTGTATATAAGATCAATACTCCTCAAGATATGTCAATAAGCACTTTCAATACTTATGACCTAGCTACTTACGAGTATAAATGACTAATTTGATCATTATTGTTTGATCCACATTGGGATTCTTTTGCACTTCACTTTGAAAGATGATCCTCTTTGGTATTCATTTGATTCATTCATAAGGAATGTAGTCTAAGAGACTTTATTGATTGTTCATCTAGGATGGATGTGTTCTTCATTGGGAATCTTTTTGGATCATGATGTAGGTCATTCAGGTTTGTGCTTAGCATAATAAAGAATGCCTTAGTGTACTCCAGGTCTATAAAAATCATAACAATGGAGACATTTGTAGAATTGAGCAATTTATGAAATGTTTTACTTGGTGAATATGAGTTACTTTACAAGCAATCTATATTGGATAGACCAATACTTATCATAAACCAAGATGGGTGTTGCTTACCACACAATCATGAGAATTTAGTTCTTCACTGCTGTATGTGATGTTAGGTGTCCCATGCAAAGCCTATCCACACATCAACCGAAGTATTGTAAGTTTTTATTGGTGGAAAATGACTCAAGTGAAAAAGTAATCTAGTGTACTATCATTTCTCATGAGCGATCATGTGTGATTCAATTTGGTTGTTAATTGAAAACATGAATGGTTGTTTGATATCTTGATTTTGAAAAGATGTATGTTTGATGTTTAAACTTGGACTTTAACAAAATCAAGTTTGTATGAGATTAATGTTGTGAAAACATTACTTGTTTGGTTCATAGTTGATCATAACAAATGACTGAACCAGAAATTCAAATCTTGTTGAATCAAATGGTTTTGTAAATAGGTCAACCAAATGATTGTCCTTGTGGACCTTGATCAACTTTATCAGAATTTTTTCCAAGCAATCTCTCAGAAAGAGATATCTAATATCTATATCCTTTGTTTTTGAATATTGAACAGGATTGTTAGTGATGGACATGGCAGTAGAATTGT
The DNA here is from genome assembly GCA_025506505.1 of Flaveria sonorensis. NCBI lineage: Eukaryota > Viridiplantae > Streptophyta > Magnoliopsida > Asterales > Asteraceae > Flaveria > Flaveria sonorensis. Next base: position 32,944,381 of record CM046438.1, on the reverse strand, counting down.
CTATATGTATAGGTGTTTTAAGAAAATTAATGTTATAATCAAGCATTTGGATTTGAATCCAAAGCACTTAAGAACAACATGCAGAAGTATCTATATATTCTGCCTCAGCTGTTGACACAAACACATTTGTTTGTTTCTTGCACTGCCAGGTGATCAATCTTGATCCAAGAAACTGACATCCTCCTATTGTGGATTTTCTATTGTTGTTGCATCCACCATAATCACTTTCAGTGTATGCAAATAAAGAGAAATATCCATCTTTAGGATACCATAGACCATGTGATGGTTTGCCTTTTGAGTATCTACAAATTCTCTTTACAGCATTTATGTGTGATTCTTTTGGATCTGCTTGGTATTTGGCTCACATGCAAACTGCATACATGATGCCTGGTCTCCTTGTAGTTAGGTATATTAGTGAGCCTATCATGGATCTGTAGAGCCTTTGATCAGCTGATGTTCCTTCTGGATCGAGGCTTAACTTCAATCCAGTTGTAAATGTTGTTTTGCTTGATGTACAATCAGTCATGTTGTATTTCTTCAAGATCTGATTCATATACTTTCTTTGGGTGATAAAAATTCTTTAGCATTTTATTGTACTTAAAGATCAAGGAAGAGGGTGAGTTCTCAAATTAAGCTCATTTGGAATTTTGATTGCATAAGAGCCTAAAATTCTCTGCAAAGTTGTATGTTGGTGGAGCTAAATATCATGTCATCCACATAGACTTGTACAACTAACAAGTCTTGTCCTTTTCTTTTTAATAAAAATGTCTGAACAATCTTCCCTCTGGTATAACCATTTTGTAGTAGAAACTTGGATAAAGTTTCATACCACTTCCTAGGTGCTTGTTGAAGACCATACAAAGCTTTTTCTAACTTGTAGACTCTATGAGGGATGTTTGGGTCTTCAAACCTGGTGGTTGAGCAACATATACCTCTTCATCTATCTTTCCATAAAGGAGTGAACATTTCACATCCATATGGAAGACAGTGAAGTTCTTTGATTAGGCATATGCAATAAACACTCGGATGGCTTCTAGTCTATCTGCAGGAGCATAGACATCATCATAATCAATGTCTTCCTGTTGAGTGTAACCCTGGGCAATGAGCCTTGCTTTCTTTCTAATGACAATCCCTCTATCATCTGCTTTGTTTCTGAACAACCATCTTGTGCCAATGGCATATTGACCTTCTGGGAGGTCCACTAACTGTCATACCTCTTGCTTCCTAAATTTTTATAGTTCCTCTTGCATTGCTTCTATCCAACTGTTATCTTTGAGGGCTTCTTTGATGGTTTTGGGTACAGTTAGAGATAGAAAGTAGGAAAATAAGCAAATATTTGCTATATAATATTGCCTATGTTCATTGAGATCACCAATGATATTCTCTAAAGGATGGTATTTGTGAGCTCTTATGGATTCAATCTATTCAACAGGGATAGTTGAATCAAGATTTGTGATTGTTTGGTCAGGTGTTGATGGGTGAGTGAGGGTATTTGATGTTGGATTATCTAGTTATGTAGGCTCATGGAATTTTTGTGGTGAATAATGAAAGAAATCTAAGATTTCATCATCATGAGGGGTATCTGGTAGTGAATGGTAGTCATTATCTTCTTTTACAGTGTCTGGATGATATGACCTTGTTTGTATGCTTGGTTGAGGGTCAACTGAAGCTTGTGGTTAATTGGTCACTGGAGTTGATGGTTGGTGCAGGAACCATTGATAATCAATGTCATACTTGGTACCTGAAATATGTGTCAAATGATCTTCTTAGTGAGTCAATATCAAACAACCAGTTTGATCCATTGACGTTCTTAGTGAAAGAATGTTCACTAAAAACAACATCCGTTGTTTCTTCCACTATGTTTAGTCGTGGATTATATACTCTGGAAGCTTTTGAGCTTCCAGAGTATCCAACAAAAAATCCATCGTTTGCTTTGGAGCAAACATAGATAAATGTTCTCTGGTGTTTAATATTGATATAGAACATCCAAATGCTTTAAGAAATCCAATGAAAGGTTTTCTTTTAAACGTTAATTCATATGGAGTTTTGGTATGTTCAATAATTATTAAAGTTTTCTTTTGAATGTAGCAAACTATGTTGATTGCTTCATCCCAAAAGGATATGGGCAATAGAGTGTCAGCTAGCATAGATCTAGCAGCTTCTATCAATGTTATGTTTCTCTGTTAAGCAAATCCAATCTACTGAGGAGTCCTTGCCACACTGAATTGATAACTTATCCTTTCTCTGCACAAAGGAAGAAATATTTCATTCTTGAAATCAGTACCATTATCACTTCTTAATGTAAGAAAATAAGAAATAATGTCATTCTTAAATTTAGTACCATTATCACTTTTTAAAGTTTTTACTTTAAGGTCTAATTGATTTCCAATTTTAGTTTTGATGATTTCTACTATTTCTGACTTTTTTAATAGGAAGAAAACCCAGGTGAATCTAGAGTCATCATCTACTATCACAAGGCAGTATTGCTTCTTTCCTATGCTTAATATGTTTGTAGGGCCAAAAAGGTCCATGTGAAGCAATATGAGTGGTGTGTTATTAAGGTTTACCAATTTTGACCTATGAGACACTCTATGTTGTTTGCTTTTTAGACATGTAGTGCAGTGGTCTGTACAGATGAATTCTTTTTATGGTAAACCTATTACTAAGTCATCTTTTACCAGTTGATTCATTCTGTTGAAATTTGAGTGTCCCAATAGTCTGTGCCATAATTAGGAAACATCTTCTAATGGTTTTGATAGTAAATAAGTTTTAGAGGTTGATGTTGAAATAGTGTTTATATCAACAATGTATGTGTTGTTTTGACGGGGTGTTTTCAAAAGGATACACTCTTCAAGTTTTTGAAAACCTACTTTAGGATATAGCAATTGTTGGAGTCAAATAGGGTGGCATATCCTTTATCACAAATTTGGGATACGCTAAGAAGATTAAACTGGAGGTTAGGCTGTAGTTGACATTTTCAAAACTGATTAACCCATTGGATACTTTTCCATCACAAGTTATCTTTCCACCTGTATTTTCACCTCCAAATGCTATGTTTCCGCCATGTTTTCTCTTGAAATCCCAAAGGAGGGAACAACTGCCAGTCATATGTCGGTAGCAGCCACTGTCAACATACCAAATGTTGTCAGGCCTTCTTTAATGTCCCTGCACAGACAAAGAAATTAATTAGAGGGTGCAACCCTGTAACAACTGACTTCTAGGTTTTACTTTAAACTTTGATTTAATCTAGCATTATTTCATTTTCATTCTCTTTCTTCCATGCTAATTTCTTACATGCTTAATTTCCTTACAAGATTCTATTATGACTTGCCTTAGTCTAGAAATCATTAAGTGATTTTAGAAAAATATTAAATTATATACTAAAAATTAGAAATTTAAAATAAACAAATCATGTGTGTGTACACACACCTATTTTTGTCATACATGTATGAATATGTAATATTACACTTAAACACTTATAAACTAGAAATTACCAACAACTACACTACACAACACATTTACACTACATAATAAATTACAAAATAAAATAAAAGAAAACTCCTCCCTCTCCTCTCATTTGGCCACCCCCACCCACCAAAAATCTCTCCCTCTTGAACCCCACAAACCCACAACTACACTCCATTTCCCTCTCTTCCCCATACATGTATCCCCACTCCCAACTTCATTTCTCTCTCTCTCTCTCTCATGAAAATAAGCCAAGAACACCAAAATTCTGCATTGTTCTCTCCATTTTAGCCTCAAGAATCGAAGATAAGCATCACCCCAACATCAACCGAGTGCAAGACAACCTAGAACGTGAGCTAAAGTGAGTTTCACGTAAGGTTCTTACAAGAACAAGGAGTTCCAGCCCAAGTTCGTGAACCAACCATGTTCACACTCTCCAAATCATTCGAAAAGCACAAAACTTCTGGAGTGTAAGCATCAATGAACCCGAATAAAGCCATTTCTTGAGTTTTTCCTCTCTTTTTCTAGAAAATCTTACTTCTTTTGTTAAAAAATAGAAACTTTTGAGATTACCTACTGCATTTTAGGAACCCTCGACATCTTACAAGGTATCTTTTGAAGGTAGAACATGAACCATGGTTGGTGCACATGTTTGCACCCCCGAAAACCCCATTTCTCATGAGTTTAAGCACCAAAAACCCCATTGTTTTGAAAACCCCTCAGCCCATGTTAATATCTGCTCAAAAATAGTAAATGAACCGTTGGACTCAACAAGTGCATAAATGGATTAATGCTTTAAAGGATGATGCTTGCCATAATCAAACATATAACAAACATAATGTGTTCTTACATCCAAACAATTATTTACTAACACATTAGCATCATTAACAATCATAATATTCACTAATATTTGTTTAAATTTCTTTTTAGAATTATTGATAAAAGAAATTTTGACAAGTACCAGCAGCGGATGAAGTACTACAATGCTGATGAACAAAGCTCCAATGCGGATGAAGACATCCCACAGTGGATGAAGGACGACATGCAGCGGATGAAGATTTAAGTCTAAGTGTGTGCAACGGATGAAGACATCCCACAGCGGATGAACAACAGACAGCGGATACAAGTCCACAGCGGATGAACACTCCATAACGGATGTTCGTCTACAGTGGGTGAACTTCCCACAACGCACAACAAACAACGCAAATACTTCATAGCGGACAACATTCAATGTGAAGCGGATAAACAATCTTCTTCCACAGCGGATGACCAAAACATCCACAGCGGACGACCAATCATCACAGCGGATAGCTTGTAGACTTAGGATTATTTATGTAATTTTCATTTACATAAAGGTAGTTTAGTAATTATATATAGCTATGTGTATAGGCTATAAATAGCATTCTACCCTAATCCTTTGTAAGCTTTTGAACAATCAATCAAACAAGTAGTTATTATTATTTTCGAGCGATCATTCACACACAATCCCTCACACACACTGATTTCATAGCATCTATCATGGGATTCCGCACCATGGTTTATGTTTGTTGATTATTGAGAGATTTTGAAAAGATCCTTGGGGGAACCAACCTGTTCGTGTTAAATATTGTTCTAATATGTTCATGTTCAACATGTGTTTAAGTTGATTTTATTAAGTGGTATCAGAGCCTTGGCTCAAATCATTCATTGATTTTTGATCCGATCAATCAACAAGATGATTTCGGTGGTTCATTATCTTCAAACCATACATTTACGAGCTAAAAATAAATCACAACAACCTTCTTCTACTTTTAACATTCATCAAATGCTTAACAAACATGATTTCTTAATCTGTTTTTGTGCATTGTGAAGAAATTTTTGTGGTTTTAAAGCTCTAAACATTATTCATACACTAGTTTTCATTGTGTTCATCATCAAACATTCTCTGAAAACCCATTAGAATACACGGGTATTCTCTGATATAACAATACACGGGTATTGTTCTATTTGTTTTCAACATTCAACAACAGTTTTTAACACAAAAAAACATCTCATTACCTTAAAACCTTATCGGTTTTAAAGGTTTTTTGATAAAAAGTGTTCAAGTACTATTTAATTCAATTTTCATCAAAACATACATCGTTTTGAACAGTTTGAATCGTTCAGATTGTTCAAAATCATCATATTCTTATGAAAAACTCACTAACATTGGTTTTTGTTCTTTAATCAACAAACCGATTGTTGATTCTGTGAAGAACAGCTAGCCGCCACCAAAAACCCTAAAATAAACCCTAGGTATTGTTTTTGCAAAAGCCTTCACATTCTTCGGAGATTGTGTTGGTTCATCAGAAAAATCAAAGAAGATCCGAAATCTTCTTTTGAACTTTTTCAAAAAGTTACCTTTTGATTCAAAAAGTAATCTGTTAAAAATATTTTTTGTGTTTTTCTTAGGGTTTTGACTTTCTATTGACCGCATTAATTAGAAAGTTGACATTCCTTTCACAGAATATTCGTTTCCTGTCATTGGATTTGAAAGTGACATATCATTGGATTTTAATTAATTAATTAATTTCTTTTATTTGGTAAATCTAATTAAAAAGGGTTTATTAACAACAAACAAATCCTAGAGACCATAGGATTAATCAAAGTTACCACCAGGCTAAAATCATCAAACAAATTTAACTTATAACGTTAGCTTAAAATTGAACAATCATATTTCAGGAACAAACAGTGGTCTAAAACCACCCAGACTAAAGAACAAGTCAGACTTCAAACAATGGAAGTTCATGTTCAGGAACTGGATAATTTTTTAAGACCCTGATTTATGGACTTTTATAATCGAGGGTCCTTTCATACCTGTGACTCTTGGACCAGATTACAACATGCAGAAGCAAGATAGATTGAAAAACGTAGCTGGTGATGACTTGAAAAAGGTCAAAACAGACATGAAGGCTTATAGCATCCTTGCTATGAAATCGCCTTTTGAAATTTTGACTCGTGTTGAAAATTTCAAAACAACTCATGAATTGTGGAAAGTTCTTCACACAATGTGTGAAAGAAGTGAAGAAACACGGGAAATCAAGAAAGAGAAACTGAGAACCCAATATGAAACTTTCCATCACATCCAGGGAGAATCTATCCCACAACAGGTACACAGATATGTCCAGATAGTAAATGACATGATTGTATATGGACTGAAATATGAAGTTGTTGAAATCAACAAGAAGATGTTGCACACGCTGCCTGAAAGTTGGACTCAGTCAGTATCCTTGATGAAGGCAACATTGGATTTGGAAGCCCTATCCCTTGACTCTCTGGTAGCCAAGGTTGAAGCTCTGGAAATGGACGAAAAATCCAGAAATAACAATCACATCAGACATGTAGAGGCTTACAAATTCAAAGAACCACAACAAACAGACAGTGCATTTCTGACTCTAGTAATACATCATTCTTCTTAGCATCTGAATCATCCAGCAATAAACATAAGTCTAAAAAGACTGGTGTGCATGCTACACATGATGTAACACCTCAGAGTAAACAACATCCACATACCTCTAGCTCAAACAAACAGCCAAAACCTCAAACCAACAACATACATAGACTTGAAAAGCCAATGGATGCTCTTACTATAATCCTGCAAAGTAAAGAGAAAAAAGCAGCTTATGCAGCCTTTTCTACAAGCTTTGATGCATTTTTAGGTGCAAGTCTAACACCATCACAGATCATTCAGTAAGATTTGGATGAACTTCCACCAGATATGGTAGAAGAAATGGATCTTCAATGGTCCATGGCTATGATTGCATATAGATGTAAAAGGTTTCTACAAAGAAATCGGGGATTGAACATGGACAAGAAAAGAAGGATTGGTTTTGATAAGACAAAAGTGAGGTGCTACAATTGTCAACTTTATGGGCATTTCTCAGGAGAATGACAGCAGTCAAGGGTTGACAGAAACCCATATCAGGCACAAACATCAAGTGGTTATCATTCTAACAGACAGGTGCCACCTCCAATCAGCATTCCAGCTGCACCAACCCCACCACAAATCACACAGTACAGTCCAAATCAACATTCAAAATCTTCTGCAATGAGGCTAAAATTCCATCTCCAGATCATGCCCTTATGGCAGATATTAAAGATAAAATATCAAACATCCCGAAAGAGGTAAAGGAGCACCTCTGCACACAGGCATGTATTGATGAGGTCAATAGATATAGAGAGCATGTAGACAAACTTTCGAAGAAAGTTATAGAAACAAACATTTTAAATGAAAGTTTAAAATCAAAACATAAACAATATGCAACCAAAATACTTTCATTACAAAATGACTTTCATAAACTAAGGTCTGAGAAATTAACACTAGCAGCTCAAGTTGAGCACCTTTCTGCATGATTGACTGAATCAAAAGCATTGCATGCTGAAACTGAAGTAAAACTTCAGAAGTTTCAGGTAAGCAACAAGAAGTTCGAAGAACTTCTTGCTCAACAAAGGGTATTCAAAGACCCGTCAGGTTTAGGATATAACAAGGTCAGCCCACCTTACAATGATAATTATATTCCTTTACCTGACTCAATGACCAACAAACAGGATGAATCTCCTAACACTCATGAAAAGACTGATGATTCTAAACAATCATCATCATCATCATCAAAATCACCATTAACATCAAAATCACCTTTCATAAAATTTGTTAAAAGTTTAGTATCACCACAAATTAAATCAACTGACTTTTATCAAGGAGGGAATAATGAACTTGATGAACAAACAACAGATGATGATGAAGATGATTCATTGGATGATGAAAGTGTGGCTGATACATCAAACAAACAAACGAAACAGATTAAAGGTTTTGATATCTGTTCTGGTGGAAGGAAAACTGTAACTTCTACTTTCTCTCCCAAATAGGTAAATAAAGGGAAAGGCAAAGCCACGTTTCAGCCGAAACAACAAATAGTAACTTTTGAAATTCCCTTAAAATCAAAATTTAAGACAAAAGTTACTAACAAACAAACAAAATCAGAGTTACCATATTGTGAGTGGTGTGATCAATACCACACTCCACTGAAAAATGCAAGTATGGTAAATATTGTGATCGGTTCAAAAGGATCGAATCTGTGATGATTTTGTGATGCAATGATCAATTCAAATACAAGTAATCAAACACAAGTACTTATATCAAAAAATTCATAGATTCATTGATAGTAAATGCATGGATACAATGTGTAGGGTTACAACTCGTTCAACTGATTCTGACTGTTCTAGGCTTTCTCTCTGTCTAGTCTGTTAGTCTTTCTAGTCTCACAGTCTACCCTGCACATACATAAAATATCCTATATATACTATCAAGAACTAAGGAACATATATTTACAAATAAGTCCCTATACTATGACAAAAAAACATACAAAGACAAAATGTTAATCTTCTAAGAGTCCAACAATACTCCCCCTAAGATTACATTTGTCTTCAGTCTTCAAAATCTTCAGTCTTCATGATCTTGAATCTTCAATCTTCAATCTTCAATCTTCCATTTTCGATTCTTCAATCTTCAATCTTCAATTCTTCAATTCTTCAATCTTCAATCTTCAATTCTTCAATCTTCAATCTCCAAAATAATCTTCTGGCTCTTCTTTCAACTTGAACATCAGCTTCTCTTTGTAAACCTCGAGTTCCTTCAACGCTTTTGCTATCGTGGACTTGAATTTTCCTGCAAGTATACCTTGCTCAGGCTTTGAAGAATTAGTCTTGATTTCCATCTGGTTCATCTTCTCTAGTGTCTCCTTGGATAAACCTGCAATATTAATGTTTTCATAGAATTCCAAAGGTTTAGGATAATCTTAAGAATGAACTTCTAGCACTCCTTTACTTGATATCCTCATAAACTCAATTGGCTTAATATCTTTCTTTACAATGTTTGCATACGCCAACACTTTGTGTAATGCAATTCGTTCCTTTGCAGCATCCATAACTTTGATGATCGTCATAAAGTACTTCTTGTCATTTTCAGCAACTTCCAAAGAAACACGTTCAAACTTTTGTGTAGACAAAAATGATATGTAACTTGGATGTACCAATTTAAGTTCAAACACTCCAAAAAGTGAGATCATGTCTTTATCCCAATCATCAAGATTTGGGACAAGTTTTAACTCAAAAGTATCAACATTGTAAAACCACCTTAAAATTGGCTTTGTAGTTTGAGTTCCATCAATCACTTTAAGTTCTGTATTAGTTACTTTCTCAAAGTATTTATCACTGAATGCTTCCAAAAATTTATCTTGTTCTTCAGCTGTATCAGCATCTTTTCTTCTGCTCTTCAATGAATTGAAATATATTTTGTCTTCTTGATCACAGCGAGTCTTCAAAAATGAACTCATTCTAGATATACCTCGATTCAGTAACTGTACAAAATTTTCACCGCGACTTGCTTTTGTTGGATTAATCAAAGGAAATCTATTTAATTCTTTTAAGTATTGAACTGGAAGTTCAATGATGCTCTAGTAAAAATGATAGACATCACATATAGCATTTACTCGTTTAATCAAAAATGCATCAAAGATTTCGTCATACTTCCAAGCTACTATCTTTACTTCTTTAGTTGTATCAGGAACAATCATTGCGTTAAGCAATTCAGAAATCGATTGTCCTTTTTGTAAAACATTTTGAACAAAATCACTTGCAGTTCGAGCTTTATTCCAAAGTTTTTTTTGTTCAACTGACACCTGATAAGCTTGTTTTTCAGTTTCAGGAAACATCTTCATTAATTCCTTTCTACTTTTGTGACCGCTCCTTATCAATTCCATATTTTTAATCTCATGAGGCTTCAAAATCCTTGTTCTTTTAGTAATCTCAAGGTATTGCGGGTTATCCGTGTCAAGCACTATCATTCTGTTTGTTTGCTTTTTAGTTTCTTGAAAACTTCTCACTAAATTTCTTAATGATTCTGCTTGAAGTCTATTCAGTTTTTTCCTTGGATAATTTCTTGATTGCAATCATAATCTCATTGCAATAACATTCATATTTTTTGGATCTGGGTGATGTAATTCTGAAGATGAAAGTTCTTCAACATTTATACTTTCACTAATTGGGTTCCATTCACCGTGTTCTACAACAATCTCATTTGGATCCACTGGTGTAATGGATTCAGCTGTTTTGCACTTTGCATATTCTTCATTAATTTGGGATACAGTCAACCCATCCAGAAAAACTCTGTTATATTTCATGTTAACCAAGTAGTTATACTTGTCCTCAACATCCACAGGAATATTGTAACACCTGGAAAATTTTAAAAGACGGGAAAGAAAGAATAAAAGTGAAGAAAAGAAGGAAATGTAATAAAACCCAAATAGAGGGGTTAAAAGTGTGCAAGGTACAAAATATAATATAATTTTGTACAAAAGCAACATGGCCGCCCATGCCATGTTACTTTTCACCTTTTTGCAGTCGGTTCTTAGAGAGAGAAAGCAGAGAACTCTCGGATTGTGAAGAAGGAAGAATAGGAGATTGAATTCAAGGTAAGAATTCATTTAAGTTGTTCTTGGCCGACCTATGCCTCGGTTGCATGCTTATGTGTGTTTGTTTGTGTTTGGGTTGTGTTTTGTTTGTTTAGGTGTGTGAACTCATTACATTCGGGTTTGAAGGAAGTCTTGCCCGAAAGATTGCATAAGGTGAGTTCTAGATCCCCGGTTTCTATAACCTGTTTTGGGGCTGGAAATGCATGTACTAACTTTTTAATATGTCCAGTATTTTGTACCGTAAGTTTGGCCCTGTTCTTTTAGTGGGTGTGTTAGGGCCTGCATGTTTTGCTCGGTTTATGTGGTTGTATGCTTGTTCTAAGAGATTAGCATGCTAGATCAGTGCGATGAATATATAAGAATGAGGATTAGGAACTGATTATAATGTAAGATGCGGTTTCAGGTTAGTTGTTCATCCGCATTAGTTTAGTCTTCATCCGCATTTGATGAACACATCGACTATTTTGTTCACCCGTATTTGCTAAGTGTTCATCCGCATTTGTTGTATGTTCATCCACATTTGTTGTATGTTCATCCGCATTTGTTGTATGCTCATCCGCATTTGTTTTGTCCATGCGCATTTGCTTCAGTCATCCGCATTTGGTTCATGCGCACTTCGTTGGACGGAATATTTTCTGAAAACTTTCATGTGCTTTATGCATACGCATTCGCTACAGTGTTCATGCGCATTTCTTTGGGACACTTAGAATATTTTTTGAGGTGTTTATCCGTATTTGGTTACTCATCCGCATTTGTTTGCTCATCCGCATTTCTTTAAGGGGACAAATTTTTTGAGATTTTGGGATGTAGAGCTTAAGTGTTAAGAAGGGAGGTTTTATGGGGGATTGTGCTTGTTTACGTTTTGCATGCTTTGTATGCTGTTGTGATGATGTTGTTCCATGTTATGTTTATGTCGTGACCTTACGTGGTGTGACGTATGAATATGCTTATGTAAAGTAGTACTTAACGAAAGTGGAAGATAACTAAAGAGAAGTAAGAAAGAATGAATGCATGCATTAATGAATGAACGGAAGTAAGAAAAGTCTTGCAAGCACTGTAAGGAGGTTCACACCCAATGAAGGGTGTTAGGTCAACGGTGTGCGGCTTAGCTACCCTAGAAGGATACACACTGGGGTCTAGTCTTTGTGACTGACCATAAGTATGGGACCATTGTCGCTTGCCCCGATGCTGGTGCCCGCCTAGTGTATGATATTTGAAGTCTATTTATAGTCTTCGGCCCAGTACCCGCCTTGTGCATGATGTTTGGGGTATAGCACATGGCATTGGTCCAAATGATGATACCCCGATGCTGGTGCCCGCCTAGTGCGTGATGTTTGAAGTCTATTTATAGTCTTTGGCCCAATACCCGCCTTGTGCATGATGTTTGGGGTATAGCTCGAGGCATTAGCCTGGAGCATAAAGAAGTGAAAGTAATAATGAACGAATGAAATGTACGATAAGAAAGAGAATGAATGAATGTAAGTTGACGATGATGAAAGATAATAACGAGATTATCTATTTGTACGTATGATGTATGATCGCTTACGAAAGTAAAGTACGGTTTTAAATGAAAGAATAGTATTTTATTTATAAAACTAGAACTCACTCAGCAACGCTGACTTTTATGTATTTTTCCAGTTGGCAGGTAATGTTGCTGAGGATGGCACAGGGCAGCTACTTGGCGTTTTTGGGATGGCATCCATAGTTTAAATTATGACGTTTTTGCATTGTAATGCGAACAAACAATATTTGGTAACGATTATGAATGTTGTATTATTTTGCAAAAGCAATGAATGAAATGATTTTAAATTATTCCGCTGCATTGTTTTAGTAAGCCTAAACATATGTTTTATGTTTTATGTGCAATAATTGACCAGCTGTAAGCGTTCCGGTTATGGGGCCTTACAAATATCATCTGTTATAGCCTCAACAGGAGAATGATTGACTTCTACTATATCTTCATCTTCTAACACTTCATTATACCATGCATATTCATTTTCTGAATCTAAATCCTCAAGAGCTTCAATCTTCTCTTGTGCTTCAAACTCTTGACTTTCTTGCATTTCAGCTTCAGATGTAGTCTTTCGTGCTTTAGATGAAGATTCAGGATGAGCTGATACATCAACTTCATCAATCTTTCTCTTCCCTTTATTTACTTCAACAATCTTTTCAACATCAATAGGAGTGATTTCAGATAAAATCATAACATCAGAAGATGGAGATTTTATGCTTTCCTTCATCTTTTCAAATTCTTCTTTTAATGCATCATGACTTTCTATAACTCTTTGAACCTTTCTTCCATTAGCTCATAGTCTTTCATCATTACATCAAAATTCTGTATATTCTCTTCTTTTTCTCTTTCCAAGTTAGCAATAATATCATCTTTCTTTAACAGTTCTTCTTTTAACTTCTCATTTTCTTCTTTTAGTTTCTCAATGATCTTGTCCTTGTTTGAGTTTTCTTCTTTCATGGACTCTATCAAATTTTGATCATCTTTTTTTCTTGCTCATCCAGATGCACAACAGGTTCAATAACCTCTGTGTTTTGAACATCAAAATCTACATGCTGATAAATGTCATCATTAGAATCATCAATATTTTGAATCTCTTCTTGTTGTTCATCTACATGCTCAACTTCTTCCATAACTTCTTCAATTACTTCATTAATGATTTCATTGATTTCATTGATTTAATTTCTACCATCATTGCCATCATCATCATCATCAGATGTGGAACTAGAGCTATCATCATCAACATTGTCATCATTATCATTATCTTCATCTTCATCTTCATCAACTAACTCTAGAGGATCTACTTCAATCAGGTCGTTTGGATCAACTGGTTCATCCTCAAGTAAATGAAAATGATCTTCATTTATATTCACCTCATCTTGAGCCACAACCCTTATATAGTCAAACATTGGTACATTAGGAGCACCAGTAATCATTGATAGTCGTTTGTATTAAGTTTCTGCCATATGCTCAAGAATCAATCTTTCACCACCAACTCCATAAGTATGATAATCAGGATTGGCTTCATTTATTATCATCTGCAGGAATCTGGGATACATCAGATACTTATTTCTGATTCCTTTTTCCAGGTTAAAGATAAATCCAGTCATAATCCAGTGAGCCAAGTTGAATCTTCTGTTTGTTGCATTGGCAACAATTGGAGATGCTATATTAACAGGAAAAGAGTTCCCCCGCACTTTGTTTGGACATACCATGTTGGAATATATAACATAATAATTTCCAGTGATTATACACTCTTGCTCGAAAAAATTGTTTCCTCGGAAAGTTATCCGGATGACTCATGGCAATAAAACTTTCTCTGCACTCATCAAAAGTTAATTCAGCCAAATCTTATGGGTCATTTATTCCCAGCCTTAGAGGTTCTCGAATGGCTTGTTCAAATACTTCTACCATCCTTTCATTAGTAATAAAACCTCAAACAACTTTTCTACCTTCCTCATCTATCTCCACATTAGCAGTGTTCCAAAACTTCTTAATCAGTCTAGCATAGATGACTGGTTGGTAACACATAGCATAAACATACTTCGTCCCTAACAGAAATTTGATCATTTCTTCATAGCCAATGGCATCTCGAACATCTTCGTTAAGAAAAGCAGCTATATTAAGCTTTGGTTCAAACTTAAGCTCATCCATCTGTAAGCATAAACAAAGAAATTTAGTCACCTTTGAATTTGCAAAACTTAAAAAAATTGTGATTTATCAATTTTGAACCAAAACACTTAAAAATTTTATAAGTGTTTATATATATCTCATTACATGAACAAGAGTATATTGGTAACAAATTTGATTTACACAATTCATAACAATCAAGTAATGCATTAAATGTCTTTAACTTTGATTAGATTTCAATTGAATAAGCATTTTTTAAGCTTTCAACTTAGTTTTTAAAAAAAAAAAGTTTCTAAGTGTTCAACATACTCTGTCAAGAGCAGATTGCATTCAAGTTTATGTTTGAATGATTTAAACACACCAAATCATTGAAATTTTTCTCAAAATCAGATTAATGAATGTTGGTCCTAATGATCAATTCAACAGTGCACATGATTCTTCCCAATGAATTTTCTATTGAATCAACACTTATAAACACAATAGCATAATGAAAATCAATGAATATAAACCATAAATTCAATAACAAAGGCTCAAAGATATAGATGATAAGATTCCAGCCAAACACACAATAGCAACACAAATATTTTTGATTAGGGTTTTTGTAAAAAGTGCCTTACAAGATAGAAAGATTACAATATATAACAGACCTAGTTTCACTGAATAGCAAAACTGCCTGACTAACTACAGTTTCACCCGGCAGCGAACTATAGATTTGTCGGGTGAACTGGATCAGCTGACTCCGGGCGAAACTACAGTTTCGCCCGTAGTTTCGCTGCAATACAAAATTACATAGAAAGACAAATTACAAATAAGAAACTAACAATTAACCTATTACAAAGCAAAATAAACCTATCAACTAAAGTGAGTCCAACCTATGTAGATCATCAATTCTCCCCCTAGGTTAGACCTCACTTTTAATCTTCTTGCTCTCCTCTTGCACCTTCTTTAGCTTTATCTGATGCTTCTGGTTCTGCTCCTGCTGCCCTTTCCTCTTCAGCTCTTGCACTAGCTCTAGCAAATTGTTTGATAAGATCCTGTATCTCCATCCTTAACTTGTCTGCCTTGGATTCTATCTCTGCTAGCTCCCTGACCTCTGCCCTTAGACCTCGAGCTTTGTTTGCCACGTTCATAAACAGACTGGCTTATCTTCTTGTTTCATCTCCATCTCCGGCCTTGATATGATTTTCACAAAGAGTTACAAAGTCTTCGTCACAAAAAGAAAATACTTCCATTGGATCAAACAATTTTATCTCACCACCACCTTTCAACCTAATGATAGCTTCCCCAGTATTGTTGTCATAAAACCATTTTTCAAACTTTTTGCAGTCTAGGGGGAAGTGGATTGGGCACTCTCACTCTGTTAACAGTTTTGGCTGGCTTCAACTTTAGCACAATCTTTCCTTTTCTGGTAGCCCAATCCAAGTCAATCTTTGATCTCTTCCTCTCAGTCTTCATATATCCAAAGGCTTCAAAATTTTCATTCATTCCCGCCTTAATCTCTTTTTCTAACAGCATAGCACGTTCCTCAGGTGGACGTCTAAGAGAGGAATTTCAGCTAACCTTCTCAAATCCCATCTAGGCAAGGTCTTGAATGCCTTCCTTTTATGCATATATGAAATTTCACCACCTCTCCTTTTGATCATAAACATTTTCAATTCTAAATTGTACTTCCAGCTCACTATCTTTTTATCACTTTTCTTCTTGCTCGGTTCACTTATGTTTTGGAAAAGAGGAGTCAATTATTCTGGTTCCTTTTCTTTCACAAACCATTCCTCCTTGCTTAGCTCAAAAACATTACCTTCTTCTATACTCCTTTGAGCAACATATGTCATTGGGCGCTCCTCCACTTCATAAAACTCAGGCTCCGAGTCATAATCCACCAGATGTTCTTCATATTCTTCCTCTTTATCAACGAGTCTCTTCTCAGCATCTTCCTTATTTCCTCTTATGGTTTCTTCTCTAATCACCTCAGCCCCCGTCAAATCTGCATCTATGTCTAATCCCAAATCAACAAAACCAGCCTCAACAACTATAGGCTCCTTTCTCACATCTCCTCCTTTATCTACTCTCTTTTCAGCTTCTTTTTCAACAACTTTTTCACCTGCTACACCACCTCCACTTGTACTACCACCAGCCATACTTGCTTCTCCACCAATACTAGATGATCTCCTCATTTTCAAGAATGAATACTTTGATGTATCAGTCATATCATCCAACTCCTCCTGTGATAGTTGGTTTGTGTCACCAACTTTGCCTTTGAGCTCATTTACTTCCTTCAATATCCTTTTGATTAGTTCATGCTAATCCATCATCATAATCTTCATACTTTCTATCTGCTCATCTTTCTCCTTCTCTCTCAACTCCTGACTAACCAACTTGGTTTTAATCATGCTCAGTTCATTAGCCAATGAAGTATTTACATTTCTAATCACATCTTGATCCAGTTCAGATCGGGTATCCCTCCTTTCTTCGAACACCGGCTGCTTATGCTTAGATCTCCTTTCGGTTTCGTGAGCCGGTTCCCCTTGATCAGCCTTCTTTTTGGTCCTCCTTTCTCTTTGAACTCTCAGCTCTTCTTTAACTTCATTAATCTCAGTTTCTAGATCATATTCTTTCTCTTTAGCATACCTCTTCCTTTTCTTTGTAGCTTCAGCTTGTTCATCCTGATTTTCTTCAGCGTTCTTGTTTTCATTTTCAATCAACCTTCTAATATAGTCCATCTTTCAGCAGGATACATGTTTTCCAGTAAATATGTTATTTTACCGCTAAAGTCATGTCTTATAGCAGAGCAGTCTGCAAAAATTCTTGTATTCATTTGCATCAGCCTCTTCACTTCTCCATGTTTTGGCAAATTGGGTTTCTCAGCATTAATGATCATCTGAACAAACCTTGGATATAATAGCCATTTGTCTCTCTTTAAGGCCATGACGTTTTCAGTCATACATTCAAAAATCAATCTTGCAAGATTGGCCTTTTGTCCTCTACAGTATACAATCATGGCCTTTGCCCACTGTGCATTTAAACCATCCGATCCTCCCTTCCTATAATCCAAGCACATTATGAAAACATGGGCAATATATCTCCATTCCTTGGATAAAAACGATTTCTTAATTTCCTTCTTTGACCCAAAAGAAGGTCCTTCATATCCGATGCTTCGATAAGCATTAAGGACTTCAGTATCAGACATACTAATCTCATCTCCACAATCATCTTCTAACCTTAATACCCTCGTAATCGTCTCAGCACTAATAATCACGTCTTCCCCATGAACTCTTGAAGTGATCCTGTGTGGAGTAACTCCCAAGTCACACCTCAGCATTGACCCAGAAATCTCTAATGTGAATGTCGTAGATCGTAGGTAAATGAGAAATGGCATAGTGAATGGAAGAGACTTTTCGCCATCTAATGCAATCTCGAAATCCAACAGACTTTGGATTACTGTCGTCTAGGGGTGCCACTATATTAGTCTTCTCATCGAACTTTATTTTTTCCATGAACTGCAAAAAATAAACATAGGTAAGTAAGATATAACAAAAAGATAATTAACCAAAAAAAAAGATCAAAAAAATAGTTTTGCTGATGTGCGAAATTGTAATTTCGCCAGACATAACAAGACAGCTTCGCTGAAGTTATTGAAACTAAGTTCAACAGTTTCGCTAACGGCGAAGCTATAGTTTCGCTAAGCATAATATATAGTTTCGCTGTTGATTGGTCATAAGTTCTGACCAACAAAAGTGTAGATTAGCTGTAACTCAGCCCTATACCATGAGTTTGAGCGATTCTACGCTTTCGCGGAGGACAAACTTATGAATCATACAAAAGCGAAGTTGTAGTACGCTGACCCCAAACAGAGCAGATAATGTGCTGGGCGAAAGTATAGTTTCGCTGGAAAGGTTCAAGTGAAACTGTGAGGTATGCTTGGACAGCATAACCATATAGATTCGCTCGCAATAGGAACTTTCGTTCATTCTCGCCGGAGAATTTTGGTAGATTCGCTGGATGAAACAGGCGAAGTTTCGAACCAGCGAATCAACCCTAAGCAATCGATTAGGCCATAAAACCATGATAAACCACAAATACATAGACGAGGTATAGAATCAAACATCTCGAGTGTGAACTAATGAACACACTGGCAATAAACTATGACCTAGTTTTGCTGGCAGCAAAACTGTAGTTTCGCCTGGCATCTCAAAAGAAATTAGTGTTTGGTGAATAATGATATTGCCAGGAGAAACTATAGATTCGCTGGCGAACCTGCAAGCGAAACTGTAGTTTCGCTGGAACCAGAACTTGAAAAAAATAACAAAAATTAATATAAATGACTTTTATGAAAAACGTTCTTTGTCCCACATTATCAGCACAAAACAAAGAATTTAAAAAAAATTTAAAACAGATAAGAAAGAAAATACAAGGATATGGAGACTTCTTTTTCAAGAAATTGATCCGGAGAATCAAAGATTTGCGGGATTGCTGATATGTTTGTCATTTTAAACTCAGCCTTCCTCTTTTCAACAAGTAATCTGCAGCTGTTTTATCATGTTTTGGATTTATTGAAAACTCAGATGACTTGGATCCCACAGATATTCAGCAAAGTACTAATCCTGTTCTTCATGATTTATGGGCAATATAATTCACTTTGCTTGCAACCGTTGTGTCTTTTTATTTAAGAGCTCCAGGTCTAACCTATGTATCAGAGGAGATAACATTTTATCTCGCTGATGAGAGCTCCTCTATACCTTACGTATACAGAGAAGATCATAATGACAGCTCCGTCTATACTTACGTATAACAGAGGAGATCATCACTCCAGGTCAATGTTCACACATAGCAGAGGAGATAAGCACGAGATATGTCACCCATTTGATTTTAAAATTTTTACAACCAGCAAAGATTTGAGACCCTTAATCCTTTTAGACAAGGCCTTGTATCTTTGTGCATGCTGAAATATCATAAGGATAATCCTTGTCATCGAGTTCTTTTACTTTTAATTAAGCTACACGATCAATGTTTAATTCGATACCTGACTGAGCCTACCAGCATATCCCAAACAAAGCAATTAATTCTCCATCAAACTTCTTTAGCAAAAAGTTCCTGAAAAGACAAAAAAAATAAAACATAGACAAATAAGAATAGATCTTTATTCTCCCCCAAAATTTATTTTTAACTGCCATGAGACAAGAAAAAGAAATTTCCCCCTTTTTTTTAAGTAATAAAAAAAGTTGAAACAAACAGAATAAAGATGTGAAGACATATGGGACTCAAAAGTTTATCAATAAAAGTATAAACAAAAAGAGTTATTTACAGAATTATGCACATTAAGATAAGAAAGGGATTTTAAAAAGATATTAAACCCAACATGGTGATTAATTCATAAAAACGCGGTTTATCAAAAGTTTTTGTGAAAAGATCCGCTCGTTGATTTTTTGTGTCAATCGGAATAATATCTATAAAACCCCTTTCCGGATGGCATGAATTCTCGTTTCAATGTGCTTGGTGCGAGTGTGATGAATTGGGTTTTTGGCAATCCCAATAGCAGTTTCATTATCACAGAAAAATGGTGTATGAAGAAAATTTATCCCGTAATCCATCATTTGATGTTGTATCCACAGCACTTGGCAATAGCAACTGGAGGCAGCAACATATTCAGCTTCTCCTGGAGACAGAGATACTGTAGTTTGCTTCTTACTCTGCCATGAAACGAGACAATCTCCTACATATTGACATCCACCGGTGACAGATTTCCAATTGACTCTGCAACCACCATGATCACTGTCAGAATATGCATGTAAGTCAAAGTTACCTCCTTTCGGGTACCAAAGACCCAAACGAGAGGAACCCTTTAAATAACAAAAAATTATTTTAATAGCTTTTTCATGGGATTCTTTTGGGTTGGCCTGAAAACGAGCACAATAGCACACAGCGAATGTAATATCAGGATGACTGGCTGTAAGATACATGAGGGATCCGATCTTAGAACGATAGCGATGAGCATCTACGGATTTCCCATTATCATCTGGAGTTAAGCACGTCTAAGCAGTGAATGGAGTAAGTTCTGGAAAAGAATCATCCATGTTGAACTTTTTGAGAATCTCCAGAACATACTTTTCCTGATGAATCAAAATACCATACTGCTTTTGTTCAACTTGTAATCCCAAGAAAAAGAATAACTCCCCCATCATGCTCATTTCAAAACGATCCTTCATGACCTCTTCAAATTCTCTGCATAGTTTCTCATTTGTTGACCCGAAAATAATCTCATCAACGTACACTTGAACAATCAACATTTCACCATCAACTTCTTTCTTGAACAGAGTCATATCTATCGAACCACGAGAGAAACCTTTACTCAGCAGATACTGAGTCAGAGTTTCATACCAAATCCGAGGGGCTTGATGTAGTCATATAAGGATTTGTCAAGTTTATACACTTTGTCTGGAAAATCTGGATCCTCGAAACCTGGAGGTTGACAAACATAAATCTCCTCATCAATATTCCAATAGAGAAATGCACATTTCACGTCCATCTGAAAGACTTTAAAGTTTTTGTGAGCTGCATGAGCAAGAAAGATTCGGATGGCTTCAATTCGAGCAACTGGAGCAAACATTTCAGTATAGTCAATTCCTTCCTCCTGAGCAAAACCTTGAACAACCAACCTGGATTTGTTACGAATTATTACTCCCCGATCATCTTGTTTGTTCCGGAATACCCATTTAGTACCAATAGGAAACTTGTTTGGAGGAAGATCAACTAATTGCCAAACTTTTAATTTCCTGAACTGCTGAAGCTCCATTTGCATAGATTCAACCCAACTTGGGTCTTGAAGTGCTGCTAAGAAATTTTTGGGAACTGTTTAAGATAAGAAACAAGCATAAAGGCATTCATTTATCAATCCAGATTGACTCCGTGTCCTCACTCCATCAGTAATAAAACCAATGATGTAATCGTGTGGGTGGTCTTTTAAGGTTTTAAAATTAGTGTTAAGGGTTATTGGATTTGTTGAAAATAAAGAGGTGGTTTGTGATGGTTGTGAAGGTTGTGATGATGAAGTGGGTTGTGAAGACTGTGATGGGGAAGTAGGAGGTTGGTTTGGAGAAGATGATTGTGGTGGAGGTGTAGGGGGGACATCAAATGGAGGGTGAGGGTGATGGTCTATTGGTGGTTGTGGATGGGGTGCAGGTGGTTGTGGTACAGGTGGAAGAGGTTCAGTTGAAATTATGATTTCTACATTTGTTTGAGGGACCACATCATCATCAAAAACTGGATGATTGAAAGAGTTGAAGACTGTATTTGAGTCATAGAACCATGCAGGATCAGATCCCATGTTAGGAGAATTTGATTCTTGCCAATCAATATAAAATGATTCCTGCACAATACGTGTTCTTTTGTTGTACACCCGATATGCTTTTTGTGAGGAGGAATAACCAACGAAGAAACATTCATCAGAAACTGCACCGAACTTTGACTTCTGAGCTTGAGTGTTCAGCAAGGTACATGAGCAACCAAATAGACGAAAGAAGTTAATCAAGGATTTTCTTTTATGTAGAAGCTCATAGGGAGTCTTCATTTTGTCTTTCACAATAAGGACCCTGTTAAGTATATAAGAAGCACAGTTGACTACTTCAGCCCAGAAAATTATTGGAAGCTTTGACTCAATCAGCATAGTTCTAGCTGCTTCAATAAGCGTCCTATTCTTTCGCTCAGCAACACCGTTTTGCTGAGGTGTCCTAGCAGCACTGAATTGTCTGAGAATCCCCTTGCTTGCACAGAATGAGTCAAAGATATGATTTCTGAATTCAGTACCGTTATCGCTTCGGATGGCTATAACGTTCCTCTTATTGACAGTCTCAATTGAAAGAATCAGCTTTTAAAGCTCTTCGGCAGTATCTCCCTTGCTTGCTAGAAATCTCACCCGTGAATATCTGGAAAAATCATTCGTAACAACCAAACAATAAGATTTCTTACCAATCGACTTAACACTGATAGGACTAAATAAATCAATATGTAACAATTCGAGGGGTTTTGAAATAGTGTTTTCAAGCTTAAGCTTGTGTGGCTTTTTATGTTGTTTGCCTTGAGCACAAGCCATGCATTTTTCTACCACTGAAAAATCTTTAAGTGGTAGTCCCCTCACAAGATGTTTTTTAACTAATTTATTTATATTTTTAAAGTTAACATGTCCTAATCGATGATGCTTTGGACAGAAGACATGTCATAGTGGATGTAGACTCTTGTGATCCCATATCAAGAAGATTGGTATCATTCTTTCTTGGAGCACGCAGGATCACTAGATCTTATGAAATAATGAACTCTAGTTTGAGAAATAAGCATTCGTTTGACATAAATAACACTGGAATATCTTTATCACAAAGTTGTGACACGCTTAGCAGATTGAATGCTAATTCGGGAACATAATTTACTTTCTCCATAGTTAATGAAACGTTTGAGACTTCTCCCTGACCAATCATTTTTCCACCCTTCTTATCTCCAGCAAAAGCGACATATCCTCTATTAATTATGCGATAATTTGTGAGTAAGTCTTTCAACCCGGTCATGTGCCTTGAACATCCGCTGTCAACATGCCAAAAACTATTGATAACTCTTCTGGAATGTTCCTGGCATAACCAAAAAAAATATTAAGACTTGGAAATAGGGACCCAAGTCTTCACTGACTTAGGCGTTGAAACGAAAGACTTTTTACAAAAGAAATTATTTACAAAATGATTTAATCTACTTCCAAAGGAACTATGATTTATATTTCTATTAACAAATGCAGGACAAGTTTTAAGAACATGATCATCCTTTCCACATCTAAAACATCAGGACTTCAATCTTTTCTTGTTACATTATAAAACAGATGCTTGATCAGTTAAGATTTCTTCCTCACCTTCAAACGTGTAAGAATTCGAATTGCTACATGAGTCATGTGATTCTTTTAATATTTCCTTTGTAACTTTCATTTTAGCAAATCCAGATTCATTTTCGTTAATATTGTTAACGTTTGAAGAAGTTGTCTCAATAACTTTAAGATTTGAAATCCAACTGGGTGTGAAAGATGGGATAGGATGAGAAAGAAACTTTTCAAAATAATTCGTGTGTGACCGTCTGTTTGAAACATTAGGTAAACAATTATCATAACTATAATCAAGTGAATTTGAAACATCATTATTAGATTCATTGACATCAGAGGATAAACAAGATGAACTAGAACTAGG
This sequence comes from Flaveria sonorensis, assembly GCA_025506505.1. Lineage (NCBI taxonomy): Eukaryota > Viridiplantae > Streptophyta > Magnoliopsida > Asterales > Asteraceae > Flaveria > Flaveria sonorensis. The sequence continues at coordinate 32,920,577 of CM046438.1, read as the reverse complement.
GCTACATGAACTACTATCTATGACAGACGTTTGTGACACAAATCTACATAAGCTACTGTGTATAGAAGACTTTTTAGAATCTGAAACATTAAAACTAGAGCTACACAGACCACTACTTGCACCATAATCAAATTCCTCTTGAATCTCCTTATGATTTACTCCATCTAAACCTGCATACAAACTGTCAGTATCTTTTTGAATTAATTTATTAGTTGGATGAGGTGTAGGCATAGGAGAATAACGATAAGTGCTAGGTGGAGGAAAAACATGAGTGGTTTCTTTGCTTCCTAAACCAGTCTTAATTCTAGCCCCCCTTTGATTCTTGCAAAGCTCCTTAAGTTTCATCCCAAAAATTGTCCATTTTTCAAGTTTGGTTTTTAATTTGCTTGTTTCAAATTCAGCAAGTGCCACACGTTTAGTTAAAGCATTTATTTCAACGTTTATTTCCAAAAGATTTCTTTTTAAATGATCATTTTCTTTTAATGCTTCATTTAACTTGACAAAATATTTAGACTCATTAGTTTTAAGTTCCTTATTAATTTGTTTCAATTCCTTTTCATTTTCCAACAACAATCTGTTTGCCTTGTAAACCCCAAATAAACGGATCTTGCAAGGAGGAGAGCACATGTCTTGAATTACCTTATAAGGGAGACCTATAACTACCTTTTCAGCAGCCAGGGCCTTGTCACACTGATAGACTGGAGTATTCTTCTTGTCAGCTACATCCTCCACTGCATTCACGCTATCCTTCTCAGCTTTACTGTCCTCTTTCAAATTTTCTTTTGACTCACCCATCTTCTTTTCATCTTCAATACCTGCTTTCTTACATTCACTCTCTTCAACTTCAGTTTTCTCAACCTTTTTCTCTTCATCCTGAACCCTTTCCTTGCTGCTTTCACCATTAATCTCTTGAGTCTCAACATTATGCTCTCTAAAAGGATCAAAGTCATTAATAGATTCCACTTCACTGTCCACTAACTCAGCCACAAGTGCATGATTGAGTTCTTCCTCAGTTTCCTTAATTTCTGCGCTCCAATCAAAATTTGAGATGAGAGTTGTTTCCTTCTTTGCCTTGACTTCCTCCTTATCAGTGATTGAGATAACTTTAGAAGTTCCAGAAGTTCCTGGTTCACTAATGATAGGATTAGGAAATTCCCTTTTGAAATGCCCCAACTGCTTACAGTTGAAGCATCTCAATTTCGACTTATCAAACCCAAGCTTAGAATTCTGATTCTGATTTCCGAAGCTCCTTCTACCAGTTCGTTCCATGAATCTTCTTGCACACAGTGTGAGCATGGCCATTTTCCATTGGATATCTGTTTCTTCTAAATCATCTAGATCAACTTGATACATATCTTCAACTGTCATTCCTTTTCCCTTTAACTCCCCCGCAACTAAAGCTTCATAACTGTGCACGAACATCCCAAATAATGCCATAGTATCTGATGGAACTTGAGCAGTGATAGAAGGATTTGAGCTTGAACTAACACCTGTAGACCCCCCACTGGACATGTTTGATGCACCACATCCTGTAGAACCACCATAAGCTGAACCATACATAGACGAGTTTGTAGCGGATGACATTAATGCAGCATTTTGTGGATATACAGTGGCTGGCATCATGGATTGATTGTATTCTCTTCTCTTTAAATCCAAATCAAAAGATTTCAGTTTGTTTATTACATCCATAAGTTTGTAATCAGCAAAGTTTCTTTCCTGCTTCAACATCCTAACTTGTAGGCTCCATTGAGGTGGAAGTGAGTCCAAGAGTTTAGAGACTTGTTCATGATTTCCCAACTGCTCATCATATTTCTTTAAGGTGCTTGAGATGGACAAAAATCGATTGGTTATATCATTAAGGCTTTCATTTTTGTATCCTACAAAAGAATTGAACTCTTTTTCAGCTTGAGCTTTCCTGTCTTTTCTCAGATCTTCATTTCTATCATAAAATTCACACAAGGAGTCATACAAAGATTTTGCATTCTTGTCTTCAGCGAATCGGTTATAGATGTCTTGAGATAAGCAGAGAGTGAAAGTTCCAAAAGATTTCTGATCATGATCAATTAACTTCAAGTCTTTTTCAGTGAAGGTAGATGAATCGGTGTTTGGAGAGGTGACTTGACCGACAGTGACAGTTGGGGTATGAGGACCATTTACAATTGATTTCCATTGATTGTGATCGGTGTAGTAAAAGAAGGCTTTCAAACATCTTTTCCAGTCCTCAAAGTTATCACCATTTATAAGCCTCGGTGGCCTATTAGGAGCAACACTCTCCAAGTCAGATATGGTAATATTGGTGGACATCATTAACTAAAAGAGGATAATTTCGCTGACAAACAGGTAACTTCGCTGGTAACTTCGCTGGTAGATTCGCTAGTAGATTCGCTGGAATACAAGCAACAGTTTCGCTCGAATCAATGATCCAAAACTCTAGTTTCGCTCGAATCAATGATCCAAAACTCTAGTTTCGGTGATAGTTTCGCTGAGACTAGTAGAACTTTCGTTCTAAAATAGATTCGCCAGCACTTTCGCTCGTAGTGACTAGCTGACAGTTGAACTTTCGTTCAAAGTTGGACTACTTTCGCTGACAATAGCACTCGAATTTGAAATCACCAAATCCAGCAGTTTCGCTGGTAAATTCGCTGGAAGAACAATAGTTTCGCCCGGTGAATCTGAAACTCCTTTTCACAGCAGAATCAACCCAAACTCATTCAAAACACATTGAATTTGGAATCTGATGGTTACAGTAGCTTCGCACATCAAAAACACACCATCCTCAATCGATTTCCATAACAGAAACACCCAAAACAGATTCTGAAATAGATGGAACAGTAACTTTTTCGAAAAATGACCAAAAAATAGCCTAATCAAGAGCACAAAGGCTCTGATACCATATTGTTGGTCCTAATGATCAATTCAACAGTGCACTTGATTCTTCCCAATGAATTTTCTATTGAATCAACACTTATAAACACAATAGCATAATAAAAATCAATGAATATAAAACATAAATGCAATAATAAAGGCTCAAAGATATAGATGATAAGTTTCCAGCCAAACACACAATAGCAACACAAATATTTTCGATTAGGGTTTTTGCAAAAAGTGCCTTACAAGATAGAAAGATTACAATATATAACAGACCTAGTTTTGCTGGCAGTTTCGCTGAATAGCGAAACTACCTGACTAACTACAGTTTCACCCGGCAGCGAACTATAGATTTGCCGGGTGAACTGGATCAGCTGACTCCGGGCGAAACTACAGTTTCGCCCGTAGTTTCGCTGTAATACAAAATTACATAGATAGACAAATTACAAATAAGAAACTAACAATTAACCTATTACAAAGCAAAATAAACCTATCAACTAAAGTGAGTCCAACCTATGTAGATCATCAATGAATGCGATTTTGTGATTAATTTGACATTTATTAACAATTTCATGAATTAGACTGTTCATATTCAAAACCCGACTGATGAACATAATCATCAAGAACAAAATTTGATGAAAAACTGATTTAATCACACCAATATGTTCGAAAACATGTGTATATCATCATTCAATGTCCAATTTCAGTTGATTGTTCGTATTATATTCATAAATTTCAGTTTTTCATTCGACTAGGGTTCATACGCCTACATAGAAATAAAACACCCAGTTTAATTCGAAATGAAAACTTGAAATCTAATGAATATGATCTCAAAATGAAGTTTAGATTTAGTGTATCTACCTATGAATCACAAGTATTTAATACCAAACAATCAGAAATTATGAACTGAGTGTATTGGGTGAATAAGAGTCAAGAGTGTTTATCAGAGAATATCATTGAATAAATGAAAAAATCACAAGTGTTGAATATATAAATATGAAAATTTAGGTTCAAGAGCACTGTTTATGCGCATGAGGTCTAGCGCATTAGCACTATTCAGTCGCATGAGACTAAATTTCACTAAGTTTTTCAGGCGCATGAGCACTGTTTGTGCGCATAAGGTTTAGACGCATGGGCGCTGTTCAGGCGCATAAGCACTGTTTAGGCGCTTTGGCACTGTTCAGGCACATGTGACTAGATAAAACGCCCAACACTTGGTAATTTTTTCACTTCAAACGTCTGACCCTTGGAAGCCTGGTACTGTTCAGGTGCATGAGCATAAGATGATACGCCTAAAACTTAACCAATTTTCTAGACACATGACAACTGTTTAGGCGCATGAGCTCGTATGAAACGCCCAACACTTGTGCAATTTTCAAAAAAATCACCATACTCCTGAATTGGACTTAAGAGAACTGTTCAGGCGCATGAGGATATTTCCATAAGTCTTGACACTTGTAATTTTTCTCATCATCCATCTGAACACTATTTAAACACATTAGCACTGTTCACACTTAATCTTCAACACTTAGTCAAAATTGTTTGACTATCACTCAAAATTTTCAATAATTACCCTTACTTTTAACATTTTTGACATTCAAATTTTTTTTATTTTTTTGTTTTTGACCATTAATTTCCCGTCATTTTAGCTTCTATTTAATTTTTACAAATACAAATGATCTCATTTTGTTTACAAGAAGCTTTTCCATTGAATTTAAATTCTTTTTCAAGTTCATTTTTACATCATATCAAACACACATATGCTTGAAATTACAGCTTCATCCTTTCACCCAAAACACTTTATTTTTTATTTTTCACTATTTGACAATCAATTATTTTCTCTTTTTCATTTTTACTCCCCCTAAACTTTTAAGTTTTACAAACTTAGAAGTTTCTTTGATTTTGCAAGAAGAGAAAACTAATCATTATCAACATGTATGCACACATAAAATCATGCAAAAATCAAAATTAAAGTAGAATAAAAATCTACTATATACAATTGAATCACATGCCTGCAGTGAGATCATATCTGTTAAGATCAGCATATTAAAATAAAATAAAATGATGGATAGTCATAGACACTGATTAAATCCTGATAAAGTGTGTTCCAGGTCAGCATTTCTACAGCAAAGGAGACACGAGATCTAAGGACAGAAAATGAGTGCTTTTGGCGAGATACTCAGCACACTTACTTTTTCAATTCTTGGATTGATTAAGGTACCATCAGATATGACATTATGTAAGTCACACTTAGACTTAGAGAGTTCAACCCTTATAAAGATCTGCAAGAAATCACCTTTCTCAACTTGTTAACCTGACATATACTTATAACCAGATCTCATGTGGAGTTTGTGCACATTGGCATCTTTTACATCAAGTGATAATATCTTGGTCTGTAATTACTTACAATAAAGGATATCTCGTCACTTATGGTCTATGATGACTCATAACAAAGAAGTGAGTAGATGCTTTAAATTATTAGAGCTCAATGGTTATTCATATCACCACCAGGTGTGAGATTATGACTTAACAAGCAATCAATTTGCGAAGTCAACACTACTCATTGGTACTAGAATGGACAAACATGAATGTATGAGTGATTTAGTTTGATCACAAGAATTTACTTTTTCAGTATAATTGCATGAGTTTACCTGCACATCATATCAGATCACGTCAGACTTTAAAAGTGAATGAAGTATGCAACTGATCATAACTAATGTATCTATCATTTCTCACAAATTGCAGAGACAGATTCAGTCCTAAACACTTAACTAACAAGAAAAACTCTATTTTTGTGTTTTTGTTTTATATATTTCTATTTGATTTTGCAATTTTCTATTTTTGTATTTAAGTTTTCATTCTCTATAGAACATACACACAAACAATATATACAATCAGGCATTTAACTTTAACAGTTTCTTTATATTCAAGATTAAGCTAAGGGAGGGTTCTTATCATTTTTAATGAATCAAACAACTGAATTAAACTCAAAACCAGTTTTTAAACAAGATTAATAAGTCCAATTGACTCGACTAAATATTCAAATCATCCAGGTAAAATGGCTTTTGTAAATAGGTCAGCCAACTGTTTTTCAGTTGCGATTTGAATCAAAATGATTAAACCTTTTTCAGAGTTATCTCTGAGAAAATGATATTGAATTTTGATATGTTTTGTTTTTGAGTGCTGCACAGGATTAGCTGTAATAAACATAGCAGCAGTGTTATCAATGTAAATAGGGGTTTTAAGAAAATTGAACCCGTAATCCAGCAGTTGGTTTTGTAACCAAAGGATTTGAGAACATCCTGCTGATGCAGCAATGTACTCAGCTTCTGCGGTTGAAACAGAGACATTTGTTTGTTTCTTGCATTGCTATGAGAGTAATCTGGGACCTAAAAACTGACAACCACCCGTCGTAGATTTACGATATTGGCAACATTCCCCATATTCACTATCTGTATATCCATGTAACTCGAAGTTTCCTTCATAAGGATACCATAGCCCTAAACCCGGTTTTCCTTTGAGATACCTAAATATTCATCTAACAGCAATTAAGTGAGATTCCTTCAGGTCAGATTGATACCTAGAACAGACACAAACAACATACATTATATCAGGTCTAGATGCAGTAAGATACATCAAAGATCAGATCATAGATCTATATAAAGTTTGGTCAACTGATTTTCCTTTAGAATCAGGTTCAATCTTGGAATTTATGTCTGCTGGAGTTCTGATAGATTGACAATCTTGTAGTTTAAATTTCTTCAAGAGTTTATCAATGAATTTCTCTTGATTGATAAATATTCCATCTGCAAACTGCTTCACTTTAAGATCAAGGAAAAAATTTATTTCTCCCATAGAACTTATTTGAAAACAAGACTTCATGATTTCTTCAAATTCATTACACAACTTTGGACTTGTAGAACCAAATATGATATCATCAACATACACTTGAACACATAAGAGATCATCAGCATCCTTCTTAATAAACAAAGTAGGTTCGATTTTCCCTCGCATGTATCCATGTTGGATCAAATGTTGTGATAACGTTTCATACCAGATTCTAGGAGCTTGATGTAGACCATATAAAGCTTTGCTAAGCTTGTACACACGATGAGGATATTCTGAATCTTCAAAACCTGGAGGTTGCTGGACATACACATCATCGGTGATTGGTCCATATAAGAAAGCACCTTTAACATCCATTTGATACACCTTGAATTTCATGAATGATGCATAAGCCAGGAAGACACGAATTGATTCAAGTCTTGAAACTGGAGCAAATACTTCGTCATAATCTATTCCTTCTTCTTGGGTGTAACCTTGTGCAACAAGTCTCGCTTTGTTGCGAACAACAATTCACCGATCGTCTGTTTTGTTTCTAAACAACCATTTTATGCCTATGGTATTTTCTCCTTCAGGTAAATCCACAAGCTTCCACACTCCTTGTTTACGTAATTGCAATAACTCTTCTTGCATTGCTTCAATCCAACTATTGTCCTTTAATGCTTCAGTGATGTTTTTAGGAACAATTTGAGATAAAAAAACACGAGTATAGGTAGAGATTTGCTTGTTCTGAATGACTTCTTGTTGTTCTCTCATTCAATGGACTGATAATTTGAGATGTAGGATGGTTTTTATGAACATGAGATGTTGGAATCTCATTCACTTTATGAACATCCAGATTAGATTGGTTCAAGTCAGAAAGCTGATGCAATAAGTTCGAAGAATGTGGAATGAAATTAGGAACTTGAGTCGGTGACTTGATAAAGTAATCAAGATTATCTGTAACAACTACATCATCAGAGATCGATGACGTTCCGGACTCAGGTTGTATAATTTGAGGACCATCATTAGGAATAGGTTGTGAAACATTGGTATTTTCAGACAAGGAATGTTCTTGAGCTTGTTGAGATTGATCATGATTTTTAGACTGAAATATAGGATCTTTCACAAAAGAGAAAAATGGATAATCTGGGCTTGAGTCATCCATATCATCAGAATCAGAATCATCGCTGAATGATCCGAGATCTCCTTCTTGTTTCTTCTTCTAACCTGTAGATCCAAATAAGTTAGAATTGAAAGAGTTTGACAAAGAATCTAAATCAAATAACCAAGTTGGACCATTTGCAACTGATGGAAAAGAGTTTTCAAGAAATTTAACGTTGAAAGTTTCAAGGATAATATTTGTCCTAGAGTTATAAACTCTAAAAGATTTTGAAACCGATGAATATCCAACGAAAAATCCTTCATCAGATTTTGCATCAAATTTTCCTAGCTGATCATTTGAATTTAAAATCAAAATTGGACAACCAAAAAATTTAAGAAAATCTATATTAGGTTTCCTGCCAAACATCAACTAATAAGGAGTTTTCTGTTTATCTTTCACAATCAATGAACGATTATGCACAAAACACGCTATGGATATGGCTTCATCCCAGAAAGGGATTGGAATTTTGGCATCTGCTAACATAGACCATGCTGCTTCAATCAAAGTTCTGTTTTTCCTTTCAGCAACTCCATTTTCATCTTTGATCTATATGCTATCATTGCCATTAACCATTGAAGATCCATTTCTTCAACCATGTAAGGAGGAAATTCTTCCAAATCTTGCTGGATTATCTATGATGGTATGAGATTTGCACCCAAGTAAGATTCAAAGCTTATGGAGAAGGCTACAAAAGCTATGCAAGACTGTGTGAAGGGTGGTCAATACAATCAGTCTCGTAATGAGGAGAGGTTTAGAACACTTAACAATTCAAATGGGGAACTAGGTTTGAGTATGATGATACTAAGAACACAAGTAATTAGTGAGACAGAACTAATAACAAGAACAAACAAGTATGGTTTTCAAGGATGTTGTATATTGCTCTCACGTTCTATTTCAAGTGTTTTCAAAGCATATCTAAATTACAAGGACCTGAGACTGTTTATACATCCTACAACCATCAATAATTAGAAAGACAGTTGGAAATACTAATCTAGATAACAAGATCAATGTAGAGTCAAAAGGCAGATTGCCTTTTGACTAGTGACTATGACATGCCATAGCTCACATCCTTTTCTAATACAAAACGGTTTACAGGTACAAAAGTAGGAAGTTACAGACAAAGACCTTAATCTACAGTTTACAAAAGCATGGACATTTCACCAACTCATACAAGTTGGTGAGTCTTCAGAGTTGCAGCGGAAAGTGTGTCAGCTTTTTGTAAAGTAGATCAGAGAAAGCATGTCTTCTCTGTTTTTAGAAGAAATCAGTTTTCACAGCAAAATGGCTTCGAAAGACGTTGTCTCTGAAGCTTCAAAAGAGTTCATCTTTGTCTTCGGAATATTTGGACTTTGGCTTCGGAAGATTTTACACTTAGAGCATTTTCTGTGGAGAGTGTAAAACTTCCACAGCAACATCTTTTGGACATTGGCTTTGGAACATTTTACACTTAAAGTATTTTCTTTGGAGAGTGTAAAACTTCCACATCAACTTCTTCCTTGTACCTTTAGTGCATGCATGCAGGAAGACTCTTGGTTGTTTTGGCTTCTTTGGTTGCATCAGACTTATGATCTTCTGATATTACCTTACAAACTCCCCCTAGGCTGATGCTATCAAAACAGAGAAGTTCTTCAGATGTTGATAGTCCTCATTAGGATCAAGATCATGCCTCTCTTCATCATATGGTCAGGATTCTTTAGACTTTCATAGTATCTTCTCATGTCATAGAGATCATGTAGAGGAAGATCAAGCATGTCTTGCCAGAAGTAGACATCTTGACCTCCTTGATCTCTGATGACATACCATCTATCCGGATTAGCAGCAAAACTCCAGGACAAGATGGGTCTTCCAATGGCAAGAGGCTCTACTTGAATAGGAGTTGGTTGAGCAACCTCTTTATGCACTTCCTCAGGATGCTCTGACTCATCATGTGGTGTGGAGGTTGATGCCTTGGTTTTCTTCTTCTTTGAAACACTTTTTCTGGCCATCCTTTTCCTCTTCTTTGAAGTTTTCAACTCAGAGAACTGGTCTTCAGTACCAGATTGTTCTGTTGTGTCCCTCTTAGTTAGGATCTCTTCTCTCACAAGTTCAGATAGAGAGAGAGGAGAACCCTGCTGCGGATCAGAAGATGAAGTTGGCTAAGATGCAGCTCTAGGATCAGGTTGTGTTGTCTCAGGGGGTTCAACCTTCACCTCATCTTCAGGTTGAGCTGGACTTGGTGGAGAATGCAAGTCTACAAGCTCTCTCTTTTTGATCTTCTGCTTGATCACTCTTATATGCTCATCCATGGTGGATAGAGACTTAGGACTAAGCCTCCTTCCAGAGAATCCGTACAGCTTCAAGAAGCTCATCATCCTTTGTCTATCTTTAGACTTCTTTTGGCTTTTATGGATGATGGCCCTTGACCTTGCAGCTTCTTCCCTTAACTTTCTTTTAGGAGCTTTTCTTTCTTTTGTAGCTTGTTCCTCCAGCTGCTTCAGATATTCAAACTCAATGTACTCAAAGGATAAGGGAAGAAGTGTTGCTACCTGATAGAGTCCTATGGCACTCAGGTAGTTGATCAGATTCATTCTTTTAGCTTCCCTATCTACCTGACATTATGCAGCTACCACAGTCTCTGTCTTAGGACTTTCTTGAACTGGGGAGAGGACAGGAGTATGTTTGTAGAGCCTTTTCACTCTCCTTTCTTCCTTAATCTTGAGGAGCAATACTGCATCCTCTGCCTCCCTCCTCTCCTTTGATAACTCAGTGTCAGCCAGCTAATTCATCTCTTCTAAGGGGAGAGATATGTGTTCATCAACATTATAGTTTCTGGTCTCCTGGTAGTTTAGCATGGCCGCCCTCAACTCATCATCTTGAGTGTTTGGCGTGGGGGCAGCCCGGATAGCAGCTTGTATGAAGCCTGAGGAAAATCCTGAACTCTCTCCTATTAGCTTCCTCTTCCTTTTTCTCTTCTCCTCCTCTAACTCCTCAGAGGTCACTTTCCTCTTCCCTTTGTCATGCACAGGCCTTGGTGACTCAGGGTGGAGAGAGCTTTGGCCTTCATTGCTTGGTTCAGTAGTCAAACTCTGGCCAGAGAGAGGATATGAAGCACCTTCACTAGCTAGTGCCTCACTGAGGGTATTGGGTGCTAAAGGAGACCCTATCTCAAGGTTCATAGGCTCAACTTCTGGGCCTTCAGTTAAGGCTTTCCCTTCGAAACTATTCTCAGGGTCCACCTCAACATCCAGTTGACAAAAAATCTCACTGCTAGCCTCTGTCTATATAATTTTGATCTCATCTTGAACTCTTCAAGCACCCTTCCTTGAATCCAATCTGCTAATCTCTCAGCTTGTCTGTTTTGGCTTGGGTTGACAAAGGGAAGATCAACCAGATGGATGCCCTCATAGAAACTCAAGTTTGTAAAATTGAAGATCTCTTGTTGACCCTGAGCTATAGAGATGACAAGAACCCTTCTTTCTGTGTCATACCTCCATCCCAATATTGGGTTCTCAGAGTGAAGAGATAGGGTAGACATGGCTCTAGGTATACCCTCCTCAAATAGGCTGTATATGAGTGAGTCCACATCAATGTGGACTTGAGGAGGTTGCTAAGTATGGACTATTGCAAGTGGGGGTGGTAAATCCTCTAAGTCCATACTTTTTGTGTCATACCTCCATCCCAAGATTAGGTTCTCAGAGTGAAGAGATGGGGTAGACATGGCTCTAGGTATACCCTCCTCTAATAGGCTGTATATGAGTGTGTCCATATGAATGTGGACTTGAGGAGGTTGCTGAGTATGGACTACTGCAAGTGAGGGTGGTGAATCATCTAAGTCCATACTTTGAGAAGAACTCCCAGGTTCTGTGACTGTTTTGACTTTCTCCCCCTTTTTGGTAGCATCATTTTCTTGCATAAATGAGCTGGGGATTGAGTGTATCATATTCATAGGTTCTTGTTGACCTGGTTGAGTTGTTCTTTGTGGTCTTTCAGCTAGCTTTCCCTTGAGATCGGTGATCTCAAGTTGCTGGTCATTGACCCTCTTTTGTAAGATAGTCACCTGAGATTCCAAGTAACTAATCTTGGAGACTAAATAGGTTCAAGTTTTAGTCAATTTGTGCACCTTTAGTTTTAGACTCCCATGATCTTCATCAGAAGAATCATGGGGGAATGAGAGAATAGGACTAATGTCTTCTTCCTTATCACCAGCATAGTGTTCTTGGCGGCTGGATTTCCCCTACATCATGACAACTTCAAGAGAACTATCAAGAGGCGGGGTTGCCATGGTCGAGGTCTGACTGATGTAATCACTTTCTATAGTGAGAGCCTCTTCCATATGGATCTCCTAAACAGGTTCAGGAAGATCACCTTAGTAGGGGTGGATGATATAGGCTAGACATGGGTGAGACAGGAGTACTCATCTCTCCTTGAGTAAGGGTGGAGAAGAGAGACTCATGGTAGTCACTGAAGCCCATGTCTTCATCATCATAGAAGTCAATGCTGGGAATTGGTTGGTTGAGATCCAACGGCTGGGGATGGTAACTCTCCCCGGAAGGTTGTTCACTAGAGTGTTGAGACTCTGAGTGAAGTCTTAAGGCTGGTTGGGTTGTGAGCTTATCAGGCTGAGCATGAGGAACTCAGCACTGATCATTTGAGAGATGGGAGTGGTTTGCTCCTCAGGAGAAGTGGGAGCTCGAGTGTCCACTTCCTCCTACATGGTTAGCGATATGGAGGCCTGCATAAGCTGAATAGTATGTGCAGGGGTTCGTTTGGTTTTTCTCTGGTAGGTGATGGTTATTGTGGCCTGTATTTGTGGTTAGGAGGTGGAAGGTGTGGGTTCAACACTAACTGAAGCTGCTAGGTTGCTACCTTGAGCAATGTGCTCAAACATTTTTGGGACTAGGGCTGTTTCTACCCCGAAGAAGCCAACAGTTGGCTTCCTTATTATTTTAAAGATGTCGGGCTTCATTTGTCCTAGTTTTAGAATATTACCTGTTCCCCTCAATTGTGTGCCAAGTTCACAGTTGAAAATGTGTTGTACATATCTAGTGAACATTTAATACTCTAGGGAGTCCATGTTAGCATGAAACTTGACCCCCTGAAACATTCCATGGACTATGAAGGAGAGGTCTTCTAGAATCTGGTCCCATCCTCCATGCTTGTTGGACAAGCTGTGTATGACAACATGGAAGAGGTACTTCCATTGAGATGAGATCTTCCCCTTCCTGAAGGTTTTGACTCAGAAGTCACCCTCATAGCCCATCTGTGCAAAGGAGTGGTTGACTGCAGCTTTGGGGAAGGACATGTCACCTTCTACATCATCCAGCTAAAGATGTGTGTTTATGGTGGCCGCAGTGATGAAGATTGTCCTCCCCTGCACTGTGGTAGACAGTGCCTTCTCCCCATCCATGGTGACCTCTTCGCAGGTCCGCCAGAACTCCAACAAGTGATTCTCATAGAGAGGAGGATCAATGGTGAGGGAGGTGAAGTAGTGTGACAAAGAAAGGCAACGACAAACCTCTGAGAAACCTGGATCTTTCTCAGAGTCTAACAGAGCAACCTGATTATGTTGACTGTGAAGATGCATGAAAAAATCGGGTTGGTTCCTGTAGTCAAGGTTGGCCATTTAAAGTAGCTTTGTGATGAGGGAAGATAAGAACGAAGGCTGTTTGTGGGTGAAATTAGGTTAGAGAATTGCAGATGAAGAGGAGAGGGAGAAGAGGGGGAACCGTTATGAGAATATATATGAAATGGATTTGAGAAAAAGTTAAAGCAAACGGATAAACTTTGAAATCCGGATGTCGGTCCCACCTCTGAAAAAGTGCCCAAAAAGGTAGTTTTCTTGAAAGTTGAAAATCTTCAGAAGATAATTTTGCATTGGAAGTTTTGAGAAAAAGCTTTCGAAGCCAATTTGGCTTTGGAAGATATTCTTAAGAGTTGTGAAAATTTGGCTTCGGAAGAAAAATACTTAGAGAATTTTTCTTCCGACACATATGTGGTTTCGAAAGATATTAAGAATTGGGAGTTTTATTCTGAAGAGAATAAATCTTCTGAGACTTAATTGCTTTCGGAAGATATTTGTCCTTCAAATACATGCAAGTACTTAGAAGCATATTTAATCTTCTGAAGATATTCTCAGAATTTCTTCCGAAGGTAAATTTCTTATAAGTAGTTATTTGATTTGAAGACATAAATTTCTTCCGAAGGAAAACATGTTTTAAAATTTTTTCAAAAATCTAAGAAATATCTTTAAAAAAAATTTCTTCCAAAATAAACTGGGCTTATGAAGATGATAAAATAAACAACTTAGGACACAGAGGCTTTAGAAACAAGGTTGATTTAAGTTTTAAGAAAATCTACTCAAAGTTAATCATCCTAATAGCTGATACAAGATATATGAATCTCTGTTCATCAAAGCCTTTAGTGAACAGATCAGCATATTGTTCATTTGTGTTAACTTTGACTAGTTTGATTAATCCCTTCTCAAAGTTATCTCTAATCAAATGATACCTGATGCTGATGTGTTTGGTCCTAGAGTGCTACACAGTATTCTCTGTAATAAAGATAGCACTGCTGTTGTCTATATGGATGGGAGTCCCTTTAAAGTTGAATCCATAGTCCAGCATCTGATTCTGAATCCAAAGCACTTGAGCGTAGCAGCTTGCAGCAGTAATGTATTCAGCTTCAGCAGTTGATGTAGAGACACAGGATTATTTCTTGCATTGCCATGAGACAACCCTTCGACCAAGGAATTAACATCCCCCTGATGTAGACTTTGCAGTCATGTTGCAGCCACCATAGTCACTATATGTATAAGTATACAGACTGAAGTCAGAATTCTTTGGATACCAAAGGCCAAGCTTAGGAGCACCTTTGAGATATATAAGAATTCTCTTGACAGCAACCAGGTGTCATATCTTAGGGTTTGCTTGATATCTTGCACAGATACATGTGGCAAACATGATATCAGGTTTGTTGGCTGTGAGGTACATAAGAGACCCAATAATAGCCCTGTAAAGATGTTCATCCACACACTCCCTCTCAAGATCAGGTCCAAGAGAGTGGTTTCTAGCTATGGGTGTCTTAGCAACCTTAAAATCAGTCATGTTGAATCTTGTAAGTATGTCTTGTACATACTTTGACTGACTTATGAAGATGACATTGTCAACTTGCTTCACTTGAATTCCTAGAAAGAAATTGAGTTCCCCCATGGCACTCATTTCAAATCTATTCTTCATCAGCCTCTCAAAGTCTTTACAGAGCTTTGGATTAGTTGACCCCAAGATAATGTCATCCATATATACTTGAACCAGCATTAAGTCATTCTCTGTTCCTTTGATGAAGAGAGTTCCATCTATAGTACCCCTCTTGTAACCATGTTGATAGAGATACTAAGATAGTGTCTCATACCACTTTCTTGGAACTTGGTGCAGCCCATAAAGAGCTTTATGAAGCTTGCAGATATAATCAGGATGATCTGGGTCTGTAAAACCAGGTGGTTGTTTAACATACACCTCTTCATCAATCACCCCATACAGAAAACTTGACATAAAGTTGGTAGACCATGAAATCCTTGGATGCAGCAAAAGCCAGGAATATTCATACAGATTCAAGTCTTGCCACAAGAGCAAAAACATCTGTGTAATCAATTCCCTCTTCTTGTGTGTACCCTTGAACAACTAGTCTTGCCTTATTCTTGATGACAAGTCCTCTATCATCTTTCTTGTTCTGAAAAACCCATTTGGTTCCTATGGTAGTCTTCCTATGAGGAAGAGGACATAGGTTCCAAACCTCCTGTCTTTTGAATAGAAGCAGCTCCTCTTGCATTGCTTCAACCCATCTTCCATCTTTCAAAGCCTCATCAACTTTCTTTGGCTCTACTTGAGACAAGAAGCAAGAGTGTAGACAAACATTTTTGGCATGGGTTTGTCCTCTTGTTCTCACCCCTGTATCAACATTTCCAATGATGTTTGTGGTAGGGTGTGACTTGTGGATCCTTAGTTGAGGGATCACGGTAAGTTGATTGGAGAGATCCAAATTACAAAAATTTAGATCTGGCAATGGAGTATCACCCACCACATCAGCACACTTATCAAGTGAGACTTGATCCAATGAGTGTGTGACATCATTGATGTTGTCTTCTATGGAGTGGTTATCAGCATCAAGAAATTCTTGATCACTGTCACCACCTCTATTTCCTCCTACATTTGAAGCTCATTCACCTGAGTTTTGAGCCTCTGAGCTAGAATTTGAAGGCATCTCAGATGTATTAGCTGAAGTTGTTATGTTTGTGCAGATAGGATCTTCATTTGCAGTGTTAGTTACCACTGGAGCAGAAGTAGTATTCCTGCTTGGTCTTCTCAGCTTAAATATTGGGTCAGGATATTCTGTTGATATGTTACCTGTAGATCCTGAAACATCCTCACAAGATTTGTTAAAATAGTTGGTAACTAAATCAAGATCAAATAGCCAATTCGGGCTAGAACCTTTCACACTGGGAGTGTGCTCATTGAAGGTCATATTGGCTGACTCCTACACTACTCTAGTTTAGAGATTGTATACTCTATAAGCCTAAGCTTGAGAAGAGTATCCATTAAAATGTCCATCATTTGATTTCTCAGCAAACTTGGCTACCTGATCTTTGGTATTCAAGATGGTGCGTGGACATCCAAATGACCTGAGGAAACCAATGAATGGTCTCCTTTTATTCCACAACTCATAAGAAGTTTTACCATGAGTCTTAACTACTAAAACTCTGTTTTGCACATAGCAGGCTATGTTAATAGCCTCTGCCCAGAAGGTGATGGGCAGTTTAGAGTCAGACAACATGGTTCTTTAGCCTCAATAAGTGTCATGTTTCTCCTCTCAGCAACACCGTTTTGCTGAGGAGTCCTGGGAGCACTATACTATCTTGTAATACACTTTTCATCACAAAATGCATCAAGGATTTGGTTCTTAAATTCTATTCCTTGATCACATCTTATGGTCTTGACCTTGTGATCATATTGATTCTCAATCTTTAGAATGAAAAAGACCTAAGTGAATCTTGTGAAATCATCTGTGCTCACTAAATAGTATGAGGTCCTTCCAAGACTCATTACACTGGTGTGGCCAAAGAGATCCATATGTAATAGGTGTTGGGGAGTGGTGATAGAGTTCCTTTCGTTTGGCTTGTGAGACACTTTGTGTTGCTTCCCTTTCAGGCATGCAACACAATGATCATCACTTGTAAACTCTTTCTTTGGCATTCCAGTTACCAACTCATTCATAATTAATTTATTCATGTTTTTAAAATTTACATGGCACATTCTTTTTTGCCAGAGGAAAGACTCATCACTATTTGCTTTGGATAGAAAGCAAGAAACTTCTCCTGAGGGAGATGTTTCTTGCAAGTCCATCTTGTACATGTTTCTTTTCCTGGGGGCTCTGAGTAGGACATGCTCTTGAGGAATAATCACCCCGAGCTTGAGAAAAATGCACTCATGCTTCGTAAAGAGCATGTTGTGTCTCTGATCACAAAATTAGGATACACTCAGTGGATTGTATCCAAGCTCCTTAACAAAATTTACCTTCTCAATGGTGAGCTTACCATTTATGACCATGCCCCTTCCAGTGATGTAACCACTAGGATCTCCTCCAAAAGCAACTAGTCCTCCATCAATTTTCTCAAAATTGTGAATCAAAGAACCATTGCCAGTCATGTTGTAGCAACCGACCCTTAGGTCATAATTCTAACCTTTAACCTCCTTCATCATTATCCATATAATTAATATTAATATTAATATTAATATTATTATTAGTATTAGTGTTATTATTGTTACTCCTATTATTTTAATTTTTTATTATTATTTCATGTGCCATTTGAAATGTTTTAGCTAAGTCTAGCTTTAGCATAGAATAACTTCGCGTTCCAGGAAAAGAAATTAGTCACCCTTGCAATGCAAAAACTTAATTGAAACAATTAAATGTGTGCACTCACCAATCATTCACAGCCAAATGCATGTATGCACACTTGATACTTAAAACACATTTAACTAGAATTTACCACCTAAAATACTACATTATACTACACACTATACTACATAATAAAATTTATACAATAAAAATTAAATCAAAAATACCCCCACAAGACTCCAAATGCGGCCGCCCATCAACCCCCTATCCCCTCCCCTCTCCTCCACTTGACACCACCACCCTTTCCATCCACTCCCACTTCATGCATTTCTAAACTCTCCTCTTATACTCCTTCTCTCTTTTCTCGGTTCACCAGTAGAAAAAACACACACCACACCACAAATCCTCTCCATTTAAGCCTCATATTCGAAGATCAACCGCAAACCACCATCAGCCGATTCCAAGCAACCGAGAAAGTGGCATCTTGAGAGCTTTTGGTGCACGGTTCATACAAGTTCGAGATACTCCAGCCTTGTTCGAGATTCTCCAGCCTTTGTTCGAGATTCTCCAGCTCATCTTGTCCTTCCAAACTCTCCAAATCGTGAACCATTCAAGTGTAAGCATCAACACACCCGAACTAAGCTATGTCTTGTGTTATTCCTTCATTTATCTACTAAAAGCCTTACTTTCTTTGTTCTAGCAGAATCTTGCTGCCATAATCTTGTTCTTGAGGAGTTTTTAACTTCACTAGAGGTACCTCACATGTTATATTGGTCATTCTAAGGGTGGAACTCGAGTTACACCATGAAAACCCTCTTTTTGGGTGACTTTTGCACCATCTAACCTTTGTGCCTTGTAACCTCCGAACCAAAGCTTGTAACCTGCTTATAAATGTGTTATAAAACTCTTAATAACCTTTTTTGGAAGTGTCTAGATGATTTGGTAATGAATGGATACAAACTATGATGTTTTACACATGTGTAAATGGCTAAAATGATGAAATTTCTTAACTACAAGCTTATTTCATGGTTACATGTTAAATCCGTATGTTAGAGCTATTTTTCAGAAATTTTTGAGTTATTAGTTGTGTGTAAGGTGATGTTAATGGCTGAAAATAATAAAAGTATGGACTTGTAGGCATTTTGAGCTTATTTTGGGACCCGAAAGGTGGTAAAATGACTTAAAAATAAGAAAACTTAGAGTTTAACCATATTATAAAGTATTCCAGGCTCTAAAAGGTTTAACCAAGTGACTTGGACTGGATTTGGTTAATAAATGGTCAAAAGACAATTTAAATGGAATTTTTAGCTAAAAATGGGCCTTAACCGGGTAACTTTTGGAAGGAATCTTAAAAATAAAAGGATAAACCAAAAATCTAAGTAAATTATATTATTTCAGTAAGTTTAGACCTCTAAGACTTGAAGTTGATGAAAAATTTGGTCTAACACCTTTTGAACGTTCGGTTTCGGGTGAAAACGCGTTTTAACGAGTTAAACTTAAAAATGAGACTTTCAACAAAAAGGGCTTGAAAATACATTCTTGACAGATTATAAAGCTTTTTAAAAGTCCTTAAAATAATATTTAAAGTTTTAAGACATAAAACTACAAGATTCAATGCTTAACCGTTAAAAATCTTCGGTTTTACCGTAACCGGTAACTTAAAACATATGTTCACCAACTCAAATTTAAAATCTGGAAAATTTGGGAGTTTAACTTATTAATAATGTAATATTTAACTCCAAAAGTCGATTATGGAGTCATAAAGGTCAATTAATGTAAAGAAGCAAACTTTAGGGTAGAAAATGTAAATTCTAAAACTTGAAGGACTAAACTGTAAAGTCTGCCAAACTTCAATAAACCGACCCCCTTGGACTGGTAATCACTTGATAAACTTAATATAACTTTTTCAATGACCTAATAGTGTAAAAACATGAATTCCCCTTAAGAAACCCTAACTTTCTATAAAAGGAAACTTTTAAATGCAAGCCCTAGCAAATATAAGCTAGTTGAACATTTAACTTCTTAACACACTTTTTCCACCTCGTGTGACCTTAGAACTAGTGGATTATCACTTAATCTTGATGGTAGGGTGCTAGACTTGAAACTTTCCCGGTACTCGAAGAACCCGTTGCTTGAAACTTAAGGTGAGTTCTAGTGTTCCCTTTTTACTACTGTTTTTGGGATGAAGCATGCTCTATTTAAACTGAACTATTTCTGTGCTATATTATGATGCTATATGTTGTGGAAATGTTAGAACCTGCTTTTACTTTTATCACGATCATTAATTCTTGTGTGAACCACTTGTTTTATATGGGTAGATCTACTTGGGGAATCCCCCACACACAGCGCCTTCCATGATGAACGGGAAGGGTTCCACACTGAGATCCTGGGGGGTCATTTGTGTCATGTGACAGGTTTTTGTAAGATACTAGGGTGAACCATCCGGTAGGTATGGTCCACTGTTTGAGGCTTAGTTCTTCCTTCGGGATTAACCGGTATAACATAAATTTTGAAGAGGTTAGCCGGGACTGAGTGCAGGGTTAATTGTGATCCCCACAACAATGAAACTATGAATTTTAAATCAAATGTGGATTTTATTGAATCCTTTTGTGTTTAAACTTTAAGCACTTGAA
This sequence comes from Flaveria sonorensis, assembly GCA_025506505.1. Lineage (NCBI taxonomy): Eukaryota > Viridiplantae > Streptophyta > Magnoliopsida > Asterales > Asteraceae > Flaveria > Flaveria sonorensis. The sequence goes on along the minus strand of CM046438.1, from coordinate 32,900,219 downwards.
TTCACCAACTTTTTAGTTGACAAAATTTTCTTTGAGCATGTTTCAGGTAACCCGTGATGAAGGTCTGGCTTTTGCAGAAGACTTATGATGACCTAGCACCATGACCCATGGCATTTGCTTTGATTAGTTTTGAAACATTTGAACAAGTTAAATTTGGTTATCATGGAACGCTTTGTATTGTTGAATTTATGTACTTGTATTGGGGGCTAGGCCTACTTCTAGCCCGGTGTCTTTTAAAATATAATGCCATGTGATGTTCTCTTCTTTTGTGCTCTTATGATGGTTTGTTTCCGCTGCCATATGTTGTTGCTAGTCTGTGACGTCCCACCCTACCTGGGCCCGGGGTGTGACACATGTGCTTGGAACAACCACTATCAATGATCCACACATTTCCCTTTAGCTGTTCTTGCACAAAAAGAGGTGGTTAATTACACTTGGAAACCCAAGCCTTATTGGTCTTGGGATTTTCAAGGTGATTTGAAGACAATGTAACAGTAACAGATCCTATATTCAAGCTTTGAGGATCATTAGTTGCTGTTGATGAAGAACTTTCAGTCACCAGGTCTTTCTTCATCTTCCACACCATCTTTGGAAGATTGGACTTGACCTTTAACACCTCGGAAGTTTCAACAACTTCTGAAGTTTTGGAGACTGGACCTTAGGAAGATCTTGCTTTCACTGCAACATGCTTTAGTACTTCGGAAGCATTCCTTTCTTCGAAGATCAAAATTTCTTCCAAAGGCAAGTTTTCACTTGTCTTCTTCTTCACTTTGGAGCTTCTGAAGGAAACATATTTTCCTTCTAAAGCTTGCTTTTCCTTCTTCTTCTCAGAAGTTTTCTCTTTGATCATGTGGATGGTACTTTTAGGATTTTAAATGCAATCCTTAGCCAAATGAGAAGTACTACCACACATGATACAGTCTATTTGCTTCTTTTTAAGAGTCTTCTTCTGAGAGGAAGACTGAACTTGATCACTTTCCTTCTCCATCTTCACCTTCACAGATGATGCAGCAAGCTTCTTAAGGAGAGGCTTGCTCTTGGAGCTGGATGGTTTAGGCTGTGTAGCAGTAGTATACAGCTGATCAGTCTTCTTCTCCTTGCCAAGATGATTTGAACCTAAACTAGAACTCTTGGTACTAGAGTTCATGGTTGGGTCTTCAGCCTTCACCACTTCAAACCCTGCAGAGATAAACACTTGTTTCTGCTTAGAGTTAAAAGTGGCCTTGATTTCTTGAGCCTTCTTTGCCTTTATCTTGGCTCTCCTGATCAACTACTTTCTTTGAGACTTGGTCATCCCAGCTTCTTCATCTCTCTCCTTAGGAGAATAGTGTCCCTTCTTAGGATGGTCCTCTTCACTCTTCTCAGACACATCTTTCACTATCTCCTTCTTATCCTCATTAGCAATGGGGTCTATAAGGGGAATCTCATATTCACAAGTTCAACACCTTGGAGATCTTACAGATAAAAGAGTGTGTGGAGGAGCTATCTCACTAGATCCCAATCCCTGCTTATTTTGATAACAAACTTATGCATGTAAGGATGAGGATATCATGTTCTTGAAGGTCTTTTCTTCAAGAACAAGTTTTTCTGCCCGAGCTTTGCTGATCACAAGCTCAGCCTGGCATTCAGTCAACTTAGTGATGAGATCTTTGATATGAGTCCTGTAGTTGGTGTGTTCATGCTTTAGAGTTGAAATGGTTTTCTCTAGATCTTCTATTTTTAGTTTATAATCATTTTTAGCTCTTTTGAAATTAGCTTTTAAGATATTTAAGGACTCAAGATCTAATCTCCTCTCTAAGTTATAGGACCTATACTTATTGACTTTAACAATACATTCAGGAGTACAGAGGTGTTCCAATACCTTGGCTTCATTATGGTCTGCCATAAGTGCTTTGTTTGGAGTAGCATCCTCCACCTTAAAGCTCCAGTCAAAGCCTCCTTCTTCAGCAACTACAGCATGTTGTGTGACATCCATCACCAAAATAGGTGCGTGGACTTTGACTTTGACCCTAATTTTGACTTTTGAGTTGACTTTTGTCATATTTGGGCTTGGTCTTAATTGATTGTTTATTATATTGTTGACCCAAATTTTAGCTTAATGCGCATATATCATAATGTTGGGCCTAGAGTTTTTATCATTAAGATGACCATTGGGCTTGTCATCGTACGAAGTCCTGCACATTGAGCCTAATCAAGGATTTTCTAAAAGGTGAAACACCAAAACTTATGTTAAAACCCAATTAATCATACATTCATGGGCTTTGCCTAAAGCCTCGTAAATAAACTTGAATTAATTCAAAAATATAGTTTATCACCGATTTCTAGGTCATATAATAGCTCGTTGGAACCGTTTTAGCGCGCGGAATTTAAAAGCGTAAAAACTGGTCGACACGTGATTCGAGACGAGATGGATTAGACGAGATGGGCCAAGGGCCCGAAGGCCCTTGACCCTCCCTTTTTGCGGTCGTAAACTAGACAAGGGGGAATCCCCCCTTGTTTTCATCACTTTTTGCAAAATTGTTCTCCAAGGCTCTCTCCTTAGAACCCTAGCCACCACAACCAATTCTCCTTGTTCTTCACCTTGATTCCATTTAAAATCACCATCCACATCCAACAACCATCAATTTTTGGTGTATTGTTTCATTCAAGAGCATGTTTTCCATTCGAATCGTTCATCCCTACATTCTCCGGAAAGAAAAATCGATATTATATTGATTTTATCATTGTATTTGATGACATTCATCATCCTATACTAAGATTATTCACTTGTTCTTCTTCTTTTCATTGTCGGGCTGATGACTTTTGCAGGATCTGGGCTTTCAAGTGTCAGATTTGCAAATCGGTAAAACCCTAGTGCATTACTCTTGATTGTTCATTGATCTTTTGATTTGGGATTGTAACCACTTGAAATTTGGACTTAATGGACGTTTTTGGATCCCAATTAACTATTAAAAATCATTAATTTCTTGTTATGGAATCGATTCGGGTAAATAAATGTCGAAAACCAAGTTCTAGAATCCAATAGACAATGCTGAGAAATTGGACAGTTTGCTGTCAGAAAATTCGGACATATTGTACAGGTCATAACACGGGTATAATACCACCAAATGGGGTAAACATTGAGTCTAAAATCAATTTCTATGAGTCCTCTAACTAACCCAAGTGGTCTCGTGTCGTTTCGACATCGTTTGGTCCTCCAAACGTGGCTAACAAAACGGAAGGTCAAAACTGACGAATCTGGGCAGCAGGTTGGTCTGTATTCATCGAGTCATAACTTTCTCATATTTTGTCCAATGGAGATGATTCTTTTTCTGGAGTTTAAATTAAGGTCTTCTCTATCAAATGGTACCTTTTACGCAACGATTCATTGCCGTTTCGATCTCCAAATAACTTATACAAACTTAAAAATAAGGTTTGAAACTCAATAATCCAAGTAAAGACTGGTTTTGTGTTTAAAGGCGGTTAAATGAATTTTTAAAAGAATAGATTAATATGAGTCATAATAAAAAACTTGATAGACACTAAGGACTGGACTTCGAGGGCTATACCCAACTAGATCAACTTGGCCTTTAGTAATCTTTTTGGTGTTTTGTGTTCTATAGTGATTTGACATTCTTACCGTAGACTTTGGGGCTTTGCTATTTCAATGTGAGTTTCACGGCCCCGTTTTCATTTCAACTGTTTATAAACTTAGGGGGGAAATTATGCTCACCCTTTTTATGCTGTGAACTCATTTATTCTTTGGGACTATTGTGTTTAATGTTTTGTAAGTTATATCTGGTACATGCATGTTTTCTGTGTGGTTCTTTATTCACAACTATTTAACTCTGGTATTGGAGCCGACGGACAGGTATTGATAGTACTATTAGGTTGACACCCCTACCCTTATTTGTTAGTATACTAGTTGGGACTGACAGTGGCGACGGACGGGCCCTAGGGTGAATATGTTCCGACATTCTTACCATAGACTTTGGGGCTTTGCTATTTCAATGTGAGTTTCACGGCCCCGTTTTCATTTCAACTGTTTATAAACTTAGGGGGAAAATTATGCTCACCCTTTTTATGCTGTAAACTCATTTATTCTTTGGGACTATTGTGTTTAATGTTTTGTAAGTTATATCTGGTACATGCATGTTTTCTGTGTGGTTCTTTATTCACAACTATTTAACTCTGGTGTTGGAGCCGACGGACAGGTATTGATAGTACTATTAGGTTGACACCCCCACTCTTGTTTGTTAGTATACTAGTTGAGACTGACAGTGGCCACAGACGGGCCCTAGGGTGAATATGTTCCGACAAGATCTGTCTATACGTCATAGGTTTAGTTGTGATGCTCATGATTACATGTGATATTACTTGCTTATAATTGTATACACTTATGTCCTACAAAACTATTACACATCATCAATTTGTATTTATTATTTAAACCTGCGAACTCACCAACAATATGTTGACCTTTTTGAGCATAACTTTTCAGTTAACAATCATTGAGGATAGCTAGGAATGCTGCCTTAGCGACGACCCTAGGAATTAAATTTTTAAACTTATTTGGTGTCTTTGACAATCATGTTTGTGTTTTTTTTGTTATTCATGTTTTGTTCACTTGCTCCCAGGTTGTGGGATTTACATTTCTTTTGACAGTTTGGCTATGTTTGTCGTGGAATTGACTAACCACAACACAAGTCTCCATTTGTGTAGGGTGACGTCATGACACGTTGACCTTACATCATTTAATGCATCTCTAGTAATTAACAATGTGTTATGACGATGCCGTCGGTTACATCCTCGTGTTTCCGCTATAAGCGGGGGAGTGACATGTTGCATGGGCTTCTTATTCTGGTGTAATCGTTCAGTGTAGTTTGGCCTAGCTTGTGCTTGGCCACCATTTGACTTAGGTGCCTTGCACTCTCTGGCAAAGTGTCCCATTTGGTTACCATTGTAACACTTCACCTTGCCTTTGTCCAGCCCAAACTTTCCACTGGACATATTGCTGGGAAACTTCCTTCCAGTCCTCTTGTAGAACTTCTTGGCCGTGTGAGTGAGAAGATCCATCTGCTGGACTATTTCCATTTACTCCAGATCATCTGGAGGGATACAGTTTAGGTCTTCAAGAGTGAAGAGAAAGTTTCCTTTACATTCATCTAAAGACACAAAAGATTGAGAAGAACTTGGCTCCTGGAATGGGCTTCCAGGGATGTAGCTTTCCCTTGGTGTCTCTTGGAAGGTGATGAAAGGCCCCTTCTGTGAGGTTTCAGGGTAGCAAATAAGGTGGTTCTGTGGTTCTCTTCTGTCCCTTTCAACCATATGAAGGGCTGAACTCTATTGGATGATAGAGTTACCAGATGAATATGCCATACAACTCAGTGAGAGTAAGGGTCTTGAGGTTTTCAGTCCTCTTAGTGATCACACAATAGTGTGTCCATTGTCTGGGAAGAGAGGACATGAACTTCCTAACAATATTCATGTTCTCCAAAGTTACTCTAATATCAACAAGAGTATCCACAATCTCAACATACCTGAAGTACTGTTGAGTCATGGTTTCACCTGCTTTGAAGGTGAAGTTCTCAAACTATTGCTTCAAGAGGTCCTTCTTGTTCTCTTTAGCTTCATTGGGCCCCTTGTACATTTGCTTCAGTGCATCACATAGTTGCTTTGCAGTCTTGCACTTCTTGAAGACTTTGTAGATGGAGTTTGGAAGAGCAGTTTGGAGGGCGGTCATGGCGTTCTGATCAATATCAATTTTCTTCTAGTCTTTATCAGAATAGTTGGCCACTTCCTTGGGTATCATACCACCACCAGCAGTAGCTGAAGGGGTGGATGGTACATGAGGTCCAGAGACTACTGACCGCCACATCCTGGAGTCCTGGGACTTGATGAAGCCTTCTATTCTTTGACACCAAGTGTCAAAGTCTTCAAGAGTGATTAGTGGGGACTTAGTCATGGTACCAGTTTCCATGTCAGCCTTGGTGATAGCTACCATTTGATATGTTAAGTATTTTGTGAGAGTGAAAGGATTAAAGATAGTGAGATCATACAATCAAGAGCCTAAAAAGCTCTGATAACAATTGCAGGACCGTGTGAAGGGTGGTCAATACAATCAGTCTCATAATAAGGAGAGGTTTAGAACACTTAATAGTTCAAAGGGGGAACTGGGTTTGAGTATGATGATACTAAGAACACAAGTAATTAGTGAGACAGAATTAAGAACAAGAACAAACAAGTATGGTTTTCAAGGATGTTGTATATTGCTCTCAAGTTCTATTACAAATGTTTTAAAGCATATCTAAATTACAAGGATCTGAGACTCTTTATACTACATTCTACAACCATCAATACTTAGAAAGACAGTTGGAAACACTAATCTAGACAACAAGATCAATGTAGAGTCAAAAGGTAGATTGCCTTTTGACTAGTGACTATGACATGCCATAGCTCACATCCTTTTCTAATACAAAAAGGTTTACAGGTACAAAAGTAGGAAGTTACTGACAAAGACCTTAATCTACAGTTTACAAAAGCATGGAAATTTCATCAACTCATACAAGTTGGTGAGTCTTCAGAGATGTAGCGAAAAGTGTGTTAGCTTTCAGTAAAGTAGATCAGAGAAAGCATGTCTTCTCTGTCTTCAGAAGAAATCAGTCTTCATAGCAAAATGGTTTCAGAAGACTTTGACTCTAAAGCTTCGAAAGACTTCATCTTTGGCTTTGGAATATTTGGACTTTGGCTTCAAAAGATTTTACACTTGGAGTATCTGTGGAGAGTGTAAAACTTCCGCAGCAACTTCTTTTGGACTTTGGCTTCAGAAGATTTTACACTTAAAGTATTTTCTGTGGAGAGTGTAAAACTTCCACAACAACTTCTTCCTTGTACCTTCAGTGCATGCATGCAGGAAGACTCTTGGTTGTTTTGGCTTCTTTGGTTGCATCAGCCTTAAGATCTTCTTCTGATATTACCTTACAAGATGCCTTCTGCTATTCACTTTGTAGAATGATTATTAGAGCAGCCATGGGTTTCTCAAACTTATGGATGTTTTGCGTTTTTGCTGGGTGTTGTTTGCTGGAGCTGGAAGGATGTAGGTGTTGTTTGCTCTGAGGTGTTGCTTCGTGAGAAGCATGAACACCAGTCTTCTTGTACTTTTGATTGTTTTGTCATGATTCAGGAGCTGAAAAGAATGAAGTTTCACTTGAATCAAGAAACTCCTCTTCTTCTTCACCAGTGCAAGTTACGAATGCACTGTCTGTTTGTTGCATCCCCTTGAATTTGTGTGATTCATCATGTCTGATTGTGCTGTTATTCCTGGATCTCTCATCTAACTCTAGTGCCTCTACTTTCACCACTAGTGCATCCAATGATAAAGCTTCTAGATCCAGTGTTGCTTTCATCAAAGAGACTGATTGAGTCCAGCTCTCTAGAAGAGTATGCAACATTTTCCTTTTAATCTCCATAGATTCGTATTTGAGACCATAAACAATCATCTTATCTACCAGCTAAATGAATCTATGGAGTTGTTGTGGTACTGATTCTCCTTGAACATAGTGGAAAGTTTCATAATGGGTCTTCAATTTTTCTTTCTTGATTTCCCTTATCTTATCACTTCCTTCACTCTTTGTGTGAAGTACATTCCATAGTTCATGGGCTCTTTTGAAGTTCGCAAATCTAGTTAATATCTGAAACGGTAGAGTCATTGCTAGAATGTTGTATGCCTTCATGTCTGTTTTGACCTTTTTTAGGTCATCACCAGCTACACTCTTTAGACTAACTAGTTTTTGAATGTTATAGTCTAGACCAAGAGTCACAAGTATGTACGCTCCCTCAGTTATGGATGTCCATAAATCTGGGTCTTGAAAAATAATCCGGTTTCTGAACAATATTTTATGTTGTTTAAAATCAACTTTGTTCTTGAGTCTGGGTGGTTTGAGATCACTGTTTGAACCTGAAATTTCATCCGACATGATTGCTAACTTTTGAACTTAACGGTTTAAGTCAAAATTTGTTCGATAATTTAGCTTAATGCTAAATTCAATATATCCTAATGTAACTAGGATTTGTTTGATAATGTTTTTGTCGCTATTCAAATTTTTTTTACCGAATAATGGAATTAATTAATTTGAAATTGACTAATTAACGTCCAAGGTTATGTCACAGTTCTTGGTACAATAAAAAGGAATATTCTGTTTAAGGATGGTCAAAATCAGACAAAATCTTTTTTAATGATGTCAGTCAAAAAATCAAAACCCTAAAAACAAATAATATGTTTTTAAAGTTAAGTTTTTTGGATCAAAAAGTGACTTTTTCAAAACATCAATAGAAGAATCAGTTTCTTCTTTGTTTTTAATGCAAAACCAAAAAAATCACTGAAGATTTTGAAGGTTGTGTATGAATGAGAAACTAGGGTTTATCCTAGCATGGTTGCGGTTGTCACACCCTCAATTTCCACAAACGGGGCATTACCGTCAAGCGTGTGACTACCAGAATCTCAGCCACTATTTACAACAAACGACATTTTATTTATAAACTGTTAACGTTTAAAATATCCCAAAAGCAGAGTTATTAACGTAAACATAATAGTAATTGCGGAAGCATAAGTAAATCTTAAAACTTTAACCGGCGCAACACGCGCAAACTAAATAAATGAAATTTATTTAAAAGCTGTAAATAAATCACGTGTGACGATGAATGCATGAATGATGTGATCCTAAGCGTGCGCATCTTGTGAATCTGAAAGAAACATGCTAAAGTGTCAACACAAGGTTGGTGAGTCCACAGGTTTTGATAACAGAACAAGTAATAACCGATACAGTAAACAAAGTAATATCCGTAGGTAGCTAACCTACTTAACAAGTTACATAGTTTATGAAGTTCATAACCGACGCTGACAATGAACACAGTGCCTCGGTTGTGGCTACCAAACCACAGCAACAAAAAATTAGGTCAGTTAAACACCCGTTCGACCACCGGTCGTGCTAGCGCTACTAGCCCGGGTGGGGTTTGTCAAACCCAGTAGATCTACTCAGAATTACCCCGCTGATGAACATATATTAAGAGTTTGAAAAGTGAGGACTTAAATTGGTACAACACTAGTAAACATGCGATCATTATAGTAATACTGAATCAAATGAAAATTCGTTTGAACACATGTTTCTTTCCCCCAATGAAAGTAGGAAAAAGTGGGGCTGAGAACTCACCTTAAATGCACAGCAATGAATAAACGAAAGCATAAACGATTAGATCTCTGTATAACCTGAATTTCATATTTAATATTTAATTAATATCAAAATACTAATTATTAAAGATGCGGTCGCATGGTTTCGTGTTCACGGTTCGGTTACGGTGTCGGTTATCGATATCTATTTAACATACACAATCAATCACTCCCAACACCCCAATGCATAAAATCTAATTATCACGTGACAAAGTTTTAGTAGTCTTCTTTTTATTAAATACACATTAGTTAACACGACCCAAAGATAATACACAATATCTATACTATACACACAACACACATACGCGACACATTCACAATGCAAGGCCAACCCGCAAGCACCCCACGTACACATAACATACAAATATATGTATGTGACCATGACAAAACCCAACCCCATGAGCCTAACGTATCCGGCCATACACACACCCACATGGACACACGCACACAATGACATACATACGGGTATGCACACAAAACCATGCCATCATACACGTATATGCTACTTCCATAGGACACATGCACACTTTCAATACCCAATCCCCCCTCATGCACCCCCATCTATAACTATATATATACATTGCATACATCAACCACAGAAACATACATCGTTCAAATATATACACATCAACAATATTCATGCAAACAATCCTCACGCCATAAGCATGCATCGACCCCTCGGCCACCTCAATCCTACTACCGAGAGCATTTCCCCGTAAACCTAAACACCACCACTATCAACAGTAACACAAACAACACATACATATACTCCTCCACACCCCATGCGCCTAAATATATATATATATATATATATATATATATATATATATATATATATATATATATATATATATATATATATATAGCCGCACGCACACATAGATACATGAACATGCAAGAACATAAAGAACACCTAACCGTAAAGCAAAACACATATAGCAGCCGTATGTACATACCCACGGTAGTAGACAATGCACACAAAAACACACATACAACCATGTATATACCCGTACGCCCTCCCGCACAGGAACAACTGCTACCGGAATCTTGAAACCATACGTAATGTTTGCTAGTAACGAGCACGGAAAAGGACTTACAGAGTGGTGATAGTCCACGACCAACAACGATGGCTTCAGGGTTCATAGATGCTACCAATGAGTTTGCTCGTGTAGTGGATGCAGGTCGATGGCAGAGTTCACGGGGAGGGGAGGATTAGGGTTACGGGGGATGAGGTCGATTAGGGTGTTATTATATAGATCTCCACTTTGCAATAAGTCACAATAAGCCCTTCTAATTCCTTCGATTTGCATTTTTAAGTAATTACAATTTAGTTAGTTTTGAATAACTTTGATTTATTAATAACAATAATTATAATAATGATATTTCCCATTTTTCTTCACATTAAATAATTATAATATAGTAATGAGAGGTTGGATAATGGTAATGATGGTAAATTGATAACGCGGGGTGTCATATCATCCCCTTGTTGAAGGAATTTTAGTCCCAAAAATTAGAATAACCAACAGGTTCAACAACGACGGCAAAAGAGTGTTTAGAAGTTTGCGTTGGGTCTTGTTTCTAGAATATTTGAAGCAAATCCAAAACGAAGAAATGTACAGAATGATCTTAAGAACGATACCTTAAGAAGTGGATGCCTGATCTTTGAATAATTGCGGGTACTTTTTCTTCATCTGATCTTCTTGTTCCCAAGTAAACTCTGGTCCATGCTTTGAATTCCACCTAACACGCACAATCAGGATCTTGCTACACTTTAGGGTTTTGACTTCACGATCCATAACCTTTATTGGTTCTTCAATGAAATGTAATTAGTCATCTATCTTTGGTTCCTCGAATGGTACGACTTGTGATTCATCAGCTAAGCATTTCCTCAGATTGGATACATGAAACACATCATGTATTCCACTAAGCTCTTCAGGTAAGTTGAGCTGATAGGCTACTGGACCGACTCTTTTAATGATCTAAAATGTTCCCACGTAGCGTGGATTCAACTTTCCTCGTCTCCCAAACCGGATTACACCTTTTCAAGGTGAGACTTTCAGAAGTACCTTGTCCCCAATCTGAAATTCCAATGGTTTACGAATTTATCAGCGTAACTTTTCTGTTGATCACGTGCCGCTGCCATACGATTACAAATTTGCATGATCTTCTCGGTCGTTTTGTGCACAAGTTCAGGGCCTGTAAGTTGGCTTTCTCCAACTTCTGCCCAACAGACAGTTGATCGGCACTTACGTCCATACGGTGCCTCAAATGGTGCAGCTTTGATTGAAGTGTGATAACTGTTATTGTAGGAGAACTCAATCAATGGTAAATGAGTTTTCCAATTGCTGCCAAAATCGGTCACACAGGCACGCAACATGTCTTCCACTGTCTGTATCGTACGCTCACTCTGACCATCGGTTTGCGAATGATACGCAGTCCTCATATCCAGCCGCGTTCCCAATGATCGTTGTGAAGACTGCCAGAAATGAGAAGTGAATCGAGCGTCACGATCAGATATGATGGATACTGGCACACCATGGTGAGAGACTATCTCCCTTAAATAAATCCTCGTCAACTTATCCATTGATCCGTCTCTCGGATTGCCAGGAAGTGTGCGGATTTCGTTAAGTGATCTACTATGACCCAAATGGTATCACATCCGCTGGGAGTCTTAGGTAACTTACTGATGAAATCCATCGAAATCTGCTCCAATTTCTACACTGGAATTTCTGGTTGCTGAAGTAGACCGGATGGTCGCTGATATTCCACCTTAACTTTAGAACAAGTTAAGCATCTGCTTACTTAAGTGGCAATTTCAGCCTTCATGTTTGGCCACCAGTAGAACTCCTTCAGATCATGATACATTTTGTCTGAACCCGGATGAATTGAGTAGCATGACTTATGAGCTTCATCCTTTAGTTGCTCCCGTAAATCCCCATGTCTTGGTACCCAGATCCGTTCCATGAAATACCGGATTCCGTCTGTCTTTAGGTCTAGCTGTTTCTCCATGCCCTGCAAGGATTCAGCCTTCAGGTTCTCAACTTTCAAGGCCTCAGACTAAGCAGCCTTGATTTGCACTGGTAGATCTGAATAGATGGTCATTTGTAATGTGCGCACCCGACGGGGTTTTGGTGTCTCCTTCCGACTGAGAGCGCCGGCTACCACGTTAGCTTTAATTGGGTGATACTTGATTGAACACTCGTAGTCATTGAGCAATTCAAACCACCGCTATTATCGCATATTCAAATCCTTCATATCATATATGTGCTGGAGGCTCTTATGATCTGTATAGATCGTACATTTGGTTCCATATAAGTAGTGCCTCCAGATCTTCAAGGCAAATACTACAGCTCCTAATTCTAGGTCGTGCGTTGTGTAGTTCTTCTCATGCACCTTGAGCTGTCTAGATGCATAAGCAATGACATTGTTGTGTTGCATCAGTACACATCCCAAACATTGGATGAATCCATCACAGTAAACAACAAAGTCATCAGTCCCTTCCGGTAATGCCAGAATCGGTGCACTGCAGAGTTTATCTTTGAGCACCTAAAACGTTGTTTCCTCCTTGCTGCCCCACTTGTAGATGGTTCCTTTATGAGTTAGGGCAGTCAAAGGTTGTGCCAACTTTAAGAACCCTTCAATGAATCGTCTGTAATAGCCCGCCAAACCAAGGAATTGCCACACTTCAGTAGGTGTTTTTGGCGTCAGCCAATCCTTGATTGCGTCTATCTTTGAGGGATCTACATGTATACCCTTTTCGTTCACTACATGGCCAAGGAATTGCACTTCTCACATCCAGAAGTCACACTTTGAAAATTTTGCACACAGTTGTTCATTCTTCAGCAATTCTAAAACGATCCTGAGATGTTCCTCATGATCTTCCCTGTTCTGAGATTAGATCAGTATGTCATTAATGAAGACAATGAAAAACTTATCCAAATAAGGCTTGCACACACGGTTCATGAGGTCCATGAAAACCACTGGGATTTAGTCAACCCAAAAGGCATAACTGCAAACTCAAAATGTCCATAGCGAGTCTGGAATGCCTTCTTCGGAATGTCTTCCTCTCGAACTCGTAATTGATGATAGCCCGATCTCATATCGATCTTGGAGTAGTAACTTGACCTTTGCAATTGATCAAACAGGTCATCGATACGGGGAAGAGGATACCTATTCTTGATCGTCACCTTGTTAAGTTCTCGGTAATCAATACACATCCTGAATGTTCCATCCTTCTTCTTCACAAACAGTACCGGAGCTGCCTATGGTGAAGAGCTGGGACGTATGAATCCCTTGTCTAGCAATTCCTGCAATTTCTTAGACAACTCTTGCAATTCATTCGGTGCCAAACAATACGGCGCCCGAGCGATCGGAGCAGCTCCCGGTGTTAGCTCAATTTGAAACTCCACTTGCCTGTGTGGAGGGAGCCAGGAAAGCCTTTTGGAAATACCTCAGGAAAATCCTTAACCACAGGAATGTCCTCCAGTCGTTTCTCTTCGGTGACTTTCTCAGTAATCACAGCGGAAATCGCCGAATGCCCTTTTCTCAGGCATTTCTGGGCCTTCATGTAAGAGATGATACTAACCACAAAGCCACTCTTATCGCCTTCTACTGTAAGGATCTCATCACCCGAGATGGGTAACTTGATCTGTTTCTCCTTGCAGATGATCTATGCTTTGTTCTTAGACAGCCAATCCATCCCAACTACTACGTCAAAGCTACCAAGTGTGACGGGGATAAGGTCTATATCGAATATGTGTTCGGACAAGCCTAGCTTACATTTGTTGAATGATTAGGTAGCTAGTATCGTCCTGCCATCAGCTAATTCTATGGCATGCTCAATGTTCAAGTCAGTAGGTACTATTCCTAGCAATTTACTAAACTTGTTGGACACATAGCTCTTAACAGCACCAGAATCAAATAAAACAGAGGCATAACAACCATTAACAGTAAATCTACCAGACTCTACAGTAGGGTCGTTAAGAGCCTCACTTGAGCCAATGACGAACACTCTGCCCTCGGCACCACCACCTCCATTTCCTGTGCCATTCCTATTGCCGTTGTCGTTGCGGTTGTCAGCGTTGTTACCACCACTATTGTTCTTCCTCAGCTTTGGGCAGTTTTGCTGATATTTCCAACTTGACCACATTCGTAGTAACCTCTTTGTTCTCCTTGATGTGTTATCAGCCTAGCAGTTAGATTCACATGACAGTTCTTGGCAACATGACCGAACTTACCACATCTTTCACAGGTGTTCCTTCCACAAGGCCTGTTGTGGTGGTAGTTGCATTTGTTGCACTTGGGCAATGTCCCAGTGTAGCCACTACCAGGTTGGGAAGATGCCAAAGCTTGATTGGACTGGCGGAAGTTGTCGAAATTCCGTTGCTGCTGTGGTTGCATCTGGGAAGAGTTCTGCTTGTTATTAGGGCCAGACTCCCACTTTCTTTTATTGTGGCCATCAGTAGTGGTAGGAGCAGAGCCACGTGGAGGTAGTTTACCTTGCATGACAGCTTGATTAGTCAACCTATGAGCCAGTCTAATTGCCTCCTGTATGGTGTTTGGTCGGGAAGCAGTAACCATACCTTGGATTTCTAGAGACAATCCATGCAGATATCTTTCTATCCTTAAAGAAGGAGGGTTGACCAAGTTGGGGAATAGTGTAGCAATCTCATTAGAACGAGTGGTATACGCCTCGATCTCAGAACCCGTCATTTTGAGGTTCCAGAATTCCATTTCTAATTTCTACACCTCGTTGCGAGGGTAGTATTCCTCCTTCATCAGCTTTTTAAAGTCTTCCCAGGTGGTCTGATTAGCAATCTCAACACCCAACATCCGTACCTGGGTGTTCCACCATGATAGGGTAGCTCCGTCAGAGGGCCAGTAGCGTACTTGACCCGATTTGCCACCGGGCAGCTGCATATTCCAAAAACTGATTCGAGCTTCTCGAACCACCGTGGGAGTCCCACTACTCCTTCCACTCCAGTGAAGGGGTTTGGTTTGCAGTCCATAAAGGACTTGAAGGTACAGACCCGCTTGACCTGCAACAAATTTAGATCAGGACTTTGGAATTTATTTGAATGTTATAGCTTGACAAGATTGACAGGACGTTAATGTCAGGAATGAGTTCTGTTTAGCTTACCAATAGAAGGGGGTTGAGGATTAGGGTTGTGGTTAGCTAGAGCATCAGCCACATGCTGATTTATGAGGGCGGCCAATTCCGCTGGTGTCATATTGATGGAACCATGACCACGTCCACGTCCAGATACTAAGAGATGATACTAACCACAATGCCACTCTTATCGCCTTCTACTGTAAGGATCTCATCACCCGAGATGGGTAACTTGATCTGTTTCTCCTTGCAGATGATCTATGCTTTGTTCTTAGACAGCCAATCCATCCCAACTACTACGTCAAAGCTACCAAGTGTGACGGGGATAAGGTCTATATCGAATATGTGTTCGGACAAGCCTAGCTTACATTTGTTGAATGCTTAGGTAGCTAGTATCGTCCTGCCATCAGCTAATTCTATGGCATGCTTAATGTTCAAGTCAGTAGGTACTATTCCTAGCAATTTACTAAACTTGTTGGACACATAGCTCTTAACAGCACCAGAATCAAATAAAACAGAGGCATAACAACCATTAACAGTAAATCTACCAGACACTACAGTAGGGTCGTTAAGAGCCTCACTTGAGCCAATGACGAACACTCTGCCCTCGGCACCACCACCTCTATTTCCTGTGCCATTCCTATTGCCGTTGTCGTTGCGGTTGTCAGCGTTGTTACCACCACTATTGTTCTTCCTCAGCTTTGGGCAGTTTTGCTGATATTTCCAACTTGACCACATTCATAGTACCCTCTTTGTTCTCCTTGATGTGTTATCAGCCTAGCAGTTAGATTCACATGACAGTTCTTGGCAACATGACCGAACTTACCACATCTTTCACAGGTGTTCCTTCCACAAGGCCTGTTGTGGTGGTAGTTGCATTTGTTGCACTTGGGCAATGTCCCAGTGTAGCCACTACCAGGTTGGGAAGATGCCAAAGCTTGATTGGACTGGCGGAAGTTGTCGAAATTCCGTTGCTGCTGTGGTTGCATCTGGGAAGAGTTCTGTTTGTTATTAGGGCCAGACTACCACTTTCTTTTATTGTGGCCATCAGTAGTGGTAGGAGCAGAGCCACGTGGAGGTAGTTTACCTTGCATGACAGCTTGATTAGTCAACCTATGAGCCAGTCTAATTGCCTCCTGTATGGTGTTTGGTCGGGAAGCAGTAACCATACCTTGGATTTCTAGAGACAATCCATGCAGATATCTTTCTATCCTTAAAGAAGGAGGGTTGACCAAGTTGGGGAATAGTGTAGCAATCTCATTAGAACGAGTGGTATACGCCTCGATCTCAGAACCCGTCATTTTGAGGTTCCAGAATTCCATTTCTAATTTCTACACCTCGTTGCGAGGGTAGTATTCCTCCTTCATCAGCTTTTTAAAGTCTTCCCAGGTGGTCTGATTAGCAATCTCAACACCCAACATCCGTACCTGGGTGTTCCACCATGATAGGGTAGCTCCGTCAGAGGGCCAGTAGCGTACTTGACCCGATTTGCCACCGGGCAGCTGCATATTTCAAAAACTGATTCGAGCTTCTCGAACCACCGTGGGAGTCCCACTACTCCTTCCACTCCAGTGAAGGGGTTTGGTTTGCAGTCCATAAAGGACTTGAAGGTACAGACCCGCTAGACCTGCAACAAATTTAGATCAGGACTTTGGAATTTATTTGAATGTTATAGCTTGACAAGATTGACAGGACGTTAATGTCAGGAATGAGTTCTGTTTAGCTTACCAATAGAAGGGGGTTGAGGATTAGGGTTGTGGTTAGCTAGAGCATCAGCCACATGCTGATTTATGAGGGCGGCCAATTCCGCTGGTGTCATATTGATGGAACCATGACCACGTCCACGTCCAGATACTAAGAGATGATACTAACCACAATGCCACTCTTATCGCCTTCTACTGTAAGGATCTCATCACCCGAGATGGGTAACTTGATCTGTTTCTCCTTGCAGATGATCTATGCTTTGTTCTTAGACAGCCAATCCATCCCAACTACTACGTCAAAGCTACCAAGTGTGACGGGGATAAGGTCTATATCGAATATGTGTTCGGACAAGCCTAGCTTACATTTGTTGAATGCTTAGGTAGCTAGTATCGTCCTGCCATCAGCTAATTCTATGGCATGCTTAATGTTCAAGTCAGTAGGTACTATTCCTAGCAATTTACTAAACTTGTTGGACACATAGCTCTTAACAGCACCAGAATCAAATAAAACAGAGGCATAACAACCATTAACAGTAAATCTACCAGACACTACAGTAGGGTCGTTAAGAGCCTCACTTGAGCCAATGACGAACACTCTGCCCTCGGCACCACCACCTCTATTTCCTGTGCCATTCCTATTATCGTTGTCGTTGCGGTTGTCAGCGTTGTTACCACCACTATTGTTCTTCCTCAGCTTTGGGCAGTTTTGCTGATATTTCCAACTTGACCACATTCATAGTACCCTCTTTGTTCTCCTTGATGTGTTATCAGCCTAGCAGTTAGATTCACATGACAGTTCTTGGCAACATGACCGAACTTACCACATCTTTCACAGGTGTTCCTTCCACAAGGCCTGTTGTGGTGGTAGTTGCATTTGTTGCACTTGGGCAATGTCCCAGTGTAGCCACTACCAGGTTGGGAAGATGCCAAAGCTTGATTGGACTGGCGGAAGTTGTTGAACTTCCGTTGCTGCTGTGGTTGCATCTGGGAAGAGTTCTGCTTGTTATTAGGGCCAGACTCCCACTTTCTTTTATTGTGGCCATCAGTAGTGGTAGGAGCAGAGCCACGTGGAGGTAGTTTACCTTGCGTGATAGCTTGATTAGTCAACCTATGAGCTAGTCTAATTGCCTTCTGTATGGTGTTTGGTCGGGAAGCAGTAACCATACCTTGGATTTCTAGAGACAATCCATGCAGATATCTTTCTATCCTTAAAGAAGGAGGGTTGACCAAGTTGGGGAATAGTGTAGCAAGCTCATTAGAACGAGTGGTATACGCCTCGATCTCATAACCCGTCATTTTGAGGTTCCAGAATTCCATTTCTAATTTCTGCACCTCGTTGCGAGGGCAGTATTCCTCCTTCATCAGCTTTTTAAAGTCTTCCCAGGTGGTCTGATTAGCAATCTCAACACCCAACATCCGTACCAGGGTGTTCCACCATGATAGGGCAGCTCCGCCAGAGTGCCAGTAGCGTACTTGACCCGATTTGCCACCGGGCAGCTGCATATTTCAAAAACTGATTCGAGCTTCTCGAACCACCGTGGGAGTCCCACTACTCCTTCCACTCCAGTGAAGGGGTTTGGTTTGCAGTCCATAAAGGACTTGAAGGTACAGACCCGCTTGACCTGCAACAAATTTAGATCAGGACTTTGGAATTTATTTGAATGTTATAGCTTGACAAGATTGACAGGACGTTAATGTCAGGAATGAGTTCTGTTTAGCTTACCAATAGAAGGGGGTTGAGGATTAGGGTTGTGGTTAGCTAGAGCATCAGCCACATGCTGATTTATGAGGGCGGCCAATTCCGCTGGTGTCATATTGATGGAACCATGACCACGTCCACGTCCAGATACTAAGAGATGATACTAACCACAATGCCACTCTTATCGCCTTCTACTGTAAGGATCTCATCACCCGAGATGGGTAACTTGATCTGTTTCTCCTTGCAGATGATCTATGCTTTGTTCTTAGACAGCCAATCCATCCCAACTACTACGTCAAAGCTACCAAGTGTGACGGGGATAAGGTCTATATCGAATATGTGTTCGGACAAGCCTAGCTTACATTTGTTGAATGCTTAGGTAGCTAGTATCGTCCTGCCATCAGCTAATTCTATGGCATGCTTAATGTTCAAGTCAGTAGGTACTATTCCTAGCAATTTACTAAACTTGTTGGACACATAGCTCTTAACAGCACCAGAATCAAATAAAACAGAGGCATAACAACCATTAACAGTAAATCTACCAGACACTACAGTAGGGTCGTTAAGAGCCTCACTTGAGCCAATGACGAACACTCTGCCCTCGGCACCACCACCTCTATTTCCTGTGCCATTCCTATTGCCGTTGTCGTTGCGGTTGTCAGCGTTGTTACCACCACTATTGTTCTTCCTCAGCTTTGGGCAGTTTTGCTGATATTTCCAACTTGACCACATTCATAGTACCCTCTTTGTTCTCCTTGATGTGTTATCAGCCTAGCAGTTAGATTCACATGACAGTTCTTGGCAACATGACCGAACTTACCACATCTTTCACAGGTGTTCCTTCCACAAGGCCTGTTGTGGTGGTAGTTGCATTTGTTGCACTTGGGCAATGTCCCAGTGTAGCCACTACCAGGTTGGGAAGATGCCAAAGCTTGATTGGACTGGCGGAAGTTGTCGAATTCCGTTGCTGCTGTGGTTGCATCTGGGAAGAGTTCTGCTTGTTATTAGGGCCAGACTCCCACTTTCTTTTATTGTGGCCATCAGTAGTGGTAGGAGCAGAGCCACGTGGAGGTAGTTTACCTTGCATGACAGCTTGATTAGTCAACCTATGAGCCAGTCTAATTGCCTCCTGTATGGTGTTTGGTCGGGAAGCAGTAACCATACCTTGGATTTCTAGAGACAATCCATGCAGATATCTTTCTATCCTTAAAGAAGGAGGGTTGACCAAGTTGGGGAATAGTGTAGCAAGCTCATTAGAACGAGTGGTATACGCCTCGATCTCAGAACCCGTCATTTTGAGGTTCCAGAATTCCATTTCTAATTTCTACACCTCGTTGCGAGGGTAGTATTCCTCCTTCATCAGCTTTTTAAAGTCTTCCCAGGTGGTCTGATTAGCAATCTCAACACCCAACATCCGTACCTGGGTGTTCCACCATGATAGGGTAGCTCCGTCAGAGGGCCAGTAGCGTACTTGACCCGATTTGCCACCGGGCAGCTGCATATTTCAAAAACTGATTCGAGCTTCTCGAACCACCGTGGGAGTCCCACTACTCCTTCCACTCCAGTGAAGGGGTTTGGTTTGCAGTCCATAAAGGACTTGAAGGTACAGACCCGCTGACCTGCAACAAATTTAGATCAGGACTTTGGAATTTATTTGAATGTTATAGCTTGACAAGATTGACAGGACGTTAATGTCAGGAATGAGTTCTGTTTAGCTTACCAATAGAAGGGGGTTGAGGATTAGGGTTGTGGTTAGCTAGAGCATCAGCCACATGCTGATTTATGAGGGCGGCCAATTCCGCTGGTGTCATATTGATGGAACCATGACCACGTCCACGTCCAGATACTAAGAGATGATACTAACCACAATGCCACTCTTATCGCCTTCTACTGTAAGGATCTCATCACCCGAGATGGGTAACTTGATCTGTTTCTCCTTGCAGATGATCTATGCTTTGTTCTTAGACAGCCAATCCATCCCAACTACTACGTCAAAGCTACCAAGTGTGACGGGGATAAGGTCTATATCGAATATGTGTTCGGACAAGCCTAGCTTACATTTGTTGAATGCTTAGGTAGCTAGTATCGTCCTGCCATCAGCTAATTCTATGGCATGCTTAATGTTCAAGTCAGTAGGTACTATTCCTAGCAATTTACTAAACTTGTTGGACACATAGCTCTTAACAGCACCAGAATCAAATAAAACAGAGGCATAACAACCATTAACAGTAAATCTACCAGACACTACAGTAGGGTCGTTAAGAGCCTCACTTGAGCCAATGACGAACACTCTGCCCTCGGCACCACCACCTCTATTTCCTGTGCCATTCCTATTATCGTTGTCGTTGCGGTTGTCAGCGTTGTTACCACCACTATTGTTCTTCCTCAGCTTTGGGCAGTTTTGCTGATATTTCCAACTTGACCACATTCATAGTACCCTCTTTGTTCTCCTTGATGTGTTATCAGCCTAGCAGTTAGATTCACATGACAGTTCTTGGCAACATGACCGAACTTACCACATCTTTCACAGGTGTTCCTTCCACAAGGCCTGTTGTGGTGGTAGTTGCATTTGTTGCACTTGGGCAATGTCCCAGTGTAGCCACTACCAGGTTGGGAAGATGCCAAAGCTTGATTGGACTGGCGGAAGTTGTTGAACTTCCGTTGCTGCTGTGGTTGCATCTGGGAAGAGTTCTGCTTGTTATTAGGGCCAGACTCCCACTTTCTTTTATTGTGGCCATCAGTAGTGGTAGGAGCAGAGCCACGTGGAGGTAGTTTACCTTGCGTGATAGCTTGATTAGTCAACCTATGAGCTAGTCTAATTGCCTTCTGTATGGTGTTTGGTCGGGAAGCAGTAACCATACCTTGGATTTCTAGAGACAATCCATGCAGATATCTTTCTATCCTTAAAGAAGGAGGGTTGACCAAGTTGGGGAATAGTGTAGCAAGCTCATTAGAACGAGTGGTATACGCCTCGATCTCATAACCCGTCATTTTGAGGTTCCAGAATTCCATTTCTAATTT
This sequence comes from Flaveria sonorensis, assembly GCA_025506505.1. Classification (NCBI taxonomy): domain Eukaryota; kingdom Viridiplantae; phylum Streptophyta; class Magnoliopsida; order Asterales; family Asteraceae; genus Flaveria; species Flaveria sonorensis. The sequence continues at coordinate 32,878,485 of CM046438.1, read as the reverse complement.
CTGCACCTCGTTGCGAGGGCAGTATTCCTCCTTCATCAGCTTTTTAAAGTCTTCCCAGGTGGTCTGATTAGCAATCTCAACACCCAACATCCGTACCAGGGTGTTCCACCATGATAGGGCAGCTCCGTCAGAGTGCCAGTAGCGTACTTGACCCGATTTGCCACCGGGCAGCTGCATATTTCAAAAACTGATTCGAGCTTCTCGAACCACCGTGGGAGTCCCACTACTCCTTCCACTCCAGTGAAGGGGTTTGGTTTGCAGTCCATAAAGGACTTGAAGGTACAGACCCGCTTGACCTGCAACAAATTTAGATCAGGACTTTGGAATTTATTTGAATGTTATAGCTTGACAAGATTGACAGGACGTTAATGTCAGGAATGAGTTCGGTTTAGCTTACCAATAGGAGCGGGTTGAGGATTAGGGTTGTGGTTAGCTAGAGCATCAGCCACATGCTGATTTATGAGGGCGGCCAATTCCGCTGGTGTCATATTGATGGAACCATGACCACGTCCACGTCCAGATACTAAGAGATGATACTAACCACAATGCCATTCTTATCGCCTTCTACTGTAAGGATCTCATCACCCGAGATGGGTAACTTGATCTGTTTCTCCTTGCAGATGATCTATGCTTTGTTCTTAGACAGCCAATCCATCCCAACTACTACGTCAAAGCTACCAAGTGTGACGGGGATAAGGTCTATATCGAATATGTGTTCGGACAAGCCTAGCTTACATTTGTTGAATGCTTAGGTAGCTAGTATCGTCCTACCATCAGCTAATTCTATGGCATGCTCAATGTTCAAGTCAGTAGGTACTATTCCTAGCAATTTACTAAACTTGTTGGACACATAGCTCTTAACAGCACCAGAATCAAATAAAACAGAGGCATAACAACCATTAACAGTAAATCTACCAGACACTATAGTAGGGTCGTTAAGAGCCTCACTTGAGCCAATGACGAACACTCTGCCCTCGGCACCACCACCTCCATTTCCTGTGCCATTCCTATTGCCGTTGTCGTTGCGGTTGTCAGCGTTGTTACCACCACTATTGTTCTTCCTCAGCTTTGGGCAGTTTTGCTGATATTTCCAACTTGACCACATTCGCAGTACCCTCTTTGTTCTCCTTGATGTGTTATCAGCCTAGCAGTTAGATTCACATGACAGTTCTTGGCAACATGACCAAACTTACCACATCTTTCACAGGTGTTCCTTCCACAAGGCCTGTTGTGGTGGTAGTTGCATTTGTTGCACTTGGGCAATGTCCCAGTGTAGCCACTACCAGGTTGGGAAGATGCCAAATCTTGATTGGACAGGCGGAAGTTGTCGAACTTCCGTTGCTGCTGTGGTTGCATCTGGGAAGAGTTCTGCTTGTTATTAGGGCCAGACTCCCACTTTCTTTTATTGTGGCCATCAGTAGTGGTAGGAGCAGAGCCACGTGGAGGAAGTTTACCTTACGTGACAGCTTGATTAGTCAACCTATGAGCCAGTCTAATTGCCTCCTGTATTGTGTTTGGTCGGGAAGCAGTAACCATACCTTGGATTTCTAGAGACAATCCATGCAGATATCTTTCTATCCTTAAAGAAGGAGGGTTGACCAAGTTGGGGAATAGTGTAGCAAGCTCATTAGAACGAGTGGTATACGCCTCGATCTCAGAACCCGTCATTTTGAGGTTCCAGAATTCCATTTCTAATTTCTGTACCTCGTTGCGAGGGCAGTATTCCTCCTTCATCAGCTTTTTAAAGTCTTCCTAGGTGGTCTGATTAGCAATCTCAACACCCAACATCCATACCTGGGTGTTCCACCATGATAGGACAGCTCCGTTAGAGTGCCAGTAGCGTACTTGACCCGATTTGCCACCGGGCAGCTGCATATTTCAAAAACTGATTCGAGCTTCTCGAACCACCGTGGGAGTCCCACTACTCCTTCCACTCCAGTGAAGGGGTTTGGTTTGCAGTCCATAAAGGACTTGAAGGTACAGACCCGCTTGACCTGTAACAAATTTAGATCAGGACTTTGGAATTTATTTGAATGTTATAGCTTGACAAGATTGACAGGACGTTAATGTCAGGAATGAGTTCGGTTTAGCTTACCAATAGAAGGGGGTTGAGGATTAGGGTTGTGGTTAGCTAGAGCATCAGCCACATGCTGATTTATGAGGGCGGCCAATTCCGCTGGTGTCATATTGATGGAACCATGACCACGTCCACGTCCAGATACTAAGAGATGATACTAACCACAATGCCACTCTTATCGCCTTCTACTGTAAGGATCTCATCACCCGAGATGGGTAACTTGATCTATTTCTCCTTGCAGATGATCTATGCTTTGTTCTTAGACAGCCAATCCATCCCAACTACTACGTCAAAGCTACCAAGTGTGACGGGGATAAGGTCTATATCGAATATGTGTTCGGACAAGCCTAGCTTACATTTGTTGAATGCTTAGGTAGCTAGTATCGTCCTGCCATCAGCTAATCAATGGCATGCTCAATGTTCAAGTCAGTAGGTACTATTCCTAGCAATTTACTAAACTTGTTGGACACATAGCTCTTAACTGCACCAGAATCAAATAAAACAGAGGCATAACAACCATTAACAGTAAATCTACCAGACACTACAGTAGGGTCGTTAAGAGCCTCACTTGAGCCAATGACGAACACTCTGCCCTCGGCACCACCACCTCCATTTCCTGTGCCATTCCAATTGCCGTTGTCGTTGCGGTTGTCAGCGTTGTTACCACCACTATTGTTCTTCCTCAGCTTTGGGCAGTTTTGCTGATATTTCCAGCTTGACCACATTCGTAGTACCCTCTTTGTTCTCCTTGATGTGTTATCAGCCTAGCAGTTAGATTCACATGACAGTTCTTAGCAACATGACCGAACATACCACATCTTTCACAGGTGTTCCTTCCACAAGGCCTGTTGTGGTGGTAGTTGCATTTGTTGCACTTGGGCAATGTCCCAGTGTAGCCACTACCAGGTTGGGAAGATGCCAAAGCTTGATTGGACTGGCGGAAGTTGTTGAACTTCCGTTGCTGCTGTGGTTGCATCTGGGAAGAGTTCTGCTTGTTATTAGGGCCAGACTCCCACTTTCTTTTATTGTGGCCATCAGTAGTGGTAGGAGCAGAGCCACGTGGAGGTAGTTTACCTTGCGTGATAGCTTGATTAGTCAACCTATGAGCTAGTCTAATTGCCTCCTGTATGGTGTTTGGTCGGGAAGCAGTAACCATACCTTGGATTTCTAGAGACAATCCATGCAGATATCTTTCTATCCTTAAAGAAGGAGGGTTGACCAAGTTGGGGAATAGTGTAGCAAGCTCATTAGAACGAGTGGTATACGCCTCGATCTCAGAACTCGTCATTTTGAGGTTCCAGAATTCCATTTCTAATTTCTGCACCTCGTTGCGAGGGTAGTATTCCTCCTTCATCAGCTTTTTAAAGTCTTCCCAGGTGGTCTGATTAGCAATCTCAACACCCAACATCCGTACCTGGGTGTTCCACCATGATAGGGCAGCTCCGTCAGAGTGCCAGTAGCGTACTTGACCCGATTTGCCACCGGGCAGCTGCATATTTCAAAAACTGATTCGAGCTTCTCGAACCACCGTAGGAGTCCCACTACTCCTTCCACTCCAGTGAAGGGGTTTGGTTTGCAGTCCATAAAGGACTTGAAGGTACAGACCCGCTTGACCTGCAACAAATTTAGATCAGGACTTTGGAATTTATTTGAATTTTATAGCTTGACAAGATTGACAGGACGTTAATGTCAAGAATGAGTTCGGTTTAGCTTACCAATAGGAGCGGGTTGAGGATTAGGGTTGTGGTTAGCTAGAGCATCAACCACATGCTGATTTATGAGGGCGGCCAATTCCGCTGGTGTCATATTGATGGAACCATGACCACATCCACGTCCAGATATTCTTAACAATTACAACATACAAAAATAAGTAAATATGTAACATATCAATTTCATTTAAGCATAAGTAATTAAAGAATTTAGCACACACAACTAAATGTTCAAATAATAATTTCTGGCAAAATAAATTGTAAGTACGTCTACAATTAATCAAACCAAATATGAAAATTCAAAACATAAGTTGGATGGGAAACAACCCTTCCCATCTAGGTGTGGAATAAGCAAAAGTCTAATAAACAAATGAAATGAATAAAGAAAGAAATCAATGCGAATCCACAGATCCGGTGCTATCTTCAGGTTCATCATCTGGCTGCTCCTCCGGCTCCTCTTCTGGCTCTTCCTCAGGGTGTTCCTCGTCCGGCTCTGGTACTGACCCTCTAGGGTATCAAGTCGCTGACTGTTAGCAGCGATGTCCACCTCGTCGCTAATCACACGATCGAACAACCCGGTGACGCGATCCACGTGCTTGTTGTGGTATTCCATCCATACGTTGAATCGCCTCTTCAACTCCTTGAGCTCCTCAATCGTAGTCCTCACAACTTTCTTTAACACTCGATTGTCTTCCCACAGTTCAGCAACACGTTTACGCTGGACATGCAAGGTAGCTGCCATAGCAGCCATGGCCTGCTCGGGAGGGTAGTGTAAAGGAGGTAAGGTGGGGGCATCAGGGTCCCTAGCCGAAGTAGACCTAGTACGGGGCCGGTTTTCAGGAGGTGAAGGAACGTTCTTCTCCTGAATTAGGAGGGTCATACACACGAGATAGTACTGCCACTCATGAACCGGTGGTTACTGGGGTAGTGCAAATTGCTGGTCATAGTCAAACTCCTCGTTACTATTAGGACGCATAGGCCAATCGTACGGACCCGTAATATGAGGTATAAAGTCATGATATATAGGTATCCTTCCTCGAGAAGGAGAAGAGAAGGTGCAGATGATGAAGAAGCCATTCCTGCAAAGAACCACTCACAGGAATGAGCAAGAGCATGCAATCCAGCAAGGCAAAGCAAACAAGGCTAACTAACAAAGCTAAGCATGTCTATATGCGTGTAACTAAGGAAACAGGCTATAGTCTAAATGCAATGCAAATGAAATGCAATGTTAATTTAGTTTGCTATAACCTGGCTCTAATACCAATCTGTCACACCCTCAATTTCCATAAACGGGGTATTACCGTCAGGCGTGTGACTTCTAGGATCTCAGCCACTAGTTACACCAAATGACACGTTATTTATAAAATATAATTATTTGTTAACATTTAAAATATCCCAAAAGCAGAGTTATTAACGCAAACATAATAGTAATTGCGGTAGCATAAGTAAATCTTAATTCTTTAACCGGCGCAACACGCGCAAACTAAATAAATGAAATTTATTAAAAGATATAAATAAATCACGTGTGACGATGAATGCATGAATGATATGATCCTAAGCGTGCGCATCTTGTGAACCTGAAAGAAACATGCTAAAGTTTCAACACAAGGTTGGTGAGTCCACAGGTTTTGATAACAGAACAAGTAATAACCGATACAGTAAACAAGGTAATATCCGTAGGTAGCTAACCTACTTAACAAGTTACATAATGTATGAAGTTCGCAACCAATGATGACAATGAACATAGTGCCTCGGTTGTGGCTACCAAACCACAACAACAGAAAATTAGGTCAATTAAACACCCGTTCGACCACCGGTCGTGCTAGCGCGACTAGCCCGGGGGGGGGGGGGTTTGTCAAACCCAGTAGATCTACTCAGAATTACCCCGCTGAAGAATATATGTTAACGGTTCGAAAAGTGAGGACTGAAATTGGTACAACACTAGTAAACATGTGATCATTACAGTAATACTGAATCAAATGAAAATTCGTTTGAACACATGTTTCTTTCCCCCAATGAAAGTAGGAAAAAGTGGGGCTGAGAACTCACCTTAAATGCACAGCAAAGAATAAACGAAAGCACAAATGATTAGATCTCTGAATAACCTGAATTTCATATTTAATATTTAATTAATATCAAAATACTAATTATTAAAGATGCGGTCGCACGGTTTCGTGTTCACGGTTCGGTTACGGTGTCGGTTATCGATATCTATTTAACGTACAAAATCAATCACTCCCAACACCCTAATGCATAAAATTTAATTATCACGTGACAAAGGTTTAGTTATCTTCTTTTTATTAAATACAGATTAGTTAACATGACCCAAAGATAATACATAATATCTATACTATAAACACAACACACATACGCATTCACAAATTCACAATGCAAGGCCAACCCGCATGCACCCCACTTACACATATCATACAAATATATATATGTGACCATGACAAAACCCAACCCCTTGCGCCTAACGTATCTGGCCATAAATACACCCACATGGACACACGCAAACAATGACATACAGATGGGTATGCACCCAAAACCATGCCATCATACACATATATGCTACTGCCATAGGACACATGCACACTTTCAATACCCAATCCCCCCTCATGCGCCCCCATCCATAACTATATATATACATTGCATACATCCACCACAGAAACATACATCGATCAAATATATACATATCAACAACATTCATGCAAACAATCCTCACGCCATAAGCATGCATCGACCCCTCGGCCACCTCAATCCCACTGCCGAGAGCATTCCCCGCAAACCCAAACACCACCATTATCAACAGTAACACGAACAACACATACATATACCCCTCCACACCCCATGCGCCTAAATATATATATATAGCCGCACACACACATAGATACATGAACACGCATGAACATAATAAACACCCAACCGTAAAGCAAAATGCGTATAGCAGCTGTATGTACATACCCACGGCATCAGACAATGATCACAAGAACACACATACAACCATGTATATACCCGTACGTCCTCCCGCACAGGAACAAACCGCTACCAGAGTCTCGAAACTGTACTTAATGTTTGCTAGTAACGAGCATGGAAAAGGACTTACCGAGTGGTGATAGTTCGCGACCAACAATGATGGCTTTAGGGTTCGCAGAGGCTGTCGATGAGTTTGCTCGAGTAGAGGATGCGGGTCGACGGCAGAGTTCACGGGGAGGGGAGGATTAGGGTTACGAGGGATGACGTCGATGAGGGTGTTATTATATAGATCTCCACTTTGCAATAAGTCATAATAAGCCCTTCTAATTCCCTTGATTTGCATTTTTAAGTGATTACAATTTAGTTAGTTTTGATTAACTTTGATTTATTAATAACAATAATTATATTAATGATATTTCCCATTTTTCTTCACATTAAATAATTATAATATAGTGATGAGAGGTTGGATAATGGTAACGATGGTAAATTGAAAACGAGGGGTGTCACAGCGGTCAAGATGATCGTCAAAGAAAACAACAATCAATTTGTTGTTGGAAGAACAAAAGCCTGATTCAAGTATGAATCTACTTAAATATGATTATTTTAAACACACGAACTGATTCAAAATGTTTAAAAACAATGTTTGCTTGAAGAAAACTTGATATAACGGTACTCGATTACTGTTTTATCAAAAACCCTTGAACCGACGAGGTTTTTGAGGTTTTGAGATGTTTCTGTTTTGAAAAACAGTGTGTGAATGATGTTTAGAGATTCAAAAACACAAAATCTTCTTAACAATGTACAAAACAGATTAATGACTCATGTTTTGAACATTTGTTGAATGTTTCAAGTAGAAGAGGGTTTTTGTGATGATTTTCAGCTCGAAATGGTTGATGTAAAGCTAATGAAACATAGATGTCATTGTATTTGATGGAATTCAAATTCTAGGTTTTGGAACTTAGAACACAAGAACAAAATAATGAATTCCTCCAAGAATCGATTTCAATCTCTCAAATATAACAACAAGTTATAAAATCAATACTCGTTAATCATAGTGCGGAAACCATGATTAATGATATGATATCTATGTGTGTGTATATGATTATGTAATTGTATGCTTGAATGCTTGAATGATAATAATAAACTGCTTGTTTGATTGATTGTTTAAATGTTTACAAAGGATTAGGGTATACTGCTATCTATAACCTATACGACGAGCTATGTACAGTTACAATAATATCCTTTTGTAAAAACTAATTACATATAATCCTAAGTCTATAATTCATCTGCTGTGGATGATTAGCTATCCGCTATGCATGTTAAGTTGTCCACTGTGGATGTTGGATAACATGTCCGCTATGTCTTGGATGCTATCCGCTGTGAACACTTGTGTGTTTGCAAGATAGTTGTACAGTGTGGAGTGTTCATCCGTTGTGGATGATCATCGTTTGTGGACTGTTCATCAGCTGTAGACTTGGTCATCCGCTATGTGTTTGATGGTCATCCACTGTGTGTGTGATGGTCATCCGATGTAGACACTTAGACTTGTTCTTCATCTGTTGCAGCTACTTGAACATCTGCTATGTAAAGATCTTCATCCGCTGTGAACACTTGGCAAAAATTTCTTCTATCTACAAACCTGAAAAAGAAATTTAAGCAACAATTAGTGTATGTTATGAATGTTGATGATGCTAATGTGTTAGTTAATGATTGTTTGAATGTTAGAACACATTATGTTTGATTATGGCAAGCATTATCCTTTTATACAGTTATTGAGTCCAACAAATGTCAACTGTTGTAGTCTGTATCCTAAATTTGTGACATGGGATATGCAACACTTCTTTACTCCAACAACTACTACATACTTAAGATAGGTTTTCAAGTTCCAGAAGACTATATCATTTTGAAAGCTCCTTTACAAAACAACACATACATAGTTGATATGAATACAATTTCAGCTTCAACACCTAAAACTTGTTTATTATCAAAAGAACAGAAGATGTTTCTCAATTATGGCATAGAAGATTAGGACACTCTAATTTTAACAGAATTAATCAATTAGTCAAAGGTCACCTAGTAATAGGTGTTCCTCAGAAAGAATTTTTCTATACAAACCACTACACTACACGTCTGAAAGGCAAGCAACATAGAGTGTCACATCATTCTAAATTAGTAAACTCTAATCAAACACAAATTAAATTGCTTCATATGGACCTTTTTGGACCGGCAAACATTTTAGGTATTGGTAAGAAGCAATACTGTCTAGCGTTAGTAGATGACTACTCAAGATTTACATGGGTCTTCTTTCTAATTCGCAAGTCATATACATTAGAAATGAGAAACTAAAAGGAGAAACTGAATGGAATAGTTGAAAGGAATAATGCCCATATCCTCAGATGAATAGAGTAGCTGAAAGGAGAATGGAGTAGCTGAAAGGAGAAACTGAACTCCTCGGTAGAATGGAGTAGCTAAAAGGAGAAACTGAACGTTAATAGAAGCTGAAAAACCATGCTAGTAGACTCTCGAATGCCCATATCCTTTTCAGCAGAAGCAATCAATATAGCTTGTTACATTCAAAATAGAATATTAATAATTAAAGAACATACCAAAACACCGTATCAACTTATGTTTAAAACAAACCCATTAATAGGATTTCTTATGGCTTTTGAATGTTCTATCTCTATATTGAACACTAGAGAACATCTATCAAAGTTTGCTCCTAAGGCAGATGATGGGTTCTTTGTTAGGTACTTTGGAAGCTCAAAAGCTTATAGAAAATACAACCCAAGACTTAACATAGTGGAAGAAAGAACTAATAATGTTTTTAATGAACTTTCTTTCACAAAGAAAGTCATTGGATCAAACTAGTTGTTTAATATAGATTTTTTAACCAAATCATTTAACATATCTTACTTTGATGCTTCAAGTACCAAAGAAGATATTGAATATCTAATGGTTCCACCATCAAGCATAAACATTCCATAATAGTATATTCCACCTAGGAGAAGAACATCAACCCTTTCAAGCACAACTATTGCAACTCCTCCTGATCAAACAAACACATCAAAAAAAACCTCATCCATAACACCATCAGGACCAAATATTGGAGATAACACTCCATCGTCATCTTCTCTAGTAACAAATCAACCAAAAGCCCTAGTTGATCCTCAACCACACAACAAAACCAAGTCAACTCAACATGAAGCTACATATGAAGATGATAATTACCATTCTCTACCAGATACATATCATGAAGATGAAATCTTAGATTTCTTCCATGATTCTTCTCAAACATTCCATGATAACCAACAGACAGAGACACTTCAAACACTCTTGCACAACAATCTACACTAGATCTCAACATCATTAATCTTGATTCAATAATACTTGTTGATCAGATTCAAATGACCATATTTCACAAAGATCATCCCATAGAGTGTTAGATGATTTGAATGTTAGATTGACAAGGAGTCAGTCTGATGCAGCTAACATTTGATTGTTTTCTTGCATCCTATCCCTAACTATACCAAAGAACATCATTGAGGCATTAAAAGTTAACAGTTGGATAGAAGTAATGGAAGAAGAACTACAACAGTTTAAAAAGCAAGAGGTATGGCAGCTGGTTGATCTACATGAAGGTCAATATTCTATTGGAACACGATGGCTCTATTGAAACAAAGTAAATGAAAGATGAATTGTCATAAGAAACAAAGCAAGGCTTATATTATGAGGATATACTCAGGATGAAAGCATTGACTATAATGATTTCTTTGCTCTTGTGGCAAGATTTGAAGCTATAGGAGTGTTCCTTGCATATGCTTTTTCAAAGAAGTTCATTGTCTTCCAGATGGATGTAAAATGTGCATTCCTTCATGTAAAGATATATGAAGAAGTATATGTTGCTTAACCACCCAGGTTTGAAGACCCAAAATTCCCTCATAGAGTATACAAGTTGGACAAAGCTCTATTTTGTCTTCACCAAGCACCCAATAAGTGCTATGAAACATTATCCAAGTTTCTTCTACAAAATGGGTACACAAGAGGAAAGACTAACCAAACATTGTTCTTGAAAAGAAAGGACAAGACTAGATAGTTGTTCTAGTCTAAGTGGATGACATCATCTTTGGATCCACAAACACTCAACCATGGAGAGATTTTGAAGCCCTTGCAGTAAATATTTTAGATGAGTTCAATGGGAGAACTCACCTTCTTCCTTGGCCTTCAAATTCAAAAATATCTAGAGGGCATCCTCATCAATCAAAGCAAATATGTCAATTAGATTTTGAAGAAATACAACATGGCTGATTATACATCAAGCAAAGCACCATTTTCCATAGTCTTGAAGTTTGGACCTAATCAAGAACGAACATTAGTAGATCAAAAGCCATACAGATCTATGATTGGATCACAGATATACCTCACTGCAATCCGACCATACATAATGTATGTAGTTTACATGTGTGGAAGATACAAAGCAGAACCAAAAGAGTCACACATCAATGTAGTCAGGAGAATCTTCAAATATTTGAAAGGAAAACTAGATCATAACCTTTGGTATCCAAAGGATGGATACTTCTCACTTTGTGCATACACATATAGTGATTTTATAGTTGTAATAACAACAGAAAATCAACCACAGGAGGATGTCAGTTGTTGGATCAAGACTGATCTCCTGGCAGTGCAAGAAATAAAGAAATGTCTCTATATCAATACTTGAAGCATAATACATAGTTTCTTTTGCTTGTTCTCAAGTGCTTTGGATCTAAAATCAAATGCTTGACTATGGCTTCAATTTTCTAAAAACGCCAATACACATGAATAATTTTGCTGCCATGTTCGTTACTAACAATCATGTACAACATTCAAAAACCAAACACATAGACATCAGATACCATTTTTCTGAGAGATGCTTTGGCAAGGGTATGATCAAATTGATCAAAGTCCATACAAATAATCAATTGACTTACCTTTTTACAAGACCATTTGATTCAACAAGATTTGAATTTTTGGTTCAGTCACTTGGTATGATTAATTATGAACCACAGAAGTATTGTTTACAAAACATTAGAATCATACAAACTTGAATTTGTCAAAGTCCAAAATTTCAAGAATAACATTCAATCATTTCAAAATCAAGTAATCAGTCAAAAATACATGATATCAGTCAAATCAAACACTTTTGAATCACACCTTGCATAAACATGATATTACATTGAATGGTGAAGAACATAAATTATCATGATTCTATGGTAAGCATTTACCCATCTTGGTGTATGGTAAGTTTTGATCTAACCAATATAGGTTGTTTGTAAATTCACCAACATACACCAACTGGAATAGTTTATTAATACTCTGTCAATTATAAGTGTCTCGTTTGTTAAAAAAATCATAGACCTGGTGTACATTAAGGCCTTCTTTGTTGTGGTGAGCACATACCTGAATGACCTACATTACAAGTGCATATATCATGATCCGAAAAGATTCCAAATGAAGAATACATCCACCTTGGATGAAACACAAATAAAGTCTATTTAAGACTACATTCTAATGTGAATGACTCAAAAGAATCCTAAAGAAGATCAACTTCCAAAGTGAAGTGCGAAAGATCCCAATGTGGATCAACCAATGACGATCAATCAAAAGAATACTAATGTCGATAAAATTGGGCATTTATACTCTTAAGTAACAATGTTAAAAGTTATTGGAAGTGCTTTCTTGCATACCTTGAGGAGGGTTGATCTTAACATATATCCAGGTGTGGGGTACATATATTTCATCTAAACATTCACAAAACATGATAAATACTCACTGTTTAAATCAACCATTAATACTATGCATGAGTTTAAGTTGACAACAATGTCTGCAATCAACATTATATTAGTCTATGTCTATTATCAAAACAATCACTTGGCTCAGTGAAGACATAAGACTGGTATATCTCATGGCAGGGAAAAATGATTCATGAAAAGGTATTACAAATCACTAATTACTTAGTTTAATGAATTCTCATCTTGCTAATGGTAACGATACATCTTGCAAGAAAATAACTTAGACATTGATAATTTCAATTAAACAAAACCATATTTTATCTTTTTATAAAAAGTTTCTTGAATATGCAAAAATTTAGGGGAGAATAGGATGAATATGGAAATACATCAAAAGCAGCATAATATGTCAACTCAACATACATATTAAAATCTGAAATTGATTTTTTTGTGATTTTAAAATTTTATTTTAATCAGCCAAGTCAAGGAAGCATGCAAAAATAACAGGTTGACACATGCACATTATTGCCTGTGAGAGAAATCAACATCCATATAGCAATCATGTTAAAATTTGTTAAAAATTATAAGCAAATAATTTTTGAAATTCATTCAAAATAGTTTTCAACTATTGACAACGCATGAACAAATACATATACGTTGCAAGTACATCAACATAGAAACTTTTTTACATAAGATAAAAATTTCTTTTTTACCACTGTTATTATAGCGGACACACAAACACGCATCCGCTGTTGACACAGTAAACCATGAAGTCTAAAATACACCAAGTGTAAATAGCGGATACACAAATGCACATCCGTTGTACATGAACACATTTACAAAGTGTTCACAACGCATGTTCAAGGGTAAAACATCCTCTGTAAATACAGTGTAAGTCTACAGCGTATGACCAAAGGTAACTATCTGCTGTGAAAATAGTACAAATGTGTACAACGTATGAAGAATGGTAAGCATACGGTGCACAAATCATCAAGGGTCCACAACACATGACAGACAGTCATCCACTATGAACATCTAACAAAAATTGTCAAGTGTGAACAACGCATGACCAATTTCATCCTCTGTGAACAATCATTAATCATAGACATGTGCATAACGCATGAATGAATATTGATCTGCTGTGAACAATTAAACAATTTTCTAAAGTATACATAATGCATAAACAATCATTCATCTGCTATGAACATTGAAAAACAATCATGTGTCCACAATGCATGTATTAACAAACATCCACTATGAACAATTAGTAAAACATACAAGTGTTCACAGGGTACACATAAAAGTGTACAACACACGCACTGTAGACAATGCACATTTTATACACACAGCGTATGATTACTTTATTTTTTTAAGTTAACACGGTTCATACAACTCATCAATAAACTATACAGTAGACATACATTTCATCCACTGTATATATTGTAGAACACTTCAAAATTTTTCACCCATCATGAGTGTGCGATTAAAATTTTTTAAATTAAAAGTTTTTAATCCTTACTTATTTTGATCATCATCCTTATTTCTATTTGATTTCACAAGTATTGATCGATCAAATAGGTATAATAACATGTTTCTAATCATCAAACAATCCAAATTTCAACCAATAAATCTATTTTAATGTGATCATTTTAAAACCCTATGTTATGTGATGAACCTGATCAATACACAAATCAAAGCTTGTTATTCTTGAAATCAACTACGGAATAAGTGTTTAACAACCATAGGCACAAGGATTTGAACATTCGATTTGATAGAATTTTATTAAGTGTTCATCTGGTATATGAACATTCAAAGTGTTCATCCCTAAAATTCGTAAAAATGGGATTTTGATCTTTCAATTTGTTGAAAAATTTGTTATACATGATATAACTGAGTAAATGTTTTTCAAATACTCAATCAAACACATATTGATAGTTAAAACATCCTAAATCACAAAAACATTAAAAATCCATCATGCAATGAAAATCAAAGTGACTGTTGAACCAAAAAGTCAACTATGAATGTTCAAAATTTGTTCTAACATGCAAACTATGAATCCAAGGATCGAAAAAGGAATTTATTAGTTTGATTGAACAAATAATGATCACGGAATTATCTCGTTGTTTAATTAATTGTTTAAGAAATAGCAATTGTAACGTAAATCAATGAAGAACAGATGAGAGAAATGGAAAACAAGTTAAAGTAATTTGATAAACAAATTTGCTTCAAATGATTTCCATTAATACTGAATTGGTTACAATCGGTTTTGATTTTTGCTAATATGATAATTGCTAGGTGATGTTCTTAGTGTTCTTGGTGTTCTTGCTATTTTGATTGCTATTCTAGTGTAATCAGAATTGTTGTAATTGTTGTGTATTGTTCTATGGTACCCTAAAAGAGTCTACCCATGCCTTCTATTTATAGGCAGAGGGATTCACTTTTACATTGGTAAAAATAACTTTCTTATTATGGTAAGAAAGTTACACAAATAAAATTCCTGATGTGACATGCAATATTCATTTCTGACAGAACTGTAGTCTTTTGCAAATGTTGACTTGATGACATCATGTAAGGCCCCGATCCCGGGATGCTCACAGCTGGTCAATCACTGCACCCAAAGCATAAAACATACATTAACTTTACTAAAATATTGCAGCAGAATTTCTTTAAACAAACCATTTCATATATGTGTATAATTGCTTTGCAAAATAATACATCGTTGACGGATTACAAAATAATACTCGTTGCATTACATCATAAAAACATTATAATTTAAACAACGGATGCCATCCAAAAATGCCAAGTAGCTGCCCCGTGCCATCCTCAGCAACATTACATGCCAACTGGAAACACACAAAAGTCAGCGTTGCTGAGTGAGTTCTAGTTTTTATAAAATAAATACTTTTTTTTCATTTAAAACCATTCTTTCTTTACTTTCACATGTGATCATGCATCATACGTACACATAGATAATAATTTATTATTATCTTTCATCGTCATTCGTTGACTCCCGTTCATTCATTATAGTACGTCATCTTTATCATTCATTATCTTTCATTTCGTACATTTCATTCATTAACCTTCCTTCGTTCATTCCTTCCAGATCAATGTCATCAGCTATACCCCAAACATAAGCACAAAGCGGGTACTGGGCCGAAGTTTATCAGACTTCCATTCATTGCGCACAAAGCCTGGCACCAACACCGGGGTAAGCGACAAAGATCCTGGTCAATCTCATGGATTGAATCCCTTACGAGTCTTTTGTGACAACACAGTCACTCACCTCAACTTTTGGATACAAGTCTTTTGTGACAACACGATCACTCACCTCAACCTTTGGCTTACGAGTCTTTTGTGACAACACAGTCACTCACCTCAACCTTTTGGCTTACGAGTCTTTTGTGACAGCACAGTCACTCACCTCAACCTTTGGCTTACGAGTCTTTTGTGACAACACAGTCACTCACCTCAACCTTTGGCTTACGAGTCTTTTGTGACAACACCTTCACTCACCTCAACCTTTGGCATACAAGTCTTTTGTGACAACACAGCCACTCACCTCAACCTTTGGCATACAAGTATTTTATGATAGCACACTCAGTCACCTCAACCTTTGCTTGCAAGACTTTTCCATTCATTCATTCATTACTTCGTTAATGCATGCATTCTCTCATTCCTAACGCTCCCTTTTTCATTATCTTCCGCTTTACCTTACATAATACTTTCCATTTACTTTTCATAATCAAACCACGTAAAGCACGGAAAATAACAGACATAACAAGGAACATAACATAAACGTAACCATATCATACATAGCATCATCACATCACATAGGCGCATGAGCACTATGCAGGCGCATGGCCTTTTGGGCGCATGGGAACACTTAGGCGCATGGGGAACTTTCAGGCGCATGGGCACTATTTGGCCATGACCCAACACTTAGGATCTTGGGCAAATTTCTAGGCGCATGGGTACTATTCGGGCGCATGAGTGCCTAGGCACATGGGCAGTTTTGGGAGCATGGAACACTTAGTCAAATCCAGCCTATTCTAGGCGCATGGATACTATTCGGGCGCATGGGTTTTGGGCGCATGGGGCAACACTTAAGCAAATTCAACCGTTGGGCGCATGGGCTAAATCCAGGCCCATGGGCAACCAATACATACGAATAACATCATAATCAACCCCAAATCATCAATTCATCATGTTCTAAGCTTAGTTCTAGCATTCTAAGCATCATAACATGAACATGACATCATCATAACATCATAAATCACCCAAATCATAACCCACCCACATTCACGCGTACACATTCATACGGGTATAAAACCCACATTCATAAAAACATACATACATGCATTTCTAGCCCCAAAATCAGTTAAATTATGTAAAAAGGGGGTTCTAGAACTCACCTTAGCAGCCCTCGAGTATGACTTCCTTCAACCCGTTTGCAAATGAGTTCAAACACCTAAAACCCACCAAATCACACAACCCGAACACACAAACAAACACATAAGCATATAACCGAGGCATAGGCCGGCCAAGAACAACATAAAGCCAAGAATTCTTACCTTGAATTCGGTTTCTTGTTCTTCCTTCTTCAAAATCCAAACTCTGCTCTTTCTTTCTCTAAAATCCGGTGAAAAGAAGATATGCAGAGAAGTGTGGGCGGCCATGCCACTTTATGCACCCATTTTTATTCTTTTTATCCTTTTGACACATTTAGCCCCTCAACTTAGGTTAAATTGTGTTTTCTTTCTTTTTCTGCATGTTTATACTTTCTTTCTCGTCTTTTAAAATTTTCCAGGTGTTAAAAGTCCACCCCCCTTATATAGGTTTTGTCCCCGAAACCTGTTATTCCTCAAACAAATGTGGGTAATGCTGCCTTATCTCTTCTTTAGTCTCCCACGTAGACTTGGATCCCTTCCTGTGCTTCCACTGTACACGCACAAGGGGAACCACTTTATTCCTTAACCTTTTCTCCTTGCGGTCAATGATTGCCACTGGTTGCTACACATAATTGAGCCTTTCATCAACTTCAATATCCTCTAGTGGTACAACCATATCCTCATCAGCTAAACACTTCCGCAGATGAGATACATGGAATGTCGGGTGAATTCCACTTAACTTATCGGGTAACACCAACCTATAGGCCACCTCTCCTACTCGAGCAATGATTCGGAAAGGCCCTATGTATCTCGGGCTTAACTTGCCCCACTTCCTGAACCGAATGATACCTTTCCAAGGTGAGACCTTCAACATAACTCTATCACCCACCTGGAACTCAATCGGCTTACGTCTCTTATCGGCATACGACTTCTGCCTATCTTTAGCTGCCTTCATAAAGGCTTTGATCTTTTCGAGCTTCTCATTCGTAGCCTCAATCACCTCAATACTTCCCAACTCCTTCTGACCAATATCACACCAACAAACGGGTGTTCTACACCTCCTACCGTATAGCATCTCATAAGGGGGCATACCAATACTGGCATGATAACTATTATTATACGAGAACTCAGCTAACGGTAAGTGGTCATCCCAACTTCCCCCAAAGTCAATGACGCATACCCGAAGCATATCTTCTAGCGTCTGAATGGTCCTTTCCGACTGACCATCCGTTTGAGGATGATAAGCCATGCTAATGCGTAACCTCGTCCCCATAGCATCATGGAATTTCTTCCAAAATTTAGATGTAAACCGGGTGTCGCGATCGGAAACAATAGACACCGACACCCCATGACGAGTTACAATCTCTTTGATGAATAGATCCGCTAATCTTTCAGAGGAGTACGTCTCGCGGATCGGTAGGAAGTGAGCACTCTTCGTCAAACGATCAACCAGATGGTGATTATCTCGAGTCACAACTGATAGAACAATCCAGATGGTGATTATTTTACCACATCATGGAACACCCCATGAGTCAGTACCCAGCTGGATGAAATCCTTTAGCGAAAAGTTTCTTTTCTAGCAAGTATTAGCCCTATCTGATCTTGTTTTAACCTATAAAACTATTTATGGTCAACCATGTTAATGTGAGGTTAATCTAGGCTGTTGTAAAGCTAAACCTGCGGTGTGGCGATACATCGATTGTGGACAATGCCCACAAGGGCAACCTTGGGCAACGACAATGAGGCTGAAGAGAATCGGCGACAGTTACATGGTTGCAATAACATATAATACTAGGCATAGTGTTGTATAGAGGATGTTTACTAGAAAACCGTAATTAACATATGTGGACCCTTGCCATCTATGGAAACCTTCCTGCACTTAAAAAAAAGCCTTTTTACAGAAACAGCCTCTATGCATATTTAATGCAACAGCTACAGGGTGCTCTTCTGGTTTATTAGGAAACAGTTTCATCAATTTGTGAAAGGTTTTTCATTCAATTTGTAACACATGCAATAGTTTTGAAGTATATTCTCATCATTTTATGATTAGTCTTGACATAAGTTTTTTTGACATTCAAAACTATGAAGTTATATACATGTGCATCAAAACTATTAACAGTGAATAAGGAAAGTGGATGCACCATTGTCATGGGTTAGATGCCTTTTATATGCATGTGTAGTAGATCTCACCTCCTTTTCAACCTCTTTAAAACCCAATATAATGCATATGAAGCACTTTAAAACTATGCTACTCACATATATTGGATTCAATTCATTTTGAAATAGGGTTGGTATGCATCAATCCCCCACATATCTTAAAAAAATTGTCTAACTTTGGAGACCTATCAATCTAGGTTTGGTTAACGGTAAAACCGTAAAAATGAAACATCATTCAAAGCATTTAAATTCATGTTTCTTTAAAACCCATATGGCATCATACCCTTTCGCGGTACGCGGTAACTTCGTAATAAAGTCCATGGTGATATGCTCCCACTTCCACTCCGGTATATCCAACGGTTGGATCTTCCCGTATGGCTTCTGGTGCTCGGCCTTCACTTGCTAGCAAATAAGACACTTACTCACATACTCCGCTACATCGCGCTTCATACTCGGCCACCAATAATCTTTCTTCATATCTTGATTCATCTTTGTAGTACTGGGATGAATAGAGTATCGAGTCTTATGAGCTTCGTCCATAATCCTCCCACGTAGATCCCCGTAACCAGGGATCCACATCCTTCCGAAACGGGTTCTAACACCAAGAGTGTTTTCACCCAATTCCGCAACCATACCTCTCATCCTTTTGGAGTTAAGACGATCTTCTTTCAATGCCTCATCTTGAAACTCCTTGACCTGCTTCATCACATTAGAGGTCATAATCAACTGATAGGCCTTCACCCGAATCGGCTCGGGTCTCTCTTTTTGGCTGTGGGCATCCGCTACTACGTTGGCCTTGCCCGGATGGTAATGGATCTCGCAATCATAATCCTTTATGAGCTCCTACCATCGCCTCTTCCTCATGTTCAGGTCCTTTTGCTCGAAGAAGTACTTCAAGCTCTTGTGGTCCGTGAAGATTGTGCACTTCGTTCCGTATAGGTAGTGCCTCCAAATCTTTAGTGCAAAGACCACAGCTTCTAACTCCAAGTCGTGAGTAGGGTAATTCACCTCATGAACCTTCAACTGTAGGGATGCATAAGCTATAACCCTCCCTCGCTGCATCAACACGCAACCCAAGCCCGAGTAAGAAGCATCCGAATAGACCACTAAGTCCTCGCTTCCTTCGGGTAATGATAAAACTAGAGCTTGAGTCAACCTTGCCTTTAACTCCTCAAAAGCACTCTCTTGAGCTCGACCCCATACAAACTTCACATCCTTGCGGGTCAACTTAGTCAACGGAGAAGCTATCTTAAAGAAGTCTTGAATGAATCTCCTATAATATCCCACCAACCCCAAGAAACTACGAATCTCGGATGGTGTCTTTGGAGACTTCCATTGCATCACCGCTTCCACCTTTGCCGGGTCCTCCATGATCCCCTCCGGATTCACTATATGACCCAAGAACTGAACTTCGCGCAACCAGAACGAGCACTTGGAGAACTTGGCATACAACTTCTCCTTTCTCGACGTCTCCAACACCTCTCGAATGTATTCGGCATGCTCCGCCTCACTCTTTGAATAAATCAGGATATCATCAATGAACACAATCACTGATTTATCCAACATCGGCCGACACACTCGATTCATCAGGTCCATAAAAGCAGCTGGCGATTTGGTCAAACCAAAGGACATAACGAGAAACTCGTAGTGTCCATAACCTGTTTTAGGAATATCTTGTTCCTTCACTTTCAACTAATGGTAACCAGATCGAAGATCTATCCTTGAAAACCAACTGGCACCTTGGATCTGATCAAACAAATCATCAATCCTCGGCAATGGATACCGATTCTTCACCCTCAACTTGCTTAGCTCGCGGTAGTCTGTGCACATCCTCATACTATCGTCCTTCTTCTTCATAAGTAAGACCGGAGCACCCCAAGGAGAGATACTCGGTCTAATGAACCCTTTATCAAGCAACTCCTGCAGTTGCTCCATCAATTCTTTCATCTCAGTCGGAGCCAACCGATAGGGTGCCTTAGTAACAGGTTGAGCACCGGGTATCAAGACAATCTGGAACTTGATCTCGCGGTCCGGTGGCACACCTGGTAAGTCTTCAGGAAACACACCTGGGAACTCACACACAACCGGTACATCTGACAGTTGTTGTGTTGGTGTATCTACATCCTTCACATAGGCCAAGTAGGCACTACATCCACGCCTCATGCACTTTCCCGCCACTGCCATCGAAATCACCTTCGGAATCGTCGTAACTCGATCGCCGTAGATCGTCACCAAACTCCCGTCAGGAGCGGTCAGATTAATCATCTTCTTGCAACACATAATGCTCGCCTCGTAGTCTACCAACCACTAGGACTACATCAAACCCACCTAAGGTCTTCATAAACAGTCTAGCAGGAAACTTATGACCTTCTAGTTCTATATCACAAACTTCTATCAGATCAACAATCCTGGTAGACTTACCTATGGCAGTTTCTACATCGAAGGGCTCATCAATACTTCTACTAATAACAGGAAACTTAGCATAGTAAGCAGCAGAAATAAAACTCCTACTAGCACCAGAATCAAAAAACACAGAAGCAAGAGTTTGGTTTACTAGAAACGTACCTAACACAACTAGCCTCCTCCCTGGTCATCGTGAAAGCCCTGGCGCTAGCTTTCTGCCCTTCATTCCCGGCTGTCTTCTTCGCACAGGAACTCTCAGCCCTTGGCTTCTTGCATTCCCTGATCATGTGGCCTTCCTCTCCATAGTTATAACACCTCCTTACCCTGCAGACCTTCGCCACGTGTCCTGTCCTCCCACACCGAAAACAGACATTGGATCTCAACCTCCACTCTCCGGTGTGCTCTTTCCCACATTTGCCACACCTCTTCGACCCCGCACCGGGTGCGACCACACGTCGGTCATCCACCCTAGTAACTTTGTTGTTTGGAGGGGCCCCACCACGTCCAAACCTCTTCCCATTCTAGTTTTGGCCACCACCACCCTTTTTGCTCACCTCAGCCACCACGACATCCCTCTCGTCGTACAGCCTTCCTGCCAGATCGACCACCGACCTGAACGTACTCGGCTGGGCGATGATCATATGCTTGCGGATATCTGGCACCAACCGTGCCATCTTGTTGAATTTGGTGGTGTATTGCTGATGCGTCATGGTTCCCGCCTCCAGCTGCAGGAACTCTCTCTCAACCTTGTCAAGCTCCCTATGAGGACAAAACTCCTCGATCACCAGCTTCTTCAACTCACTCCACCCCATCCTTCCAATCTCCTTACTACCCTCGGCCTGGACAATATTATCCCACCAACACAGGGCCGAATCCATAAATGAGTGGGTGGCAAACTTTACTTTCTGATCTTCTCGGCACTCGCTGATATCTAAAATAGCTTCCATCTCTCTCACCCACCGGTGAGCAGCAACAGCAGTGCCATTCTCGTCAAAAGTTAGGGGCTTGCATCTTTGAAATGCCCCATAGTTACAGCCTCGTGCTGCCTTCGGCACAGGCTCTTCTTCTTCTTCCTCATCAGCTGAGACAACCGTCTCAGTCTCCAGTTGCTCCCTTACTCCCGAGGACCTATTCCTCTCTTTCCTTTCTCCTTCTCGCACAGCTTTGTTCACTTCAGTCACCACAGACGGTAAGATCGTCTGCATGACCTGGTGAACCTCTTCCACTACCGCCTCCTTCACTGAGGCCCTTAAGTTAGCACTTTCATCACCACCCTCCGGATGAGGGGTCTCGAGCTCTTCATGAGCCACTTCTTCAGCCCTAGGCCTTCCTCTCGTGACCCGTGGTCTAGGACCACGTCCACCACGACCTCCACCTCTAGAAGCCTTCGAAGATCTACCACCGACCATCCTCTAAGACGCTATAAGATTCAAACACTAACACGGTCATTCAAGGTAATGGCTTAGTTTATGTCAAGTATAGTAAGTCCTTAATTAAAGTGGCCAGTTGTGATTAGCCACTTACTTTACTCTTCATACCCCAAGCGTTTCCTATCCTGACTACATCAGTATCTAAATCTGCTAAGAAGCACATAAATCACATAACATGCGCACGTAACACCGGTTAACATCAAGAAAATACCTGATGGCACATAGCTACTCGGACTGGCATCCCTTTCCTTTGTCCCATTTTCAGTTTAAGTAATTTTAACCCGTTTCACTTAAACTTTGGCTCTGATACCAACTTGTAAGGCCCTGATCCCGGGACCCTCACAGCTGGTCAATCATTGCACCTAAAGCATAAAACATACATTAACTTTACTAAAATATTGTAGTGAAGTTTCTTTAAACAAACCATTTCATATATGTATATAATTGCTTTGCAAAATAATACATCATTGACAGATTACAAAATAATACTCGTTGCATTACATCACAAAAACATTATAATTTAAACAACGGATACCATTCAAAAATGCCAAGTAGCTGCCCCGTGCCATCCTCAGCAACATTACCTGCCAACTGGAAACACACAAAAGTCAACGTTGCTGAGTGAGTTTTAGTTTTTATAAAATAAAATACTTTTCTTTCATTTAAAACCATTCTTTCTTTACTTTCACATGTGATCATGCATCATACGTACACATAGATAATAATTTAATATTATCTTTCATCGTCATTCGTTGACTCCCGTTCATTCATTATCGTACGTCATCTTTATCATTCGTTATATTTCATTTAGTACATTTCATTCATTAACCTTCCTTCATTCATTCCTGTCGAATCAATGTCATCAGCTATACCCCAAACGTAAGCACAAAGCGGGTACTGGGCCAAAGTTTATCAGACTTCCATTTATTGCGCACAAAGCCTAGCACCAGCACCGGGGTAAGCGACAAAGATCCGGGTCAATCTCATGGATTGAATCCCTTACGAGTCTTTTGTGACAACACAGTCACTCACCTCAACTTTGGTATACAAGTCTTTTGTGACAGCACAGTCACTCACCTCAACCTTTGGCTTACGAGTCTTTTGTAACAACACAGTCACTCACCTCAACCTTTTGGCTTACGAGTCTTTTGTGACAGCACAGTCACTCACCTCAACCTTTGTCTTACGAGTCTTTTATGACAACACAGTCACTCACCTCAACCTTTGGCTTACGAGTCTTTTGTGACAACACCGTCACTCACCTCAACCTTTGGCATACAAGTCTTTTGTGACAACACAGCCACTCACCTCAACCTTTGGCATACAAGTCTTTTGAGACAGCACAGTTACTCACCTCAACATCTGAACTCTACTCTTTCTCTCTCTAAAATCCGGTGAAAAGAAGATATGCAGAGAAGTGTGGGCGGCCATGCCCACTTTATGCACCCACTTTTATTCTTTTTGTCCTTTTGACACATTTAGCCCCTCAACTTAGGTTAAATTGTGTTTTCTTTCTTTTTCTGCCGTTTATACTTTCTTTCTCGTCGTTTAAAAATTTCCGGGTGTTACACATCAATCCAGAGAATTTGACTTGTTGACTTCATGAAGCTTCCTTGATGAATGGAGTTCATGCAATTACTTTGTTCTTCCGTAGGATAATGCATAAGATATTCTTGATCTTCTCAAATAATTTATTATATATCTGCACCCTTCAGTTGCTGGGTCTTCAGCATTAAGATATGCACAAACATTATGTTCTTTTGCAAATCTATTAGCCATCTTGATAATATTGTATGTTTGATGTTATGATGTTGAAATTTAAGTGTGGATGGTTGTGTCGAGTGGGTAATTTGAATGTTGCCGGAAAGAGGGGTTTATGAGATGAGAGTGATTTTCTAGGTTTGAAAAAGTGAATAAGAATGACAACGGTCAAGACTATCATTTATACTCCCTTAGAATATTTAAATCATTTTATTTAATGTTGTGGGACCCTTAATCCTCAGTACCCTTCCGTGGGTAAATTAATTTTTCCACAGAACCACAAGTTATCCGTAAATTAATTTATCCATAAATTAATTTTTCCGCAGAACCACAAGTTAATTTTTTCCGCAGAACATCAACGAAAGGCAAACTTGTTATGTTTTTGCTATATGATCCTAACATGTTGTTAGATCATTTGTTGATTGCTGTTGTACCTTGTTGACTTTGCTTCATGGAAAATGTACAAGAGATTGATTTGGTTAAAAACTTCAGATATCCTACAGCCAAGTTAGTGCTCAAGCTCCAATTTTCTTCATTTAAAAGTGATAAACTCATTTTTTTCATGCTGATGACTACTCCCCTTAAATTTGTGATTAATCATGAACTTATGTATTTATCAGAAATTTATGAAGAGAATAACATAAAAAGCAATTATCTGTCCATCATATTTGCAAAGAAAAGAACACAAACAAAATCTTTTTGTATTTTTGTTTATAAGGTGACACTACACATAACATATTTACAAGCAAATTTAACCATAACATGTAATCATACTATGACAATAAGCAACTTCCTGAAGCATTTTGTATGAGGATAGTAGACATAGATCTAGTGCTGATTGCAAGTATTATGATCCATATAAACTCAAGTAAGAGTATACATACAACTTATCATGTTG
This sequence comes from Flaveria sonorensis, assembly GCA_025506505.1. Taxonomy (NCBI): domain Eukaryota; kingdom Viridiplantae; phylum Streptophyta; class Magnoliopsida; order Asterales; family Asteraceae; genus Flaveria; species Flaveria sonorensis. Next base: position 32,852,921 of record CM046438.1, on the reverse strand, counting down.
TTTATCATGTTTTGGTATTGATTAAAGATAGACAAATATGGAGTCCACATTCAATTCACATTAGAGTTTGTCCTACGTTTATAAGTTAATTCATCACTTTTTCACACTTGAAAACTATGTTCCTTAAATCATAAGCTCTATCTTAAGATTTCTTTGAAATATTATTAATGTTGTTGATATGATTTTTATGCTCTTTAAGATAATATACATTTGATCACATTGGATTCTTTTAGAGTCGTTCCTTTTTGGAACTTATTGATGATCAGCATCAGGTCACTAGGTCTTTACTCATGTAAATCAAAGCTGCCTATGAACTTAGGTCTTTGCTCACACAAAACAGAGGGTCCATGATGGGCAAAAATAGAGGTTATAAAGTGTCGGAACATAGTGTGCTTGGGTGACTAAGTTGATCACAGCAAGATAAGACTTACTTGTTTGCTCCTCAAAATGGAATTGCCCACAATTAGTCACCTTAGCATTATGTTAAGCATGGACTTTTTTATTTTCCACTCAAGCTGAACCTACTCACATATCAAATCACATCTGATCAGTCTTTATTGTAAGTTAAAAACCAAGCAAGTAAACAAAGGTATAGTGTGTGATCATTTCCCATGATATGAATTGCTTTTTCCAAAAAAACATATTAACAAGACAATATTTTTGAAGCTTTATATGTTTTATGGATGTTTTTGGATTTTTCATATTAAGAATTTTAAAGGACAGATCATGCTTTTCTTTGTGATGATGACTAATCTAAGTTGATCATGTGTAAAGACTAAATTAAGAAATTAAATATCACTGAGTCAAAGGCTTTAGTGAATAAATCAGCAAGCTGATTTGTTGTGTCCACTTTGATCAACCTGATTAAACCTTTTTCTGAGCAGTCTCTCAAAAAATGATATCTAATTTCTATATTTTACTATATTGCACTGGATTAGCAGTTATGAATATAGCTGTTGAGTTATCTATGTGAATGGGTGTTTGAAGAAAATTGTAACCAAAATCAAGTAGTTGGTTTTGCAACCACAAAACTTGAGAGAAACCGGCTGAAGCAGCAATGTACTCAGCCTCAGCTGTGGATACTGACACATTTGTTTACTTTTTGCAATGCCAAGAAACTAGTCTTGGTCCAATGAATTGACAGCCACCGGTTGTTGATTTTCTATTGTTGTTGCAACCTCCAAAGTCATTATTAGAATATGAATAGAGGTTGAAATCTCCTTCTCTGGGATACCAAAGTCTAAGAGTTGGCTTCCCTTTGAGGTATCTGAAGATCCTCTTAACAACATTCATATGTGACTGCTTAGGGTCTGATTTGTACCTAGCACAAACACACACAACAAACATTATGTTAGGTCTACTGGCAGTTAAGTTCATCAAAGATCCTATCATAGATTTTAGGATCAGGCCAATCTTATCTATTGTTGATGCTGGTGTTTTGCATAAAGAAGATTCAGCAAGGTTGTACTTCTTCAAGATTTGGTGCATAATCTTCTCCTGATTGGTAAATATTCCATTTGATTTCTGATGAACCTATAAACCAAGGAAGAATGTTAATTCTCCCAAGGAACTCATTTGGAAATCAGATTTCATCAAAGTTTCAAAGTCTTCACACAATCTCTTATTTGTTGACTAAAAAATGATATCATCCATATAGATTTGAACAACCAAGAGGTCTTGATGATCATGTTTGAGGAAGAGAGTCTGATCAATGGTTCCTAATTTGTAACCATGCTTGAGCAAGAAAGAAGACAATGTTTCATACCACTTTCTTGGTGCCTGATGAAGACCATACAAAGCTTTGTCAAGCTTGTATACCCTGTGTGGGTAATCAGGATCTTCAAAGCCTGGTGGTTGGGCAACATAGACTTCTTCATCTATTTTATCATATAAGAAGACAGATTTTACATCCATCTGGTAAACTATGAACTTCTTATGTGAAGCATAGGCTAGGAAGACTATAATAGCTTCAATCCTTGCAACTTGGGAAAACACTTCATCGTAGTCTATCCCTTCTTCTTGAGTATATCCTTGTGCTCTCAGCCTTGCTTTGTTTCTGACAATGATACCTCTGTCATCTAGTTTGTTCTTGAAAAGCCACCTTGTACCAATTAGATACTGACCTTCAGAAAGATCAACTAGATTCCAAACTTTTTGCTTTCTGAATTGTTGAAGTTCTTCTTGTATTACTTCAATCTAGTTGTTGTCTTTTAATGCAGCAGAGATGTTAGGAGGAACCACTTGTGAAAAGAAAACAAGTGAAAAGACAAATATTGGCAGCTCCCCCTTGGCTTCTTGTGGTTCTTTTATTAATATCACCAATGATGTTTTCTATTTGATGATACTTATGAAGTCTTGATGTTGGAATTCATTCAACTAGAATGGATGATTCCAAGTTAGTGATTTTGGTTAATGACGATGGAGACGGATCCAGCTGAGATGGAGAATCAACAAAGTAGTCGAAATCCTCATCATTTTGTTCTTCTGATGCTAAATGAAAACCATATTCATGAGTTTGTGTTTCTGCAGATGTAGGAATAACTTCCACGGGAGTTACAGGAACAACTATAGATGTTGTAGTTTGATCTGTAGACGTTGTGAATGTAGTTGGAATATCTCCTGATGGATTGGGAACTTCAGTTGAAGGCAATGAATCATCTCCGGAAGTAGATGGGACATCTATGGATGTAGAAGGAACTTCTGCTGATGCATTGTTCACTACTCCGGATGCATTAGTAACTTCTGCGGATGCATGGTTAACTTCTATAGATGTATTAGTTACTTCTACGAAAGTTGAATTTTCATTTCCATCAGAATTTCCATTACTTGTTTGAGATGAAGGGCTAGGATCAGCAACACTTGAAGTGTTTAAATGTGATGATCTTGGAGGATCAGCAGTCAATGGCACTTCACTCATACTTGGAGGTACATAAGGATAGTATGTATTCGAAGGACTTGTAACATTCAAATAACCAGTGTTAAATGAATTTGTTAATGCATTTATATCAAACAGCCAAGATGATCCATTTACAGATATTGGAAATAAGGATTCATCAAATGATACCTTAGGAGTTTCCTCCACAATATTTTGATGTGGAATGTAGACTCTCTATGATTTAGATATTGATGAGTAACCAACAAAGAAACCATCATAGGCTTTTTCACTAACTTTCCTAATTGATCTTTAGCTTTTAAAATAGACACATGACACCCAAATGCTCTAAGATATCTGTGACATCCCGTGTTTCCAGGTTAATATTCGTATGTTAATGAAATGTGATAAAATAATTAACTGCATCATAAGACTTACTTCTATGATAATTAAGGTCACTTAAGGTCTACCAAAGCTCCTTTGTGCATAAATTTTATAATTGGTAATTTTGAGAATTACCGGGTCGTGTAGCGACAAAACTTTCAACGAGCGTTGGCGACAATTTGGTTAAATAAATTTGGTCAATATATGTTGATTTTTATGATTTAATATACCTTAAGTGAAAATATTATTAGTCTTGAAAAATAATTATTATTATTATTTACCTTGATTGAGTAAAATTAAGACTTTTTTAAAATATTGTCTTGTTGTAACGTATAGTCCATTGCATAATGTGTTATACCATGTATATTTCTATTCTTGACTTTTTGTCACTATTATTAAACGTTGTAAACCTTTGGAAAGTCTCAAATTAATACTTTGATTTTATATAAAATTTTCGCGTATAAACCCGAACTTTTAAGATTTTTACAAAAAATTTAACGAGACCGACACCCGCCTTACATCGGGTGGCGTCTCACTTGGAGATCCACCAGCCATATCATCAATGTAATCACATGATTAACTTACTTTAACCATACTTAATCATTTCTATATAAACAACTTCACACTCCATCTTTTACACACACTCAACCTCACCTTTCTCTCACTAGAAATCACCTACACACTTTTCTCTCACTTCTCTCTAAAAGTCACGACTGGAACCACCAAGAACAGCCCTCATTTCTTTGATTTTGATCATCCAAAGTTTGTTTCAAGCTTTTATTTCTTGATTTCAAGGATCCCTTATGAGCTTGGTGCAAAACATTGCATAAATCTAACTCAAAGGAGAAGAAATCTTCAAGGAAATCATTCTTGAATCTTCAAAATTTTTTCATCTTAGGTATGAATCTTTAACTTTTATTTCATGCAACATGACATTTGTATGATTGTTGCAAGTTTTGTTTACCAAAAACTAGCTTTTCTTGAAATCCAAGGTTCCAACAAAGGTTTTAATCAAGAAAATGTGTTGTTAAAACCATGTGTGTGTGTGAGTGTGTGTGTGCCGTAAGTGTGTGTGTGTGATGATTTTGTGTATTGATGATCTTTTAACATTTTGTTGATTTTCACTTGCATATAACATGATCAAACTTTGTTTTGGGGTTATGAACATCATAAGAAATCCATCTCCAAAAAGAGTATATCAAATGATGAAAATGGGTAATACATGATTGTATGTAAAGAATGATGTTCTTGAACCCATCTTGCTCTTGATTTCATAAAGGATTGAGTTGATCCATGAATAATGGTGATCATGATCTGAAATCTTTTGATTTTTAAGTATGTTTTGTTGAAATGAAAACTAAGAACATAAGATAAAATATATGATATGGATTATATATGTATCTATAAAATCATGTATATGTATGTATGTATGGTTTTCACTTTTGTTCTTCATTTGTTCTTCACTCATAAGTTTAGAGATGATTGAAATAATCCATGTATATGGTGATCATGATCTGAAAATTTTAGTTTTTTTATTCACATTTGATTTTAAGAAAAGATAAAAGCAAATTAGAATTAAAGGTACTCAAGTATAGATGGGACATGACCACTAGTGCTCATGTCATAAAAGTTGATAGCAAACAAGGTAAGTATCTTTGTAAAATCTGGAATAATAAGTTTAAAACATATAAAATATAAGTTAAAATTTAGTAGTATTACTGAAAATAAAAGTCTTAATGGTTGGGTTTAATCTCGTAAACGTTTTACGTTTAAAAAACAAGTAATTATGTACAAGTCCGGTTTTGGACAGAAAATAATATTTTGTTTTAAGTTAAAAAATTATTTTTTTAAGTATATAACAAACCCATAACAAGCAAGGTCTTCGGTGATGACTTTATACGCGCGAAAAAGCCGAAAACCGACAATTTCGGGTTAAAAATAAGGGACTGTTTTGAAACTGAGTTTTAAAAAATTATTTCAGAATGTTTTTGGTATAAAAGAACCATTTTTAAACATTTAAAATGGTCAAGAGATATATATGGGTTGATGTACGGTTTATGCATTTAAAACAGTGCGGTTTCGGGTCAAAAATTACCGTATATGGGTGAAATATGGGTCAAACATAATAGAGCATATTTTTAAAATAAAAATTTATCTAAAATAGATTTATATATATTTTACTACTGAAAATGTTATTATTTGTTAAAACATTAATAAACGTTGGCATGTGTTAAATAAAGTAGTAGTTATAAAGTAATAATATAAGAAATAGTTTTCTTAACTAAAGCAAGAATATGGATATTAATCCTAAATTAAATATTATTATGAATTAATAATTATTTATTTATTCATTTATTTATTTATTTTTTTGTTTGTTTGTTTGTTTGTTTGTATAGTACATAACGTAGTAAATTATATTTTTGTATACTTTCATCTATCTATCTTATGTGTGTTATGTGGTGGTTGTTTAAGGGTTAAATTGATTTATTAAATAAATAAATATTTGTCACATATAATACAAATTATTAAACTAACCAAAAGTCACCAACGGGTCTTTTTTTTTTAAAACGGATTTCAAGACAAGTCTAGTGAGTTGGGTAAACAACTTACGTATAGACTTATTACTCAACAATTATTAGATCCCTTGTGTTTAGGGCGTTAATTGGTCATTTATTTTCGGGCTCGATTTTTGCTAGATCATCACTCTGTCACATTTGAAGGTGAGTTTTCACAGCCCCTATTTTTAAATAAGGTTTTATCTAACTATTTTGGTGGAAAAACATGCTATAACGTTTTATTTGTGATATGATTTAATTATGGAATAATTACGTGATGTTTATGATGGCCTTGAGTTGTTTTATTATTTGCACATGATTGCCCTCTTACATAATCATTAACCCTTGGAGGGCCACAGGATATATTGGTAGATCTAATGGGTTTGACAACCGCCCCTCAGGATTGGTTTTACCGGTCTGATATGGAGGGAATATATGTTGAAAGGATTTTGAGGGACTTTTTGTCTTGGTTTGATTATGGGGCTCTTGGTTGCGATTATAGTCAATGGACCTAGCTAGTCCTTGACGATCCAGGGGTTGATTTCGAGATAATCATATCTTTATATAAAGGAACTTATAATAACCTGACTACTTTTTGGATCGATGTAATAACATTCTATAATAATAGTTAACTTTGGTATCCATGATTTGTTTGCTTAATAATTGTTGGAAATAATCCAACTTCCGTTATCTTCGTCACATGCGTGCCCTTCTGGTGCGCTTTTCGGGGTGTGACCGAATTTGGTATCAGAGCCAACGGTTATAGCGAACTAGAAAAAATATATATATATTTTTTTGAAAATCTAGACTATAACCAAAAAATGTTTTTAAGTTAAAATGTTTTCATTCCCAAGTGTTCTGTGTCATGCATGCATAAGTTAATAATGCTTTTGTTTATGTACACATTAAAATGAATTAAGTATAGATGCCTGTAGTTAGAAAATTTAGTACGGATATTCTTGTGTTACAGATGCCTTCTCGGACCCCATTGATCCTAATCCATGACTCCGATACTGACTACGAGGATCCCATGTTTTCTCTTCCCCCTATCGCACCCTTGGAGATTTACCACTACCCGTTTGCACCAAGATGGGATCCAACCTCGAAGTATTGGAATGGTTGGATTTGGGAATCTGATGATGAGAGTCCCCATGCTGTTAGGAGCCTAGTCAGGTAGCACCTGTTAATGATGAGCCTGTTCCTGACATTCCTGATCATGTTCCAGAGGTTCGCTTTGTCTACTCTAGAAAGAAGAAGAGGGTGTCGAAGATAGTTACCAATGAGACAACCAGTGAGGTACCAGAGGAGACTGATCCTAAGAGGGCAAGAGTGCGGGACGGGCAGTGGGATTGGTTGACTGGACGAATACAGGAGTGGGCTGATGAGGGTGGTATTCCCTCAACGTTTGAGGTTGGTGAGTCGTCCTCAATCCGTCGTGACCTGCCACTGATCGATGAGCCTGTGCATCGCACCATAGCTACTCTGGTTACCCGATGCATTCACTATGAGCACCAGATTTCATCCTTACAGGGTAAGGTGGGAGTGACGAACGAGATGATGCAAGCGATGGATGGAAGGATGATGACATTAGAGGAGGAGAAGGTGATTGAGAACGACATCCTAAACAGCTACATTTCAGGATTTGTGATTTAGAGATAGGACTGTCGGAGACAAAAAGAAGCTGGAGGTGGCGGAACTAAAGGTGGAGGCTGCAAAGGCTGGATTGGTAGCAGCACAGCAACAGGTGACTTCTCTTGAGGAGCGAGTGGAGGCAGCATTAGGGTTGGCAACGGTTTGCATGATGATGGCTTCGGTGGTGGTACATGCTGATGTGATGGCACAATTCTCTCGTTAGATTTGTAGGGTCTTTCTTATGTTAGTATTTGGAATATTGAAACAACTATTCTAAAATGATGTTAATGCTACTGTAACATCTATTTTGGGTTGTTTCTGGACATGTATTCTGAACTAATTATCTCTCTCATTAATTCATTTTGATGATTTTAATGAATGATGTGATTATCAAAATGTTCTAATTGTATACCTATTATTATTATGCATTTTGATATTATTTCATGTATGTCATTTATTCTCTTTTGTTTAATCCATAACAGATGTTAATTCATGGCACCTAACATGTGAAACACCGTTGGTGCTAGAGGTACTGGTTTACCTGCCACTGCTGAAGAGTTAGCACATTTGATATCCCAACATGTCAACTCTGCCCTTGAGCAACATGACGTAAATGCTGGGCGTGGTAGAGGACGTGGCACCATGGGTGGTTCCAGTGTAGGCACTTCTATTGGAAATTCCTCTGGGAGTCAAGCTCAGGGTTGTACCTACAAGACATTCCAAGCTTGTAATCCATGAATCTTTTCAGGAGCTGAAGGTCCTCTTGATATTATTAGATGGATAGAGAAGATGGAATCTGTGATGGCAATCAGCAACTGTTCTGCTGATCAGCGGGTAAAGTATGCCACATGTTCATTCCAAGATGAAGGATTGAGTTGGTGGAATTCGCAAGTTTAGAACCTAGGAGAGGAAGCTGCTTTGGTCTCTCTTGGAATCAATTAAAGGAAATGTTGCTTAAGGAGTACTATCCTCGCAATGAGCTCCAAAAGATCAAAACTGAATTCTAGAATCCTACTATGGAAGGTGCGGAAGTTAGAGCCTATACTTCCAGGTTTAATGATCTAGCAAGACTCGTACCCCGAATGGTGACTCCAGACTATGTTAGGATTGAGAGATATATTTAGGGATTGGCACCCCAGATCAGAGGCATGGTTACAACATCAAACCCTACCACAATGCAGAGCACAGTGGCACTGGCAAATTCATTAACTGATGATGCTATTTGAAGAGGTGTGCTGGTTAAGAAAGGGGATATTGGTAAGAAGCCCATGGAGAATGAAAGGAAGGTTGTGAAGTCTGATAAGAGGTCTATGTAGAATAAGAGGAAGTGGATAGGAAATTTTAAGAACAGAGCCGAAAATCAGAAGAATCAAAGGGTTGGATCAGGAAAGATGTATGCTACTAACTTGCCGGATGCAAGGAGGCAAGTTGGTGTACAGCCGAGGTTTAACAAGTGTAATCTTCATCATAGTGGAAACTGCAATGTGAATGTGTGTTCGAGGTGTAACAAGTATGGGCACCAAGCCCAGACTTGTCGAGTAAGGTTGATGGAGAAGCCTGAGAGAACTGGGCGAAGATGTTATGAATGTGGTGTTGAAGTTCACTACAAGAGGGATTGCCCTAAGCTGAAGGGATCAAGCGCAAGGGGCAGGGCGTTTGAGATGAATGCGAAGGAGGCAAGGCAGGAACCGTCCGTCGTTACTGGTACGTTCCTTGTCAACAATCATTTCGCATCTATATTATTTGATACGAGAGTCGATATGAGTTTTGTGTCAAAGAACTTTGAACCATTACTTGGCCTTAGATCTAGTAAATTAGATAAGAAATATATTATCGATCTTGCCAACGAAAAGATAATTGAAGCATGTGATGTAGTTAGAGGATGCACTATGCAATTAGAGGGTCATTCTTTTAACATCGACCTCCTACCTGTTGTGCTTGGTAGTTTTGATATTGTCGTGGGTATGGATTGGTTGTCAAAGCATCATGCTGAAGTAATATGCTACGAGAAGATTATTTGTCTCCTTATTCCAAACGGTGCAACTTTGACAATACAAGGTGATAAAGGGAAACCTAACCTAAAGATTGACAATGTAATGAAGGCTTGCAAGTATCTACTTGAAGGGTACTTAGCATTTCTTGCCAAGGCGGTGGGTACTACGAATGAGGAGCGAAAGATTGAAGACATACCGATAGTGCGAGACTATCCAGATGTCTTTCCTGATGATCTGCCTGGATTACCTCCATCTAGACAGGTTGAATTCCAAATCGATTTGGTACCAGGAGCTGCTCCTATTGCCCGATCACCATATCGATTAGCGCCTTCGGAGATGCAAGAGTTGTCCAAGCAATTAGAAGAATTGTTGGATAATGGATTTATAAGACCAAGCTTCTCACCATGGGGAGCACCAGTCTTATTTGTCAAGAAGAAAGATGGATAGTTTAGAATGTGCATTGATTACCGAGAGTTGAACAAACTCACTATCAAGAATCGATACCCATTACCAAGAATCGACGATCTTTTTTATCAGATTCAAGGATCCAGTTTCTACTCGAAGATTGACCTATGATCGGGTTAACATCAATTGTTAATAGCTAAGGAAGATGTCCCAAAAACAGCATTCAGAACACGTTATCGCCATTACGAGTTTCTGGTTATGCCATTTGGTCTGACAAATGCACCTGCTGTGTTCATGGATCTTATAAATAGAGTATGCAAACCTTACTTAGATAAGTTTGTCATAGTATTCATCGATGATATACTAGTCTATTCAAGAACCAAGAAGATCAAGAACAACTTCTGAAGATCATCTTGGACACGCTAAGGAAAGAGAAGTTGTATGCAAAGTTCTCGAAGTGCGAGTTTTGGATTCGAGAGGTTCATTTTCTTGGACATGTCGTTAATGAGAAAGGCATACATGTAGATCCGACGAAGATTGAAGCGATTAAGAACTGGGAGGCACCCAATTCCCCGACTGAGGTGCGTCAGTTTCTTGGATTGGCTAGATATTATCGAAGATTCATTGAAAATTTCTCGAAGATAGCACATCCGAGGACGCTATCGACTCAAAAAGATAGGATGTACGACTGGACTGATAAGCAAGAGGCAACTTTTCAGTTACTGAAGCAGAAGTTATGTAGTGCTCCTATTTTATCTCTTCCTAAAGGAACTGAAGGGTTCATTGTGTACTGTGATGCATCCCGTTTAGGTCTTGGTTGTGTGTTGATGCAGAAAGATAAGGTCATAGCCTATGCATCCAGACAATTAAAGGTGCATAAGAAGAATTACACCACTCATGATTTAGAGTTGGGAGCGGTGGTTTTTGCACTCAAAATTTGGAGGCATTACCTATACGGTACGAAGTGTGTTATTTACACGGACCACAAGAGTCTTCAGCGTATCTTCGATCAGAAAGAGCTTAACATGAGGCAACATCGATGGGTAGAGTTGCTAAATGATTATGATTGTGAGATCAGCTATCATCCGGGCAAGGCCAACGTTGTGGCCGATGCATTGAGTAGAAAGGAGAATGATAAGCCTAAGCGTGTTCGCGCTTTGGAGCTGACTATCCATTCCAGTCTTGATACTCAAATTCGAGATGCTCAAGTCGAAGCTCTGAAAGATGAAAATTTGAAGAATCAAAGATTGAAAGGCATGGTCAAGGAGTTAGTGCCTGAAACCAATAATGTGATGTACTTTATGGACCGGATCTGGATTCCACCTTTTGGGAACCTACGTAAATTGATTTTGGATGAGGCTTATAAATCCAAGTATTCGATTCACTCCGGATCGGATAAGATGTACAAGGATGTGAAGGAACATTATTGGTGGCCCAATATGAAGGGTGAAATAGCCACCTATGTGGGCAAGTGTTCGATATGTTCTAGAGTGAAGGCAGAATATCAAAAGCCATCAGGACTTCTTCAACAGCCAGAGATTCCTCAATGGAAATAGGAGCGAATAGCAATGGACTTTGTCACAAAGTTACCCCGCACATCAAGTGGTCACGACACTATTTGGGTAATAGTCGATAGGTTGACTAAGTCTGCTCATTTCCTACCCATTAAGGAAACCGATTGGATGGAAAAGCTAACTAACATCCACCTCAAGCAAGTGGTATCTCGTCATGGAGTACCGATCTCGATAATCTCTTACAGAGACAGTCGATTTACCTCAAGGTTTTGGCAATCCTTACATCAAACATTGGGTACTCGTATAGACATAAGTACTGCCTACCATCCGCAAACAGATGGTCAAAGTGAAAGGACTATTCAAACATTGGAAGATCAGCTACGAGCTTGTGTGATTGACTTTGGAGGAAATTGGGATACTCATCTACCCTTAGTTGAGTTTTCCTACAATAATAGTTATCACAGTAGTATCAAAGCAGCTCCGTTTGAAGCTTTGTATAGAAGAAAGTATCGCTCACCGCTTTGTTGGGCAGAAATTGGAGAAAGGCAGCTGACTGGACCTGAGATTATCCAAGAAACTACGGACAAGATTATTCAAATCAGAAAGAGGTTAGAAGCTGCTGCGAGTCGGCACAAGAGTTATGTGGATACTCGAAGGAAACCATTGGAATTACAGGTTGGAGACAAAGTCTATCTAAAGGTCTCGCCTTGGAAAGGAGTTGTGCGGTTTGGAAAGCAAGGAAAGCTTAGCCCTCGATATATCAGACCATTTGAGATTGTGACGCGAGTTGGTCCCGTTGCATATCAACTTAAGTTACCTCGTGAGCTTAGTGGAGTACATGATGTGTTCCATGTATCCAATCTGAAGAAGTGTCTTGCTGATGAAGCTTTAGTTATTCGACCCGAAGAAGTTTGTATCGACGAGAAACTGAATTTCACCGAGGAACCAGTTGAAATTATGGACTGGAGTATTCAGAAACTTAGAAGGAGTCGGGTTAAGTTGGTGAAGGTTTGATGGAACTCAAAGCGTGGTCCCGAGTTCACTTGAGAGCGACAGGACCAGATGAAGCGCAAATATCCTCACCTCTTTCCATCTAGATCGGAATCGGGAACTACAACATAAAATTTCGGGACAAAATTTCCTAAACGAGGGGAGACTGTGACATCCCGTGCTTCCAGGTTAATATTCATACGTTAATGAAATGTGATAAAATATTTAAATACATCATAAGACTTAATTCTATGATAATTAAGGTTATTTAAGGTCTAGCAAATCCCTTTTGTGCATAAATTTTATAATTGGTAATTTTGAAAATTACCGGGTCGCGTAGCGACAAAACTTTTAACGAGCGTTGGTGACAATTTGGTTAAATAAATTTGGTCAATATATGTTGATTTTTATGATTTAATATATCTTAAGTGAAAATATTATTATTCATGAAAAATAATAATTATTATTATTTACCTTGATTGCGTAAAATTAAGACTTTTTAAAATATTGCCTTATTGTAACGTATAGTTCGTTGCATACTGTGTTATACCGTGTATATTTCATTCTTGACTTTTTGTCACTATTATTAAATGTTGTAAATCTTTGGAAAGTCTCAAATTAATACTTTGATTTTATATAAAATTTTGGCGTAAAAACCCGAACTTTTAAGATTTTTACAAAAAATTTAACGACACTGACACCCGCCTTACATCGGGTGGCATCTCACTTGGAGATCCACCAGACATATCATCAATATAATCACATGATTAACTTACTTTAACCATACTTAATCATTTCTATATAAACAACTTCACACTCCATCTTTTACACACACTCAACCTCACCTTTCTCTCACTAGAAATCACCTACACACTTTTCTCTCCCTTCTCTCTAAAAGTCGTGGCTGGAACCACCAAGAACAGCCCTCTTTTCTTTGATTTTGATCATCCAAAGTTTTTTTCATGCTTTGATTTCTTGATTTCAAGGATCCCTTATGAGCTTGGTGCAAAACATTGCGTAAATCCAACTTAAAGGAGAAGAAATCCTCAAGGAAATCATTCTTGAATCTTCAAAATTTGTTCATCTTAGGTATAAACCTTTAACTTTTATTTAATGCAACATGACTTTTGGATGATTGTTGCAAGTTTTGTTTACCAAAAACTAGCTTTTCATGAAATCCAAGGTTCCAACAAAGGTTTTAATCAAGAAAATGTATTGTTAAACCATATGTGTGTGTCTGAGTGTGTGTGTGCCGTAATTGTGTGTGTGTGTGTGTGATGATTTTGTGTTTTGATGATCTTTTAACATTTTGTTGATTTTCACTTGCATGCAAGATGATCAAACTTTGTTTTGGGGTTATGAACATCATAAGATACCCATCTCCAAAAGGAGTCTATCAAATGATGAAAATGGGTAATACATGATTGTATGTAAAGAATGATGTTCTTGAACCCATCTTGCTCTTGATTTCATAAAGAATTGAGATGATCCATGAATAATGGTGATCATGATCTGAAATCTTTTGATTTTTAAGTATGTTTTATTGAAATGAAAACTAAGAACATAAGAAAAAATATATGATATGGATTATATATGTATGTATAAAATCATGTATATGTGTGTATGTATGGTTTACACTTTTGTTCTTGATTTGTTCTTCGCTAATAAGTTTAGAGATGATTGAAATGATCCATGTATATGGTGATCATGATCTGGAGATTTTGGTGTTTTTATTCACATTTGATTTTAAGAAAAGATAAAAGCAAATTAGAATTAAAGGTACTCTAGTATAGATGGGACATGACCACTAGTGGTCATGTCATAAAAGTTGATAGCTAACAAGGCAAATATCTTTGTAAAATCTAGAATAATAAGTTTAAAACATATAAAATATAAGTTAAAATTTAGTAATTACTGAAAATAAAAGTCTTAATGGTTGGGTTTAATCTCGTAAACGTTTTACAATTAAAAACACGTTAAAAACGGTGTTTTCGGGTTTAAAACAAGTAATTGTGTACAAGTCCGGTTTTGGACAGAAAATAATATTTTTTTTATGTTAAAAACTTATGTTTTTAAGTATATAACAAACCCATAACAAGCAAGGTCTTCGGTGATGACTTTATATGCGCGAAAAAGCCGAAAACCGACAATTTTGGGTTAAAAATAATGGACTGTTTTGAAACTAAGTTTTAACAAATTATTTCAGAATGTTTTTGGTATAAAAGAGCCATTTTTAAACATTTAAAATGGTCACAAGATATATATGGGTTGATGTACGGTTTATGCGTGTAAAACCGTGCGGTTTCGGGTCAAAAATTACCATATATGGGTGAAATATGGGTCAAACATAGTAGAGCATATTTTTATAATAAAAATTTATCTAAAATAGATTTATATATATTTTACTACTAAAAATGTTATTATTTTTTAAAAGATTAATAAACGTTGGCATGTGTTAAATAAAGTAGTAGTTATAAAGTAATAATATAAGAAATAGATTTCTTAACTAAAGCAAAAATATGGATATTAATCCTAAATTAAATATTATTATAAATTAATAATTATTTATTTATTCATTTATTTATTTATTTATTTATTTGTTTGTTTGTTTGTTTGTATAGTACATAACGTAGTAAATTTTACGTTATATTTTTGTATACTTTCGTCTGTCTATCTTATGTGTGTTATGTGGTTGTTGTTTAAGGGTTAAATGATTTATTTAATAAATAAATATTTATCACATATAATACAAATTATTAAACTAAACCAAAAGTCACCAACGGGTCTTTTTTTTAAAACGGATTTCAAGACAAGTCTAGTGAGTTGAGTAAACAACTTACGTATAGACTTATTACTCAACAATTAAAAGATCCCTTGTGTTTAGGGCGTGTGAATCCAAGGATCGCAATCAGGAATTATCAGTGTTAGATTGGTTTCAAATTAATGATCGCGGAATCATCATTAATCGTTGTTTAATTGATCAATAAATAAATATCGATGCCAGAGACAATAAACAATAAATGATCAAACGATATCAACAATATGCAAAGAACAATGATTTGAATCAAACGTAATTCATTAAAACCAATTAATGATTACAAAGAGTCAAATAATAATTGCTAACAAAATTCTATGCAATGATTGCGTTTATGATTTATGGTGTGTTGATATGATGGCTGTTAGGGTTTGTGTTGATCGTGCGAAACGATGTGATGGTTTATTTGTCGCCATTTATTTATGTGTCCTTGATATGAAACCTAGAACTCATATTTATAAACACGCGTGTTTCTGTTAAGGAAACACCGAATCTCTTGGAGTCTGAGATTGACTTGTTGACTAGAAACACTTGTATGATTTACGTGTCTGGTTCTTCCATAGTTACTTTGTTCTTCCGCAGCTACTTTGTTCTTCCGCAGCTACTTGGTCTTCCGCAGCTACTTTGTGTGTTCAGTGAATATCCATGTTCATTCGTAGAAGATCTTCTGATGAATGTCTTGTAAGAAAGATATCTACGGGAAGAACAAAAATGTTCATCCGTAGATGTTTTTCACACTTAGTCAATTTCACAAATTGACTAAGTATAATGTTTGTACCTGTAATCGTACACATAAATCAATTCACATATGGGTTAACCTATATAATGAATTACAAATATTCATTACATGAATTGATTAAAATTCTGAGCCTATACAAAATGATCTAGACCTATTATTCCTAGATCTAACAATGCTCCCCCTTAGGCTTAGAAACTTGCAATCAGTTCTTCAAAACTGAAAGCTCTTTGACTCTTGCTATAATTTTGTTATAGAAGTATAAGACAGCAGTCTTCTGATCATCATACTTGTAGTTGATCTTCATTTTGCTGATCTTTTGTAACGTTTCAAAACTGAGACCCAGAACATCTTCTTCAGTTTTAAAAGTTTCCAAAACATTATTGTTGTGGACTATCTCTAATTCATCTTGCTCTGAGATCCTCAGCTCACTCACGTCCTTGATGTTTGATCCTCTCAAAATCCCTGCCTCATATCTTCTTCTCTTGAAAGCCTTGGCAAGCAGTTTATCAATCACTTGAATCATATGAACATGTAGGCATAGATCATTCTGAGCTCTTTCATCAGTCATCTTTGGAAAGAATTTGTCATGTAAGTATGAAGTGTAGCTGGGATGGAGTAGCTTGATTTCCACTAGATCAAAGATCCTGATTCGATCAGCTCTTTTGTTCTCTGCATGTTGGATCTTATATGCCCAAGACACATACAAGATTGATGTGGTTAGTACGTTATGATCCAAGTCGGATCATACCTAATAACAAGCTAAACAAACACCAATAAATATTTATTTGTTGATATGATCAAGCAAATAAATATTGACACCAACTTAGAAAATGGGTTTTCTAAATTATTGCGTTTGAGAAAGAACAAATTATATGGATGTTTTGTTCATGAGATACCATTTGTATTGTTATTTAAATTAGTTAAATACCAATAGATAAAAGTGTGTTTAAGTTATAAAATTAAAAAGGGTTTAATTTTATAAACTTGTAACTTGTAATTAAAAATGAAAATTTCAAAATGGTGGGAAACCATTTTGAATTCTCGACCGCCCCATGTGGGTGTCTTGGGATTCCTTGTCTTGTTTTAATACAAGACATTAATCACTATTATTACAACACTCCATCATCTCTCTCTCACACACATGTAAGAACACTTCCATTCTCCTTTTCTCTCCTAGCAATTTTCGGATTTAGAAGGGATTTGAAGAAGGTTTTTGGTGTCAAACTTCCTAACAAGTTAGGTGTTTGCAAGGGCTTGTGGGTATACAAGCTTGAGGTCTTCCCTTTTGGAGGCTACCCATTCTAGAGCATCATCTTCTTCCTCTCATCCATATCAAATATCCTTGTTCCTGAAAGGTAGTATTAAGAACATCCTATGGTTGTTGTTTTCCGGTTTTGATAGCATTTCTTTTCATATATATATGATCCTTGTTCTTGGGTTTGTTTTCTTGAACATATAAATGGTTTATTTTCAGAATCTAAAACAAGTTTTAACTCTCTAATATCCGCTGCATTTTTGTTGTTTAAATGGTTAAACATCTTTGTTAAAATTTGTAAGAAACCCAACAATGGCATCTAGAGCCGGTTATGTGGAAAACTTGCTTCAAAAGTCCAAGAAAAGTTAGTTTTGTTGGACTTTCTCAACCCATTAGGGGCTGTTTTGTTGTGGATGTATGAATCCCTTATCTTTCAAAGTTTTATCTTACATGCTTTAGAATAAACCTTGAAAGATTAACATCAAGTGGTTGATTGTTTTGTTTGGACAAAACCCTAAAGTTTTGGTTTATGTTCGCCGAAACTTTAAGGGTTAAAAAGGGAGTTCATGGTTGTTCTTGGATGTTGTATTTGATACATATTTTGGTGCATAACATAGCCTTGACCTAATGTGTTTTGGATTTGGATGAATGTGTTTTGTCATGTTTGGTTTTATTCATTAAAGGGTTGTAATAATAATTTTGGTGTTTGTATCTTTTGGGTTGTAATTTATTTATTCATTGGTTATGTAATAAATAGATTATGTGCATTTATTTTATTAGAAAAATTGTATTAGGATATGATTTTTGTAAAAGAAGATGCACAAGTTGGAGACTCAAAGGAAGGCACAAAGGAAGGGCACAAAGACATGGACACTTGAAGCTTTTTGGATGCGGTTTCAAGTGGGAGTTCATGGACTCTTTGATGTGTTGTTGTAAACCCTTAGGAAAGACCAAATGACAACACTTGTGATGGCAAACAAGTGTGGTCACCTTAGTGGCTATGGTTATGCACTTATGATTGAATGGTTGTGCTTGTTTTGATTGTTTATTTTATGTTGGTTGTTTGATATGTGGATATGCATAACAATCTAATTAATAATCATAACAAGCTGAAATAAAATGGTTCTTAATCATTAAGGGATTAATAAAAGGTTATTAAAAGGATTAATGATTTTAAATAATAGGGTTTTATTAAAAGAACCATAGGGTACCATGTGTTTGAAACATGCAAATACAAGGTACATAGAGTTTTCTAAACTAGAATTATGAAAACTTAAATTCCTTTTGAAAATAAGTTTAACACCACTTGAGTCACTTGAAAACTCTTAATGGGATAAAGGTCACCTAGCCATTTTGAGGGAACTTGTGATTTGAGGTAGGAATGCCATATTTGTGGGATAAAGATCACCTAACCACTTATATTGATAAACTCACATGTGTGTGTAAGTAGGGTGACTTGATTTGCAAACCATGTTAAATGGATCACCTACAATGTGGTTTACAAAGGTGTTGATCAGATAAACATGCCGACTATACATATGATGTTTAAGTCGATCCCATACCTCTAGACAAAGGTGCTGATCGGATAAACATGCCGACTATACATATGATGTTTAAGTCGATCCCATACCTCTAGAAGTTGCAAAGGGTTGCAATTGTCAAACGTTGACTACCTTGTTAATTTAAATAATGAGATAAAGGTCACCTAACCACTACTTAAATGTAACGTTGGATTCTAGAATTTTAATTTGTGTTTGACACATAAAAGGGTGTTAATATTTAAATATGATAATATCGTAAATACTAAAATTGAACTTTGTTAAATTTTGTAGATGGCCACCAACAACCATGAAAATAATGATATTCCGTCCACTCATACCCTATCACTAAGAACCATTCTCCAAAAGGAGCGTCTAAACCATAACAATTTTATTGATTGGTTTTGAAACTTGAGAATTGTTCTCAAGCAAGAGAAACGGTCATATATCTTAGACGATCCGATTCCTGATGAACCCAATGAGGAAGATGAAGAGGCCTACATGAATTGGGTGAAATACACTGAGGACTCGGTCCAAGTGTCTTGCCTCATGTTGGCAAGTATGACTCCGGATCTCCAAAAGGAGTACGATAAATCACAGAGCATATGACATGATAACCCAGTTGAAGGAAACGTTCCAACAACAAGCAAGGGTAGAGCGCTTCGAAATGGTTCGAGCACTCCATGCATGTTGTATGGATGATACCCAATCGGTCTCGTCTTATGTACTTAAGATGAAGAGCCACATAGACTGTCTCGAAAGGCTGAATTGTCTCGTCTCGAAAGAGTTGGCTACGGATTTGATCCTCAACTCTTTATCAAAAAGGTTTGACAATTTTGTTATGAATTATAACATGAAAGGTTGGGACAAGAACATAACTGAGCTTCACACTATGCTCAAAATAGCCGAGGCAGCCATGGGTAAAAGGGTTTTACCCGTTCTCACCATCAATGAAGGTGAGAACAAGAAGAAGCCTCACCCCACACCCAAGGAAAGTTTTGCCAAAGGTAAAGGGTACGTTGGGGGAAAGGGAAAGAGAGTGGTAAAAGTGCCACCACCAAAACCAGCGGAGAAGAAGCAAAAGGTTGCTTCGGATGACCCATGCTTTAAGTGTGGGGAGATAGGACATTGGGCAAGAAATTGTCTTGTCCATCTTAAAGAGTTGAAAGCTAAGAGGGATGCCGGGCAGACCTCAGGTACAATTTTCATGATTCATATTGATCTCAATTTAATATCCTCTAACACATGGGTATTGGATACCGGATGTGGGACTCATATTTGTAATTTGTTGCATGGGTTCAAAAGAAGTAAAGACTTCAAGAAAGGGGATGTTAGCCTCTACATGGGCAATGGGGCAAAAGTTCAAGTTAAAGCCCGAGGGGACTACATCTTAAAGCTTCCAAATGGTTTGGAAGAAATTTTGAACAATGTTTTGTATGCTCCTAGTTTGACTAGGAACATTACTTCAGTTGCCCAATTAAGACAATATGGTTATGTTTTGACGTTTATTGAAAATGAAATTCATGTTTCTTTAAATAACATCTTTCATTTTAAAGCTACTCCTATTAATGGTATTTATGAATTGGTTCGTGAAAACACATTATATGATAGCTTGTTGTACTAAACCACCACCAAGAAGCTCAAATTAGATTTGAGTGACACCTATCTTTAGCATTGCCGTCTTGGTCATATAAACAAGAAGCATATACAAACACTTCAAAAGAATGGTCTTTTAAAAGCAAGTGAATATGATTCATTTGATGTATGTGAATCTTGTTTACAAGGCAAAATGACTAAGGCACCTTTCCGTGGCAAAACCGAAAGGGCAAAAGATTTATTAGGTATCATACATTCGGATGTATGTGGTCCTTTTAAGCCAATGATTAGGTATAATGAAAGATACTTCATTACCTTCACCGACGACTATAGTAGGTATGGGTATGTGTACTTGTTAAGACACAAAGATGAAGCTTTTGAAATGTTCAAAACCTTCCAAAATGAAGTAGAAAATCAACTCAACAAATCAATAAAAATTCTCCGCACCGATAGAGGAGGTGAGTACCTAAGTGATGCTTTTAGAGATCATCTTAGAAGTTGTGGGATTGTCTCACAACTATCTCCACCTGGAACACCACAACACAATAGTGTGTCCGAGAGGAGAAATCGAACTTATTGGATATGGTTCGATCTATGATGGCTAGAAGCTCATTGCCTCTATCATTTTGGGGTTTCGCTTTGCTCTCTACGGCCCGTATTTTGAATATGGCCCAACCAAGAAAGTGGAAAAGACACCTTTTGAAATATGGCATGGAAGGGTTCCATCTATATCATATTTAAAGGTGTGGGGATGTTAGGCTTATGTAAAGACTCCCACCTCAAACAAGTTAGAAAGTTATTCCACTAAGTGTATCTTTATTGGATATCCTAGAGATTCTATAGGATATTATTTATTTGATCCATTGGAACAAAAGGAGTTTGTTTCCAAGAAGGGCGAGTTCTTGGAAGCCAAGTTCCTTATGGAAGGAGCTAGCAGTAGAACAGTGGATCTTGAGGAGGATCAGGAACCACAACCCGATACACGTTTGGTTGACACTAGCACTCAACATGAGGATGTTGAGAATCATCAAATGGTTGATCAATACACACAAAACGTTCGCAAATCTGGTAGAACTAGTAATCCACCTGAAAGATATGGATTTTTCATGGATGGATGCTATGTGGTTGATTCCGATGAACCAATCACATACCATGATGCAGTGTCCAATTTGGATTATGACAAATGGCTTGAAGCCATGAACGTTGAGATGCAATCCATGTAAGACAACCAAGTGTGGGACTTGGTTGTACCACCTCTTAAGTCCAAGGTAGTTGGAAGTAAGTGGGTTTTCAAGAAGAAAACCGCTATGCATGGAAACTTGGACACTTATAAAGATAGACTTGTAGCAAAAGGTTTCACTCAAACTCAAGGGGTTGATTATGATGAGACCTTCTCGCCAGTTGCAATGCTAAAGTCTATTAGGATATTATTTGCCATAGCTGCTCATTATGATTATGAGATTTGGAAAATGGATGTCAAAACCGCTTTTCTAAATGGATATCTTGAGGAAGATGTCTATATGGTTCAGCCTGAAGGTTTTGTTGACCCAAAACATCCTAACAAAGTATGCAAGTTAAAGAAATCAATCTATGGATTGAAGCAAGCATCAAGAAGTTGGAATCACAGTTTTGATGAAGAGGTAATTAAATTTGGGTTCATCAAAAACGCTGATGAGGCTTGTGTGTATAAAAAGGCTAGTGGGAGCATCATCACTTTCCTAGTATTGTATGTCGATGACATCCTACTATTTGGAAATGACATTCCAACCTTGGAAGGTGTAAAAACTTGGCTTGGAAGCTGTTTTTCCATTAAGGATCTTGGTGAAGCCGCCTACATTTTGGGAATAAAGATCTATAGGGATAGATCAAGGCGGTTGATAGGTTTAAATCAAAGTGAAAACATTGATAAGATCTTGAAAAGGTTTAAGATGGAGAACTCTAAGAAAGGTACGGTACCTATTCAAAGAGGAACGATATTGAGTACAACTCAATGTCAGAGCTCAAAGGATGAGCAAGATAAAATGAATGGAATCACGTATGCTTCTGCTATAAGATCCATCATGTATGCAATGATATGCACTAGGCCGGACGTGTCATGCGCTTTGAGCATGACAAGCCGATACCAGCAAAATACTGAAAATAGTCATTGGATGGCTGTTAAGAACATACTTAAGTACCTAAGGAGGACTAAAGATATGTTCCTAATCTATGGATCTGGTGAGGAGGAACTCATGGTAAAAAGTTACACGGATGTGAGTTTCTAAACTGATCGGGATGACTCACGATCACAATCGGGATACATTTTCATCCTAAATGGAGGAGTAGTCTCTTGGAAGAGCTCTAAACAAGATGTGGTGGCATTATCAACTACAGATTCAGAATACATCGCCGCTTCATTAGCAGCTCAAGAAGCTGCATGGTTGAAGAAATTCATTATCGATCTAGGGGTTGTCCCTTCCATTTAGGACCCCCTAGAAATTCTTTGTGATAATGAGGGTGCGATTGCTCAAATCAAGGAACCCCGTGCACATCAAAAGACTAGGCACATTGAGCGGAGATTCAACTACATAAGGGATGAATTTGAAAAGGGAAAAATATGTATTCGCAAAGTTCACACGGATCAAAACATTGCGGATCCACTCACGAAGCTTCTTGAAAAGGCAAAGCATGAGGGTCATACTTGTGCCATGGGACTTTGATATTCTAGTGATTGGATTTGATCTTGTAATCTTGTATTTGGATATTGGAACCATTTTATTACTTGAATAAATTATTTGGTTATAATGCTTCAACTAATGTTCCAATTTTGCATGTTTAATCCATGAGTAAATCATTTACTCTAAACGTCCGTAGTCGTTCATACTTGTGGGAACAAGTATGAGGGTAAGACTATTATGAACTTGGATTGGTGGATATTCACATGGATGAATATAAAGCAAAGGGTTGCTGCCAAAGTTTATAGATATTTGTGGGATACAAATATTGGACTGACCCGCATCTCAAATATTACTACATGGAATCTTCTTGATTAATCATAAGTAAATTTGAGTAAAGGCGAATATCATTTGGTATCCTCTGACCTGAGATACATATTGGGTCTTGATATTTACCGGGTATTTTACTCTGACTTAGTTCTTTGCTATTCTGAAACATGGCAGTACATAAGACTAAATTCAGGTATAGCACGAGGTGATTGTGAGAGATGTATGTAATCAAGATGGGATTTGTCCCTATTATTCGTTGAGAGCAAGATGTCTAAGGCCTGCTAAAGTTAAGTCAATGGAGAATGATCATTCTGTGTCTCTAAGATTTAACATGACATCTGTGACAAAAGGATAGATGATTGATTCACCTAAAACATTTTCGAGTAAGATACTTGAAGGGGATGATGTTATTGAATGGCTCTTAGTCATACGTATTAAGGGTAGTGAACCATTGTTAGGCGGTATTTACTGCTTGCATCAATCTTCTATGAATCTTGTGCAAGTAGGATATTGTTGGATCTTATATGCCCAAGACACATACAAGATTGATGTGGTTAGTACGTTATGATCCAAGTCGGGTCATACCTAATAACAAGCTAAACAAACACCAATAAATATTTATTTGTTGATATGATCAAGCAAATAAATATTGACACCAACTTAGAAAATGGGTTTTCTAAATTATTGCGTTTGAGATAGAACAAATTATATGGATGTTTTGTTCATGAGATACCATTTGTATTGTTATTTAAATTAGTTAAATAACAATAGATAAAAGTGTGTTTAAGTTATAAAATTAAAAGGGGTTTAATTTTATAAACTTGTAACTTGTAATTAAAAGTGAAAATTTCAAAAAGGTAGGAAACCATTTTGAATTCTCGCCCGCCCCATGTGGGTGTCTTGGGATTCCTTGTCTTGTTTTAATACAAGACATTAATCACTATTATTACAACACTCCATCATCTCTCTATCACACACATGTAAGAACACTTCCATTCTCCTTTTCTCTCCTAGCAATTTTCGAATTTAGAAGGGATTTGAAGAAGGTTTTTGGTGTCAAACTTCCTAACAAGTTAGGTGTTTGCAAGGGCTTGTGGGTATACAAGCTTGAGGTCTTCTCTTTTGGAGGCTAGCCGTTCAAGAGCATCATCTTCTTCCTCTCATCCATATCAAATATCCTTGTTCATGAAAGGTAGTTTTAAGAACATCCTATGGTTGTTGTTTTCCGATTTTGATAGCATTTTTTTTCATATATATATGATCCTTGTTCTTGGGTTTGTTTTCTTGAACATATAAATGGTTTATTTTCAGAATCTAAAGCAAGTTTTAACTCTCTAATATCCGCTGCGTTTTTGTTGTTTAAATGGTTAAACATCTTTGTTAAAATTTGTAAGAAACCCAACTGCATTCCTCAGCAGCACCAACTCTTTTCTTTTCTCAACATATCCCCATTCAGTTATGGGTAATGTATATTGATTACCATCAAAGCTTTTAGTAGTTGCTTCCTTCCTGTTTTGGTATCCAACCCTCTTTAGCAACTCATCATCTACCAATGTAGAGTAGTTGTATTTTGATCTTTTCATTCTCTCTATTCTTCTTTTGTGCTCATCATCCTCTCTCCTAGCTTCTTTTAGCACATCATCTCTTAATTTTATCTTTAACTTACCCACAAATACAGAGAAGTCTCTTCCTCTTGGGTGAATTAGGTAGTTAGTCATGATTAGGCTTTGTAGATCTCTGATGTCACATTAAGGCATGTACAGGACTTGTTCTAAATCATGAAAGTACTGCACCCTTCCAGATGATCTCTTTATGACTGCATAATCCCACTCTTGATCATATTTCCAGGCCATAATCCTGTTGTCTTCCACAGAGTTGGGAGTTGTGAGGTGATCAAACAACTCTATCAAGGTAGACTTCTGTTTAGTTATTTCTCTGATTGTTGTTCCAAGTGGCCATACTTTGCTAGGTATCACTTCTCTTGGTTCTCTAATCAGTTTATCTTTCCCTTTATGCTGATCTTTACTTTCAACAGTGACAGGCTCAACAGGGACTTTGTTGTGATGCTCAGCAGCTGGATTTGGAGTTTTAGTCCAGAATTTCACACCAGTTTCAAGCTCAACTTTCATTACATGCTCCATCATCCTTCTAAGCTCTCCCACTGATCTTCCTTTCAGCTCATGTATCTTGTAGTTATGACTTTGTAACCAACAAGTCGTATTGTATTTGTTCAGCTTTGCTATATCACAATGGCCTAGTTCTTTCTTTATTCTCTGAATTGATTGGAAGGTTGTGAATGTTTCATAATCTCAATCTGGAATCATGAAGCTTGCTAGTTCAAATTCCTTCAGTGCTTCTTTCATTTCTGTCATGTTCATTCTCTCAACCATGTCATACGGAAACCCATGATTGATCAGGGTCATAAACATAGTTGATTCAGGCCTTTCTTCCAATATGTCTTTGATGGACAGTAGGTCATCAGCCTTTGATTCTTTTTGTTCTTTGTGAGACTCATCTTTAGTAAGCTCATCCCATTCAGCATCACTCTCAGTTTCAGCATGAGACTTAGTCTTTAAATTGGAAACATCCACTGAAGAAGTGTGCTCTGGAGTTGTAGGCCTTGATCTTTTTGGTGAATCTTCAACATTAATCACCTCTTTCTCTACATGCCCCAAATACTTCCTCTTTCTTAAGTACTGAATGATTTGCTTTGAAGCTTCAGTAGATTCTTTTATTTTTGTTGATGGAGCAGCATTTGATTCAAGTGCACAAATTTTCATCTTGAGCTCATCAATTAGTTCATCTTTCCTTTTCAACAAAATAGACTAAGCAGTGAGAGAGTTGTTTGCTTGTTCAACTTCCAACATGAACTTCTCTTTTTCAGTCTTCTCATGCTTCACAGAGTCTTTAGGTTCTTCAACCAGCTCATTCAATGCATCAATTACTTCATTGTTGGTTTGAGCATCTTCTCTTAATCTGATCAGTCTGGATTCTTGTTTGTTCATCAGCTCCTCCTTTTCTTTTAACATTCCTTTGAGCTCTCTAATGCTTTCCAACCTTTTGTTTGATTTGATAATAAGTTTGTTATACTCAGCAACCAGATAACTTTTGCTTACATCTATATCATCATCTTCCAGGTCATCTTCATGATAGGCTATAACATCAACATAGTTAGCTTCTTCTTCACCTTCTTGATGTTGTCCAGCAATCTCAACCTCATTGCCTACAGCAGGAGCTATACTTGCTGAGCTTGAAATACACTCAACTGCTTGATCTGTTTTCTCTTGATCAGGTTGTTGTTGTTGTTGAGGATCAATGATTGGAGATATTGGTTCAGTTTGGTTAGACATGATAGGGCTTTGTGTGCTGGTGATTGTGAGAGGAATGGTACTTGCCTGAGATACTAACTCAGTCTCACCAGTGTGTACTGAGTTTTGAGATTGAGTAACCGAGATGGGTTCTGTATGAGTACTCTCAGGTGATAGATTTTGTGGAGTAAGAGGTTGTTGATGAATGGGTGATTGAGGGTAATTTGGAGAGATTGTTTGGGTGTGTTGACTGGCTGGAGATTGGATTTGTGTAGATTGATGATGGTGGTGTATGGGAGATTGAGGAGTGGAATGTTAAGGTAAGTCTTGCTCAGCATCAGTAGATTGACTATCTTGCTGATCTTCCCACATCGGTTTTGGTGGAATTTTGGCATTAGCATCTGCCACATGTGCAAAAATTGGCATATCTTCTTCTACATATTTTCCACTGATCTTATTCGGTACAGATCTCCCCAGATGTGCTTGAACAAACACATCACCTTCTCTTGCTATCCCAGGCAATTCACCATTAATGATTAGTTGCATAAACCTTGGAAACATGTACATCTTATCAGCCTTTTGCACTTTGATGTGATCACACAAACAACTGAAAATGTACTTTGAGTAGTTGTATGTCCTTCCATAAAAAATGCCAATAATGCCAGATGAAATGTGCCTTGAGAATCTATCAAGCCCAGACTTCTTGTTGGATATGCATTTTAAATATGTGTGAGATAAGAATCTATATGGCTTGCACAATCTCCCTTTCTTTATCTCACCCTTGTCAAAGTCACCATCATATCCCATCAGATAGAACACTTTCTCTATGTACTCATTCTAAAAAACATACAGGTGACCAACTTCTTGTTCTCCCAGCTCAAGTGCCCTTCTGATAGTTTGTTCATCAACTCTCATCCTTTCATTCTTGATTTTAGCAACTATCATCTCAGATTCTCCAACTTGCTCTATTCGAGCTGAATTCCAGAAATCAATGATGTGTGCTTGATGAATCACAGGCTCTGCTGATAAAGCATAGAAAAGCCTGGATCGTCGTAGGTATCTGATGATATCTCGACATCCTTCTGCTACAGGGTCGTCAGGATTTAAGAATGCACATACATTGTGCTCTCTTGCAAAACAATTAGCCATCTGTTCATAAGAATGAAGAAAATTATGTTAGAGCAAAATCATCACACGAATACGAAGAGTTTAGACATAGAAATGATGAATCAGTCAGTACCTAATTTCGGATTATGATATATTTTACCTTGATATTATTGAACTTGTAGTGAACAGAGATCAAGAATCAAGCAATGTTTAAAGGTTATTGGTAATTTTGAATATTGTCAGACGGGGGTTTATCTGAATTTTTATAGGTTGAAAAAGATGTTCTGAAAAAGTGAATGGAATTGACAAGTCAAAAACATCATTTATACTCCCTCGGATATATTAATTTCATTTATTAAATTAGCTGGGACCCCCTATCCTTATTACCAATTCTATTGTTTCCGCAGATTTTAGTTCTTCCGTAGATCATCCGTCTTAGAATTAAAAACTGATTTTTGATGAAGTATAATTTGAATTTTCATAGATTGCCAGTCTATGGAACTATTATACTTTTAAATACTACCACATCCGTAGGTTACCAATCTACGAATGGTCATATTCCTTTTTCGCACTGTAGCATCTACTTAACAGGAAAATGTATTGTAGCTTCTGCTGATGCTGCAAATACAAAGTTAACTTCTTTAATTGCTATTGGACCTTGTTGACTTTGTTTCATGACAATTTGTGCACACTATATTTTGTGCAAGTTCATGTATCCTTCAGCCAAGTTAGTGCTCAAGTTCCAATTCCTTCATTTGAATTTGGATCATGAATTCAGCTTTTATGTTTCATGAATTTCATGTATTAACTACTCCCCCTAAATTTGTGATTAATGATAGAGTGTTGCATTCATCATAAATTTATGAAGTAAATAGCATGAAAGACACATGACTGTCCAAAGATTACACATAATAAATAAGCAAAAAGTAACAAAATTGAATTAAATATATGTACATGCATATAAACACATATAATGACATCATACTATGACACTAAACTTCTTCCTGATTTAGATGATTGTTGAAATGTGACCTGATTCTAGTCCTGATTGCAAGTATGTTTGTCCACTTAAATCCAAACAAGAGTATGGAAACAACTAGACATGCTGTTTATCATGTTTTCATGTTTGTTAGTGATAAACTGTTATGAGCTCCACATTCAATTCACATTAGAGTTTGTCCTCCGTTTGTGAGTCAATTCATCACTTTTTCACACTTAGAAACTATGTACTTTAAGTTATAAATTCTATCTTGAGACATATGAGTTGTCTCATAAATGCTTTGCTATAAAAGCTCTTATGAAAATTTACAGTGATCACTATGGATTCTTTTGAGAGCTTAGATATGATCATCATCAGGTCACCAGGTCTTTACATACGTAAAACAGAGGTGCCTTTAACCCAGGTCTTTGTTTACACAAAACAGAGGGATGATGAGGATCATGATCTTTTCACCAGTTGAATACATATGTATCTCATGGTGTTCATAAACCCAGGTCTTTGTTCACACAAAACAGAGGGAATATGATTTGCAGAGATAGAAGTTATATGGTATTTTACATAGTGTGCTTAGGTGAATGAATTGATCACATCAGGATAAGACTTACTTGCTTGATCCTCAAAATGAAGCTTCTCACAAACAGTCACCTTTTCATTATGTTAAGCATGCTCTTAGTATAATCTTCACTCAAGTTGAATCTACTTACATATCAAAGAACTTTTGATCAGTTTTTAAAGAAATTTAAGAACTAAGGTCCAACCAAATCATCATTGATCATCATATAATCAAGATTAAAGATTCAATGAAGACCATGCGTGGCTAAGAAGCAAGCAAAGGCACAGTGTACTATCATTTCCCAAACATATGTCAAGCAGAAATAGAAGACACAATAAATAAAGACAATATTTATTTATTTATTTATTTATTTATTTTTTTATTATTATTATTATAAGGACAGGCACATGCTTTTCTTGGTTAATGATGATTAATCTAAGTTAATCATGCCCAAAGACTCAATTAGAAAATTAAATCTAACTGAATCAAAGGCCTTAGTGAATAGATCAGCAAGCTGATTTGTTGTATCCACTTTGACTAACTTGATTAAACCTTTTTCTGAGCAATCTCTCAGAAAATGATATCTGATTTTAATATGCTTTGTTTTACTATATTGAACTGGATTAGCAGTGATAAACATAGCAGCTGAATTGTCAATATAAATTGGAGTGTGAAGGAAATTGTAACCATAATCAAGTAATTGGTTTTGCAACCAAAGGACTTGAGAGCAACTAGCTGAAGCAGCTATGAACTCAGCCTCAGCTGTGGATACAGATACATTTGTTTGCTTTTTGCACTACCATGAAACAAGTCTTGGTCCTAAAAATTGACATCCACCAGTTGTGGATTTTCTATTGTTGTTGCATCCTCCATAGTCATTGTCTGAATAAGAGTAGAGAGAGAAGTCTCCATCTTTTGGATACCATAGACCAAGGGCTGGTTTCCCTTTGAGATATCTGAAAATCCTCTTCACAGCATTCAGATGAGACTCTTTTGGATCTGATTGGTACCTAGCACAAACACATACAGCAAACATTATGTCAGGTCTGCTGGTAGTTAAATACATAAGAGATCCTATCATTGATCTATATAATCTTTGATCAATAGATTTTCCTGTAGGATCAGGTACAATTTTTTCAATTGTTGAAGCAGGTGTTTTGCATGAAGATGTATCAGCATGATTGTAATTCTTCAATATTTGATGAATATACTTTTCTTGATTGATGAATGTGTCATATGTTTTCTAATGAACTTGTAATCCAAGAAAGAAAGTTAATTCTCCCATTGAGCTCATTTGAAACTGAGATTTCATCAACTCTTCAAAGCTTTCACACAGTCTCTTGTTTGTTGATCCAAATATAATGTCATCTACATATATTTGAACAACTAAGAGGTCTTGATGTTCATGTTTGAGAAAGAGAGTCTGATCAATAGTTCCCCTTTTGTATCCATGCTTGAACAAGAAAGATGATAATGTTTCATACCATTTTCTTGGTGCCTGATGAAGACCATACAAAGCTTTGTCAAGCTTGTATACTCTATGTGGGTAATCAGGATCTTCAAAACCTGGAGGTTGAGCTATATAGACTTCTTCATCAACTTTCCCATATAAAAAGGCACACTTCACATCCATTTGATAAACAATGAACTTCTTATATGATGCATAGGCTAGGAATACTCTAATGGCTTCAATTCTTGCAACAGGTGCAAAAACTTCATCATAGTCTATCCCTTCTTCTTGAGTATATCCTTGAGCAATCAGCCTAGCTTTGTTTCTCATAATGATACCTTTGTCATCTAGTTTATTTTTGAATAACCACCTTGTGCCAATTGGATGTTGGCCTTCAGGAAGATCAACTAGATTCCAGACCTTTTGCTTTCTGAATTGTTGAAGTTCTTCTTGCATGGCTTCAATCCAGCTATTATCTTTTAGTGCAGTTGTAATGTTTGGAGGAACAACTTATGAAAGAAAACAAGTGAAAAGACAGATGTTTGCAGCTCCCCCTTGGCTTCTTATGGTTCTTTTATTGAGATCTCTAATGATGTTGTTTATTGGATGAGTCTTATGAATTTTTGTTGTTGGAATGGACTCAACTGGAATAGATGATTCCAAGTTAGTCATATGCATTGATGCAGATATATCCAACTGAGATGATGAATTTATGAAGTAATCAAATTGATCATCATTGGAAGCTAAATGATTTTCGTTTTGTACATCATCTGCATTGTGAGTGCCATCCGCAGGAGTTACAGGAACATCTACGGATGTATTTTGTGCTTCCGCAGGAGTTACAGTAACATCTACGGATGTAATTTGTTGACTTGCTGACAATGACTCTTTGGAATGCAATGGACCATCTCCAATATGTGGAATATCTACTGATGTGAATGGAACATCAGCTGATCCAATAATCACATCTCCGGATGTAGGACACTCATCTGTGGATGCAGAGTCAACAACTACTGATGAAATGTTTGCATCTGAGGATGTAGATCCATTTGCTTGGTCTTGTGCTACATTATTGATATTACTTGGTGTTCCTTGATCCATGACACTTGAAGTTTGTATTCTTGGAGGATTAGCAGATAATGACACTTCAATCATGTTTGGAGGAACAAAGGGATAGCATGTATCCTCACCTACAGCATTCAAATAACCAGAGTTAAATGACTTTGCAGTCATGTTGTCACCACCATAGTTACTGTCTATATATGCATATAGAATGAAGTTACAATTCTTTGGATACCAAAGGACTAGTATGGGAGCTCCTTTGAGGTATCTAAGAATGCTCTTGACAGCAACTAGGTGTGACATTTTAAGGTTAGCTTGATATCTTGCACATATGCATGTGGCAAACATGATATCAGGCTTACTAGCTATTTGTGACAACTCACCCAAAAGTCACTCGATTAATTTGTGCCAATACAGTAGACCAGTGATGGAACACACACCATGTAACGCAATTTTCGGGACGAAAATTCTTTCAACATGGGGATAATGTGACATCCGGTAATTTTCCGTTACCAAACTCCGTTAGTTCCGTTAGGTCTTGCATACACGTGTCGCGAGCACACACTAGTTGTCGTTGAACGTTGGTGACTTAATAATAATTAATAATGATAAACAGATAATTACTTAACTAATAATGTTGGTTATTAGTTGTGCCTATGCGATTTAAATATTATTTGTGGATTTTATCTTTTAACGTGCCAACGTGTGTATTTAATTCGTGTATTATGCGACTTGTGAAAATAATGCATATGATTAATATTGTTGATTAATAATGTTTATATTATTAGTTAAAACCTTTTAAAAAGTAAGTAAAAGCTTAGTTTTAATAAAATGTAAAACAATAGGGGTTTAAATGGTAAAATGTAAAACAATAGGGGAATTGTAATAGATCATTGCTGGATAGGTTGATTGGCATGAATCTTGTTGAATAATGCGATAATGATCATCATACACGCGTACGAATCTGAGGCCCCTACTTAGTAGGATTGGCAGGGTTTAGGGTGTGAAGTCGTGAATGGTTTCACATGGCATGTTGTGCATGAATGGACTCTATGTATAATGCATTAGTTATGATGTAATTATGTTGAGCATGATGATTACTTGAGATTCGCATGAGTTGTATGATAATCTAGTTGCATGATGATCTAGGTAGAACAAGAGGTTGTTGAAGTGACATACGTGAACAACTTGCATGATAACCATGTATGATGAACTGTTGTGGTTGATTAAATGGGATGTCAATAATAATGTCACCAACGGGTCAAACGGGTCAACTGGGTCAATGTGTCATGTCTTTCCACAACCTTGAGTCCATGTGTTTATAGAGCACTTAGGGTTGATGATGATTCTTTGTACACATACTCATGTACTTGCGTGTTCTAGGTAATCACTGAAGGTTGTCCTTCCCTCTCTTTCAAGTTAGCTTTTATATCGTTCGTGTGCATACCAAGTGAGTTCATGCCCACTCTTTTATACACTCTCTTTTGGGGGAGATAGCATACTAACTTACAAACGCTTTATTATTATAAGATGTGTATAGTATGATATAGTGTTGAATACCATGAAAGTCCTCACACTTTCGGATCGTTAATAATGGTAACTAGCAGGAAATATTGGGTAGTACTACTGGGTCTGACGAGCCCCACCTGTGCGACTCGAGGTCAAACGGGTGCAATTTTGTCCTAACATAAACATTGTCACGACCTGGTAAGTCGAGACGTGAGGCAACAAACGAAACACAGTGAGCTTCGATCGCGAAATCACTATGATTATTACTTGTGAATTTAGACTAGCTATCTAATTCATGCACTCTTATATTTTACTCTTATATTTTATACTGATACAATTATGTTTTACTGAAACTCTTGAACTCACCAACCGTTGTGTTGACTCTTTTAGTATGCTATTCTCAGGTTGAAGTTACTATTGCATAGGGCACATTCACGGGTCAGCATTGTAGATGTCAGCATTGTTGGAACCCTTTGTTGGTTTTTGGTTGTTAAGCATTTATGTATTTGTATTGCACAACGTTGGGCGCGTGTTTGCGCATGTTTACATTGTGTTACATTATTCTGGTTTTCATATTTGTTAAACGCTTCCGTATCATTTTAAAGTTAAACTCTGATTTTGCTTGAATGTTTCATATAGATTTGTTCTGAGTAACTAATAACTGAGATCCTGGTTTGTTCACACGCCTCGCGGTAAAACCCCGCACGTGGATTGTGAGGGTGTGAAACTATTAGGTACATAAGATACCCAATCATAGCTATGAAGAGTTGGTCATCCACACACTCCCCATGAAGATCAGGTCCTGGGGAGTGGTTTCAGGCTATGAGAGCCTTAGCAACCTTACAATCAGTCAGATTAAATCTGGCTAGTATGTCTTGTACATAGTTTGACTGGTTTATGAAGATGCCATTGTCAAATTACTTCACTTGAATTCCTTGAAATGAATTGAGTTCCCAGTGGCACTCATTTCAAATCTATTCTACATCAACTTCTCAAACTCTTTGCAGAGCTTTTCATTAATTGACCCAAAGATGATGCCATCAACATAAACTTGAACTGGCATCAAGTCATTCCCTGTTCTTTTAATAAAGAGTGTGCTATCAATTGTACCTCTTTTGTAACCATGTTGAACTAGGTACCGTGACAATGTCTCATACCACTTCCTTGGAGCTTGATGTAGTCCATAGAGAGCTTTGTCATGCTTGCACATATAATAAGGATGATCTGGATCTGCAAAGCTAGGTGGTTGCTTGATATACACTTCTTCATCTATCACCCTAAATAAAAATGCACACTTGACATCAAGTTGGTAGACCTTGAAATCCTTTGATGTAGCAAAAGCAAGAAATATCATTACAACTTCAAGTCTTGCTACAGTAGCAAAGACATGTGTAGTCAATCCGTTCTTCTTGAGTGTTACTTTGGACTACCAGTCTTGCTTTGTTCTTAATGACAAGTCCTCTATCATCCTTATTGTTCCTAAAAACCCACTTGGTACCTATTGGCATCTTCCTAGGAGGAGGTTCCAAACACCTTGTCTTTGAATTGAAACAGTTCATCCTTCATTGCTTTAATCCAGCTTCCATCGTTCAAACCCTTATCAACTTTTTTTGGTTTAATCTGGGATAAAAAGCAAGAGTACAGACAAACATTATTATCATGCATTTGTCCTCTTGTTCTCACCACAGTCTTAACATCTCAGTTGAGGAATCATAAAAAGGTGATTTAACAGATCTAAATGTCACCCCTGGGCCCAAGGAGGGTGGGACGTCACAGACTGGCAAAATACATAGCAACAGAAACTAACTATCATGAGAGCACACAAGGAGATAAATCCCATGGCATTACATTTAAACAACAAATCAAGGCTATACAAGTCTAGCCCAAAGTACAAAAGCAAAACCCATCACAAATAGTTTATAAGTTTAACAAACATCAAGTCAAATCATCTAAAATGTTTTAAAGTTAAGTAACGCCATTGGTACTCACGAAACTAGGTCATCCTGACGTGGTTTCCCAACAAAGTCCAATCTTCCATCAAGGGTTACCTGAAACATGATAAAAAAGATTTTTGTGTCAACTATAAAGTTGGTGAGTTCAAGTGCTTAAAGTTTAAAAACCAAAGGACCTTTAAGAGTCCAAGAACTAATTTAAAATCATAAGTATCATTTGTTGTGGAGGTCACAATTAACCCTGCACTCAGTCCCAGCTAGCCTCTTCTAAACTTGTG
Organism: Flaveria sonorensis; assembly: GCA_025506505.1. Lineage (NCBI taxonomy): Eukaryota > Viridiplantae > Streptophyta > Magnoliopsida > Asterales > Asteraceae > Flaveria > Flaveria sonorensis. The sequence continues at coordinate 32,817,429 of CM046438.1, read as the reverse complement.
TTATTACCGGTTAACCCATAGGGAGAACTGAGCCTCAAATAATGCACCATACCTACTAAGTGGCACACCATAGTTTCTTATAATACCCGTTACATGAGACAAACAACCCCGTTGGATCTTAGTGTGGTACCCTTCCTATTATGTTATTGGGTTATGACGGAAGGCACAATGCGTGGGGGATTCCCCAAGTAGATCTACCCATATAAGACAAGAAGTTCAAAAATGAATTATTGATTGTAACACCAGATGGAGCAGGTTATAACATTTACCACAACATATAAGCATTTCATTATCGCATGTAAATAAGTTTAGTTCAAACATAACATGTTTCATCCCAAAACAGTAGTAAAAAGGGAAACACTAAACTCACTTTAGAATTAAACAATAGCCCTTCAAGTATCAATAAGTCCGAGTCCTAACACCCTATAATCAGGATTACAAGTAGTAAGTTATATGTTCCTAGACTACTGAAACTGTAACTAGGTGTGTTTTATGGTCATAAGTTCATGTAGCTTCATTTCTTAAGTGTTTGCGTGAAAAAGTTTCCTTTTTAGGAAAGTCAGGGTTTTAACACTTGAATGACAAGTTATATGATTGTTTTCAATTCGTTAATATGGCAATAGGTTTACTAATGATTTCTGGTCATAAGATGAATCAAATTCAGTGATATTTACGGAAATTACACTTTGGTCTCTCAAGTTTCAAAATTTACAATTTTTACCTAATTGTTTGCCTTCTTTCATTTCTTGACCCAATATGTCCCTTATTACTTTATAGAGGTTTTAAAAACACATTTAGGCCTATTTAAACTCCAAATTTTAGAATATAGTTTGACAGATTGAAAAACACAAATTTTGAGTTACCGGTTACGGTAAAACCGACAATTTAAGCATCTAGTTTTAAATCTTTTAATTTAAACCCATAACATTCAAGTATTACTTTCTATGGACTTCTAATAGGTTTTATAATCTTTTTAGAATGAGTTTTAGGGTCATAAGGACAGAAAGTCTCATTTTCACAATAAACTTTTTGAAAATTCATTTCATTTCTTGACCCAAGATGGCCCTTATAACTTACTGAAATAACATAGGTTTTATGGTTTTAAGCTTGTTATCCTATTTTAAAAATTTATTTAAAAATCACTCTGTTTATGATAAATAAATCCATTAAATTCACATATTAGCCCAATAAATTACCAAATCAGGTTTTTGTAACTAAAATACTTATTTTAAGATCTTGTACATTTTGAACTTTAAATCTTTTAAGATTTGGTCATATCTTTGAATTTTACCACTTTTCAGGTCTTTCATATTGCCCATTTAGTCCATTTTACCACACCTTTTTACCTATTCAACAAATTCTACGATTTTTATATGTTTAATATCACGAAACAGCTGCAACAAAATATTAGCTCATGTATTTTTGCATTCATAGCATCATTGTTGCATTTAAGGGTGAAATACACCATTTAGACATGTGTAATCATCATAGTTTGAGCATAAATGTCACCAAACCTTTTTGTAACTTTTAACCAAGGTTATTATGATGTTAATAAACTTTTTTTGAGCAGATGATAACATGGTTGAGGGGCTATTCAAAACAGGTGGGTTTTTGTGCTAAAACACATGAAAAGAGGGTTTTCGGGGAGAAATCGGGTGCACCAACCCTTGGTCCAAGTATACTCTTTGAAATATACCTTATATGAACTCATGAGTTGGCCGCAAGTTTCCAAACAAAAACTTTATTCGGGTACATAGATGCTTACACTCCAGTAGCTTTTTGGTTTTGGAATGATTTAGAGAGTATGAGGGCTGTTGATTCATGAGTTTGAGCTGGAACACCTTGTTTTTGCAAAAACCTTGCGTAAAAACACACTTTAGTTCACCTTCTAGCTTGTCTGCTCTTGGTTGATGTTGTGGTGGTTGTTGGACCCTGAAAGGATCATACATGCCAATTCAAGTGGTGGATTGATAGTTGTTCTGCTGAAATCTCCCCAAGTCCAAGATCTAAGGCGGATGAAGAATCTGCATCATCAATAGAAAACGTCTGCTACCCGCATTTGTATATGCGGATGACCATAGAACAAATGCGCCTAAGTGTTTGTTCTTCCGCATTAATAAATGCGGATAGCCGAACTAATGCGAAGAAGCATTTTGTACATCCGCATTGACAAAGGCGGATGTTCAGCAACAAATGCGTAGTGTTTGTTCATCCGCATTTGTTAATGCTGATGACCAAACACAATGCTGATGAACAACTCAATACCCGTATTTGTCAATGCGGATCACCAAGAAGAAATGCTGACAAGATTACAACATCCGCATTAGTCAATGCGGATGTACAGAAGATATGCTGATGAAGACTTTTGTACTTAGACTAGTTCTTATGTATAGGTCAGGGTTAGTTTAGTCTTTTATTCAGGCATGTGTCAGCCTATAAATAGAATAGAAAACCTCGTATGTGAGTGACCGAGACTGACTATTGTTAGACATTAGACAATCAGAATATTTTGCTTTGTAATATGTTCAAGGTGTACTGTTACTGTTCATGCTGAAAACCCTAGCATTCATTGTAACCATTTTTCACCTTCTTTAATACAAAGAGCTTTTATGAGTATTATTCAGCATTCAATGTTCTGTGATTGTTTGATTCTGCTTTACAATCATTGACTCAATCATCATATATTGTTCTTGTAGATTCACATCAACAGAGAATATCATTCTCAAACCTAGTCAATTGGTATCAGAGCTTTGGCTCTCGGTTCTTCTTCAGATCTGCTCAGATCTAAGCTGAACTCGATAGATCTGGTGATTGAGTTGCTGATAGAGTGTTCGACTACCTCTATTCAGTATACAAACTGAATATCTGCTGAAACTCATCGACAGTCACTGTTCATCCGTATTCTCCATCTAAAAACTAATCTGTGAACAGTTTCTCATCCATAAAATCAGACCTGTAACATAAACAGATCTATCTACATAAGCCTGTTTTGGACTACTTGGACTACTTGGAATTGTTGAACATAATAATCAATTTAATCCATATTTAAACCAGTTAAAAACAGCTTATTAACATGGATTCATATAATTTTTTTGAACTTGGTCACACTCCTAAACCCCCTATGCTTAAACACAAATCTGAGTTTAAGCAATGGTAAATCAGGTTCATGAATTACATTACAGGTGTAGATCCGGACTATTGGATATCCATATGTAAAGGGCCTCACATCCCAGTGACACTCTCTGCTGATCAGGCTGCACTATACAAAACCTCAAGAATACCTATTGAGGATCTCACTCTTGATGAGATGACTACAAGAAGATCAAAATTGATCTCAAAGCTTATTCATTCTAACACAAGCATTGAAGATGGATGTGCTGAAAAGACTTGAGAAGTATGGAACAGCTAAAGCTGTGTGGATGCACTGTTAATAATGTGTGAAGGAAGCAGTGAAGTAGCTGAAATTAACAAGGATAAGCTTGTTAATCAATATGAAACCTTTCATCACTCTAAGGGGGAGTCAATCTCTAAACAACTGCATAGATTTGTGCAGCTCGTGAATGATTTAGAGATTATGGGGGTTACATATAAAGTTAAAGAACTGAACAAAAAGATGCTTCACAGTCTTCCAGAAAGTTGGAAACAAAATGTAACCATGCTGAAAAAAACTCTTAATTTGGAGAGCACCACCTTGGATATTATGATTGCTAAAATTAAAGCTCTTGAACTTGATGAAAAGAGCAGAAATCTAGGTGGACCTAAAGTCATTGAGGCATACAAATTTCCATCAGAAACTCATTCTGTGGAAATGCATTCATCACTGAAGATGATGACTTCCTCTCATCAAGAGATCAATTAAAAACAACAGGATTCATTGCCACACCCTCAACAACCAAGCCATCTCCTTCAATTCAATCAACTAGATTTGCTGCCACTCCTACAAGTATATCTAAAGATAAGAGAACTGAAGAGCAAAAGGCTACTTACAATGCCTTTGTTGCAAGTTTTGAAGCTTATATTGGAGGAAGACTCACTTCTGCTCATTTGATTCAAGAAGACTTGGAAGAAATGGATCCAGATGATGTGGAAGAAATGGATCTGCAGTGGCAAATGGCTATGATTGCAATGAGAGCCAAGAAGTTTTTCAGAAAAGGGAGAAAGCTGAGTCTGAATGAAAATACAAAACTTGGATACGACAAATCCAAAGTCAAATGTTTCAATTGTGGTATGACTGGCCACTTCTCAAGGGAATATAATGCTCCAAAAAGGAACAACCACATTATTCAAAGAAATTCACAAGGCCAATCATCCTCACAACCAAGCGCAAGCTACCACTCCAGCAATCATCAACAGCAGCATCACTATCAACAACCCTATCAAAGTCAGTCACAACTGACTAACCAAGCTCATGGAAGCAGCCAAACTACTTCAAATGCACTTGTCATCAGACAAGATGGAGTATGTGATTGGCGCCTATATGCTGAAGAAGTAAAGCCTCAATTTCAGAATCATGCTTTTATGGCTCACATCAATGATGGCCCAAATCCAATGCCATCTGAGGTAAAATCTAATCTTTGTAGTGATAAATGCATAGCTGAACTGCAAGGATATCGTGAGCACAATCACAAATTGGCTGATAAAATCAAAGAAGAAAAGGTAAAATCTGAGATGCTTAAAAGAGAAATCAAAAGTTTTGAAATAAAAATCAAATCTCTCATTTCTGATATTGAAAAACTACATGGTGAAAAGTACACTCTTTCAGCTGAGAATGAAGAGTTAACTGAAAAATTAGCGCAATCCAGAGCTGAGCAATCAGTTATTGAAGTGAAACTTGAAAAGTTTCAACTGTCTTCAGCTAAGCTGCAAGAGATGCTTGATTCACAGAAGGAGCAATGATTTGACTGGAATTGGATACAATTCATGTCCTCCACCATATAATGACAATTACACTATCATGCCTGAATCTGTCACTTTGTCTGATAAAATTGAACCTAAAACTAGTGAAGCTAAAACAATAATAACACAAATCACTAATCCTCCAAATAAACCAAATGTTTACATTGAAACAAATAAGGAGAAAATTAAGTTAGGTCATCCTATCAAAATCAAAGAGTACTCAGACAAGACAATGAATGTCATTAAACCAAGAAGCCCTGTCAAAGCCATAGTGCCTTTTGTGAAATTTGTTCCTGCAATTTCGAAAGAAAAGCAGAAAGATGAGATTTTAGTGAAACCTTCTGCTGAAAGCAGTTCTGATTGTGAGATCAAATCTCCAAACAATTCAATCAAATCAGACACAGTTTCACTTCCAAAGAACACCAAAATTCCAAAAGCATCAAAAACCAAAATCAAGGCTGACCCTCAATCGTCAAAACCAAAGCAAGGAGTTGGTTTTGATATTTTTCATAAAGAACATGTAGATCAATTCGAAAGGGAATTGAAGCAAATGGTAAGAAAGCAGAAACAATCTAGGAAAAACAAACCTAGTAGTGTTGTGAAACAAACTACTAAAAAGGCTGATTCTGCTTCCTCACCAAAATCAAAGGTTGAAACTCAGTCAAAAACTGGTAAATCTACTGAGGTTTCAACATCAAGATCAGCTTCAAGAGACAAACAAATGTATTGTGATGTGTGTGAAATGTCTAATCACAGTATAGATAAATGCTTTTTCAATCAATATTGCTCAATCTGTGACATGAACAATCATTCCACCAAAAACTGACGCTATTTTAATAAATATTGTTCAGTCTGTGATATGACCAACCACAATACATCTGATTGTTTCTTTAAACAAAAAGGGTTGAGAATTCCTCAACACAAGCCATCTCACCAATCTCATCTGTGAAACCCAAAATCAGAAATCACTTTCATAATACTCAATTCAGGACTGCCATTTCTGATCGTGATAGGGGTAACATAAAAGAGTCAAGGAAAATTCAAAGAAAAAAATATCATAACATCAACCAAACACATGATCTTCATAATTAAAAATGATGTTTGATAATCAAAACGGGTCAGGTTTCTTAAAAGAAATAGGGATCAAGGTTTCATTATTCTTTTGACTCTTCAACTGAAATTGATAAGATGAAACATGCAAAATATCATCAAAAATCTCCCAGAACACCTTACTCAAAGTCACTATTTAGGGAAAAGTACCAAGAACATGGATAGAAACGGGAAACCCAAGACCATCATGGATTGGGTTCCATATTCTAACTAGTTCTGTTGTGCTTGCAGGGTCATCCATACAGGTCCAATAGTTTATGGTACGTGGACAGTGGATGCTCCCGACACATGACTGGAGATCGTTCCCTCCTTCATGATTTCAAGCATATTCAAGGAACTTCTATGGCATTCGGTTGAGATTCACAAGGTGGCAGAATCACTGGTGAAGGATCTGTGACAAATGGGATGTTGAGCTTTGATCGAGTGAACTACTGTGAACACTGAATTTCAATCTGCTCAAGGTGTCTCAGATCTATGACAAGAAATATTCTACTCACTTTACTGACACTCATTGCTATATTCTGAAATCAGGATTTCAAGTTCCTGAAGAATGGGTAGTCTTAAAAACCCCAAGGAAGAATAACACCTATGTCTTAAACCTCAATTTTGCTACACCAAAAGAAGAAACATGTCTTCTGTCTAAAGCATCTTGATGAGTCACAGCTTTGGCACAGACGGTTGGGACACACAAATTTCAAAAACATGAATAGATTAGTCAAGGAAAACCACGTCATTGGTTTACCTCAAAAAGAATTCCATTTTATTGATCACTGTTCAGCGTGTCTCAAAGGGAAACAACATAAGTCTTCCCACAAGCCAAAACTGATGAACACAAACAACTCTCCATTGAAGCTGCTTCATATGGATCTTTTTGGACCAACTCATGTTATGAGTATTGGAAAGAAACAGTATTGTTTGGTGATCATTGATGACTTTTCCAGATTTACATGGGTCTTCTTCCTACTTCATAAAAAAGAAGTGTCCCAATTGATAAAAGATTTTATCACAAAAATTGAAAACCAACTTGATCATAAGGTCAAAACAATTAGAAGTGATAATGGGACTAAATTTAAGAATGAAGATCTGAGTTCATTTTGTACAACCAAAGGCATTGCTCATCAATTTAGTGCAGCTAGAACTCCTCAACAAAATGGGGTAGCTGAAAGAAGAAATAGAACACTGATTGATGCAGCATGAACCATGCTAGCCGATGCTAAACTGCCAATCACCTTTTGGGCAGAAGCAATTAATACATCGTGCTTTGTGCAAAATCGAACTTTGATTGTAAAAGAAACCAACAAGACGCCTTATGAACTTCTCTTTCACAGAAAACCATTTATTGGATTTTTAAAGTCATTTGGTTGTCCTGTCTCGATATTAAACACCCGAGACTATTTGGGAAAATTTTCATCTAAGTCTGATGAAGGATTCTTTGTAGGTTATTCTTTTGTTTCAAAGGCTTAGAGAGTATTTAATCCTAGATTAAATATTATTGATGAATCAACAAATGTTCAATTCAAGGAACATTCATTTCCCAAATCTACAAATGGTCATGACTGGTTGTTTGATATCGACTCTTTTACAAAATCTTTTGATCAATTTCATTTGTTTGATGCAGGAAATCTACATTCAGCAGAACCCTCTTCAGGAGTAGAAAGAAGAGATGAATTTCCAATGATTCCTCCAACTTCTACTGATTAACTAACTAAAGATGTTCCACTACAAGCTGATCCTGTCAGACAACCATCTCAAAATCAATGTGTTTCAACTGAAGATGGTCCTAGCACACTACCATCTCCTTCAGAAGATCCTTCAACTGAAGTCAGAGATCAAAATCAAGCTACTCCTCCAGTTGAAACTGAAAGAACCTCAAATGATGGAAGTAATCAAAGTGCTGCTGATGTTGAAGCAGGAACTGTAACCGGTTTTGATTATTTTCATAACTATCGCACAGTTCAAGATGAATTAGCCTCTCACCAAGATGATCTAAATGTCTCCAATCTTGATGTAAACATTGCTGGTGAATCAATTCCAACCACCAGAACACACAAGAATCATCCAGTTGAAAGCATTATTGGTGATCTCAATGAACGGGTGACAAGAAGCAAGTCAAGCATAGCAAACATCTGTTTGTTCTCTTGCTTTCTTTGTCAAACAGTACCCAAAAACATCAAAGAGGCTCTTCAAGACAATAGTTGGATTGAGGCAATGCAGGAAGAGTTGCTACAATTCAAGAAACAAGAAGTATGGCAACTGGTAGACCTTCCCGAAGGACAATATCCTATAGGTACTAGGTGGTTATACAGAAACAAGACTGATGACAGGGGAATCATCATCAAAAATAAAGCAAGATTAGTGGCTCAGGGGTATACACAAGAAGAAGGATTGATTATGATGAGGTATTTGCTCCTGTAGCAAGATTAGAAGCAATAAGACTATTTCTAGCATATTCAGCATCCATGAATTTTACTGTTTATCAAATGGATGTAAAATGTGCTTTTCTATATGGCAAAAATTGAAGAAGAAGTCTATGTGAGTCAGCCTCCTGGATTTGAAGACCCTGATTACCCGCACAGAGTATACAAGCTCAACAAAGCCTTGTATGGTCTTCATCAAGCACCAAGGAAGTGGTACGAGACTTTATCATCTTTTCTCCTTGAAAACAGGTATGAAAGAGGAAAGATTGATCAGACTTTATTCAGAAAGAGAAAAGACAAAGACATGCTGCTGATTCAGATATATGTGGATGATATCATTTTTGGCTCCACAAACAAACAACTCTGCAAAGACTTTGAAGACCTTATGCATTCAAAATTCCAAATGAGTGCTATGGGGGAACTCATATTCTTTCTAGGGGTACAAGTCCAACAGACAGCAGATGGTATCTTCATCAATCAATCCAAATATGTGGAATCAATGTTGAAGAAATTCAAGTTTGCTGATTGTAAGTCCATCAGAACTCCTATTGACACTAAAGTGAAGATTGGTCCAGATCCAGAAGGCAAATTAGTGGATCAGACTCTCTATCGATCTATGATAGGTTCACTTATGTATCTAACAGCCAGTAGGCCTGACATCATGTTTGGTGTTTGTATGTGTGCCAGGTATCAAGCTGATCCCAAGAGTCACATGTAAATGCTATCAAGAGGATATTCAGATATCTTAAGGGCAAACCTGCTCTTGGATTATGGTATCCTAAGGAAGGAGATTTCAATCTCTATGCCTACACTGATAGTGATTAGGGGGATGCAACTTCAATCGGAAGTCCACTTCTAACGGTTGTCAATTTCTTGGTCCCAGACTTGTCTCCTGGCAGTGCAAGAAGCAGACAAATGTGTCTGTCTCAACAGCAGAAGCTGAGTATATAACAGCATCAACTTGTTGCTCTAAAGTCCTTTGGATTCCAAACCAGATGCTTCACTATAATTTAACTTCCTGCACACCCAATTCACATTGACAACACAGTTGCAATGTTATACATAATCCAGTTCAACACTCAAAAACAAAACACATTGAAATCAGATATCACTTTTTGAGAGATTGTGCTGAAAAAGGGTTAATCAAATTGATTCAAGCTCATACTGACAATCAATTGGTTGATCTATTTACCAAGGTATTTGAACCTAATAGGTTTGAATTTCTAGTTCAATCAATTGGCATGATTAACCTAGAGTAAAAAAATTTATAAAAACATTCAGAAATTATCAAAAATCACAAAAAGAAGTCTTTTTCTTAAAGTTGTGTCTTATACTTTTGGGAAATGATATAATTACAGTCGTTATATCATTCACTGTGCTTAATTCAAAATTTAAAAGACTGTCATGACTTACCTGATATGTAGGTAGGCTCAACTTGGACAGGAAGATACATGCTGTGATGAACTAAATAATCATATTCAACTGTGAAACACTCATCTCAGAGTACTGGTAAGTATCAGCTTATTCAAGTGTATGTGTGTGTAGCATCTTAAACACACCAGGTAATGATGAACTATGAATCTCATTCACCTACATCAGTTTCTTCTTTGTTTTGCTGAGCAAAGCCCTTAAAAAACAAGCACATAGTGCTAATGTCATGATCCAAAAGATTCCTAATATGGAACATATTCACCTTGGATGAATTACAAAAGAGTATGCAAAAAGAATCCCATTATGGATCACCTTCCAAAGTGAAGTGCAAAAATCCCATGTGGATCAAAATATCAAAAGGATCAAAGTAAAAGAATCCCAATGAGGATCAGTGAAATTGAGATCTCATATTTAAGTAACCTGGTCATATAAGATGTGAAAGTAGTCTACCATGCATTACATGAGGATGGTTGATCAACCATGTTTCTGTGTGTGAGGTACATGTTGAATATTCAAATCAATCAAACATGATAAATGTCACATAGTATAATATTTACCAAGTATGAGTTTAAGAGGACAAACATACCTTCAATCAATAAGTTCATAAACATGTCTATTTTACAATCAAAAGATTGCACTTGTGTAATGTAGGATTGATATGATCCCAACAAAAGTATATTTCCTCTTCATAAAAAAAAAGAGATTTTATGATCCAAATTTTAAATCCTTAAGTTTCTATCTAAATAAGGATATAAACTTTAGGGGGAGTAATTTAAAATTTTGATCAGTTTGTACAAGTAGTTTATTTCTTACTTTTTTATAAAATCAAAACAAAAAAAATCTGACTGTGTTTGGTGCAGAAGTTATACTATAGTATCTCAGCTTATGCAGACATTTGGATTCACAAAAAGTCCAAGATCAGTCAAACTCTGGGAAACTTGTATGTATCATACCTGATATACAAGTCAATCCAAGCAAGAATTGACAATCCCAACATCAGTCAAAACTTTATAAGAATCAAGTGAAAAGCAAAGACAGTTCTTCATAATAGCCATCAATTTTTGATTAAGTTCAAATATTAATACGGGTAGGTGCATTGGGTAATGCGGGTGAAGGTAACCCAGGCATATAACCAATGCGGGTAATTGTTTTCATACTAGTAAAAACAAAGTGAAACTAATGCGGACAAGTTAACTCTACCGCATTTGTCTCAAAGAAGTGTGTCAAAAACCTATGCGGACAAAAGTGTTCAACCGCATTTGTCCATGCGGGTAAACTTTTGGTCTACCGCATTTGTTGAAGTTGTGAGGCAAGAAATTTACTCTTCCGCATTTGCAACAGTACACTAATGCGAATGAACAAATTCTTATTCTATCCGCACTTGCTACAGTGTTTTTTAAAGGTCATTCGCAATTGTTTTCAACCCTTGTTATTTGTAAAAGTCATTAAATCATCTATTTAAACCCGATTTAAAGGTCATTTAATACTTTTCAAATTGAGAGACTTTACAGTGCGACGAGCGGTCTTCACATTTTGTTCATCCATCATCATCCCTATCATCTAAAATTCATCACCTGTGATCTAAGACTCATTCACCACAAAAACTCTCATCTTCGATTATTACAACAGTATTATTGAAGAAAAGGTGAATTTCTTCAAAGTTCTTACCTAAAACATCGAACAGTCAAAAACTGATTTTGAACATAGAACTCTAGGTTAAGAATCAATCACCAAAAGTAACATCAAACCAAGGTTTAAATGACATTTTCGAAGGCAATGTTAATCAATACAAGAATTTAACTTCCTACAATCGGGTTACAAAACCTAGTTCATGTAAGAACCGGGGACAATCATTCTGAAAAAGTGAATGTCAAAACCTGATGTTAATGATTAAATGTTAAAAACCATATGAATAATCTACATAAACTTGCAAAACATATAAGCGTGATTATTCATGACAAATCAGTTGTGTATGGTTTCTATGAAAAAGTACACATGTTCACTCATTTTGACCATTAAAACTAAAACTGAGAACACACCACTTGATTTATGTATTACAATCTGTCAATTACAGTTGCATCTTCTAATTCATATGCCTCTAATGCAGGTTTCAATGGCTAATCTTACATGGAGCAAGCTCCATAATGTTAGTGCTATCTTGATCCTGATGTTACTGAGGCAGAGGGTTTGAGAGACATGATCAGATTAATCTTTACTACCAGAGTTGCTCATGCTATTACAGTTAGGCCTATCATCTATGAGAGATTCATAAGGTCATTCTGGAGCACTGCTGAGGTGACAAATATAGATGGTGTAAGGACTCTGTCTGGAAGAATAACTCTTGATCATACTTTGGCCATTACTGAACAGACTGTGAGACAGTGTCTGCAGTTTGGTGATGATGTCAATTCTCCTCTGGAATTAAAAGATGATGAAATCATAACTTTCTTGGCAAACTTTGGTTATGAGGGAGGTTATGAAGGAAAGCAGATCGTGAAGGGGTTGGTTGACTTGCAATGGAGATTCCTCATTCATCTCTACCAACATTGCCTGTCAAAGAGAAAGACTGGATAGAATGACATATCAGTGACCACCTCTTCTGCTATATGTGCTCTGTGCATAAACAGGCCATTCAACATGTCTGCTTATGTGTTTAATGGTCTGGTGTCAAACATTCAAGAGGGTAGAAGATACATGTTTCCTCATGTATCCTAGATTTCTGCAGTGTCTCATCAATGAAGCTTTCCTGAGATTATACCTGAAGGACTAGTGATGGATATTCCTCACTACAATGCAAAGTCCTATCAGTACATGAAAAAGAGAGACCCCCAGAATTTCTACAGTGGCACATTTGCTCCTCTATTACCCTGGATGCTGGAACAGATCAACCAAGATGAGCATATTATGGAACAAGCTCAAGAGATTCCTGATGCTGTGCTGTTCATGAAGAAGAGAAGCTGCTCCTAGTCAACACAATGTTGATGAGCAAGCTGATGTAGCTGAAGAAGGACAGAGGCCAGTGTCACCACAGTGTATGTAGGTGGTGATCTCACACTGGGCCTTCTGTTCATGTAGCTGAGATATCCTCTCCATCCACTCCATATCCCATCCCCTCACCACAAAGATCACCAATTCCCTTTCCACAAACACAGCCATCATCTCTTCACACATATCACCCATACACTCACCCCATATTTCACCAATTCATCATTCTCCTACATCTCCTGTTCATGCATCCCCAGTCTCTACTGAGCCTGTTGAGTTTGGTGATTCTGCCAGCTCTTCAGAGGAATCAAATCATCATCTGATGAGGAGATCATCGAATGAAGATCCTGTGAGGCAAGTTACTTCTGAGGCTCTCCCTCTGAGAGTTATGCTGAGTCAGAGGCAATCAGGCCTGATGCAAAAGATGAGATGATATCAGAACTGTTGCAAAAAGTAGCCAAGATGAGAACTCCTAAATAGAAGATCTAGGTATCATTCAAGACAGACTTCTAGAGTTAGATGAAAAGGAAAGGAGTTAAAAGAGATGAAAGAGAAGTATAGACTGAAAAGAAGAGAAAGATAAGGAGATAGAAAGCCTAAAGCTGCTCTTCAACATTCAAGGATGAAGTCAGTGGTCATGTGGACACTTTGACCATCCAAACCATTGCAATCGAGGACAAGAAAACTGCTGGAAGAGAAAACTGATATAATCATGACTATGCAAAACACAGAGAGAAACTTTGAACAAAGAGTTTTTGAGTTGGAGCTGATAATCATGATAATCAAGTGTTTGAAAAGAAAAGAAAGGATGATGAAGGTGATAAAGATGAGGGTGACAAGAAGAAAGATGATGACAAAGAAGAAGGAGGTGAAAGTTCCTCAGGAGAGAGTGATGAGACTCTCCTCCTGCTAAGAAAATTAGATCTTCTGAGCCTGAAAAAAAGCTGAATCAAGTAGAACCAAGCCACAAGAACAAAGTTTGGCTATGGTACTATAAACCAGCAAAGATCATAAAGAACACACAACTGAAGAAACAGAGTTCAGTGATATGATTGAGGCTCTTGATAGCTTCACTACTGAAGATTTCATCATTGATGATGAATTCTGGGAATTTATTGGAGATCAGGTCAAGTTTCTGAGCCCATTATAGTGATATCTCAATCTCCTATCCCTCTTGAGAAGGAATTGAGCCTTCAGCTTGTACCTGTTGTGTCTCTCTCACTGAGGAGCAAAAAGATTTGATCAAAGCTCTGTGAAGAGCAATACAAAAGAAAGAATCAGAACTAGAGTCAATAGAGAAAATCCCATTAGCTGCTGAAGAAAAGGAAGCTGAAAAATTGCCTAAAGAAGCTGAAATAGCTGAACCCTCTTCTGGTCCAAGAGTACAAACATATACAGAAAGAGAAATACCTGTCTGAAAAGGCAAAGGGTAAAAGGCCGTATAGAAGAAGATCCACCAAAGAAAAAGCACAAGATGATACTCGGAGCCTAGCAGCTATTGCTCAATTATAGAAGAACATGAAAAAGGCTAAGAACAACTGAAAAATGAGGTCAGGGGCATAAACCTCGACGAAGGAGAGATAAGGGTGGATATGTGATTGATGAACACATAGTCGAGAAAGCCCTAAAAAGCCTGAACCCTCGTCCAAGAAATGGTGATAAAAGCCCAAACAGATGATTTGATGACCAAAGCCTTGTTTCTCATCTCAATCATCATGGCTATGATCCAGATGAAGTCTTTGGGATGACATATGAGGGATGATAGCAGAAGAAGAAAAGCTTAAACAAACTGCTGGAACCTACTGTTGAAACTGAGTATGAAAAGACTCATTCTCCCAAAACTCAAGCTGATAAACCCACTTCAAAGGCCAAGCAGATTGAAGCTTCTCAATCATTATATCCTGATCCCTATTCCATGACTGACAGGGAAATGAAGGATTATCTGTCTGCTCAAGGGTATACTAAAAGAAATTGGCCAATATGAAAACTAATTCCCTAAGGGCTGCCATCCTTAGGATGATAAATGAAAGAAAGAAAGGCTGAAGAAAATGGAAGAAGAGATCATCAAAATCTAGAACAGATTATCTGCACAAGATATCCAGCTCACCCATAGGATCATGACTCTTTGGCACATGTTCTACACGGAAATCTAGAGTGGTTTGCTGAGCTTCCTAGTTAACACTTCAAGAGGGGCTCACCACTGCTGAGATGATCAAAGGTGTATCTACTCCACATGGCAAGACTGATCAGAAATTATTTCCTGGAAGTATGATAGTGACTGGAATATGTTTATGGTCCAACGGATCTCAGGGTTACTTCAATTCTTCACTGAGTATACTGCTTTAGTGAACTCCTGCAGATTCATGATCTGAAAGAACTAGCTGAACTGGAGCTCATCAATCATCAGGCTATGTTCAGGGTTATGAGTTTGAAGACATTCTGAGAATGTTCAAAAGAAAAACAACTTCAAATCTCTCAGGGCTATCTGTATGAGGAAAATAGATCCTTTGTTAACCCTCTAGAGAAGAAAAAAGACAAAACCAGCTGAAGAGTTGTGTTTCCTGAGCTCAAGGTGAAGCCAACTGAATCTTTAAAGAGAAAGATGGTAGCTGGAACTCATTCCTCCAAACCAATCTCAATGTCTATTATGATGAAAGACATACTAGTTGGTTATTGAAAGAAAATAGGGAGGAAAAGAAGGTGCATAATTAGATTGTTTAGTGGATTGAAGTGAGATTGCTAGATGAATCTTATATCCACTACATATACACAAGGCACTTCAGAGAGTTAAACAATAAGCTAGGTGAGGAAGACATGTACTTTTTCTTAAAATGCTAAAGATTCTGAAGATGGCCTTTGATAGAATCAAAGCTAAAAGAGAGCAGAGAAGAAAGAAGAAGACTCCCTTGCAATTGGGAACATAGTAAAGCTAGAAGTGGATGTTGATGGAACTTTGTTGATCCATAGAGATGGGTTGCCCACTGTGACAATATGGGAACCCATTTCTTGAAGAAGCTGCCTATGGAAGCCATCTACACAATGAGCCAAATGAAGATCCATGTGCTAAACAGAGAAAAGATGACTGAAGCCATGACTTTGTCAACATGATAAAGGTAATTTTGATCCCCACAGGCAGAACCACTCATCCCTCCTCAAGCTGCTCAAGACCCAGCAGAATCCTCACAACCTCATCCACCATCAAAACCTTGAAGTACATAGGCTGTATAATCCTTAGGGGGAGTATTGTTGGACCCTGAAAGATCATACATGCCAATTCAAGAGGTGGATTGATAGTTGTTCTGCTGAAATCTCCCTAAGTCAAGATCTAATGCGATGAAGAATCTGTATCATCAATAGAAAACATCTGCTACCCGCATTTGTATATGCGATGACCATAGAACAAATGTGCCTAAGTGTTTGTTCTTCCGCATTAAATGCGGATAGCCGAACTAATGCAAAGAATTATTTTGTACATCCGCATTGACAAAGGCGGATGTTCAAACAACAATGCGCAGTGTTTGTTCATCCGCATTTGTCATGCTGATGACCAACACCAATGCTGATGAACACTCAATATCCGCATTTGTCAATGCGGCTGATCACCCAAGAAGAAATGCTGACAAGATTATAACATCCGCATTAGTCAATGCGGATGTACAGAAGAGCAGATGAAGACTTTTGTACTTAGAATAGTTCTGATGTATAGGTCAAGTTAGTTTAGTCTTTTGTTCAGGCATGTGTCAGCCTATAAATAGAATAGAAAACTCGTATGTGAGTGATCGAGACTGACTGTTTTTAGACATTAGACAATCAGAATATTTTGCTTTGTAATATGTTCAAGGTGTACTGTTACTGTTCATGCTAAAAACCCTAGCATTCATTGTAACCGTTTTTCACCTTCTTAATACAAAGAGCATTTATGATATTATTTTCGCATTCAACGTTTGTGATTGGTTGATTCCGCCTTACAATCATTGACTCATCATCAATTTCGGTCCTTGTTGATTCACATCAACAGAGGAATATCATTCTCAAACCAGTCAGTGTGCTAATCTTCGAAGATTGGGGCAGAAATGATGAAGAATTGCAGGTTTTGTGAGAGTTCTTGGATGAACTCATGAATGAGAGGAGAGAGAGAGAGAGATGAAGTTGGGACTAGAAAATGCATGTATGGAAAAGAGGGGGAATGGACTGTGGTTGTAGATTTAAATGGTTCCAGGGGAGAGGTGAGTGGAGAAAGGGGAGGGTTGGCACCCAAATTAATTGGTGGGAGGGGTGTTTTCTTTTATTATTATTATTTTTTTGTAATATTATAGAAGATAAGCTTTAGTTATATATATATATATATATATATATATATATATATATATATCTATACTATATATATTCTATGCTGTAAATGTGTGTGTGTGGCAAACACATACGATTTGTTTTATTTAAAATTCTTAAATTAGTGTAGTTTTGTATTTTCTAAAATCACTTAATGATTTCTAGACTAAGGCAAGTCAGAATAGAATCTTCTAAGGCAATTAATCAAGAAATTAGCATGGAACAAAAAAAAAGGAAAAAAAAATGAAAATTTTAGATTAATTTGAGGTTTTAAAGTAGGCCTAGAAGTCGGTTGTTACATTCTCCCACCATTAGGAAATTCTTCCTGAAATTTTAGCGTCGATTCAATTCTGAATGGGTGGGCTTAAAGAGGTGCGGATACTCCTCCTTTCTCATCTCATCTTCTTGTCCCCAGGTGAACTCGGGTCCTCACCTAGAGTTCCATCTTATCTAAACCTTGGGTATAGAACTTTGTCTAAGTTTCTTTACCAACCGATTGGTAATCTCTATAGGCTCTTCCACAAGTTCAATTTGTTATTATTCTAGCTTCCTTCAGTGGTAATTCAAGGTTTTGTCCGCCAAACACTTTTTCAAGTTAGACACATGAAAAGCATCATGTATATAGCTCAACTCTTGAGGTAGCCTTAATTGATATGCTACCAGGCCAACTGTTGACAAAATTCAATGGTCCAATGTATCTTAGGCTTAGCTTGCCTTTCGTGTCAAATCTGACTGCGCCCTTCCATGGAGTGACCTTTAACATCACTCTATCACCTACTTGAAATTCTAGGGGTTTCGTCTCTTGTCTGCATATTTCTTCAGACGTTCTCTGGCTGCTCTCAGCCTTTCCTTTATCTAAAATACTTTGTTCATGGTTTCCATAATGATACTTTGTCCGATTTCTATGTTTTTCTATGTGTTTAGTTGCTGGTTTTCATGTGTTTAGGTGTTAGAACTCCAAGTTTGCTCTCGGGTTTGTGGTGTTTTGCTTGAAGGTTATTTAAGGTGAGTTCTAGATCCCCACTTTTAATTGTTTTCTACTTGTTTGGGTTTGATATGTGTACTGAAAAGAATGTTATTTACCAAACTATGTTTTTCCATGAAAATATGACTGTTTACGGAAGATGTTTGTTTGTAAAAGATCTCTATGATGTTGAATGGTTGCTTGCTATGTTTCAATTGTGTAACTGGTAGATCTATGCTAAGAATACACTTAAGATGATGTATGCAACTAGAAACTGCATAAGTTGGATCGTAAGTGTTGAACATGTTGTCAGCTATGGACAGTAACTGTTCGCTATGGACACTTGAACATTGTTAGAATTTCCATTGTGAACAATTTAAGCATTTAGACTATCCGCTGTACATACTTAAGTATGCATGCATGTCTACTGTAGAAATTTAAGTAAGCATGCATGTCCATTGTGGACATTAGTCATCCGCTGTGGATCCTTTAACTACTTTAGACTATCCACTGTGGATTATGGCTGCCCGCTGTGGACACTTATAATGTCTAATTCATCCGCTATGAACCTTAGTCATCCGCTGTAGACATACTTAGTGTTTTATTCATGTGTTGTGGACCATTAGGCATCCACTGTGGACTTGGGTCATCCGCTATGGACATTGGCTATCCTCTGTGGACGCTTAACAATTAAGTCATTCGCTGTATACCTATTTCATGCACTGTGAACACTTAGGTTTATCCTAAAATTTTGGGAATAGAAATTAAGTGAGTGGTACTTATGTTTTATTAGGAGATTATGTTTGTTTAATGTTTCTAATGTTTTATTTGCTTATGGGTTGCTGTTATGAATAAATAATATTTCATGTTATGTGATTCTAATAACCGGACATCTTAAAGTATTATTCATAAATAAGTGGTCACAAAGGAAGAAAAGAAAGATAGGAACTTAATAAATGTTACCCCCATGCCCTTATAATGAATGAAAAGCCTTGCAAGCAAAATGAATGGAGGTTCACGGACCTGGGTGTCATTTGCTCAACTGATGTGCGGCTGTTTCAGCCCAAAGGATGCATATCTAGGGTAGAATCCTTGTGATTGACCAATAATGAAGGACCTGTATTCATGAGCAGGCTTCGTGCCTAGCAGTGTCGGTCAACTGTTAGGGTTAGCTACCACTTATAAATGTGTATTGACAGAGGTTCGGCATTTGTTGCCAACCAACAATGTAGGCTCTTGCTTTGTGTAATTCTAGTAAATGAAAGAGAAAGATAATGAAAGAAAGAAAGATAATGAGTCTCTTAACGAATGGTTATGTATAATGATGGATGAACACCAAGTGAAGCTTACAAAATGTATATTTTCTATATTATCAAAACTAGAACTCACTCAGCAACACTGACTTTTTATATGCATATCAGTTTGGCAGGTAATGATGTTGCTGGGGATGGCACGAGATTGAAGCTACTTAGCAAATAAAGACTGGCATCCATGTTATGTGGAAATGATATTTTTTTCTTGTAAAACAACTAAATGATCTTTTGAAACTTGTAACAACGATGTATTTTTTGGCATAAGTTATTATTAATGCATGAAATGGTTTTTGTTTTACTATTCGTTACCATGATTTCTTACTTCAATGTATTGTAATGTGTAAAGTGCTATGCATGATGTTGGTATCAGAGCCAAAGTTTAAGAGAGTTAGGTAATTTATTTTCAAAACCTAAACTTAAACTGAAAATAGGACCAAATGGAGGGATGTCAGCCCAAGTAGCTACGTGCCATCAGGTAATTTTCATAAAGTTAACAAGTATTATGTGCATGCGCGATTTGATTTATGTGCTTAGTAGATTTGGATGCTGATGTAGTCCGGATAGGAAATGCTTGGGGAAAGAAGAGTAAAGTAAGTGGCTAATCACAACTGGCCACTATAATTAGGGACTTACTAGACTTGACATAATCTGAGCTATTACCTTGAATGACCTTGTTGGTGTTCGAATCTTGTAGGAAGTAGATTTTATGGCGGGTAGAAAATCTAGAAGGCAACCCGAGGTGGTGCTCGTGGCGGTCGTACTATTCGGCCACGTGTCGCCAGGAGCAAAGCTAAGGCTGCCGAGATGGTTCATGAGGACACAGATCTCCATAGCCACCAAGAGAGTGAAGGATCAGCTACCCTTAAATCTATGGTGAGTGAAGCTATTGCTGATGAGGTCTACAACGTCATGTAAAATGTGTTGCCTTGTGGTGTGACTGAAGTGTTGAGGGCTGTAAAGGATGGGAAAAAGCTGAGGATACGGGGAAGAAGGAGGAGAGGAAGTCAAGACAGTCCACCGGAAGGACTAGGAAGCTGAAGAAGAGCCATCTAGCCTAAATGTCGTAATTAATGATGATAATAGCAAGAAAGAGAAGGAGACTGCTAAGGGGTGCAGCTATGGGGCATTTCAAAGATGCAAACCCCCGACCTTCGACGGTAATGGAAATGCTACTGGTACTCACTGTTGGGTTCAAGAAATGGAAACAGTCCTGGACATCAGTGAATGTTGGGAGGATAAGAAGGTGAAGTTTGCCTCCCATTCTTTCATTGACTCGACACTATGCTGGTGGGACAACATTGTCCAACCCGAGGGAAAAAGATCTATCCCAAAGACGAGGTGGTCGGATTTGAAGGAGCTGGTGCTGGAGGAGTATTGTCCACATCGAGAGTTAGACAAAATTGAGAAGGAGTTCTTGCATTTGGAGGCTGGGAACATGACTCATCAAGAGTACACGTCCAAGTTCAATTAACTTGCAAGACTTTTGCCAGATCTTGTAACTCTGGTGTCTAAGACGATTAAGAGATACATGCAAGGTTTGCCAGTGGACATTAGGAGGAAGATGATAGCCACTAGACCGAGCACGTTTAGGTCAGTGGTTGATTTGGTACGGAGATTGTATGATGAGAGGGACCCGGTGTCAGTTCAGAGGAAGGTCGAGAGGAGTTGGAATAAGAATGGTAATGGGAAGAGGGTTAGGAATGACAACTATGGAATTGGGGAGCAGAAGATGAGGGTTGATGACCGTCGCCCAGAACAGAGGAAGGGGAATGACAAAGGGGGTATAAGAAGTGTGGGAAGAGTCACACGGGCGAATACAGAGTGGGGACGAATGGGTGCTTCAATGCGGGGGCGAGGGCCATTATGCTAAGGAGTGGAAGATACCGAGATGTCACCAATGCGAAGAAGTAGCCCACTTGAGCCGGGATTGCAAGAAGGGTGGAGTAGGAAGCTCAGGGACCGCGACGATAGGGGAGAAAGGGAAGAGTGAGAGCACCAAGGCGAAGACAAGGGCATTCGACATGACCCAGGAAGAAGCCAGAGTGGATCCTGAAGTAGATTTAGGTATGTTTGGTAAACTAATTGTATGCTTCTGTGCTCGTCGATTCAGGTGCTAGTAGGAGCTTTGTATCTGCTGCCTTTTGTCATGTAATGCATGGTAAGAGTAGGAAGATAGATGTGCCTTTCCAGGTAGAGACAGCAATAGGAAAATCTACCAAGGCCACTAATATGATAGACGATTGCCTTATAGAATTGGACGATCATAAGTTTCCTGCTATATTTTATGTGATGGCCCTAGGAGGTTTTGATGTAGTGTTAAGAATGGACTGGTTGGAGAGTTACGAAGCGAATATCATGTGTCAAAGGAAGATGATTCGTCTGATTGCGCCTGACAGCAGTTTGGTTACGGTTCACGGGGACAAGGAATGCATCACTCTGCGAGTGATATCTATGATCATGGCAGAAAATTTTATGAGGCGAGGGTGTGGTGCTTACCTGGCTTATGTGAAGGATGTTTCATACCCCGGACCAGGTAGGATGGGAGTCATAGACTAGCAACAACATATGGCAGTGGAAACAAACCATCATAAGAGCACAAAAGGAGAGAACATCACATGGCATTAATGTTTAAAGAAAAACCGGGCTAGAAGTAGGTCTACCACCAATACAAGTACATAATTCATCAGTACAAATTGTTTCCAACAATAACAAATGTAAATTGTTCAAATTGTTTAAAAAAAAACAAGCCAATGCCATGGGTCACGGTGCTAGTTCAAGGTCTTCTAAAACAACTAGGCTCCCATCACGGATTACCTGAAACATGCTCAAAAGAATATTATGTCAACTAAAAAGTTGGTGAATTCCAGTGCTTAAAGTTTAAAAACAAAAGGATTCAATAGAATCCAAATTTGATTTAAGAGAATCATAGTTTCATTGTTGTGGGGGGAACACTATCAACCCTGCACTCAGTCCCGGCTAGCCTCTTCAAAAGTTATGTTGTGCCGGTTAATCCCGAAGGAAGAACTGAGCCTCATACAGTGGACCATACCTGCCGGATGGTTCACCCTAGTATCTTATAAACACCTATCACATGACACAAACGACCCCGCAGGATCTCAGTGTGGTACCCTTCCCGTTCATCACGGAAGGCACCGTGTGTGGGGGATTCCCCAAGTAGATCTACCCGTATAAAACAAGCGGTTCACATAATAATTAATGATCGTGATAAAAGTAAAAGCAGGTTCTAACATTTCCACAACATATAGCATCATAATATAGCACAGAGATAGTTCAGTTTAAACAGAGCATGCTTCATCCTAAAAACAGTAGTAAAAAGGGAACACTAGAACTCACCTTAGAATCAAACAACGGTCCTTCAAGTATCAACAAGTCCAAGTCCTAGCACCCTATGGTCAAGATACAAGTAATAAGCTAATGTTCTTAGACTATTGGAAGTGTATCTAAGTGTATTTCATGGTCACACGTTCTCGTGTCTTCGTTTCTTAGAAGTTTATGTCAAAAAGTTTCCTTTTTCGGAAAGTTAGGGTTTTGATATGGATGACAAGTTATATGACTTTTATAAGTTTGTTTATATTATAATAAGTTTAATAAGAGTTTTCTAGTCATAAGATTACTGAAATTTAGCTATGTTCACGAAATTTACACTTTGGTCCCTCAAGTTTCAAAATTTACAATTTCTACCCTAAAGTTTGTTTCTTTACATTTAATGACCTTTATGACCAAGTAACAGATTTTTTGAGTTAAATATTACATTATTAATAAGTTAAACTCCCAAATTTTCCAGAATTTAAATTTGAGTTGGTAAACATATGTTTTACGTTACCGATTACGGTAAAACCAAAGGTTTTTAACGGTTAAGCATTAAATCTTATAGTTTTATGTCTTAAAAATTTAAATATTAATTTAAGGACACTTAATAAGTTTTATAATCTGACTAGAAGGTATTTTTAAGCTCATTTGGATGAAAGTCTAATTTTTAAGTTTAACCCGTTAAAACGCGTTTTTACCCGAAATCGACCGTTCGAAGTCATGTTTGACCAATTTAATCAACAAATCCGATTTAAATAAATTTATTAACTCTTTTAGAGCCTGGAGTTTTTTTTAACATGGTCATACTCTAATTTCTTTTCCTTTTAAGTCATTTTACCACCTTTCGGGTCCCCGAATATGTTCAAAATGTTTACAATCCCTACTTTTATTATTTTTCGGCCTTTGACATCACCACATACACCCAATAACATCCAGAACTTACTGAAATAATGATTCTAACTCACAGGTTTAGCATATAACCAAAGAACAAGTTGTAGAATCGTGATTTCACCATTTTCACCCATTACACACATGTAAAACGTTATAGATCATGCTTAACATTACCAATCCTTTTGTAACTTTAAAAACAGGTTATTAAGAGTTTTAAAAACCATTTATATCAGACTACAAGCGTTGGTTTGGAGGTTACAAGGCACAAAGGTTAGATGGTGCAAAAGTCACCCAAAAAGAGGGTTTTCATGGTGTAACTCGAGTTCCACCCTTAGAATGAGCAATATAACGTGTGAGGTACCTCTAGTGAAGTTAAAAGCTCCTCAAGAACAAGATTATGGCAGCAAGATTCTTCTATAACAAATAGAGTAAGGCTTTTGGTAGATAAATGAAGGAATAACACAAGACATAGCTTAGTTTGGGTGTGTTGATGCTTACACTTGAATGGTTCAAGATTTGGAGAGTTTGGAAGGACAAGATGAGCTGGAGAATCTCGAAAAAAGCCGGAAAATCTCGAACAAGGCTGGAGTATCTCGAACTTGTATGAACCGTGCACCAAAAGCTCTCAAGATGCCACTTTCTCGGTTGCTTGGGATCTGCCGATGGTGGTTTGCGGTTGATCTTCGAATATGAGGCTGAAATGGAGAGGATTTGTGTTGTGGTGTGTGTGTTTTCTGTTGGTGAACCGAGAGAGAAGAGGGAGAGAATGAGGGTGTGTGGGTCTTGCATGAAATGGGATGGTGGAGGAGGGTGGTGGTGTCTAGTGGAGGAAATGGGAGGGGATTGGTGGTCAAGGGGGCGGCCGAGTTTGGCTTTTAGTGGGGTATTTGATTTAAATTTAAGTGGTAATTGTTATTATGTAGTATTATTTTGTTGTGTAGTATTTAAGTGGTAATTCTAGTTAGTTGTTTAAGTATTAAGTATGTATATGTATATGTTAAACCGTGAATTATGTGTGTATGCACACATTTTAATTGTTTCAACTATAATTCAATTGCCAGGGTGACAAATTGACTTTCCCGGAACACGAAGTTATTCTATGCTAAGGCTAGATTTGACTAAATCATACAAAATGGCACTTGAAACAATAAAATGACAATAGAAGTAGTAGCAATAATATCACTAATAATAATAATAAAATAATAATAATAATAATAATAATAATAATAATAATAATAATGATATTACATTAATATTAGTTGTATGGATAATGATGCAGGAGGTTAAAGGTTAGAATTATGACCTGGAGGTCGGTTGTTACATTCTCCCACCGTTTAGGAAATTTCGTCCCGAAATTTTTAGCTTCGATAAACTCCAGAACGAGTGGGTTTGAAGAGATGTGGATAATTCTTTCTCATCTCATCTTTACGCTCCCAAGTGAATTCAGGTCCTCGCCTGGAATTCCATCTTACCTTGACCTTGGGTATGCGACTTCGCCTGAGTTTCTTGACCAACCGGTCAGTGATCTCTACAGGCTCTTCCACGAAGTTCAGCTTACTATTAATCCATGCCTCCTTCAAAGGTAACTCCATGGTCTTGTCTACCATGCACTTCTTCAAGTTTAACCCATGGAAGGTGTCATGTATGTAACTTAACTCTTGAGGTAGCTTTAATTTATACGCCACGGGGCCAATTCTTGCTAGTATCTCAAATGGTCCAATGAGGCTGCTTTAAACGCTCCTTGATTTTAAATATTTTGTCGGTGGTCTCCATCACGATGTTGGGTCCCATTACCTGGCTATCACCAATCTCGTTCCAACTCAATGGTGATAAGCATTTCCTACCATATAGGGCCTCATAAGGAGCTACCTTAATACTTGCGTGGTAACTATTACTGTAGGAGAACTCCACTAGAGGAAGATGGTTGTCCTAGTTCCCACCAAAGTCAATCACGCAAGCCCTTAGAATATCTTCCAAGGTTTGGATGGTTCTTTCACTCTGACCGTCAGTTTGTGGGTGGTATGCAGTGCTTAAATCAAGACGGGTTCCTAGAGCCTGCTGGAGTGATTTACAAAAATGAGAAGTAAAACGACTATCACGGTCGGAGATGATTGATAGTGGCACCCCATGCCCGGTTACTATTTCATCGATGTACAGTTGGGCCAGCTTTGTCAGGTCGTAGTCTTCTCGAATCAGCAAGAAGTGAGCTGATTTAGTTAACCGATCCACTATTACCCAGATAGCATCATGACCTCTGAAAGTTCTGGGTAACTTTGTAACAAAATCCATTGTGACGTTATCCCATTTCCATTTTGGAATTTCGGGCTGTTGTAACGTCCCTAACGGTTTTTGATTTTCAGCCTTTACCATGGCGCACGTCAGACACTTCCCAACATAAATGGCGATTGATTCTTGATTCCAAGCCACCAGAAAAGTGCCTTTAGATCTTGGTACATTTTGTCGCTTCCGGGGTTAACCGAGTACCTAGATTTGTGAGCTTCGTCTAGGATCACCTCTCTAATTCCCCCGCCCTCGTACTTTGGTACCCACTTTCTCCCTTCATGTTTATATATACCATCGTTACTCATCTCAAATCGCTTCTCCATTCTTGTTAACGATTCCTCTGCTAAGTTATCTTCCTTTAGCGCTTCGCCTTGTGCTTCTTTTAGTTTCGCGATGAGGTTAGTATACATGCTCATCCTTAATGCACGGACACGGAGGGGTTTTTCTCTTTCTTTCCTGCTCAAGGCATTTGCCACTACATTGGCCTTGCCGGGATGGTAGCGAATCTCGCATTCATAATCATTCAGTAGCTCAACCCATCTTCTCTGACGCATGTTTAGCATCTTCTGGTCAAGAATGTGTTGCAAACTTCTATGGTCAGTGTAGATAATGCACTTTGTGCCATAGAGATAATGCCTCCACATTTTGAGTGCAAACACCACGGCACCCAATTCTAGACCATGCGTTGTGTAGTTCTTCTCATGATCGTTCAGCAGTCTTGATGCATAGCAATTACCTTGTTGCGCTGCATTAGCACGCCTCCTAGTCCCTGACGCGAGGCGTCACAATAGACCATGAAATCTTCAACTCCTTCTTGGAGGGCGAGGATAGGTGCACTACATAGTTTTTCCTTGAGTGTTTCGAATGCTTCATTCTGCTCTTGTTCCCACACAAAAGCTGCATTCTTCTTAGTCAAGGCAGTAACGGTTGCACAGTACGCTAGAAGTCCTTGATAAACCTCTGTAGTATCCGACCAATCCAAGGAACTGCCTTATCTAGGTAGGAGTTTCCGGAATTTTCCAGTTCTTAATAGCCTCCATCTTTGAAGGGTCCACTTGAATCCCATCTTTATTTACGACATGTCCTAGAAATTGAATCTCTCTCTAAAATTCGCATTTGGAGAACTTGGCATACAGTTGCTCATTCTTGAGCAACTCGAAAATCAGCCTAAGGTACTTCTCATGCTCTTCCTTACTATGAGAGTAGATCAGGATGTCGTCGATAAACACGATCAACATTTGTCTAGATATGGGCGGCACACTAGGTTCATGAGATCCATAAATGCCGCTGGTGCTTTACTCAGTCCAAAGGGCATGACCAAGTACTCATAATGTCCATATCTAGTTCTAAAGGTTGTTTTGGGTATGTCTTCCTCTCTTATCTTTAGTTGATGGTACCCTGATCTTAAATCTACTTTGGAAAAATAGCTTGCCCCCTACAGTTGATCGAATAGGTCATTGATTCTCGGAAGAGGGTAACGATTCTTTATTGTCAGCTTGTTTAGTTCCCGGTAATCAATACACATACGTAGGGTCTTATCCTTCTTCTTCACGAATAGTACTGGGGCACCCCATGGGGAAACACTCGGTCGTATAAACCCCTTGTTGAGTAGCTCTTAGATTTGTAGCATTAGTTCTTTCATCTCGGGAGGGGCAAGTAGGTACGGTGCCTTGGCTACTGGTGCAGCACGAGGCAATAGATCTATTTGGAACTCAACCTGACGAGTCAGAGGGAGTCCCGGTAGGTCGTTAGGAAATACTTCTGGATATTCAGAAACCACTGGTATATCCTCAATCTTCATTTCCTCTTTGGCTTTCATTACGTAGACTATGAAAGTTGGGCATCCCTTCATAAGACTCTTGGTAGCCTTTAGATGGGATATCATAGGATATAGCATGTTACTTCTTTCACCCTGGACAACTAGCACCTTTCCATCGCTTAAAGGTATCTTAAGTAGGCGTTCATCACACATGATTTCGACTCTATGCCTAGCCAGCCAATCCATACCAACAACCACATCAAATCGTCCTAGCTTAATAGGCATCAAATTTATCTTATATGTACTTCCTTCTAGATTCATTAAGCAATCTTTGATGACTTCATTAATTTCTAAGATGTTACCGTCAGCTAATTCTACGGTAAACTTTTAGTCAGGACACATGCACTCAAGTCAATCAAAGGCCTAAAAGTACTAGAGACAAAACTAGCAGTTGCTCCAGTATCAAATAGAATGGTAGCAAGATGGTTGTTTATAAGGAACATACCATTGACCACATCAGGTTCCTTACAAGCACTGGCTGGATCCATCACTAAATCTCATCCCTTGGGCTTGTTGGATCTGGCGTCCTTATCTCTTCCCAGCTTAGGACACTTATTCCTCATGTGCCATGGATCTCCATACTCGTAGCATTGTTTACTTGGCACATACGTACAATCCTTAATTAAATGACCTGGTCATTTGCATCGGAAGCAAGGCATCGGGCTGCACCCCCTTGATGATGCAGTTTGCAGTTGTTGCAGAATAGGCTTGTACCCGAGTATAGCTTTCGAGTCCTTCCACCCTGGTCATCGTGCCTCATACCTTCAAAACCCTTTTTGCTTGACCCAATACTGCTACTAATTGCTTTCTTCACATCAAACCATTTTCTCTTCTCACCCATCGACTTCCTCTTTTCATCAGCCCTGGTTTGTTCAGTCCATCCAACCCTGACTAAATCATCAGTCAAACTATTGGTGAAGTCAACTGCAGCTTGAAAGGTTGAGGGCCTGGAGGATCGAACCATACCCCTGACTCTAGGATGTAGTCCCCAAATGAAACGTGCTACGCCTTTGGATTTCGATGTCACCAGGTGTGGCACTAGTCGAGATAGGGCTAAGAAGCGGTTGATGTACTCAGTGTAGTTAGGACCTTTCATTTCTAGGCTCAGGAATTCAGACTCCAGTTTCTCCAGTTGATTGATTAGGCAGTATTTGTTGGTTATCAACTCCCTGAATTTGGTCCAACTCATTCGGTTAGCAGCGTTTCTTCCCCGGGGCTGAGTAATAGTCTTCCACCATTCCAGTGCCGATCCCTTGAGTGATTGGGAAGCAAACCTCACCATGTGTTCCATCTTACATTCGCTGATATCTAAGACGGCTTCCATTTCATCAATCCATCGGTACGTCTCTAGCGCACTCTTGGTACCATAGGAATCCTTTGGCTTGCATGCCATGAAGGTTTTGTAGGAGCATCCATTCCTTAATGCTTCAGCTTCCTCATTGTTGCCTTCATCATTCCCGAATCCATCATTACCACGGGGGTTGCTCCGGTCCGCATTGATCTGAGCGATGATGGTCGGAATGGCGTTAGCAATTTGTTGTGCTACGAGGTTGGAAATTCTCTCATCATTCCCCTGATTAGCATTCACTCCACGAGGAGTTCCTGGTAGAGTAGGGGGTTAGTTTCTGGTCTGTCTAGCTCCCTCACGACGACCTCTAGTAGCTCCTTGTCTTCCAATACGGGTTCCTTGTCTGGTCGGCATTCTGGTAGCATCACAGATAAATTAGTTTAGCATCTCATAATTGGTTTCAATTAGCCCATGCATCACTTATCCTAATATACCGCGTTCTAATAGGAGGGAGTGTAATATACACACCACTAAATACCTCTAAATATGTTCCATTAAATTAATTTAGGACAATTCACTCAGAATGGACACAAGTCAAAATTCCCAACGCATAACATGACACATTGCAAATCAATACAAATTACCCTGCGAAATTTAGCATCAATAGAAATAGTTTCATAGATAGATTGGGTTAATAGTATCAACAAAACATAACTGGATCAGAGTATAAGTTGGAAGGTACCATCACCCCCATAATAAATAATAATAGTATCTGATAATAATAAAAATTGTTTCCTTCAACTGTCTAAATGACAGACAACCCCACTTCTTCTCTATGCTCTTACATCCACTTCTTCTTTAGCCACCCTAGCCACCCTGATTTCTTCTTCTTTTGCTCTTGCTCCAACCGCTGGACCCCATACGAAGCCATCATGGCCTGAAACTGAGCAGACTGAGAGGTCCGAGTGGCGTGCTGGAGTGTCAGCTCGTGACTACGAACGGTCTTCAAAATCTCATCTAGTGCAACATCAGAGGGACCTACGTTGCTTTCCCGGTGGCTAGACTGGGAGTACCGGTCACCAGCTAGCACTCACTTGGGCCATCATAAAGGAGACTGAGGGTCCTGGCCTAGTACTTTTGCATGGATGGGTGATAACACGTGCACCCCTATCCCCGATAGGTGGGATAGGTGAGTGGGTAGGAGCTGCGACATGTGGTGAATGGGAGCGCTTTCGGCTCCTTGAGGGGGATGTCAAGGAAGAGTCCTCCGATGGCTCAGTGTCGTCAGATGTAACGGATATCCAGCCCGGATGTCCGCATCTCCTCAGGTATTCTTCATATTCCATTTGCGGCGTCGCCTTCTTGTGGCTCCCAGCTAGTGTAGTATCATAAGTTGGGTACGCAGGTGCCTTCCCTTTGTCGGCCATAGCTTTGATGTCTTGTAAGAAATATCATGAGTAATTTGGTTTCTCATAGCTCATGATTGTAATAATAATAATACTTATAGTAGTAGTGATGGCAATAGTATCAGATATCCCAACAGTATCAATAACCAGGGGTATCAGTAATCAATAGTATCAGGAAATCAGGAGTCTCTTCAAATAATAACAAGTAAAGTAGTTCATTTTAAGAAAACCTTTAGACCACTCAAAGAAAATTTCAGGAATCATAATTTTAAAACAAAAGGTCCAATAATTACCTAAAGGTCCATGCTGGAATTTAAGCGTTCGGTAAATTCATGATTACGTTGATCAAGTGTAATCATCAATTTACCTAACCCGATCATCCAAGCACTTTCCTATAAGGACGATCCTAAGGTATCAAGGTTGTAGCCTAGGGTCTACTATGGTATACCCGACTTCTCTACAACCTTTGGATCTGATACCAATCTGTCACACCCCGGGCCCAAGTAGGGTGGGACGTCACAGACTAGCAACAACATATGGCAACGGAAACAAACCATCATAAGAGCACAAAAGGAGAGAACATCACATGGCATTAATGTTTAAAGAAAAACCAGGCTAGAAGTAGGTCTAGCCACCAATACAAGTACATAATTCATCAGTACAAATTGTTTCCAACAATAACAAATGTAAATTGTTCAAATTGTTTTAAAAACAAAACAAGCCAATGCCATGGGTCGCGGTGCTACGTCAAGGTCTTCTACAACAGCTAGGCTCCCATCACGGATTTCCTGAAACATGCTCAAAAGAAAATTGTGTCAATTAAAAAGTTGGTGAATTCTAGTGCTTAAAGTTTAAAAACAAAAGGATTCAATAGAATCCACATTTGATTTAAAAGAGTCATAGTTTCATTGTTGTGGGGGGATCACAATCAACCCTGCACCCAGTCCCGGATTCCCTCTTCAAAAGTTATGATGTGCCAGTTAATCCGAAGGAAGAACTGAGCCTCATACAGTGGACCATACCTACCAGATGGTTCACCCTAGTATCTTATAAACACCTATCACATGACACAAACGACCCCGCAGGATCTCAGTGTGGTACCCTTCCCGTTCATCACGGAAGGCACTGTGTGTGGGGGATTCCCCAAGTAGATCTACCCATATAAAACAAGCGGTTCACATAAGAATTAATGATCGTGATAAAAGTAAAAGCAGGTTCTAACATTTCCACAACATATAGCATCATAATATAGCACAGAAATAGTTCAGTTTAAACAGAGCATGCTTCATCCTAAAACAGTAGTAAAAAGGGAACACTAGAACTCACCTTAGAATCAAACAAAGGTCCTTCAAGTATCAACAAGTCCAAGTCCTAGCACCCTATGATCAAGATACAAGTAATAAGCTAATTTTCTTAGACTATTGGAAGTGTATCTAAGTGTATTTCATGG
Source organism: Flaveria sonorensis (assembly GCA_025506505.1). Taxonomy (NCBI): domain Eukaryota; kingdom Viridiplantae; phylum Streptophyta; class Magnoliopsida; order Asterales; family Asteraceae; genus Flaveria; species Flaveria sonorensis. The sequence continues at coordinate 32,785,517 of CM046438.1, read as the reverse complement.
TCACACGTTCTTGTGGCTTCGTTTCTTAGAAGTTTATGTCAAAAAGTTTCTTTTTCGGAAAGTTAGGGTTTTGATATATGGATGACAAGTTATATGACTTTTATAAGTTTGTTTATATTATAATAAGTTTAATAAGAGTTTTCTAGTCATAAGATTACTGAAATTTAGCTATATTTACTAAATTTACACTTTGGTCCCTCAAGTTTCAAAATTTACAATTTCTACCCTAAAGTTTGTTTGTTTACATTTAATGACCTTTATGACCAAATAACAGATTTTTGGAGTTAATTATTACATTATTAATAAGTTAAACTCCCAAATTTTCTAGATTTTAAATTTGAGTTGGTAAACATATGTTTTACGTTACCGGTTACGGTAAAACCGAATGTTTTTAACGGTTAAGCATTAAATCTTATAGTTTTATGTCTTAAAAAATTAAATATTATTTTAAGGACTTTTAATAAGTTTTATAATCTGACTATAATGTATTTTAAGCTCATTTGGTTGAAAGTCTAATTTTTAAGTTTAACCCGTTAAAACGCGTTTTTACCGGAAATCGACCGTTCGAAGTCAAGTTTGACCAATTTAATCAACAAATACGATTTAAATAACTTTATTAGCTCTTTTAGATCCTGGAATTCTTTTTAACATGGTCATACTCTATTTTCTCTTACTTTTAAGTCATTTTACCACCTTTCGGGTCCCCGAATATGTTCAAAATGTTTTCAATCCCTACTTTTATTATTTTTCGGCCTTTGACATCACCTCATACACCCAATAACATCCAGAACTTACTGAAATAATGATTCTAACTCACAGGTTTAGCATATAACCAAAGAACAAGTTGTAGAATCGTGATTTCACCATTTTCACCTATTACACACATGTAAAACGTTATAGATCATGCTTAAACATTACCAAATCCTTTTGTAACTTTAAATACAGGTTATTAAGAGTTTTATAAACCATTTATAATCAGATTACAAGCGTTGGTTTGGAGGTTACAAGGCACAAAGGTTAGATGGTGCAAAAGTCACCCAAAAGAGGGTTTTCATGGTGTAACTCGAGTTCCACCCTTAGAATGAGCAATATAACGTGTGAGGTACCTCTAGTGAAGTTAAAAGCTCCTCAAGAACAAGATTATGGCAGCAAGATTCTTCTATAACAAATAGAGTAAGGCTTTTGGTAGATAAATGAAGGAATAACACAAGACATAGCTTAGTTTGGGTGTGTTGATGCTTACACTTGAATGGTTCAAGATTTGGAGAGTTTGGAAGGACAAGATGAGCTGGAGAATCTCGAATAAAGCCTGGAAAATCTCGAACAAGGCTGGAGTATCTCGAACTTGTATGAACCGTGCACCAAAAGCTCTCAAGATGCCACTTTCTCGGTTGCTTGGGATCGGCCGATGGTGGTTTGCGGTTGATCTTCGAATATGAGGCTGAAATGGAGAGGATTTGTGGTGTGGTGTGCGTGTTTTCTGATGGTGAATCGAGAGAGAAGTGGGAGAGAATGAGGGTGTATGGGTTCCTTGCATGAAATGGGAGTGGAGGAGAGGGTGGTGGTGTCTAGTGGAGGAAATGGGAGGGGATTGGTGGTCAAGGGGCGGCCGAGTTTGGCTTTTAGTGGGGTATTTGATTTAAATTTAAATGGTAATTGTTATTATATAGTATTATTTTGTTGTGTAGTATTTTAAGTGGTAATTCTAGTTAGTTGTGTAAGTATTAAGTATGTATATGTATATGTTAAACCGTGAATTATGTGTGTATGCACACATTTTAATTGTTTCAATTAAATTCAATTGAAAGGGTGACAAATTGACTTTCCCGGAACACGAAGTTATTCTATGCTAAGGCTAGATTTGACTAAATCATACAAAATGGCACATGAAAGAGTAAAATGACAATAGAAGCAGTAGCAATAATATCACTAATAATAATAATAATAATAATAATATTAAATTAATATTAATTGTATTGATAATGATGCTGGAGGTTAAAGGTTAGAATTATGACATGGAGGTCGGTTGTTATAGATATGGATGCTATCATGCCTCAACTATCAGACATGCTGGTAGTATGCAATTTCCCTAATTTGTTTCCTGAAGACCTGCGGGGTCCCACCCGATAGAGAAATCGAGTTTTAGATTGACTTGATACTAGGAGCACTACCCGTCACCAAGGCACCATACCGGTTGGCTCCATCTTAAATCAAAGAGTTGATGATGCAACTACAAGATCTTTTGGATAAGGGCTTTATTCGGCCGAGTATATCTGCATGGGGTGGTCCAATTTTATTTGTGAAGAAGAAAGAAGGTAGTATGAGGATGTGCATCGGCTACCGTGAGCTGAATAACTTGACTGTGAGGATCCGGTATCCGTTACCAAGGATTGATGACTTTATTGATCAGATCCAGGGTGCTAGTTGGTTCTCCAGGATAGACCTTCAATCGGGGTATCATCAACTGAAGGTGAAGGTGTGAATCCGAGAATCGCAATCAGGAATTATCAGTGTTAGATTAGTTTCAAATTAATGATCGCGGAATTATCATTAATTGTTGTTTAATTGATCAATAAATAAATATCGATGCCAGAGAAAATAAACAATAAATGATCAAATGATATCAACAATATGCAAAGAACAATGATTTGAATCAAACGTAATTCATTAAAACCGATTAATGATTACAAAGAGTCAAATAATAATTGCTAACAAAATTCTATGCAATGATTGTGTTTATGATTTATGGTGAGTTGATGTGACGGCTGCTAGGGTTTGTGTTGATCGTGTGAAACCGACGTGATGGTATGTTTGTCGCCTTTTTTCTGTGTATTTGATATGAAACCTAGAAGTCATATTTATAGACACGCGTGTTTCTATTAAGGAAATAACAAATCTCTTGGAGTCTGTGATTGACTTGTTGACTTGTTGACTAGAAACACTTGTATGATTTACGTGTCTGGTTCTTCCGTAGTTACTTTGTTCTTCCGCAGCTACTTGGTCTTTCGTAGCTACTTGGTCTTTTGTAGCTACTTGGTCTTCCGCAGCTACTTTGTGTGTTCAGTGAATATCCATATTCATCCGTAGAAGATCTGATGAATGTCTTGTAAGAAAGATATCTACAGAAGAACAAAAATGTTCATCCGTAGATGTTTTTCACACTTAGTTTCACAAATTGACTAAGTATAATGTTTGTATCTGTAATCATACACATAAATCAACTCACAAATGGGTTAACCTATATATATACATAATGAATTACAAATATTCATTACATGAATTGATTAAAGTTCTGAGCCTATTCAAAATGATCTAGACCTATTATTCCTAGATCTAACAATACTCCCCCTTAGGCTTTGAAACTTGTAATCAGTTCTTCAAAACTGAAAGCTCTTTCACTCTTGCTATAATTTTGTTATAAAAGTATGAGACAGCAGTCTTCTGATCATCATACTTGTAGTTGATCTTCATTTTGTTGATCTTTTGTAATGTTTCAAAACTGAGACCCGGAACATCTTCTTCAGTTGTAAGAGTTTCCAAAACATTATTGTTGTGGACTATCTCTAACTCATCTTGCTTTGAGATCCTCAGCTCACTCACTTCCTTGATGTTTGATCCTCTCAAAATCCCTGCCTCATATCTTCTTCTCTTGTAAGCCTTGGCATGCAGTTTATTAATGACTTGAATCATATGAACATGTAGGCATAGATCATTCTGAGCTCTTTCATCAGTCAGCTTTGGAAAGAATTTGTCATGTAAGTATGAAGTGTAGCTGGGATGGAGTAGCTTGATTTCCACTGGATCAAAGATCCTGATTCGATCAGCTCTTTTGTTCTCTGCATTCCTCAGCAGCACCAACTCTTTTGTTTTCTCAACATATCCCTATTCAGTTATGGGTAATATATATTAATTACTATCAAAGCTTTTAGTAGTTGCTTCCTTCCTGTTTTGGTATCCAACCCTCTTTAGAAACTCATCATCTACCAATGTAGAGGAGTTGGATTTTGATCTTTTCATTCTCTCTATTCTTCTTTTGTGCTCATCATCCTCTCTCCTAGCTTCTTTTAGCACATCATCTCTGAATTTTGTCTTTAACTTAACCACAAATACAGAGAAGTCTTTTCCTCTTGGGTGAATTAGGTACTTAGTCATGATTAGGCTTTGTAGATCTTTGATGTCGCATTCAGGCATGCATAGGACTTGTTCTAAATCATGAAAGTATTGCACCCTTCCAGATGATCTCTTTATGACTGCACAATCCCACTCTTGATCATATTTCCAGGGTATAATCCTATTATCTTCCATAGAGTTGGGAGTTATGAGGTGATCAAACAACTCTATCAAGGTAGACTTCTGTTCAGTTATTTCTCTGACTGTTGTTCCAAGTGGCCATACTTTGCTAGGTATCACTTCTCTTGGTTCTCTAATCAGTTTATCTTTCCCTTTATGCTGGTCTTTACTTTCAACAGTGACAGGCTCAGCAGGGACTTTGTTGTGATGCTCAGCAACTGGATTTGGAGCTTCAGTCCGGAATTTCACACCAGTTTCAAGCTCAACTTTCATTACATGCCCCATCATCCTTCTAAGCTCTCCCACTGATCATCATTTCAGCTCATGTATCTTGTAGTTATGAATTTGTAACCAACAAGTCATATTGTATTTGTTTAGCTTTGCTGTATCATAATGGCCTAGTTCTTTCTTTATTCTCTGAATTGATTGGAAGGTTGTAAATGTTTCATAATCAAAATCTGGAATCATGAAGCTTGCTAGTTCAAATTCCTTCAGTGCTTCCTTCATTTTTGTCATGTTCATTCTCTCAACAATGTCATACGGAAACCCATGATTGATCAGGGTCATAAACATAGTTGATTCAGGCCTTTCTTCTAATATGTCTTTGATGGACAGTAGGTCATCAGCCTTTGATTCTTTTTGTTCTTTGGGAGACTTATCTTAAGTAAGCTCATCCCATTCAGCATCACTCTCAGTTTCAGCATGAGACTTAGTCTTTAAATTGGAAACATCCACTAAAGAAGTATGCTCTGGAGTTGTAGGCCTTGATCTTTTTGGTGAATCTTCAACATTAATCACCTCTTTCTCTACATACCCCAAATACTTCCTCTTTCTTAAGTACTGAATGATTTGCTTTGAAGCTTCAGTAGATTCTTTTATTTTTGTTGATGGAGCAGCATTTGATTCAAGTGCAAAAATTTTCATCTTCAGCTCATCAATTAGTTCATCTTTCCTTTTCAACAAAATAGACTGAGCAGTGATAGAGTTGTTTGCTTGTTCAACTTCCAACATGAACTTCTCTTTTTCAGTCTTCTCATGCTTCACAGAGTCTTTAAGTTCTTCAACCAGCTCATTCAATGCATCAATTACTTCATTGTTGGTTTGAGCATCTTCTCTTAATCTGATCAGTCTTGATTCTTGTTTGTTCATCAGCTCCTCCTTTTCTTTTAACATTCCTTTGAGCTCTCTAATTCTTTCTAACCTTTTGTTTGATTTGATAATAAGTTTGTTATACTCAGCAACCAGATAACTTTTGCTTACATCTATATCATCATCTTCCAGGTCATCTTCATGATAGGCTATAACATCAACATAGTTAGCTTCTTCTTCACCTTCTTGATGTTGTCCAGCAATCTCAACCTAACTTTTGCCTACAGCAGGAGCTATACTTGCTGAGCTTAAAATACACTCAACTGCTTGATCTATTTTCTCTTGATTAGGTTGTTGTTGTTGTTAAGGATCAATGATTGGAGATATTGGTTCAGTTTGGTTAGACATGATAGGGGTTTGTGTGTTGGTGATTGTGAGAGGAATGGTACTTGCCTGAGATACTAACTCAGTCTCACCAGTGTGTACTGAGTTTTGAGATTGAGTAACTGAGATGGGTTCTGTATGAGTACTCTCAGGTGATAGATTTTGTGGATTTAGAGGTTGTTGATGAATGGGTGATTGAGGGTAATTTGGAGAGATTGGTTGGGTGTGTTGACTGGCTGGAGATTGGATTTGTGTAGATTGATGATGGTGGTGTATGGGAGATTGAGGAGTGGAATGTTGAGTTAAGTCTTGCTCAACATCAGTAGATTGACTATCTTGCTGATCTTCCCATATCAGTTCTGGTGGAATGTTGGCATTAGCATCTGCCACATGTGCAAACATTGGCATATCTTCACCTTCATATTTTCCACTGATCTTATTCAGTACAGATCTCCCTAGATGTGCTTGAACAAACACATCACCTTCTCTTGCTATCCCAGGCAATTCACCATTAATGATTAGTTGCATAAACCTTGGATACATGTACATCTTATCAGCCTTTTGCACTTTGATGTGATCACACGGACAACTGAAAATGTCTTTGAGTAGTTGTATGTCCTTCCCTCAATATGGCCAATAATGCCAGATGAAATGTGCCTTGAGAATCTATCAAGCCTAGACTTCTTGTTGGAGATGCACTTTAAATATGTGTGACATAAGAATCTATATGGCTTGCACAATCTCCCTTTCTTTATCTCACCCTTGTCAAAGTCACCATCATATCCCATCAGATAGAACACTTTCTCTATGTACTCATTCTAAAAAACATCCGGGTGATCAACTTCTTGTTCTCCCAGCTCAAGTGCCCTTCTGATAGTTTGTTCATCAACTCTCATCCTTTCATTCTTGATTTCAGCAACTATCATCTCAGATTCTCCAACTTGCTCTATTCAAGCTGAATTCCAGAAATTAATGATGTGTACTTGATGAATCACAGGCTCTGCTGATAAAGCATAGAAAAGCCTGGATCGTCATAAGTATCTGATGATATCTCGACATCCTTCTGCTACAGGGTCATCAAGATTTAAGAATGCACATACATTATGCTCTCTTGCAAAATGATTAGCCATCTGTTCATAAGAATGAAGAAAATTATGTTAGAGCAAAATCATCACACTTAAGAATAAGAAGAGTTTAGACACAGAAACGATGAATCAATTAGTTCATAATTTTGGATTATGATATATTTTACCTTTATATTATTGAACTTGTAGTAAACAGAGATCAAGAATCAAGCAATGTTTAAAGGTTATTGGTAATTTTGAATATTGTCGGACGGGGGTTTATCTGAATGTTTTTCTAGGTTGAAAAAGATGTTATGAAAAAGTGAATGGAATTGACAAGTCAAAAACATCATTTATACTCCCTCGGATATATTAGTTTCATTTATTAAATGAGCTAGGACCCCCTATCCTTATTACCAATTTTATTGTTTTCGCTGATTTTAGTTCTTCCGTAGATCATCTACGGATGACTTAGAATTAAAAACTAATTTTTGATGAAGTATGATTTGAATTTTCATAGATTGCCAGTCTATGGAACTATTATACTTTTAAATACTACCACATCCGTAGGTTACCAATCTACGGATGGTCAATCCACCTGTGAATCCGAGAATCGCAATCAGGAATTATCAGTGTTAGATTGGTTTCGAATTAATGATCGCGGAATTATCATTAATCGTTGTTTATTAGATCAATAAATAAATATCGATGCCAGAGAAAATAAACAATAAATGACCAAACGATATCAACAATATGCAAAGACCAATGATTTGAATCAAACATAATTCATTAAAACCGATTAATGATTACAAAGAGTCAAATAATAATTGCTAACAAAATTCTATGCAATGATTGTGTTTATGATTTATGGTGTGTTGATGTGACGGCTGCTAGGGTTTGTGTTGATCATGTGAAAACGATGTGATGGTATGTTTGTCGCCATTTTTCTATGTATTTGATATGAAACCTAGAACTCATATTTATAGACACGCGTGTTTCTATTAAGAAAACAACAAATCTCTTGGAGTCTGTGATTGACTTGTAGACTTGTTGACTAGAAACACTTGTATGATTTACGTGTCTGGTTCTTCCGTAGTTACTTTGTTTTTCCGCAGCTACTTGGTCTTCCGCAGCTATTGGTCTTCCGCAGCTACTTTGTGTGTTCAGTAAATATCCATATTCATCCGTAGAAGATCTGATGAATGTCTTGTAAGAAAGATATCTACGGAAGAACAAAAATGTTCATCCGTAGATGTTTTTCACACTTAGTCAATTTCACAAAATGACTAAGTATAATGTTTGTACCTGTAGTCATACATATAAATCAACGCACATATGGGTTAACCTATATATATACATAATGAATTACAAATATTCATTACATGAATTGATTAAAGTTCTGAGCCTATACAAAATGATCTAGACCTATTATTCCAAGATATAACAGAAGGAACAGGATATCCCTAAGACAGCCTTTCGTACGTGTTATGGGCACTACGAGATTCTTATGATGTCATTTGGTTTAACCAATGCGCCAGCTGCTTTTACAAATTTGACGAATCAAGTGTGTTGACCTATGCTTGATAAATCAGTGATCGTGTTTATTTATGACATCCTAATTTATTCGAAGAGTGAAGAAGAGCATGCTAGTCATATTTGCGAGGTGTTAGAGACACTTAGAAATTAGAAATTGTATGCAAAGTTCTCTAAGTGTGCGTTTTGGCTACGAGATGTTCAATTTCTCGGCCATGTGATTAACCCCGAAGGAATAATGGTGGACCCTATAAAGGTCAAAGCTATAATGCAATGGGAATCCCCAAGGATGCCATCCGAGATTTGTAGTTTCCTGGGTTTGGCAGGTTACTACAGAAGATTTATTCAAGACTTGTCTAAGGTGGCAACCCCGTTGACTAAGGTCACTTTCAAGGATGTGAAGTTTGAATGGGGTTCCGATCGGTTCAAAAGGATCGAATCTGTGATGATTTAGTGATGCAATGATCAATTCAAACATAAAATAATCAAACACATGCAATTACATAAAAAAAACCATAGATTTCATTGATAGCAAATGCACGGATACAATGTGTAGGGTTACAGTTTGTTCAACTATTCTAACTGTTTCTTAGATCTAAGATGTCTAAGATCTAATCTCTCTCTCGTCTAGATGTCTAGATTCTTTAATCTACCCTGCACATACATAAATTATCATATTTATACTATCAAGAAACAAAGGAATATATATTTACAAATAAGTCCCTATACTATGACAAAAAAACATACAAAGACAAAATGCTAACTTCTAGAGTCTAACAATACTCCCCCTAAGATTACATTTGTCTTCAGTCTTCAGTTAATCTTCAGGCTTCAAAATAATCTTCTGGTTCTTCCTTTATCTTGAACATCGGCTTCTCTTTGTATATTTCTTGTTCCTTTAATGCTTTAGCAATTGCTGATTTGAATTTACCTGCAAGAATTCCTTGTTTAGGCTTTGACGTGTTTGTCTTTATCTCCATCTTGTTCATAATTTCTAGAGTCTCTTTAGATAATCCTGTAATGTCAACATTAGCATAAAATTCAAGAGGTTTGGGATAATCCTTTGAGTAAATCTCCAGTACTCATTTGCTTGATATCCGCATAAAATCAATTGACTTGATATCCTTCTTTACAATCTTTGCATAGGCTAATGCTTTCCTTATAGATATTCTTTCCATGGCTACATCCATAACCTTGATAATCGACATAAAGTATTTACGATCATTCTCAGCCACTTCAGGTGATACCCGATCAAACTTCTGAATTGACAAAAATGAGATGTAACTTGGATGTAGAAGTTTTAATTCAAACACTCCAAACAATGAAATCATATCAAGATCCCAGTAGTCTAGGTTCTGAACTAACTTCAACTCGAATGTGTCAGAACTATAAAAACCATCTCAAATTGGTTTTGTCGTTTGCGTTCCATCGATTACCTTCAGGCCAGGATTAGTAACCTTCTCAAAGAATTGTTCACTGTATGCATCTAAGAACTTTTCTCCTTCTTCACCTTTTTCACCACTTTTTCACTTACTTTTCAATGACTTATAGTATTCCTTATCTTCTTGATCAAATCTCATTTTAAGAAATGATTCCATACTTGACATACCTCGATTCAACAATTTAACAAAATTTTCACCTCTATTTGCATTTGATGGATTAATCAACTTCAACTTGTTTAATTCTTTTAGATCTTGCACTGGAAGAGCAATAATTCTAGTGTAAAAGTGATACACATCGCAAATAGCATTTACGTGCTTAATCAAAAATGCATCAAATAAATCATCATACTTCCATGCCATGATCTTCACATTCTTGGTATTATCAGGAACAATCATTGCATTTAGCAGTTCAGAGATTGATTGTCCTTTTTCTAGAACATTCCTTACAATATCACCTGTAGTTCTTGCTTTGTTCCATAATTGTTTTTCTTCAACAGATACTTTATAAGCTTGCTTTTCTTCAGGAAACATTTTCATCAATTCTTTCCTGCTTTCGTGTTCATTCCTTTTCAACACCATTGACTTGATCTCTTGTGGTTTAAAGTTCTTGTTCTTTTAGTGATCTCCAAATATTGTGGATTGTCCATATCAAGCGCGATCATTCTGTTGTTTTGTTTTTCAGTCTCTTGGAAACTTTTCACCAAATTCCTTAATGATTCAGCTTGTAATCTATTCAGCTTCTTTCTAGGATAGTTTCTCAATTGCAGCCATAATCTGAGCTCAATTGTGTTCATGTTATCAGGGTCAGGATGATGTAGCTTCGATGTTGAAAGTTCCTCAATATTAATACTTTCATGTAGAGGATTCCATTCACCATGTTCAACAATAATCTCATTTGGATCCACAGGAGCAATTGACTCAGCTGTCACACACTTCTCATATTCTTCATTTATTTGAGACTCTGTGAGTCCATCCAAGAATACTCTGTTATACTTTTTTTTATCAAGTAATTATATCTCTCATCAACATCCATAGGTATATCTTCAGATATAGCTTCAAAAGGAGAATAACTTGCTTCAACGTTATCTTCATCTTCTAATACCTCATCATACCATGCATCTGCAAACTCTGTTTCTAAATCATCAAGAGCTCTAATTGTCTCTTGGGCTTCAGTTTCTTCACTTTCTTGAATAGCAGATTCAGACGCAATCTGTTGTATTTTTGACATCGGTATGGATGAAGTTTCAGCTAGAATTGACAAATCAGTATCATCAATCTTTCTTTTTCCTTTATCAACTTCAGGTATCTTTTAAACATCAATTGGGTTGATTTCAGATACAATAACCACTTCAAGAGATTGTGACATTGCACTTTCTTTCATTCTTTCAAACTCTTCTTTTAATTTATCATGACTTTCTCTTAACTTCTTAATTTTTTCTTCCATAAGATTATAATCTTTGAGCATCACTTCAAAGTTTTGTAAATTTGCTTCTTTATCTTTTTCAAGATCAACAATCATTAAATCTTTCTTTAACAATTCCTCTTTCAGTTTTTCATTTTCTTCCTTCAGCTTCTCAATTTGCTTAAGTTGATTGGAGTTTTCTTCTTTCAATGAATCAATTATCTACTGAGTATTTACTTCCTCAATCAGAACTGTGTCATGTTGACTTAACCTTTCAATTTCATCTGGGAGAACAGACTCAAAGGTTTCAAAATTTTGAACATCATCATCAACTTCTTGTTGTACATCAGTTTCAACATTTTCTTCAATCATTTCTGAAATCTCATCAATATCTTGAATTTCTTCATTCACACCTTCAACTTGTTTAACTTCAGGAACAACATCTTCATATACTTCTTCTATGACATTTCCTTTATTTCCATCATCATTGTCATCATCACTATCATCATCAGTTGAACTAGAACTTTCATCATCAACATCTTCATCATCATTTTCATCATTATCTTCATCATCATCATCAGATAGATCTTGAGGATCTTCTTCAATTAGATCATTTGGATCTACTGGTTCATCCTCAATCAAATGAAAGTGATCTACATTTATATCTACCTCATCTCTAGCTACAACCCTCATATACTCAAACATTGGTACATTTTGAGCACCAGTAATCATTGCAAGTCTTTTGTATGAGGTTTCATTCATGTGCTCAAGAATCAGTCTTTCACCACCAACTCCATAAACATGGAAATCCGGATTAGCTTCATTAATAAACATTTGCAAAAATCTCGGGTACATCAAGTATTTGTTTCTGATCCCTTTTTCCAAGTTAAATACAAATCCATTAAGAATCCATCTAGCCATGTTAAATCTTCAATTTGATGCAATGGCTACGATAGGAGAAGCTATATCAACTGTAAATGAGTTCCATTCAGCACTTCTTTTTGACATACACTGTTGGAAGATATAACAAAGAAGTTTCCAGTGATTGTATACTCTGGCTCGGAAGAATTGCTTCTTTGGGAAATTATCTGGATGCCCCATGGCAATAAAAATTTATCTACACTCTTTAAAAGTAAATTCTGCCAAATCTTGTGGATCATTATCTCCCATCCTTAGAGCTTCTCTAATGGATTGTTCAGATACTTCGATAATTCTTTCATTTGTAATGAATCCTCTTACAACCTTTCTACCAGCTTCATCTTGTTCAATTTCAGCAGTGTGCCAAAATCTCTTGATTAATCTAGCATAGATCACAGGTCGGTAACACATGGCATACACATACTTAGTCCTTAATAAGAATCTTATCATCTCTTCATATCCCGTAGCTTCATGAACATTTTCATCAAGAAATGCAACTACATTGTGTTTCTGTTTGAATTTGAGTTAAGCCATCTGAAAGTATAAAACATAAAGAGAATTAGTCACTTGAATTTGCAAACTTAAAATCAAATTGTGAAATATCAAATATGACCATAACACTCAAAAAATTTGTAAGTGTTTATACAACTTATTACTTGAATAAGTGTATATTGGTTACAATTTTGATTTAACCCAATTTGTTACATAAAAAGAAATTTTGCATCAAGTAACTTGTAAATGTATTGAATTTTAAAAGAAATTATCATGTTTTAAATCTTTTAACCTAACTTTCGCTTTGAAAATTTTTCTTAGTGTTCATGTATACTATCAAAGACAAAATACATTCAAGTTGAAGTTTAAATGATTTCAAACATATCAAATTCACTAAAATTTTATTACAATCAGATTAATGAACAATTTTAATGATTAATTTGACATTTTTTGATGAAAAATTGAACAACTGCCTATTCATACTCTGTTGTTATGAACATTCGTATGAACACTCAATCATCAAGAACAATTTTTGATGAAATTTGAATTTGATTATCACAAAATGTTCTAAATCAGACTTTAACAATCATTCAATGTTCAACTTTTATCATCAATTCATGTTTTAGACACAAATTTTAAATTTTCAGTTCTAAGGTTCGAAACGCCTGAACAGAGGTGAAACGTCTATTCAAATTTGAACTTTAAACTTGAAATTAGATGTTGCTAAACATGAACTTACGTTTAGAATCAGTAAAACTATCAGTCGATTGCAAGATTTTAACTGAAACAATCGATGATGATGAAATGAAGGTGAGAGTAATATGAAGTGTTTGAGAGTATTAGGTGCTATGTTCAAAGTGTTTGTGAGTGAATTAAGAACTGAAATCACAAGGGTTGTATTTATACAAGTGAAAATTTCTTAGGCGTATGAGCACTGTCATTTTAGTCTCTATTTAATCATTTTACAAAAAACAAATAATCTCATTTTGTTTACAAGAAGCTTTTCCACTGAATTTGAATTCTTTTTCAGGTTCATTTTTAGATCATATCAAACACACATATGCTAAAAATATCAGCTTTATCCTTTCATCCAAAACACTTTATTTTTTATTTCTTTTTAACATTTTGAAAATCAATTATTTTCTCTTTTTCATTTTTCTTCCCCCTAAACTTTTAAGTTTTACAAACTTAGAAGTTTCTTTGATTTTGCAAGAAGAGAAAACTAATCATTATCAACATGCCTGCATATAGAAAATCATGCAAAAAATCAAAAATAAAGCAGAATAAAAATCTACTATATACAATTGAATCACATGCCTACAGTGAGATCATATCAGTTAAGATCAGCACATTAAAATAAAATAAAATGATGGATAGTCATAGACAGTAATTAAATCTTGATCAAGTGTGTTCCAGGTCAGCATTTCTGCAGCAAAGGAGACACGAGATCTAAGGATAGAAAATGAGACCTTTTGCCAAGATACTCAGCACACTTACTTTTTCAATTATTGGATTGATTAAAGTACGATTAGATATGACATTATGTAAGTCACGCTTAGAATTAGAGAGTTCAACCCTCATCAAGATATGCAAGAAATCACTTTTCTCAACTTGTTAACCTGACATATACGTATAACCAGATCTCATGTTTAAATTATGCACATTGGCATCTTTTGCGTCAAGTGAGAATATCAAGGTCTGTAATGACTTACAACAGAGGATATCTCATCACCTCAGGTCTATGATGACTCATAACAGAGAAGTGAATAGATGCTTTAAATTCTATAGCTAAATGGTTATTCATATCACCACCAGGTGTGAGTTTATGACTTAACAAGCAATCAATCTGAAAAGTCAACACTACTTATTGGTACTAAAATGGACAAACATGATTGCATTTTTGATTTAGTTTGATCACAAGAATTTACTTTTTCAGTATAATTGCATGAGCTTACCTACACATCATATCTGATCACGTCAGACTTTAGAAGTGAGTGAATTACGCAACTGAACATAACTAATGTATCTATCATTTCTCATAAATTGCGAAGACATATTTAGTCCTAAACACTTAACTAACAAGAAAAACTCTATTTTTATGTTTTTCTTTTATATTTTTCTATTTTTATTTTTCAATTTTCTATTTTTGTATTTGCTTTTTCATTTTTTTATTGAACATTCACACACAATATATACAATCAGGCAGTTAACTTTGACAGTTTCTCTATATTCAAGATTAAGCTAAGGGAGGGTTCTTATCATTTTTAATGAATTAAACTCAAAACCAATTTTTAAACATGATTAATAAGTCCAATTGATTCGACCAAATATTCAAATAGACCTGGTAAAAAGGCTTTTGTAAATAGGTCAGCCAACTGTTTTTCAGTTGCCAATTGAATCAAAATGATTAAATGTTTTTCAGAGTTATCTCTGAGAAAATGATATCGAATTTCGATATGTTTTGTTTTTGAGTGCTTGATAGGATTAGCTGTAATAAACATAGCAGTAGTGTTATCAATGTAAATAGGGGTTTTAAGAAAATTGAACCCGTAATCCAGCAGTTGGTTTTGTAACCAAAGGATTTGAGAACATCCTGCTGATGCAGCAATGTACTCAGCTTTTGCGGTTAAAACAGAGACATTTGTTTATTTCTTACATTGCCATGAGACTAATCTGGGACCTAAAAACTGACAATCACCCGTCATAGATTTACAATCTTGGCAACATCCTCCATAATCACTATATATATATACATGTAACTCGAAGTTTCCTTCATAAGGATACCATAACCCTAAAGCCGGTTTTCCTTTGAGATACCTGAATATTCGTTTAACAGTGATTGGATGAGATTACTCCGGGTCAGATTGATACCTGACATAGACACAAACAACATACATTATATCAGGTCTAGATGCAGTAAGATACATCAAAGATCCGATCATAGATCTGTATAGAGTTTGGTTAACTAATTTTCCTTTAGAATCAGGTTCAATCTTGGTATTTACGTCAGCTGGAGTTCTGATGGATTGACAATCTTGCAGTTTAAATTTCTTCAATAGTTTATCAACGAATTTCTCTTGATTGATAAAAATTCCATCTGCAGATTGCTTCACTTGAAGACCAAGGAAAAAATTAATTTATCCCATAGAACTCATTTGGAAACGAGACTTCATGATTTCTGCAAATTCATTGCATAACTTTGGACTTGTAGAACCAAATATGATATCATCAACATACACTTGAACACATAAGAGATCATCAGCATCCTTCGTAATAAACAAAGCAGGATCGATTTTCCCTGGATTGTATCCATGTTGGATCAAATGTTGTGATAACATTTCATACCAAATTCTAGGGGCTTGATGCAGACCATACAATGCTTTGCTAACCTTGTACACACGATGAGGATATTCTGAATCTTCAAAACCTAGAGGTTGCTTGACATACACATCATCGGTGATTGATCCATATAAGAAAGCACCTTTAACGTCCATTTGATACACCTTGAATTTCATGAATGATGCATAAGCCAGGAAGACACAAATTGATTCAAGTCTTGCAACTGGAGCAAATACTTCATCATAATCTATTCCTTCTTCTTGGTATAATAGGTATAATATCTGTTGAAATGACAATCAACTCTTAAATGGTTTTTCATATCACAAATATGATAGTACCTGTTAAAAAAACATTCATCAGTCTTATGATTTTTCATATCATAGATTTCACAGTACTATTGAAATTTAAACAATTATTGAATAGCTTTAGATGTGGATTCCCCATTTGATCCTTGTTTGGATTTAGGAGTTGAAAAGTTAATCTTTTGTTTTTGATTTATGAATTTGTTCTTTTGAAATTTGAGTTTAGATTTGTTAACATTGACATCATTCCTCGACTCCTTAGATACAAATCGTTTATTGACAGCGGAAGACTTAGAATCTGAACCTGTTTTCAGATCAGAGTTGGATTTGTTCTTTGGATTAGATTTGATTTCTGGAAGTTTGTTCATGTCAAAAATACCTGCAGATACTAATTTAATAGGTTTAAGCTGATTTGATTGATTTGTTCTTTTGATTTGACTGTTTTGAATTGCATTTTGTGTTGATTTAGCTTTAGTATTTTTCTTTCTTCATCTTTGGTTTCTAGAACTCGATGATCTTTGTTTGCTTTCAGATTGAACATCTTCAGGTAAAGATTCGTTTTCATTTTCTTTATTCTTTTGTTCTTTTTGCCATTTTATAAATTCTGGATTACTTAATCCATAAGAAAATGAATCTTCAGATGTTATTTCATCTAGCTTTGCTTTCTTTTTATTTTTAGAGTTTTGATTGTCATTCCTTTCACTTATTTCTTCGACAACAGACTCTTTTGGAACAAAAATTTTCTTAGTCTTTGGTCATGGTTCATAAGATTTAATTTTCACTGGGTGGCCATTTTTGATCTTTTCAGAATCATGTTCCTCAAAAATCTCAACATTCATTTTCTCTTCATCACTCTCGGAATTTTTTTTCTTATTTTAGAATGCTCTTAGCTTAGCTTTGTTTTTAGGTGAGTGATCATGTATGTTTATGTTTTTTGGTAATGTGTTTGTGATGGATTCAGGCATTGGTTCATGTGTAAAATCTAAACCTGCTTTTTGTTTGTCTTTTCTCTCACTTACCAGTTGTTCTACAATTGTTTTTGAACTTTTAACTTTTGCAAGATCAACCTGTGTTGTAGCATGTGCTATTTTCTCTTCTTCTAAATTCTTTGACATTT
The DNA here is from genome assembly GCA_025506505.1 of Flaveria sonorensis. Lineage (NCBI taxonomy): Eukaryota > Viridiplantae > Streptophyta > Magnoliopsida > Asterales > Asteraceae > Flaveria > Flaveria sonorensis. The sequence goes on along the minus strand of CM046438.1, from coordinate 32,768,145 downwards.
CTTCAATTTCTTTTGTAACAATTTCTAGTTCTTTCAAAGTTTTATTCCATGATGTTTATAGAGAGAGGATCTTTTCATCAGATATTTTGTGATCGTTTTTAAGTTTGTTATGCATTACTTTCTCTTGTTTGAGCTTGTCACATATTTTATATGAATAAGTTATGTAGTACTCTACTTGTTCAAAGAAAGCTTTAGTACTTTAACTCGAATTTCAGGATATTTTGAGAAAGAAGTCTCAGAGTCAGAAAATGAATTTTCAACCTTTGGTTGATCTGACTGTGCCAATAGTGCAACTTCTTCTGAATCCTCTTTAGGATCAGATTTAACACTCCAGTCATACTCTTCTTCTTCATTTTCTGAGTAACCTTCAGCCTTAGGATTACTGTCTTTTGACCAATCTTCAGTTTGAATTTCTACAACAAGAGATAAACTAGAGGTTAGATCAGTTGTAAATTGTTCAGCATAAGCACTCCAGTCATATCCATCTTTAATGCTAACAACTAGAGCTTTCTTTGGCTCTTCAGATGCTTTTGATTCATCCTTATGTTCTGGCATAGGAAGACTCTAATATGGCTTTTAAAATGACTTCTGAGACTGCTGATGATATCTTTGACTGCTAGAACCTGCTTGACCATTTCCTTCTTGGTTTCTGGGAGCTTTACATTCCCTCGAGAAATGACCATAGCTGTTACAGTTGAAACACCTTGACTTTGATTTGTCAAAGCCAATGGTTTTGTTAGCACTTGGCTTGTACTTCCTATTAACATATGTGTGTTTCTGGGTTCTATAAGCAATCATCACCATCTGCCAGTTCAAGTCCATCTCTTCCACATCGTCTGGATCCATCTCAAACAAATCCTGCAAAACAAGATCTAATTGTGTTAAATGACTACCTTGATAAGCTTGAAAACTTGCCATAAAAGCAGTAAAAGTAGATTTAGACTCATCATCCTGTAAGAGGATGTTAATAACATCTTTAACTTTGCTAGTTTTAGTAGATTTAGAAGATGGAGTCTCAGTTTGAGGTTTAGGAGTCTGAGTTTTAAGAGGAGACTGAGATTGAGGTTGAGTTGCATAAACAGGAGCACTTGTGTAAGAAGAATGTGTAAAGAAACCAGCTCCGATGAACAAATCACCCTCTTCTTCTGGAGTATTATTATCTTTAGCCAGAAAAGCATTCTCCACTGTGTTAGCTGGAGATGTAACATACTTGTACTAAGACATTAAAGCAGCTCTATCATTGTTTCTGGAGCTCTCATCAATCTTAACTGATTCAATCTTGGCAATCAAAAGATCTAGATCCATAGGAAACTTTTCAGTATGCTTTAACAGAGTAACTGTCTGTTTCCATGAAGATGGAAGAGCATTGAGAAGTCTGTAATTTAGATCTTTGAGATCATTTTTGATACCAGCAGTTTACATCTCAGTAGTTAGCTGCACAAATATGTTCATCATTTGATTAATTGTTTCCCTAGAAAGATGCACAAATAACTCCAATTGCCTCTTGAGTTTCTGCTTTTTGATATCTTGTATCTCTTTACCGCCTTAACAAATGATCTTCAAAGCTTTGTACATAGTGTACCTAGTTTGATAACCATCAAGTCTAGTCAAATGGTAATCCCTTACATATCAGTGAATAAGCTTTGACATCATTCTTTACTTTCCTTAAGTCATCACCTTGCAGACCATCATCAGGATAAGGTTCTTGAGAGTCTTTTGTGAAAACAAATTCTCTATCAGGACCATCAGATATAATTAGGATATGAGGTCCTTTCTTTATTGACTTCCACAAGTCAGTATCAATAAAATTTAGATGATGCTTCAATCTTAAAGACCAGTTCTTGAAATCAGCTCTGTTCTTTAGCTTTGGAACCCTGTTCTTAGAATTTTTAGACTTAACCCTTTTGTATTTTTCAATTTAGGAAAAAAACTTGTTTTTGTTGTTTTTAAGTTTTGAATTAAAAACTATGAAATGAAAATATTTTGGATTTTAGTTTCTGAAAAAATTTCTAATTGTAAACTGATAAGTCTGAAAGCTGATGCCCCTGAATAGTTGACAAGCACCTACACAGTAGTGAAACGCCTACACAGTTCTCAAACACCTGACTTTGAAGTAGAAACGCCCAACGGAATGCCTTAGTAGAATTCTGAAAAACGCCCTACTAAAATGCGGCTGAACAGTTGCAATGCGCCCAAACAGTTGTTAAACGCCTGGGGTCCAAACAGTCTCAAAACATCTCAACAGTGGTCAAACGTTTGATTTGAAACGTCTACACAGTTATACCCAAATAGTGGAAATGCGCCTAGATACTTAGACAATTTTCAGCAGTTTTCAACCATAATGCGCCTAATTCATCAGCTTTAACGAACTAAGATCTTATGTAAATCTTCAAAACTTGATTAAGTGATCTAAAAACTTCCAATTTGGTAGTAATTAGGTCGATTAACAATCATTAATCCTCAATTTGCTCAAACAACAACAACAAATCAATATTCTGATTGAATTTCAGTCCGAATATGAAGAACAAAGTTTGAACACTAATTGGACCAATTTCTCAGATTTGAACGAATTTAACACAAAATTTTGATTCAAATCATGTTTCTATGGATGAAACACAACTGAAAACAACAATTAGTTGATGAAATTGCAATCAATCATAGATTTCAAGTGATTCAAAGAGCTCAAAATGTCCATAAGATCTAATCACTGAACCAAAGGCTCTGATACCTATTGATCGATTCAAAAGGATCAAATAAGTTATGATTTAGTGATGCAATGATCAATTCAAACACAAAGTAATCAAACACATGCAATTACATCAAAAAAAAGTCATAGATTTCATTGATAGCAAATGCACGGATACAATGTGTAGGGTTATAGCTCGTTCAACTGATTCTAACTGTTTCTTAGATCTAAGATGTCTAAGATCTAGTCTCTCTCTCTTGTCTAGATGTCTAGATTCTCTAATCTACCCTGCACAAACATAAAATATCCTATTTATACTATCAAGAAACAAAGGAACATGTATTTACAAATAAGTCCCTATACTATGACAAAAAAAATACAAAGACAAAATTCTAATCTTCTAGAGTCTAACAGGTTCTGATCAGGAGAGTGCATTTCAAGAGTTGAAGATGAGGTTAACTCAAGCCCCAGTCTTGACATTGCCTGAAGGGAATGATGACTTGGTGGTATATTCAGATGCATCGCGGTTGGGCTTAGGTTGCATGTTGATGCAACAAGGTAAGGTTGTAGCCTATGCGTCTCGGCAATTGAAGATCCATGAGGTGAACTACCCTACTCATGATTTGGAGTTGGCGGCTGTGGTCTTTGCATTGATGATTTGGAGGCACTACTTGTATGGGGCGAAGTGCACCATCTTCACAGATCATAAGAGCCTAAAGTATTTCTTCGAGCAAAAGGATCTTAACATGAGACAAAGGAGGTGGTTAGAGTTGTTCAAGGACTATGATTGTGAAATTCACTATCATTCGGGCAGGGCAAACGTGGTTGCTGATGCCCTCAACCAAAATGAAAGACCTAAACCAATTCGGGTGAAGGCTTGTCAACTAGTTATGACACCCAATGTACTGGGTCAGATCAGAAAGCTCCAAGACGAGGCCTTGAAGGATGATAGGATCAACTCTAAACGGATGAAGGGGCAGTTAACGGATTTAGGGGAGAACACCCTTGGTGTTAGAACTTGATCTGGGCAATTGTGGATTCCTTGTTGTGGGGATCTGAGGGGAAGGATTATGGATGAAGCTCACAAAACATGGTATTCCATCCATCTTGGCACCATAAAGATGTATCATGACCTGAAGAAGGATTATTGGTGGCTAGGGATGAAGCGTGACGTAATGGAGTACGTGAGTAAGTGCCTGACTTGCTTACAAGTGAAAGCAGAGCATCAAAAAGCATACGGGAAGATCTAACATTTAGATATACCTGAATGGAAGTGGGAACACATCACCATGGACTTCATCATGAAATTGCCTTGTACGGTGAGAGGATGTGGTACCATTTGTGTGATTGTGGATCGCTTGACGAAGAGTGCTCAATTCTTGCCAATCCGAGAGATTTACTTGTTAGAAAGGTTGGCGGAGCTATTCATCAAGAAGATTGTAACTCGTCATGGCGTGCCGATGTCTATTGTGTCTGAAAGGGACACTTGGTTCATGTCCAAGTTTTGGAAGAAATTTCATGATGCGATGGGTATGAGGCTACACATTAGCATAGCTTACCACCCTCAAACAGACGGTCAGTCATGACGAACCATTGAGACCTTGGAGGCATGCTCCGGGCATGCATTATTAGTTTTGATGGAAGTTGGGATGAACATCTACCGTTGGCAGAGTTCTCCTACAACAATAGATATCATGCCAGTATAGGCATGCTACCATTCGAAATGTTATATTGGAGATGATACAGAACCCCGATGTGTTGGGGTGATATCGGGCAGAAGGATTTGGGAAGTATCGAGATCATTGAGGCCACGTCGTAGAAGTTGGAAAAGATCAAGGCTTTTATGAAGGCAGCAAAGGACCGGCAGAACTCCTACGCTAATAAAAGGAGGCCAATTGAGTTCCAAGTGGGAGATAAGGTGATGTTGAAAGTATATCCTTGGAAGGGGATTATCAGGTTTTGAAAGTAAGGGAAGTCGAGCCCAAGGTATATCGTGCCATTCAAAATCATTGCCAGAGTTGGTGAAGTGGCGTATAGGCTGGAACTTCTCGATGAGCTGCACGGGATTCATCTTACGCTCCATTTATCTCACTTACGGAAGTGCTTGGTGGAAGGTGATGTTCTTATCCCTCTCACGGACATCGAGGTTGATGAAAGGTTGAATTACATGGAGCATCCAATGGCTATTTTGGACCGAAAGGAGAAACGGTTAAGGAATAAAATGATTAGTCGAGTAAAGGTGCAATGGAAGCAGCAAGGGATCTGAGGCCACTTGGGAGTCAAAGGAAGAAATGAGACGGCACTACCCATATCTCTTTAAGGAGTGACAGGTTTCGGGGACAAAACCTATATAAGGGAGGAGGACTTGTAACACCCGAAAATTTCAAAAAATGAAAAGAAAAGAAAAGTAAGGGAGCAAACAGGATTTTATTTCAGAAAGCAAGGGTTAAAAGTGTACAAGGGCCAAACCGGCCCATAATGGGGTTTAAAATGAAAATGCCCGCCCATACCCTCTCTCCCATGCACTCAACCTTCGGCTAGAGAGATAGAAAAGACTCCTACTGGTTCTAGAGTGAGAAAGTAGAAGAAATCTTCAAAAGGTAAGATTTTAAGGTGTTTTTTTCTCAGTTTCAGTCAGGTTCAAGCTTTTGGACCGATTTCTAAGTGTTTAGTTGCTTGTTTTCGTGTGTTTAGGTGTTAGAACTCCAGGTTTGCTCTTGGGTTTGTGGTTTTTTGCTCGAAGGCTGGTTAAGATGAGTTCTAGATCCCCTCTTTTACTTGTTTTCTAATTGTTTGGGGCTGATATGTGTACTAAAAAGAATGTTTATTTACCAAACTATTTTTCCATGAATTTACCAAACTATGTTTTCCATGAAAATATGACTGTTTACAAAAGATCTTTGTTTCTAAAAGATCTCTATGATGTTGAATGGTTGCTTGTTGTGTTTTAATTGTGTTACTGGTAGATCTATACTAAGAATACACTTAAGATGATGTATGGAACTTGAAACTGCATAAGTTGGATCATCAGTGTTGAACATGTTGTCCGTTGTGGACACTAATTGTCCGTTGTGGACACTTGAACATTGTTAGAATGTCCGTTGTGAACACTTTAAGCATTTAGGCTGTCTGTTGTAGACATTTAAGTATGCATGCATGTCTGCTGTAGACACTTAAGTATGCATGCATGTCCGCTGTGGACATTAGTCGTCCGCTGTCGATCCTTTAAGTACTTTACATTTTGTCTGCTGTGGATTATGGGATGCCCGCTATGGACACTTGTAATGTCTAATTCATCTGCTATGAACCTTAGTCATCCGCTGTGGACATACTTAGTGTTTTATTCACGCGTCGTGGACCATTAGGTATCAGCTGTGGACTTTGGTCTCCGTTGTGGACTTTGGTTGTCGGCTATGGACACTTAACATTTAAGTCATCCACTGTATACCTATTTGATGCGCTATGAACGCTTAGGTTTATTTTGAAATTTTGGGAATAGAAATTAAGTGAGTGGTACTTATGTTTTAATATGAGATTATGTTTGTTTAATATTTCTAATGCTTTACTTGCTTATGGGTTGCTGTTATGAATAAATAATATTTCATGTTATGTGATTCTAATGACTGGATATCTTATAAGTTTTATTCATAAATAAGTGGTCACAAAGGAATAAAAGAAAGATAGTGGAACTTAATGAATGTTACCCCCTGGCCCTTATCATGAATGAAAAGCCTTGCAAGCAAAATGAATGGAGGTTCATGACCCTGGGTGTCATTTGCTCAACTGATTTGCCACTGTTTCAGCCCAAAGGATGCACATCTGGGGTTTAATCCTTGTGATTGACCAATAAATGAATGGGACCTATATTCATGAGTAGGCTTCGTGGCTAGCAGTGTGGATCCACTGTTAGGGTTTAGCTAACACTTATAAATGTGTATTGATAGGGGTTTGGCATTTGTTGCCAACCAACAATGTAGGCTCTTGCTTTGTGCAATCCTAGTTAATAAAAGAAAAAGATAATAAAAGAAAGAAAGATAATGAGTCTCTTAACAAATGGTTATGTATAATCGATTAACACCAAGTGAAGCTTACAAAATGTATATTTTCTATATTATCAAAACTAGAACTCACTTAGCAACGCTGACTCTTTATATGTATATCATTTGGCAGGTAATGATGTTGCTGGGGATGGCACGAGGTTTAAACTACTTAGCAAATAAAGACTGGCATCCATGTTATGCAGAAATGATATATTTGTCTTGTAATACAACTAAATGATCTTTTGAAACTTGTAACAACGATGTATTTCTTGAAAAAAGTTATTATTAATGCATGTAATGGTTTTTGTTTAATTATTCCGCTACCATGATTTCTTACTTTAATGTATTTTAATGTGTAAAGTGCTATGCATGACTAGCTGTGGGGTTACCACGGAACGAGGGCTTACACCTCGGTCTATTTGTCCTCCTTTAGGGCTTCTCTCTATGCTTCTTTTAATCTGCCGAGTATACACGCTTATCCTCAAAGCATGAACTCGAAGAGGTTTCTCCCTTTCTTTTCTACTCAAGACATCTACGACTACATTTGCCTTGTTGGGATGGTATCAGATCTCGCATTTGTAATCACTCAACAATTCTACACATCTTCTCTGATGCATGTTTAACATCTTCTGATCAAGAATGTGATGTAGGCTTTTTTTATCAGTATAGATAACACACTTAGTGCCATAAAGGTATTGTCTCCACATTACACTATGACACCCTGTTCTAGATCAAGAGTGGTGTAATTCCTTTCATGCTCGTTCAACAGTCTTGATGCGTAAGCAATCAGCTTATCTCGCTGCATTAACACACACCCAAGCCCCTGACGCTAGACGTCATAATAAACTACGAAATCCTCGACGCCTTCTGGTAAGGCAAGGACAGGTGCACTGCATAGCTTTTTCTTGAGTAATTCAAATGCTTTGTCCTATTCTTTTCCCCATACAAATGTTGTGTTCTTTTTAGTCAAGGCGGTCAGTATTGAATATTCACTGCATAGCTCGAATGTACAGTCTTTGATTAAATGACCAGTCCGCTTACATCTGAAACAAGACATGTATAAACGCTCCATTCAGATAATATAGAGTTAATGATTTTATGGGGTAACCAAATTAGTTTCTTCGAAACATACTATTGAATATTCCCATTTCAGACGCCCTACAAAGGTTAGTATCATAAACGAAAGTTCATAAGCGATTAAATGTAGCACAATCAACCAAATAGTAGTGTCATTGTATCACAAATTGGAAGGTGCCATCACCCCGATAAAATAATAATAATAGTGTCCAGGATAGATAAAATAGTTTCCTTCAAATGACTTAGTAGTCACCTCCTAAACAACCAGTTAATACCCCCGCCATCACTGCCACTTCTTCTTCAGCCACCCAAACCATCCCGAACTCTTTTTCTTCTACTCCTGCTCCAAGCGTTGCACACCACGAGACGCCATCATTGCCTGGAACTGGGCGGATTGTGAGGTCCACGTAGCGTACTGAAGGGTGACCTCATGACGCTGAATATTCCTAAGTATTTCTCCCAATGTGGGGTCTGAAGGACCAAAGTCACTAGCCCGACTGCTAGACTCGGAGTAGGGGTCTCCAGCAAGGACACTCGGGCCAACATACATACTACGTCTGGGCGGCATCAAATACTCATCATGCGGGTGGCGTCTAGGCGGGTCAATCACCGGAGGTGCTGGTGCGGGAGCCATCGCAGGAGGGGGCAGCATCCTAAAGGAAAAGGATGCTCCTGGCCTAGTACTCTTACGCGGTCATGTAATGACATGCGCCCCTATTTCCGATAGGCGGGATAGGTGAGAGAGTAGGTGCTGTGACGTGTGGTGGGTGGGAATGCATTCGACTCCTATCTTGGGATGATGGTGAAGAGTCCTCTGAGGGTTCAGTGTCATCAGAGGTCACCAAAATCCACCCAGGAAGTCTGCATCGTCGTTGGTACTCCTCTTACTGTGACGAAAACGGGAGCAGTATCATCGGCTGGATATGCAGGTGCTTTTCCATTGTCTGCCATAGTTCTAGAAATTTTGTATAAGATTATCATGAGTAATTTGGTTTTTCATAGCTCATGACATTAATAATAATAGTAAGGTTAATAGCATCCATAATTGGTATCTGCACAGGGTTATAAAGGTACAATAAGATAGTTTATAAGGTTTGACCACACAAAATCATTTCCCAATTCATTCACCCCATTAAAAGAAACGTTTTATCATCACTTGGGGGGGGGGGGTATGCCGGAATTTAGGTGTCCGGTAAATTCATGATTACATTGATCAAGTGTAATCATCAATTTACCCAACCCATTCACTCCAACACATACCAAAGCAAGGACAGTCCAAAGGTATCAGGGTTGTAGCCTAGGGTCTACTAAGGTATTCCCAACTTCTCTATATCCTCCGGCTCTGATACCAATCTGTCACACCCCGGGCCCAATGAGGGTGGGATGTCATAGACTGGAAAAATACATGGCAGTGGAAACTAACCATCACGAAAGCACACAAGGAGAGAAATCCCATGGCATTACATTTAAACAACAAATCAGGGCTATACAAGTCTAGCCCAAAGTACAAAAGCAAAACCCATCACAAATTATTCATAAGTTGAACAAACATCAAGTCAAAATTGTCAAAACTGTTTTAAAGTTAAGTAATGCCATTAGTATCATGGAACTAGGTCATCCAGACGAGGTTTCCCAAAGAAGTCCAATCTTCCATCAAGGGTTACCTAAAACATGCGCAAAAAGATTTTTGTGTCAACTATAAAGTTGGTGAGTTCATGTGCCTAAAGTTTCAAAACCAAAGGACTCTTAAGAGTCCAAGAACTAATTTAAAATCATATGTATCATTTGTTGTGGAGGTCACAATCAACCCTGCACTCAGTCCCGTCTAGCCTCTTCTAAACTTGTGTTATTATCGGTTAACCCATAGGGAGAACTGAGCCTCAAATAATGCACCATACCTACTGAGTGGTACACCATAGTTTCTTATAATGCCCGTTACATGACACAAACAACCCCGCAGGATCTCAGTGTGGTACCCTTCCTATTATGTCATTGGGTTATGACGGAAGGCACTATGCGTGGGGGATTCCCAAAGTAGATCTACCCATATAAGACAAGCGTTTCACAAATGAATTAATGATAGAAACACCAGATGGATCAGGTCATAACAATTACCACAACATATAAGCATTTCATTATAGCACGTAAATGAGTTCAGTTCAAACACAGCATGTTTCATCCCAAAACAGTAGTAAAAAGGGAAACACTAAACACGCCTTAGAACTAAACAACAGTCCTTCAAGTACCAATAAGTCCGAGTCCTAGCACCCTATAATCAGGATTAGACATAGTATGTCATATGTTCCTAGATAATAGAAAGTGTAACTAGTTGTATTTTATGGTCATAAATTCATGTAGCTTCATTTTTTAAGAGTTTATGTCAAAAAGTTTCCTTTTTAGGAAAGTTAGGGTTTTTAACACTTGAATGATAAGTTATATGATTATTTTTAATTCGTTAATATAGCAATAGGTTTACTAAGGATTTCTGGTCATAAGATGATTCAAAGTCAGTGATATTTAGGAAATTACACTTTGGTCACTCAAGTTTCAAAATTTTACAATTTTTTAGCCAATAGTTTGCTTTCTTTGATTTCTAGATCCAATAAGGCCCTTATTAGTTTCTAGATGTTTTAACAACACATTTAGGCCTATTAAACTCCAAATTTCTAGAGTTTAGTTTGACGGATTTAATACACATATTTTGAGTTACCGGTTACGGTAAAACCAACAATTTAAGCATCCAGTTTTAAATCTTTTAATTTCAACCCATAACACTCAAGTATTTCTTTCTAAGGACTTCTAATAGGTTTTATAATCTGTTTACAATGAGTTTTTGGGTCATAAGGACATAAAGTCTCGTTTTCACAATAAACTTATTGAAAATTCATTTTACCTAGAACCGAAAGATCAAATCCATTTTCCTTCAAATTTTCCACAAAATCACATCTTGGTACTTATAAATTACTGAAATAACATAGGATTACTAGTTTTAACCTTGTTATCCTATTTTAAAAGTTTTACTTAAAAATCACCCGGTTTTGGATTGTTTATGATAAATAAAACTATAAAAATCACATATTAACCCAATAAATCACATGTAAGGTTATGCTTGAAAGGCTGATGCAACCAAAGAAACCAAAGCAACCAAGGAGCTTCCAGTTTGCATGCACATTGTGCAGAGTAGAAGTTACTTTGGAAGTTTTACACTTCTCACAACAAATTATTCTAAGTGTAAAATCTTCCGAAGCCAAAGACCAAATCTTCCAAAGCCAAAGATGAAGTTGTGACATCCGGTAAATTTTCGTTACCAAACTCCGTTAGTTCCGTTAAGTCTTGCATACACGTGTCGGGAGCACACACTAGTTGTCGTTGAACGTTGGTGACTTAATAATATTTAATAATGTTGAACAATAACTTCTATGTTGATTATTAGTTGTGATTATGTGATTTAAATATTAATTGTGAATTTTATCGCGTAACGTGAAAACGTGTGTATTTACTTTGTAAATTTTGTAGCTTGTAAAGATAATACATATAATTGTTACTACTAGTTTATATGTTTATTATTCTAGTCAAAACATTCTAAAAGAGTATTTAAAAGCCTAATCTTTATAAAATACAAATTATAAGGGTTAAAAGGGTAAATATGATTAATTAAGTTACAAAATCAAAAATCCTAACCCTAAACACCTAATCGGCCGCGACTTCATCCCCTCTCCCTCTCCCTTTGCGATTTCGGCCAAGAACACCAACAAAGCCACGGATTTGATCGATTTCAAGCATCACAACAAGTTAGAATCATCAATTACGAGCCATTACACGTTTAAAGGTTAGATTTTTACATGTTTTTGATGATTCTTCATGTTGGCCGAATGTTCCATGCGAAAACTGCAATTGGTGGTCGATTGATGCCTAGTTGTTGATGTTAATGTGTTTACTAGATAGATTACATGTTAATTAACGTCAAGTATGCAATAAAGGTTGGATTTTTACAAGTTTTTATGGAAATTACATTAGGGCCAAAACCCTAATTCGAAACTTGCAATTGGAGGCCGATTTGTTGATGTTGGTTGGTGTTATTATGTTAGTTGGATTGTATATATGCTAGTTAACGTTGATTATGCAAGAAAGCTATGATTTTGATACGTTGTTCATAGGTTACTAATAATAGTAACTTTATTTTGCATGAATTGATGATTGGATGATGTATGAATGTTATGGATGTGTTTGTGATGATGATTAGATGCTAAGTTGATGATATGAACAATTGAAAAACAAGACGATGTCTTATAGTTCATACATTGCTAAAAATAGTAACTTTTGGTGTTGAACGTTGATGAATCATGATGATTAGGTGTTGTTGATCATGTTTAAATGTTGTCATGGATTTGGATTGGTATATAAATGATGAATCCATGAATGTTTTAGGTGTTTGATGAAATTGGGATGTACTTTCCCAAAAGGGAAACTTTAATTGTGCAAATCCTTGAATTGGATGATTTGAGCATGTTTGGGATATTAGGATCATGCTAGTGTGTTCATGGATGATTTCTAAGGTGATGAAATGTGTTGTTTAGGTTATAGGGATGTTGATTTGGTTTGTTACCTGTTTTGGCCTGTTGTGATTCGCATGACTTGTATGACATCTAGTTGTATGATGATCTAAGTAGTACGTGTGGATAATGAAGTGCTATATGTAATCAAGTGGTATGTTAATCATGTATGATATGCTGTTGTGTTAGTATTAACGAGTTATCACCTATAATGTCACCAACGGGTCAAACGGGTCAACTGGGTCAAATGTGTCTTGTATTTCTTAAACCTTGAGTCTCTTGGTTTGTAGAGCACTTAGGGTTTCATATTGATTCTGTGTACACGTGCTTATGTACTCTTGTGTTCTAGGTGACCTTTGAAGGTTGTCTTTCCACTCTTTCTTTCAAGTTAAGCTCTAAGTTAATTCTTGCGCGCATCAGGTGAGTTCTTGCCCCACTCATTTTACATAATCTCTTTTGGGGGAGATTGCATACTGTTGATCACAAACGCTTTTATATATGAGTGTGTATAATATTGATATAGTGTTGTTTACCATGGAAAGTCCTCACACTTTCGGATTGTGAATATTGAATAGCGGGGAAATTTTGGGTAGTACTACTGGGTCTGACGAGCCCCACCTATGTGACTCGAGGTCATACGGGTGCAATTTTGTCCTAACATATATTCGTCACGACCTGGTAAGTCGTTACGGGAGGCAACAAACGTAACACAGTCAGCTTCGATCGTGAAATCACTATGATTAATATTTTTATGTTAATAGACTAGCTATCTATTACAATACACTACTTATGCTCTGGAAACTGTTGATTGGTTTATATTTTAACGCAAACTCTTGAACTCACCAACCATGTGTTGACTTGTTTAGTATGCTATTCTCAGGTTAAGGTTGCCAGTTGCCTAGGAGCATGCACACCAGCATCGTTGAGTTGTCTACATTTGTTTGTTTACAAATTTGGGATTATTTTCATATTAAACATTTGTGTTTGGGGTGCGTATGTTTTGCGCATTCTCTTTACATACTACTTGTTTTGGGTTTTCTGTTTTTAAAAACGCTTCCGCAGTATTTTAAACGTTAACTCTGGTTTTGTTTATTAATCATATAGAGTCGTTCTTGGTAACTAATGACTGAGATCCTGGTATGTCACGCTCCTCACGGTAAAACCCCGCACGTGGATTTTGAGGGTGTGATAGATTGGTATCAGAGCCATTGGTTATAGGGAACTAGGTTGCATACACACACTAAACTATAACCGCATAGTTGTTAGTTACTTATCGCTTACTCTCCTTACTGTATACTCATTGGCATACGCAACACGTACTTCGCAGCATGGCATCGTCGTCCAGAAATTTAGGCAAGAGACTTGCACGATCTGATTCACCTCCTACTTCTCCCATACCGGATAGAGGATTTAACTGGCCTCGACATCCTTATCCTCCTGGCGAGATAGACTGGGATCATCCTTTCATACCTCCTGCGCTCGATCCTCCGCGGAACTGGGATTTCTACCCCACTTACAAAAACCGTATGGCTTATAGAGAACGCGTACCACCAGTAGCACCTACACGACCTAGGACTAGGTCATCAACCGCCTCTACTTTGCCTACACTTCCTACTTTGAGCATTCCTCTGGAGCAGGCATTTGCAGCCCTAGTAGCCACACTGGACACAGAGCGACAGCAGATTAGAGGACTCACTGATAAGAACTCTGCATTACGACCTGAGATGCGTCAGCTGCGTTTTCAGGTAGAGACGCTTCAGGAGCGACTTTCGATGGCCATTGGTGGACATCATACTCTGGCAGGCAACGTGGTAGCACTTAGTGGGCGCATGGACGCACAGGATCACCATAACGTTGTGATCGATGATAGGTTTGCTGATTTAGAGGCACAACTAGCAGCACTCCAGGTTGCTGAAGCCCCTGCACCTTTGGTGGACCCTAATTAGGAAGACCCAAAAGAGGAACCCGAGGAAGCCCCCAAAGAAGAACCAGCAGGACCACCACCATGTACCTACAAGTCCTTCATGGACTGTAAACCCCATACCTACAGCAGGACGGAAGGAGCTGTAGGGCTTGTAAGGTGGTTTGAGAAGACAGAGTCTGTCTTCGCGAAATGCAACTGCCCGCCTGCTGATCAGGTGAAGTATGCCACCGGGACATTGGAAGGCGCAGCACTTTCCTGGTGGAATGCCCAGGTACAAATGCTGGGTCAAACCATGGCCAATGAACTACCTTGGGATGAGTTTAAGGGAATTATGACTGAAGAATACTGCCCCCGAAATGAAGTGCAGAAACTGGAGATTGAGTTCTGGCAACTCAAAATGCAAGGCTCAGAAATTGAAGCCTACACGACTCGTACTCATGAGTTAGCCACTTTATGCCCAGGGATGGTGAATGAAATGCACAAGAGGGTGGAGCATTATATACGGGATTGGTGCCCGAAATTCAAAGTATGGTAACTGCCTCTAACCCCACTACTATACAGCAAGCTATCCGAACAGCCCACAGGCTGACTGACCAGGCAGTTGAGCAAGGGCGGTTACCCAAACGGGGTGCGGTGGCAAGCGTGCCCGACCAGAAATGCAAGTGGGATGGTTCAAGCAACAAGGGATCGTCATCCAGCAGCCAATCTCAACCTCAACAACAGCAACAAAGTCAGCAACAGCAACGGAAGTTCGATAACAACCGAAGCTTCAACCAGGCGACTCCCTCAAATCAAGGACCCGGTGGGTATGGTGGAAGACTGCCGAAGTGCAACCGGTGTAACTACCACCATGTGGGTCGATGTGATAACTTCAAGTGCCAACGTTGTGGGAAGATTGGTCACGCAGCCAAAGACTATCGGGGTGAACTGATGAAGAAGCCTCAACAATCACAAGAAACTCTGAAAGGTTGTTTTGAGTGCGGAAAAGAAGGCCATTACAGACGCAACTGTCCCCAGCTTAAGAGGAATGGTAATGGAAACAACAACAATAGAAACAACAGCAACAATAACAATGGCAACAACAATAACAACAACAATGGTAATGGCAACAACAATGGTGGAAACAACAATGGAGCCAAAGGAAGAGCCTTCGTCATTGGCTCAGGTGAGGCTCTAAACGATCCTACAACAGTAACTGGTAAATTTTCGGTTAATGGTCGTTTTGCTACTGTATTATTCCTTACCGGAGCCGATAGAAGTTTCGTGTCCACTAGGTTCTGTAGTCTTTTGAGTGATATGCCTTCAACCTTAGAATCTAAATACACCGTAGAGTTAGCTGACGGCACATAGATTCACGTAACGCATATTCTTAGAGACTGCAAGATAGAGCTTGCTGGTCATACATTCACCATAGATCTCATGCCTGTTACACTAGGAAGTTTCGATGTGGTAGTAGGCATGGATTGGCTTTCCGATAAACAAGCAGAAGTCATATGCCACGAGAAATCATACGGATTCCCCTTGGTGAAGAAGTCCTTACGGTCAGAGGTGATAGGAGTGGTGCGGTGATAGGCATCATCTCGTTTATGAAAGCACAGAAGTTGTTACGAAAGGGTCGAATGGCCATATTAGCACTCGTCATAGATAAACAGATCGAGGAAAAGAAGATAGAGGATATCCCCGTAGTTCGTGAGTTTCCTGAGGTGTTTCCGGAAGACCTGCCTGGATTACCGCCTCATCGTCAAGTTGAATTCCAGATTGAGTTGACTCCAGGAGCCGCTCCAATTGCGAGAGCACCGTACCGGTTAGCTCCGAACGAACTGCAGGAATTATCTGCTCAACTACAAGAGTTGTTGGATAAAGGGTTCATCCGACCGAGTTCGTCGCCCTGGAGAGCGCCAGTTCTATTTGTGAAGAAGAAGGATGGTACATTTCGAATGTGCATTGACTATAGGGAACTGAACAAGGTTACTATCAAGAATAGATATCCTTACCTCGTATCGATGATTTGTTTGATCAACTGCAAGGATCAAGCTATTACTCTAAGATTGATCTGAGGTCTGGGTATCATCAGCTGAGAGTTCGAGAAGAGGACATCTCGAAGACTGCTTTCCGTACACGATATGGTCACTATGAATTTTTGGTCATGCCATTTGGGTTGACGAATGCACCTGCAGTATTCATGGACCTCATGAATCGCGTGTGCAAACCCTATCTTGATCAGTTTGTTATCGTCTTTATTGATGACATACTGATATACTCAAGGACCGAGGAAGAACATGGAGAGCACTTACGTTTGATCTTGGAATTACTTAGAGAGGAACAACTGTATGCAAAGTTTTCTAAGTGTGATTTCTGGATACGTGAGGTACAATTCTTGGGTCATATTGTCAACGAGAAGGGAATACATGTTGATCCTGCTAAGATTGAAGCGATAAAGAATTGGTCTGTTCCTAAGACACCGAGTGAGATACGACAATTCCTTGGATTAGCGGGATATTATCGACGATTCATTGAAGGATTCTCTAAGATTGCACAACCTCTCACAGCCTTGACTCACAAGGGAACAACGTACAAATGGGGTGAGAGTCAGGAATCTGCTTTCAGTTGCTGAAACATAAATTGTGTAGCGCACCAATATTAGCGTTACCGGATGGTAGTGATGATTTCGTAGTCTATTATGACGCTTCTATTCAAGGACTTGGATGCGTCCTGATGCAGCGGGATAAAGTGATAGCTTACGCCTCTAGACAATTGAAGATTCATGAAAAGAACTATACCACCCATGACTTGGAACTGGGTGCGGTAGTTTTTGCCTTAAAGATCTGGAGACATTACTTGTACGGTACCAAATGCACCATCTACACCGATCACAAGAGTCTTCAGCACATCTTTGAGCAAAAGGAGTTGAACAAGAGGCAAAGATGTTGGGTGGAATTGTTAAACGACTATGATTGTGCTATTAAGTACCACCCGGGGAAAGCAAATGTAGTTGCTGATGCGTTGAGTAGAAAAGAGACTGCTAAACCTCGACGTGTGCGAGCTCTGCAACTAACGATTAGTACGCAATTACCTGAACAAATCCGAGAGGCTCAGACGGAAGCTCTGAAACAGAAAACATTGGGTCTGAATCGTTAAGGGGAATGGAAAAACAATTGGAAGTAAAAGCGGATGGGATTCGTTACTTCATGGATAGACTATGGGTACCTCTACACGGAGACCTGAGAGACTTGGTGATGAGTGAGGCTCACAAATCCAAGTATTCTGTACATCCTGGATCTGACAAGATGTACCACGATTTGAAGGCGCACTATTGGTGGCCTAACAAGAAAGCAGATGTAGCTACTTATGTGAGCAAGTGTCTGACCTGCTCGAAGGTGAAAGTGGAGTATCAGAAACCATCTGGTCTACTACAACAACCCGAGATCCCTATGTGTAAGTGGGATCAAATATCAATGGATTTTATTACTAAGTTACCTCGTACTTCTACGGGTTGTGATACAATATGGGTTATCGTGGACCGATTGACAAAATCTGCTCATTTCCTAGCGATAAAGGAAACAGATAAGATGGAGAAGTTAACCCGACTTTATCTGAAGGAGATCGTTTCGAGGCATGGAGTACCGATCTCAATCATTTCTGATCGCGATTCTCGTTTCACATCACACTTCTGGCAGTCGTTGCAGAAAGCTTTAGGTACGCGATTGGATATGAGTACTGCTTATCATCCACAGACTGATGGTCAAAGCGAGCGTACTATACAGACTTTGGAGGACATGTTACGTGCTTGTGTGATTGACTTTGGAATAACTGGGAAGTTCACCTACCATTGGTGGAATTTTCTTACAACAACAGTTATCACACTAGCATAAAGGCAGCACCTTTTGAAGCTTTATATGGGAGAAAGTGTAGATCGCCAGTTTGCTGGGCTGAAATTGGTGATAGTCAATTAACGGGTCCTGAGTTAGTACACGAGACAACTGAGAAGATTGTTCAGATAAAAACCGCATGGCCGCAGCGCGAGACAGACAGAAAAGCTATGCTGACAAACGACGAAAACCTTTGGAATTTCAGACAGGTGACAAGGTTTTATTAAAAGTCTCACCGTGGAAAGGCGTAGTTCGGTTTGGTAAGCGAGGAAAGCTAAATCCGAGATACGTTGGACCATTTGAATAGTGGAAAGAATTGGTCCAGTGGCTTATCGACTAGCCTTACCTGATTCATTGAGTGGAATCCATGATGTATTCCATGTTTCAAATCTAAAGAAATGTTTAACGGATGAAACGATGGTCGTACCACTGGAAGAAGTTCAAGTAGACGAACAATTACGTTTCATTGAGGAACCTGTCGAAGTAATGGATCGTGAGGTGAAAACGCTTAAGCAAAGCAAGATACCCATCATCAAAGTTCGTTGGAACTCGAGACGTGGACCAGAATTCACGTAGGAACGTGAAGACCAAATGAAGCTTAAGTACCCTTAGCTATTCGAAAGGACGATGCCAGCCGGCGAAGGTACTAATTAAATTTCGGGACGAAATTTCTTTCAACATGGCGATGATGTGACAACTCATCCAAAACTCACATGATTTCGATTTCCTTGTGCCAATGCAGTAGACCAGTGATGGAACACTCACCATGTAACGCAATTTTCGGGACGAAAATTCTCTCAACATGGGGATAATGTGACATCCGATAAATTTCCGTTACCAAACTCCGTTAGTTCCGTTAAGTCTTGCATACACGTGTCGGGAACACACACTAGTTGTCGTTGAACGTTGGTGACTTAATAATAATTAATAATGTTGAACAATAATTTCTATGTTGATTATTAGTTGTGATTATGTGATTTAAATATTAATTGTGAATTTTATCGCGTAACGTGGAAACGTGTGTATTACTTTGTAAATTTTGTAGCTTGTAAAGATAATACATATAATTGTTACTACTAGTTTATATGTTTATTATTCTAGTAAAAACATTCTAAAAGAGTATTTAAAAGCCTAATCTTTATAAAATACAAATTATAAGGGTTAAAAGGGTAAATATGATTAATTAAGTTACAAAATCAAAAATCCTAACCCTAAACACCTAATCGGCCGCGACTTCATCCCCTCTCCCTCTCCCTTTGCGATTTCGGCCAAGAACACCAACAAAGCCACGGTTTTGATCGATTTCAAGCATCACAACAAGTTAGAATCATCAATTGTGAGCCATTACACGTTTAAAGGTTAGATTTTTACATGTTTTTGATGATTCTTCATGTTGGCCGAATGTTCCATGCGAAAACTGCAATTGGTGGTGATTGATGCCTAGTTGTTGATGTTAATGTGTTTACTAGATAGATTACATGTTAATTAACGTCAAGTATGCAATAAAGGTTGGATTTTTACAAGTTTTTATGGAAATTACATTAGGGCCAAAACCCTAATTCGAAACTTGCAATTGGAGGCCGATTTGTTGATGTTGGTTGGTGTTATTATGTTAGTTGGATTGTATATATGCTAGTTAACGTCGATTATGCAAGAAAGCTATGATTTTGATACGTTGTTCATAGGTTACTAATAATAGTAACTTTATTTTGCATGAATTGATGATTGGATGATGTATGAATGTTATGGATGTGTTTGTGATGATGATTAGATGCTAAGTTGATGATATGAACAATTGAAAAACAAGAAGATGTCTTATAGTTCATACATTGCTAAAAATAGTAACTTTTGGTGTTGAACGTTGATGAATCATGATGATTAGGTGTTGTTGATCATGTTTAAATGTTGTCATGGATTTGGATTGGTATATAATTGATGAATCCATGAATGTTTTAGGTGTTTGATGAAATTGGGATGTACTTTCCCAAAAGGGAAACTTTAATTGTGCAAATCCTTGAATTGGATGATTTGAGCATGTTTGGGATATTAGGATCATGCTAGTGTGTTCATGGATGATTTCTAAGGTGATGAAATGTGTTGTTTAGGTTATAGGGATGTTGATTTGGTTTGTTACCTTTTGGCCTGTTGTGATTCGCATGACTTGTATGACATCTAGTTGTATGATGATCTAGTAGTACGTGTGGATAATGAAGTGCTATATGTAATCAAGTGTATGTTAATCATGTATGATATGCTGTTGTGTTAGTATTAACGAGTTATCACCTATAATGTCACCAACGGGTCAAACGGGTCAACTGGGTCAAATGTGTCTTGTATTTCTTAAACCTTGAGTCTCTTGGTTTGTAGAGCACTTAGGGTTTCATATTGATTCTGTGTACACGTGCTTATGTACTCTTGTGTTCTAGGTGACCTTTGAAGGTTGTGTTTCCCCTCTTTCTTTCAAGTTAAGCTCTAAGTTAATTCTTGCGCGCATCAGGTGAGTTCTTGCCCCACTCATTTTACATAATCTCTTTTGGGGGAGATAGCATACTGTTGATCACAAACGCTTTTATATATGAGTGTGTATAATATTGATATAGTGCTGTTTACCATGGAAAGTCCTCACACTTTCGGATTGTGAATATTGAATAGCGGGGAAATTTTGGGTAGTACTACTGGGTCTGACGAGCCCCACCTATGTGACTCGAGGTCATACGGGTGCAATTTTGTCCTAACATATATTCGTCACGACCTGGTAAGTCGTTACGGGAGGCAACAAACGTAACACAGTCAGCTTCGATCGCGAAATCACTATGATTAATATTTTTATGTTAATAGACTAGCTATCTATTACAATACACTACTTATGCTCTGGAAACTGTTGATTGGTTTATATTTTAAAGCAAACTCTTGAACTCACCAACCATGTGTTGACTTGTTTAGTATGCTATTCTCAGGTTAAGGTTGCCAGTTGCCTAGGAGCAGGCACACCAGCATCGTTGAGTTGTCTACATTTGTTTGTTTACAAATTTGGGATTATTTTCAGATTAAACATTTGTGTTTGGGGCGCGTATGTTTTGCGCATTCTCTTTACATACTACTTGTTTTGGGTTTTCTGTTTTTAAAAACGCTTCCGCAGTATTTTAAACATTAACTCTGGTTTTGTTTATTAATCATATAGAGTCGTTCTTGGTAACTAATGACTGAGATCCTGGTATGTCACGCTCCTCGCGGTAAAACCCCGCACGCGGATTTTGAGGGTGTGACAGATTGGTATCAGAGCCATTGGTTATAGGGAACTAGGTTGCATACACACACTAAACTATAACCGCACAGTTGTTAGTTACTTATCGCTTACTCTCCTTACTGTATACTCATTGGCATACGCAACACGTACTTCGCAGCATGGCATCGTCGTCCAGAAATTTAGGCAAGAGACTTGCACGATCTGATTCACCTCCTACTTCTCCCATACCGGATAGAGGATTTAACTGGCCTCGACATCCTTATCCTCCTGGCGAGATAGACTGGGATCAGCCTTTCATACCTCCTGAGCTCGATCCTCCGCGGAACTGGTATTTCTACCCCACTTACATAAACCGTATGGCTTATAGAGAACGCGTACCACCAGTAGCACCTACACGACCTAGGACTAGGTCATCAACCGCCTCTACTTTGCCTACACTTCCTAATTTGAGCATTCCTCTGGAGCAGGCATTTGCAGCCCTAGTAGCCACACTGGACACAGAGCGACAGCGGATTAGAGGACTCACTGATAAGAACTCTGCATTACGATCTGAGATGCGTCAGCTGCGTTTTCAGGTAGAGACGCTTCAGGAGTGACTTTCGATGGCCATTGGTGGACATCATACTCTGGCAGGCAACGTGGTAGCACTTAGTGGGCGCATGGACGCACAGGATCACCATAACGTTGTGATCGATGATAGGTTTGTTGATTTAGAGGCACAACTAGCAGCACTCCAGGTTGCTGAAGCCCCTGCACCTTTGGTGGACCCTGATAAGGAAGACCCGAAAGAGGAACCCGAGGAAGCCCCCGAAGAAGAACCAGCAGGACCACCACCATGTACCTACAAGTCCTTCATGGACTGTAAACCCCATACCTACAGCAGGACGGAAGGAGCTGTAGGGCTTGTAAGGTGGTTTGAGAAGACAGAGTCTGTCTTCGCGAAATGCAACTGCCCGCCTGCTGATCAGGTGAAGTATGCCACCGGGACATTGGAAGGCGCAGCACTTTCCTGGTGGAATGCCCAGGTACAAATGCTGGGTCAAGCCATGGCTAATGAACTACCTTGGGATGAGTTTATGGGAATTATGACTGAAGAATACTGCCCCCGAAATGATGTACAGAAACTGGAGATTGAGTTCTGACAACTCAAAATGCAAGGCTCAGAAATTGAAGCCTACTCGACTCGTACTCATGAGTTAGCCACTTTATGCCCAGGGATGGTGAATGAAATGCACAAGAGGGTGGAGCATTATATACGGGGATTGGTGCCCGAAATTCAAAGTATGGTAACTGCCTCTAACCCCACTACTATACAGCAAGCTATCCGAACAGCCCACAGGCTGACTGACCAGGCAGTTGAGCAAGGACGGTTACCCAAACGGGGTGCGGTGGCAAGCGTGCCCGACCAGAAATGCAAGTGGGATGGTTCAAGCAACAAGGGATCGTCATCCAACAGCCAATCTCAACCTCAACAACAGCAACAAAGTCAGCAACAGCAACGGAAGTTCGATAACAACCGAAGCTTCAACCAGGAGACTCCCTCAAATCAAGGACCCGGTGGGTATGGTGGAAGACTGCCGAAGTGCAACCGGTGTAACTACCACCATGTGGGTCGATGTGAAAGGGGAGAGTTTGCCACTTGCACAGCTTTAACCCCTTGACTTGGGATATATCACCCTTTCTACTTTTTATTCTTCTTTTCTTTTAAATTTTCGGGTGTTACAAGTACACCCCCCTTATATAGGTTTCGTCCCCTAAACCTGTCATTCCTCGAACAGCTACGGGTAATGTTGTCTCATTTCCTCCTCAGTCTCCCACATAGACTCGGACCCCTTCCTGTGTCTCCACTATACTCGCACAACTGGAACCACATTATTTCGTAGCCTCTTCTTTTTTTCTGTCAATGATGGGCGCTGGCTGCTCCATATAATTAAGCCATTCATCCACCTCAATGTCCTCTAGTGGCACAATCATACCTTTATCGGCTAAGCACTTTCTTAGATGAGATACATGGAATGTCGGATGAATTCCGTTTAACTCATCGGGTAGCTCCAACCTGTAGGCCACCTCTCCAACTCGAGCCATGATTCGAAAAGGCCCTATATACCTTGGGCGCAGCTTACCCCGCTTTCTAAACCGAATGATCCCCTTCCAAGGTGTGACCTTCAACATGACTCCATCACCTACCTTGAATTCAATCGGTCTACGCCTCCTGTCGGCACACGACTTCTGTCTATCTTTTGCCGCCTTCATAAAGGCCTTGATCTTTTCCAACTTTTCAGTCATAGCCATGATCACCTCAATGCTCCCCAAATCCTTCTGCCCGATGTCTCCCCAACATGCAGGCGTCCTATACTTCCTACCGTATAGCATCTCATATGGTGGCATACCAATGCTGGCATGATAGCTGTTGTTGTATGAGAATTCAGCTAACGGTAAGTGTTCGTCCCAACTTCCCCAAAAATCAATAACACATACTCGGAGCATATGCTCAAGCGTCTATATGGTTCTCTTTGACTGACCATCTATCTGAGGATGATAAGCTGTACTGATGTGTAGGCTCGTACCCATCGCATCATGGAATCATTTCCAAAACTTAGATGTAAACCGAGTGTCATGGTCAGACACTATAGACACCGGTACACCATGACGAGTCACAATCTCTTTGATGAACAGGTCCGCCAACCTCTTAGAGGAATACGTCTCGAGGATCAGTAGAAAGTGAGCAATCTTCATCAAACGATCAACTATCACCCGTATGGCATCGTACCCCCTCGCCAAATGTGGTAACTTCGTAATGAAGTCCATGGTGATGTGCTCCCATTTCCACTCGGGTATATCCAAAGGTTTGATCTTCCCATATGGCTTCTGATGTTCTGCCTTCACTTGCAAGCAAGTAAGGCACTTGCTCACATACTCCGCTACATCACACTTCATACCCGGCCACCAGTAATCTTTCTTCATGTCATGATACATCTTCATAGCACTTGGATGAATTGAGTATCACATCTTGTGAGCTTCATCCATGATTCGCCCCCGTAGGTCTCCATAACGAGGGATCCACATCCGCCCGAAGTGGGTTCTAACTCCGAGAATGTTCTCACCCAACTTAGAGACAAGGCCTTTGATTCTTTCAGAGTTGATTTAGTCTTCCTTCAGTGCCTCATCTTGATATTCCTTGACCTGTGCCTTCACATTGGAGGTCATCACCAACTGGTAAGCTTTCACCCGGATTGGCTCGAGTCTCTCTTTTTGGCTAAGGGCATCTGCAACTACGTTGGCCTTGCCAGGATGGTAGTGGATCTCACAATCATAATCCTTGATCAACCCTAACCACCTCCTCTGCCTCATATTGAGGTCCTTCTGCTCAAAGAAGTATTTCAAGCTCTTATGGTCAGTGAATATAGTGCACTTCATCCTGTACAAGTAGTGCCTCCAAATCTTCAATGCAAAGACCACAACCGCTAGCTCCAAGCCATGAGTAGGGTAATTAGCCTCATGGATTTTCAACTGTCGGGACGCATAGGCTATCACCTTCACCGTTTCATCAGCACGCAACCCAATCCTGAATAAGAAACATCTGAATAGACCACTAAGTCTTCATTCCCTTTGAGTAATGTTAAGACAGGAGCTTGAGTGAATACAAACCTCAAAAGCATTCTCCTGTTCCGGATCCCATACAATCTTCACATCCTTGCGGGTCAACTTGGTTAATTGTGAGGCTATCTTAGAAAAGCCTTGAATGAATCTCCTGTAATAGCCCGCCAAACCCATGAAACTGCGGATCTTGATTGGTGTCTTTGGAGTCTTCCATTGCATCACCGCCTCCACCTTTGCCGGGTCTACCATGATCCCTTCGGAATTTACCACGTGACCCAAAAACTGAACCCGCGCAACCAGAAAGCGCACTTGGAGAACTTAGCATACAGCTTCTCTCTTCTAAGTGTCTCCAATGCCTCACGAATATGATCGGCATGCTCTTCTTCACTCTTCGAGTAAATTAGGATATCATCGATAAACACAATCACTGATTTATTCAACATCAGCCGACACACCCGGTTCATTAAATCCATAAAGGCAGCTGGCGCGTTAGTTAGACCACATAACGAGAAACTCGTAGTGTCCATAACACATGCGAAAAGATATTTTAGGGATATCTTGCCCCTTCACCTTCATCTGATGGTAACCAGATCGGAGATCTATCCTCAAAAACCAACTGGCACCTTGGAGCTGATCAAACAAGTCATCAATTCTGGGTAATGGATATCAGTTCTTCATCGTCAACTTGTTTAACTCACGGTAGTCGATGCACATTCTCATACTACCGTCTTTCTTCTTTACAAACAAGACTAGAGTACCCCAGGGAGAGATACTCGGTCAAAAGAACCCTTTGTCCAACAACTCTTGCAACTGAACCATCAGTTCCTTCATCTCAGACGGAGCTAATCGATATGGTGCCTTAGCAACAGGTTGATCACAAGGTATCAAGTCGATATGGAACTCGATCTCACGGTCCGGTGGCACACCTGGTAAATCTTCTAGGAACATGTCTGGAAACTCACACACAACTGGTACGCTGGACAATTGTGGTACTGACACATCCACATCCTTCACGTAAGCCAGGTAGGCACTACGTCCACATTTCATGCACTTCTCTGCCACCACCATTGAAATCACCGTCGAAACCGTAGTAACTCGATCACCATAGATCGTCACCGAACTCCCATCAGGCGCAGTCAATCAGATTATTTTCTTGCGACACATAATATTTGCCTCATAAGATGCTAACCAATCTATCCCCGGAACCACATCAAACCTGCCTAGGGGCATGTCCAATAATTTAGCAGAGAACCTATGGCCTTCCAACTCTCTGTCACAATTCTCTATCAGATCAGAAATCCTGGTAGACTTACCAATGGCAGTTTCTATAATGAAGGGCTCATCAATCTTTCTACTCCTAACAGGAAACTTAGCACAGAAGGCAGCAGAAATAAAACTCTTACTAGCCCAGAATCAAATAGTGCAGAGGCACAAGTTTGGTTTACTAGGAAGGTACCTGACACAACATCGGGGTCCACCCTAGCCTCCTCCCGGGTCATCGTGAATGATCTGGCTTTTACTCTCTGCTCATCATTCTCGATCCCCTTCTTTGCCCCAGAACATTCAGCCCTCGGCTTCTTGCAATCCCTACTTAGATTGCCCTCTTCACCATAGTTATAACATCTTACAGCCCCACACTCTCTTGCCATATGACCGGGCTTCCCATACTTGAAGCAGAGATTCAGTCCCAACTTACACTCCCCTGTATGTTCCTTCCCAAACTTACCACACCTCTTCATTCCCGTACCTGATGTTACTACACTTTGATCATCCACCCTTGCCCTCTTGTTATTTGGAGTGAAACCACCACAACCAAACTGCTTCCTAATCCAGTTCCTGTCACCACCCTTCTTACTCACCTCTACCACTACCACCGCTCTCTCATCATACAGCCTCCCTGCCAGATCAACCACCGACCTAAAAGTACTCAGCTGGGCAGCAATCATGTGCCTGCGGATATCTGCCGGCAAACCCAAGATATACCTCTTGATCTTCTTTGACACCGGCGTCACCTGGTCCGGCACCAGCCTTGCCATCTCATTGAACATAGTAGTATATTGCTGGTGTGTCATGGTTCCCGCCTCCAGCTATAAGAACTCTCTCTCAATCTTGTCAAGCTTCCTATGAGGACAAAACTCCTCAATCACCATCTTCTTTAACTAACTCCACCTTATTCTCCCAATCGCCCTGCTACCCTCGGCTGGAAAATATTGTCCCACCAGCACAAGGCCGAGTCCACAAATGAATGGGTAGCGAACTTCACCTCTTGATCCTCCCTACATTCGCTGATATCCAACACAACCTCCATTTCCCTCACCCAACGGTGAGCAGCAGCAACATTCCCGTTACCATCAAAAGTCGGGGGCTTGCATCTTTGAAATGCCCCATAACTACACCCCTTAGCAGTTTCCTGCACCGTTTCCTCTTCCTCTTCATCACTGGAGACAACTATCTCAGTTTTTGGTTGCATCCCTTCAGCTGAACCTCTCCCAATGGTCCTCATCCTCTCCTCCTTCTCTTTCTTTTCATCCTCCCTCACAGCATGGATAACCTCGGTCACCATAGGCGGCAAGATCTTCTGCATGACTTGATGAACTTCCTCTTCAACTGCCTCTTACACAGAAGCTCTTAGATTAGCACTCTCATCACCGCCATCCTGGTGATGAAGCTCGGGCTCTGCAGGAGCCGTCTCAGCAGCTGTAGCCTTGTTTCTTGTGACACGTGGTCCAGCACCATGACCACCCTATACTCCTCCTTGAGAAGCCTTCGAAGATCTACTACCCACCATCCTCTAAACACTATAAGACTCAAACACCAACACGGTCATTCAAGGTAATAGCTCAGATTATGTCAAGTATAGTAACTCCCTAATTACAGTGGCCAATTGTGATTAGCCACTTATTTTACTCTTCATCCCCTAAGCATTTCATATCCTAACTACATCAGTATCCAAATCTACCAAGAGCACATAAATCAGATAACACACACACATAATACCGATTAACGTTAAGAAAATAAATTACTTGATGGCACGTAGCTACTTGGGCTGGCATCCTTTTATTTGGTCCCATTCTCAGTTTAAGTTTAGGTCTTGAAAATAATTTACCTAATTTTCTTAAACTTTGGCTCTGATACCAACTTGTAAGGCCCCGTTCTTGGGAACCCCACAGTTGGTCAATCACAACCTTAATTATAATAAGACACAATAAATTTCATAAAAAACTTGTAGTGGATTAATTTATCAAAAACCATTCATGCATTAATAGTTGATGTTGACAAATAATACATCATTGTTTTAAAAGAGTTACAAAAGAATATTCAGTTGTATTACAAAACAACAACATTACCTGCCAACTGAAAATGCATATAAAAGTCAGCGTTGCTAAGTGTGTTCTAGTTTTAAATAATCAAATACTTTACTTTTAGTAAAAACTTTTCCTTTACTTTCGTTCGTGATCATGCAACATATGTACATCTTGATAATATCAATATTATCTTTTATCATCGTTCATAATCGTTCGTTTCGCACTTTTTCATTATCTTTCACTTCTATCTAGATCCTGTCATAAGCTATGCCCCATCATTTGACACGAAGCCACCTCAGTCTTGGGGCTAAGCGACAAGGATCCCGTTTCGCGCGTATGGATCAGTCACCAAGATCGCACGCTACATCGCACACAGTTGAGTTAACAACTCTTCAATGAGTTGTGAACCTCTTTAAACTTTGCTTGCAAGACTTTCATTCATTCCTTCAGTTCCACTTTGTTAACATTGTCTTCCCCTTTCATTATATAATCCTTTTCATTCATAAGCATAACACGCCATATAAAGTCACATTATACATAACATGGGACAACATCATCAAACAATGCATACATATAAACAAGTATAAGCCACCATAAAACATCATTTCTTAGCACTTAAATTTTACTTCCCTAAATCTCAGAAAATTCCAAGTCCTTATGAAAATGCGGATGAACAAACCAATACGGATGAATAGACAAATGCGGATGAACAAAAGAAATGCGGATGAACAAATGCGGATGTTCATACTCAAATATATTCTAAGTGTCAGGAAATGCGCATGAACCAAATGCGGATGACTGAAACAAATGCGCCTGAACACTGTAGCAAATGCACAAGAACAAAAGAAATGTACATGATCACTGTAGCAAATGCGCCTGAACAAAATACTTATGGAAAAATTCAAATCTAAATGCGGATGAACTAAACCAACCTGCAGTTGCAACTCATGCTATATTCAGTTCCAAATCCTCATTCTTATACATTCATAGCCCAGGTCTAGCATGCTAAACACTTAGAACAAGCATATAATCACAAAACTCGATCAAACATTCAAAAATACACACCCACACACACAACAGGTGTAAAAACATAGATCAGATCATGCTGTCGGTTGTAAAATAGTAGGTACAATGCATTTCAGCCCCAAACAAGTTTAAAAACAAGTAAAACCGAGGATCTAGAACTCACCTACAGCAGCCTTCGAGTAAAACTCCTCCAAATTCAAGAGCACTTGGAGTTCAAACACCTAAACACACCAATAACACACAACCGAACACAGAGGAACACATAAGACTCGGTCCAAAAGTTGAAAATCCAGCTGAAACTGAGCAAAACAAACGAAAAGCTTACCTTCAAGCTAATCTTCTTCTTCTTCTCTCTAAAAACCGATGGAAAAACTCTGATGTTCTTCTTTTGCAGCCGAGGGCAGTTGGTGGAACAGGGTAGTTGGCGGCCATGCCTACCTTTCAAACATAATAATATTAAAGTTTGCCTCTTGAACAACTTTAACCCCTTAACTTGGGTTATTTCACCTTTCTTTCTTTATACTTCTCTTTTCTTTTCTATTAAATTTTCTAGTGTTACACCTTATACACTTCATAGCCACAACCATCGAAATCACCTTCGGAACCGTAGTAACTCGATCACCATAAATTGTCACCGAACTCCCATCTGACGCAATCAATGGAATCAACTTCTTGCGACACACAGTACTTGCCCCATAGGCTGCTAGCCAATCCATTCCTAGAACCACATCTAATCCACCTAGAGGCATCCCGAATAATTTAGCAGAGAATCTATGGCCTTCCAACTCTATGTCATAATTCCCTATCAGATCAGAAATCCTGGTAGACTTATCATTGGTAGTTTCTACATCGAAGGGCTCATCAAACTTTCTATTCCTAACAGGCAACTTAGCATAGAAGGCAGCACAAATAAAACTCCTACTAGCACAGGAATCAAAAGCACAGAAGCACAAGTTTGGTTTACTAGAAATGTACCTGACAACACGTCAGGGTCCACCCTAGTCTCCTCCCAAGTCATAGCGAGTGCTCTGGCCTTCACCCTCCGCCCTACTTCTCAGTCCCCTTCTTCGCCCTGGAGCTCTCAGCACTCGACTTCTTGCAGTCCCTGCTCATATGCCCCTTCTCACCACAGTTGTAACATTTCACCACACGACAATCCCTGGCCATGTGGCCCTCCCTTCCACACTTAAAGCAAAGGTTCTATCCCCACCTACATTCTCCTACATGCCCCTTCCCATACTTCTCGTACACCTTCACTCCTAACTCGATTGCAGCCACCTTGCGACCCTCTACCTTCGCCCTTTTGCCCATGGGAGGGAAACTGCCACTACCAACACGTTTTCCACTCCAATTCTCCACTCTCCTCTCACCTTCCCTTATACCCCTAATGACCCCAGTCACCACAAACGGCAGAATTATGTGCATGATTTGATGAACCCCTTCAACTATAGCCTCCTTCACTAAGGCCGACAGATTAACGCTCTCATCCCCACCTCCATGGTGATGAAACTCGGGTTCTTCAGGATCCGCTTCAGCAGTCCTAGCCCCGTTCCTCATGACACGTGGTCCAAGACCATATCCACCGTGACCTCCACCTCTAGAAGCCCCCAAAGATCTACCACCAGCCATCCTCTAAACACTATAAGATTCAAACACTAACATGGTCATTCAAGATAATAGCTCAGATTATGTCAAGTATAGTAAGTCCCTAACTACAGTGGGTAGTTGTAATTAGCCACTTACTTTACTCTTCATCCCCCATGCATTCCCCATCCAGACTACATCAATATCCAAATCTACTAAGAGCACATAATTCACATAACACATTCACATAATACTGGTTAACTTTATGAAAAATTACCTGATGGCACGTAGCTACTTGGGTTGGCATCCCTCCATTTGGTCCCATTCTCAGTTTAAGTTTAGGTTTTGAAAATATTTACCCATTTATATCAAAACATATTAAGATTCACTAAGTAAATAAAACGTTGCAGTGGAATATTTCATCAAAAACCATTTCATGCTTTAATAAATACATTTGCCAAGTAATACATCGTTGTTTAAAAGGTTACAAAAGATCACTTAGTTTTATTACAAAACAACATCATTATTATTACATGAGATGGATGCCAGTCCTTGCCCACCAAGTAGCTTCACACCCGTGCCATCCTTAGCAACAACATTACCTGCCAACTGATAATGCATAAAAAGTCAGTGTTGCTGAGTGAGTTCTAGTTATTTAATAAAATACTTTACTTTTAATAAAAACCTTTACTTTACTTTCGTTCGTGAACACACATCATACGTACATCTTGATAATATCATTATCATCTTATATCATCATTCATAATCTTCATTTCGTACTTTATTATCTTTCACTTCTATCTAGATCCTGCCATGCCCCATCTTCGGTGCACAAAGCGACTAAAGTCTTGGGAGCAAGTGGCAAGGACCCCGTTTTCGTACGTTTCCATCAGTCACAAAGACTGACTGTTAGGTGTGCACTTGGCACACTGTCTAGGTGGCAACCCGTAAAGTGTTGTGAACCCCTTTTTTATGCTTGCAAGACTTTTAATTTATTCATTACGTACCACTTTTTATTATCTTTATCTTCTACTTTCATTACAATAATACTTTATGTACAAGAGTATTAACACACCATGTAAAGTCACATACTAATACATAATACAGAACATCAACCACAACCCATAATCATACATAACATGGAACAACATTATCATACAATGCATACATGTAAACAAGCATAAGCCACCACAATATCATTTCTTAGCACTTAAATTCTACTTCCCAAAATTTCAGAAAAATTCTAAGTCCTTAAAGAAATGCGGATGAGAAAACAAATGCGAATGAACAGATAAATGCAGATGAACAGACAAATGCGGATGAACACCTCAGAAAATATTCCAAGTGTCCCAAAGAAATGCGCATGAACGCTGTAGCAAATGCACATGCACAAAGCATATGAAAGTTTTTCAGAAAATATTCCAAGTGTCCAAGGAAGTGCACATTAACCAAATGCGGATGACTGAAACAAATACGCCTGAACGCTGTAGCAAATGCGAATGAACAAAAGAAATGCGCATGATGACTGTAGCAAATGCGCCTGAACAAAACACTTCAAATATTCAAATCTAAATGAGGATGAACTAAACCAACCTGCAATTGCAACTTATGCTACATTCAGTTCCAATTTATCATTATTATACATTCTTAGCTTAGATCTAGCATGCTAAACACTTAGAACAAGCATACAACCACACAAATCATTCAAGCATTCAAAAACACACACCCACAAGTAAAACAGGTGCAAAACAAAAATCAGTTCATATTTTGGTTGTAAACAGTAGGTACTATGCATTTCAGCCCCAAACAAGTTTAAAACAAGTAAAACTGGGATCTACAACTCACCTCTAGAAGCTTTCGAGTAAAGCTCCTCCAAACCCGAGAGCAACCAGGAGTTCAAACACCTAAACACACAAAAACACATAACCGAACACACAAAAACACACAAGAATCTGTCCAGCAGCTCGAACGCAGCTGAAACCGAACAGGAAACGCAAGAAAACCTTACCTACAAGCAGATCCTCCTCCTTTTCTCTCTGGAATTCAGTTTGCAGCTCTTCTCTCTCTAGCATCCGGGAAATGTCTATAAAGGGAGAAGTGTGGGCTACCATACTTCCTTTAAATCTTATAAAGGGGCAAGTTTGCCACTTACATAGTTTTAACCCCTTGATTTGGGACATATCACCCTTTTTTCTTTTCTTTTAAATTTCTGGGTGTTACAGATCCACTGGAATAGTAATGGGAGCTGGTTGAGGGAATATGGTTTCTGGGTGTTGCTGTGTGGGGTACAAAGAAGATATGGCATCAAAGGAAGTTGTTGTGATGGCAAGGCAGGGTTCCTCATGTCTTTGTTTCTATACATTCTCCCCTTTTTTGGTAGCATCACCTTGAGAAGTAGATGAGCTAGAGGAAGAACTTAAAGAATCCTGATTATGTACATGCCTAACAGACTTCTCAATCTGTGTCTCAGCTAGTTGAGCCTTGAGATTTTCAATCTCAAGTTGCTGAGTGGCAGACCAGTCCTCTAAAGTCTTAACCTATGATTCAAAGTTTGAGACATTAGAAATCAGGTCTCTGATAATGAGTTTCAGGATACCCTAATCTTCTTTTGAAGAAGCATTAGGAGATGAGATAACACACCTAATATGTTCATCATCACCACAAGTAGTGGTTTCTCGACGCCTTGGATACCCTTGTGTCTTGATGTCTCTTTCAGAGTCATCAAGGGTCAAGGTTGTCGTAGACTTAGTCCCACTTATGTTACCACTGTCCTAATAGGTTAGTGGAACACTCTCAGTAGTAGCAGCTGAGCCTATATAAGTCACCTCCATACCAGTTGACTCACCTCAGTTAGGTATAGCTGATGTGGGCTAGACGTTAGAGGTTCCCTAGGGTTAGTTCATCTAGAGAATGGTATGGTAGATCAATATCATGGCCTAGATGAAACATAATATCCTCATCAGGTAGGGTTGATATGTCAATGAGGGATAGGGAGGATAAATCTAATGAACCGGGACCTTGGTCAGCACCTACGGGTTCTTCTGCGAGAGCAGATGACCCGATGATGTTGGTGTCCCTTTTTGGCTACTCAGGGGAGTGTTGAGACTCACACTGAGGGCTAAAGGCTTGGTTTGTGGGCTCGTTAGCTTGAGACTGAGGAGACTCAATGCTGACATTGAGGTCAATGGTGGAGGATGGTTGGACCTCTGGCTGAGTAGGAGCCTTAAGTTCCACTTGAGCCCTTTTTGGTTAGAATAGAGGGACCTGATCAACCATAGTAGATTGATCAGGGGTTCGTTTGGGGTGTCTAGTGTATGTAATCTTGATTGGGTGGGAAGAAGTGATTAGAATTTGAGTGGTGGTGTCTGGTGTGGGTTCATCACCTGCAAGGCTTGCACGGATGTCACCAGGAGCCGTTGGCTCGTGCATACCTGGAAGAAGATCAGTGAATCTTCCATTGAAGTTGGTGGACACTTTCTTTAAAGTTTTGAAGATGCCAGGCCACATATGATGGACCAGTAGAACATCTTCATATTATAATCTGTCTTGGTCCAGCTCACAGTTGATTATATGCTGAATGAACTAGAGATACATGTTGAATGGATCCCGAGTGAGATAGTATCTTAAGTTGTTCAGCACAAATCTTGAGTAGTTGAAGCGTAGGCCCTTTACCAACCCATGGACTTGGCAGCCCAAATCATATGGGATTTGTTCCCATCCCCCAGATTTGTTGGATAGGCAGTGAAGGATGATGTGCAACAAGAACTTCCAATTTTAGGAGAAGTTAAACTTGTAGACTGTTGACTTGTGCACATCGCCGCCATATACCATCTGAGTGTAAGTGTCTTCCAACTTAGATTTTGGGAATTCAGTAGGGGCGCCCTCATCATGAAGCTCTACATACTCCCTGGTGGTTGATTCAGCAATGGTGATCTCCTATCCGTAGATCCTCGATCTGATGACCCTTTTACCATTTAGTGTTTCATCTTGACCATTGGCCTATAATTCGGCCATGTGGTTAGAGTAGATGGTGAGGTTAATGGTAAGGGCAGTGTAGTATGCCGATTGGGACAGAAATTCGATGATAGGCGCAAAGTCGGCATCCTTTTAAGAGTGCTTCTTGCACTCCCGACTCATATGAACTGCTTCTCCACAGTTAAGGCACCTCATCACCCAACAATCCTTTTCCATATGCCCTGCCTTCTCGCATTTGAAACAAATGTTTGATCCCCACTTGCATTCCCCCGCATGCTCCTTCCAACACTTATTACACATCCTCGTCCCTGTACCTGCCGTCACCACCTTCCAGTCATCCACCCTTGCCTTTTTGTTCTTGGGAGTGAAACCACCACTGCCAAATCTTTTCCTCTTCCAGTTTCTATCACCACCACCTTTCTTACTCACCTCCATCACTGTCACCTCCACTCTCTCATCGTACAGTCTTCCTGCCAAATCGACCACCGACCTAAATGTACCTGGTCGAGCGGCGATCAAGTGTCTGCGGATATTCGTGGGCAGACCTTGGATGTACCTCTTAATCTTTCATGACACAGGTGTCACCTGATCTGGCACCAGCCTTGCCATCTCGTTGAACTTGGTCATATACTGCTAGTATGTCATGGTTCCCGCCTCCAACTGTAGGAACTCTCTCTCGAACTTGTCAAGTTCCCTGTGAGGAAAAAACTCCTCGATCACCAGCTTCTTAAGTTCACTCCACCTCATTTCCCAATCACCCTGCCACCCTCGGCCTGGACAATGTTGTCCTACCAGCATAAGGCCGAAGCCACAAATGAGTGGGTAGCATAATTCACCTTTTGATCCTTCCTAGACTCGCTGATATCCAACACATCCTCCATTTCCCTCACCCATCGCTGAGTAGCAGCAGCATTTCCATTCCCATCAAAAGTCGAGGGCTTGCATCTTTGGAATGCCCCATAATTGCACCCTCTTGCATTTTCCTGCATAGCCTCCTCCTCCTTGACATCACTAGAGACAACCATCTCAGTATCTGGTTGCTCCCTTTCCCCTGAACCTCCTTCATCGCCCCCTCGCCTAGTGGCATTCTTCTTCTCATGTTTCTTCTTCTCTTCATCTTCCCTTACAGCCCTAATGACCACAGTTACTATAGACGGCAGAATCGTCTGCATGACTTGATGAACCTCTTCCACTAAAACCTCCTTTACTGAGGCCCTCAAATTAGTGCTCTCATCACCGCCTTCATGGTAATGAAGCTCGGGCTCTTCAGGTGCCGTTTCAGTAGTTCTAGCCCTGTTCCTCGTGGCACGTTGTTCAGCACCACGACCACCACGTACTCCACCTCGAGAAGCCTTTAAAGATCTACCACCAGCCATCTCTAAACACTATAATATTCAAACACCAACATGGTCATTCAAGGTAATAGCCCAGATTATGTCAAGTATAGTAAGTCCCTAATTACAGTGGCCAGCTGTGATTAGCCACTTACTTTACTCTTCATTCCCCAAGCATTTCCTATGATAACTACGTCAGTATCCAAATCTACTAAAAGCACATAAACCACATAGCACGCGCACATAATTCCTTTTTCCATACTCGGACTGGCATCCCTTTTTCTTTCTTGTCCCATTTTCAATTCAAGTATTGGCTTTTTTAAAAAAAATTATCAAATTCTTTTAAACTTTGGCTCCGATACCAACTTGTAAGGCCCCATACCCGGGACACTTATAGTTGGTCATTCATAGCGTAAAACATTTAAAAACATGACATTTGCAGCGGAATTTAAACTTTTCATACATAATTTGTAATTACGTGACAAAACATTGTTCTTATAGTTGTATCACAAAAACCTAACAATTACAAGCATTGTCTCAAAATCTAGAATGGCAGACTCGGATCGTCTTGGTTTTTAAAATTTTTTTTATCCAATTCTTTTAAACTTTGGCTCTGATACCAACTTGTAAGGCCCCATACCCGGGACGCTTATAGTTGGTCATTTATAGCGTAAAACATTTAAAAACATGACATTTGTAGCGGAATTTAAACTTTTCATACATAAATTGTAATTATGTGACAAAACATTGTTCTTATAGTTGTATCACAAAAACCTGACAATTACAAGCATTGTCTCAAAATCTAGAATGCCAGACTCAGATCGTCCCAGTAGCTATCTCATCCATGCCTGCACTCCTCAGCTGCAACATTACCTGCCAACTTTTATGCATATAAAAGTTAGCGACGCTGAGAAAGTTCTAGTTTACATAATAAAATAATTTACATTCATTAAATACATTTCCTTTACTTTCTACGTGATCATACATCATACATTCATCTAGATAATATGATTTATTATCATTCGTTTCATCCATTTCGTACATTTCGAACTTTCATCATTATCTTTCACTTTCATCTAGACCGATGTAGTATGCTATACCCCAAATATTATGCACGAAGCTAGTACTAGGCTGAAGCCTATAAATAGACCTCTAACATTGTGCATGAAGCTGACTCCAGTACCGGGGCAAGCGACAAGAGTCCCGATTCGTATGTATTAGTCAATCACAAAGACTGACCCCTGTGTGCATCCTCATGGGTTAGCTAAACCGCACACCATTGAGCTAGCCACCCAATGGCTGTGAACCTCCATTCATTTTCTTGCAAGACTTTTATTCATTCATTAGGTTTCACTTTCTTTAACTTTAACTTTCACTTCAATACATAATACTTATTCTTAGTTACTATAAATCACACCAAGTAAGAAACATCGTGAAAATCCCCTTTAATTAGAACCAATTCACCCATAGTCCTTACAATCACATCCGCATCAAAATGAATAACAAACAATAATATCCGACTCTCTGTGGGACAGTGGGGGTTCTAGGGGTAGCAGCCCCTAGTAGGGTCCAAGGGGCAATGCCCCTGGCTGGGGCGGGGCTGCCAGGTCAGCGCGAAGAAATTTTATTTTGAAGCATTTATATAGCACGGTTTGTTGTAGAAACTTCTATCTTCCTGTTAAAACATCTTGAGATCTTTGCCATAAAATAAACATATATTTAGTATGCATAACAGCCCCAAAACATACAAAAACTTGTAAATAAGGGGATCTAGAACTCACCAAGTCTTCGAAAATAACTTCACCTAAGGTAGGCTCATGGTGCACATTCTGCATATAAGTGGACATGCAAACAGGTCATTTTCTATATAGTTTCACTGCCAGTTTCGCTAACAGTTTTGCTGACAGTTTCGTTGCCAGTTTCGGTACCAGTTTCGCATGGCAGTTTCCCCCAACTTTCGTTGGAATTCTATGGCTGCGAAATTACTAGCGAATCTATAGTTTCGTTGGAAGAACCCATAGTTTCGCTGGAAGAACTATTAGTTTAGCTGGATGAACTCACAGTTTCGCTGGACGTATAAAAAAGATGTTCCAGCCCGTTTTTAACCCAAATCTTCACCTTTTTACATCCAAATCCTTCGTTTTTCATCCAGGAACTTATATCAAAGCTTTTTACATGACTTCATCCATAAAAACATGACTTTTGTATGACTTTTGACACTTTTCAAAACCCCAAACCATAGAATCCGGGTATGATCTAAAGAGGCATTTGGATGATGATTTCTTACATGGATTCTTTCTCTTTTCTTGTTGTTTGATGCCCAAAAACATAGATATTCAATCATTTGCTCAATAAATCCTCAAATCTTCACTGTCTCTCTACTTTCTCTCTCTAGAAAGTGGGTTGTTTGAGTTGCAAATACCTGGTGTTCACGGGACCTTAAACTCGTCTAACATATAACCCGTAATGTTTATAAGGTCCATAACCCATTTTCCCCTTTATTTATATTTATTATCCTTATCTAAGCCCATTATTATTAATTGGCTTGTTTCAACTTTTCCAGGGCGTTACAATTAGAAGATGTTTCCTAATTGTGGTACAGATGTTTGGGACAGTCAAATTATAACAGAATGAATCACCTTGTAAAAGGTGACTTAGTAATAGGATTACCACAAAAAAGAATTCTTCTATACATACCACTGCACTGCCTGTCTGAAAGGAAAACAACATAGAGTGTCCCATAAGTCAAAATTGGTAAACTCAAACAACACACCGCTCAAATTGCTTCACATGGACCTTTTTGGCACAACAAACATCCTTAGTATAGGAAAGAAGCAATACTGTCTTGTTATAGTAGATGATTACTCAAGATTCACATGGGGTTTCTTTCTACTACACAAGTCAGAAACATCAGAAATCATCAAATCATTTATCACTAAAATTGAGAATCAATTGGATCTTAAAGTTAAATCTTTAAGAAGTGATAATGGTACTGAATTTAAAAATAAATCTATTTCATCTTTTTGTACAGAGAAAGGAATTAGTCATCAATTTAGTGTAGCAAGGACTCCTCAACAAAATGGAGTTGCTGAAAGAAGGAACAGAACATTAATAGAAGCTGCTAGATCAATGCTAGCCGACTCTCTATTACCCATATCCTTTTGGGCTGAAGCAATCAATACAGCTTGCTACATTCAAAACAGAACATTGATCATAAAAGAACATTCCAAAACACCATATGAATTAATGTTTAAAAGAAAACCCTTCATTGGATTTCTTAAAGCGTATGGATGTTCTATTTCAATATTAAACACTAGAGAACAATTATCTAAGTTCGCTCTAAAAGCAGATGATGGATTTTTTGTTGGATACACAGGAAGCTCCAAAGCTTACCGAGTATACAATCCAAGACTGAATATAGTAGAAGAAACGACAGATGTTGTTTTTAATGAACACTCTTTCACTAAGAAAGTCATTGGATCAGACTGGTTGTTTGATATTGACTCTTTAACTAAATCATTTGACACATCTTACATTGATGTTTTAGGTACCAAGGATGAAAATAAATATCCTATGGTTCCACTAACAACCATAGATTTTCCTTTAACTGCTGATCCTCCAAGGAAAACAAACATTACTCCTTTGAGTACCACAGTTTCAACTCCTCCAGAACAAACAAACGCATCAAAAGGAACATCATCAAACACACCATCTTCATCAACACCTGTGACCACCCAACCACAACATCCAACCACAGTTGAAGAAGATGATGACTATCATTCATTACCTGATGCACATCATGAAGATAAAATCTTAGAGTTCTTTCATGATTCACCTCAATCATTCAATGAAACCACACAGCCAGATAAACAAACAACCACAAATACCCTTGCTTATCCATCAATCCCCAACCAAACAATCACTAATCTTGATTCAACCATCCCTGTTGATCAGATTACAACGACCAGAGTTCACAAAGATCATCCTATAGAAAATGACCTCAATACTAGGTTGACACGAAGTCAATCTGACACAGCAAACATTTGCTTGCACTCCTACTTCCTATCCATAACTATACCAAAAAATATCATAGAAGCACTTAAAGACAACAGTTGGATAGAAGCAATGCAAGAAGAATTACAACAATTTAGAAAGCAAGATGTATGGAAGCTGGTTGATCTACCTGAAGGTCAACACACCATTGGTACAAGATGGCTCTATTGAAATAAAGCACATGACAGAGAAAATTGTCAAAAGAAACAAAGCAAGGCTAATTGCCCAAGGATATACTCAAGAGGAAGGCATTGATTATGATGATGTCTTTGCTCCAGTAGCTAGACTTGAAGCCATCCGAGTGTTCCTTGCATATGCCTCATCCAAAAACTTCATAGTCTTCGAAATGGATGTCAAGTGTGCATTCCTGTATGGAAAGATAGATGAAGAGGTATATGTTGCTCAACCACCAGGGTTTCAAGATCCGGATTTCCCTCACAAAGTCTACAAGTTAGATAAAGCTCTATACGGTCTTCATCAAGCACCTAGGAAGTGGTATGAAACTTTATCTAAGTTTTACTATAGAATGGGTACACCCGAGGGAAAATAGATCAGATATTGTTCTTAAAACTAAAGAACAAGACTTGTTAGTAGTTCAAGTCTATGTGGATGAAATAATTTTTGGCTCCACAAACATCCAGCTTTGCAACGAGTTTGAAACTCTTATGCAATTAAAATTCCAAATGAGTTTAATGGGAGAGATTACATTCTTCCTTTGTCTTCAAGTTAAACAATCAAATGAAGGAATTTTTATCAACCGGAGCAAGTATGTCAATCAGATATTAAAGAAATACAATATGTCTGATTGCACATCCAGCAAGACACCATTTACAACTGGATTAAAGTTTGGACTTGATCCAGAAGGAACATCAGTTGATCAGAAACTCTACAGATCAATGAGAGGCTCACTGATGTACATGACAACAAGCAGACCGGACATCATGTATGCAGTACGCATGTGTGCTAGATACCAAGCACATCCAAAAGAATCACATATAAATGCAGTAAAAATAATCTTCAAATATTTAAAAGGCAAACCAGCTCTTGGGCTATGGTATCTAAAAGATGGATATTTTTCTTTATATGCGTACACAGACAGTGATTATGGTGGATGCAACAGCAACAAAAAATCCACTACAGGAGGTTGTCAGTTTGTTGGATCAAGATTGATCTCCTGGCAGTGCAAGAAACAAACAAATGTCTCTATGCCAACAGCTGAAGCAGAATACATAGTTGTTTCTGCATGCTGTTCTCATATGCTTTGGATTCAAAACCAAATGCTTGATTATGGCTTTAATTTTCTTTAAATGCCCATACACATTGACAGTTCCGCTGCCATGTTTATCACTGACAATCCAGTTCAATATTCAAAAACCAAACACATAGATATCAGATATCACTTTCTGAGAGATTGCTCAGGAAAGGGTTTGATAAAGTTGATCAAAGTCTATACAGACAATCAATTGGTTGACCTGTTTACCAAACCATTTGATTCAACAAGATTTGAATTTCTAGTTTAGTCACTTGGTATGATCAACTATGAATTAAACAAGTAATGTTTTCAAAACACTAATTTCAAACAAGCTTGATTTTATCAATGTCCAAATTAAACATCAACAAGTATCTTTCAAAATCATGATATCAAACAAACATTCATGTTTTCATATAACCAAACATCTTGAATCACACATACCACTCATGAGAAATGATAGTACACTAGCTCATTCTCAACTTGAGTCATTTTCCACTAATAAAGACTTACAATACTTTGTTTGATATGTGGATAGGCTCAGCATGGGACACCTAACATCACATACAACAGTGAATAACTAAATTCTCATGATTATGTGGTCAATAACACATCTTGGTTTATGGTGAGTATTGATCTATCCAACATAGGTAGCTTGTAATGTAACTATAATACACCAAGGGAAACAGTTTATAAATTGCTCAATCATGCACGTGTCTCCTCTGTTATGATTTTCATAGACCTGGAGTACACCAAGGCATTCTTTGTTATGCTAAGCACAGACCTGAATGACCTAAATAATGATCCAAAAAGATTCCCAATAAGGAACACATCCATCTTGGATGAACAATCAATAAAGTCTTCTAGACTACATTCCTTGTGAATGAATCAGAAGAATCCCAAAGAGGATTGCCTTACAAAGTGAAGAGAAAAAGAATCCCAATGAGCATCAAATAATATGGATCAAATTGAGTATTTATACTCCTAAGTAGCTAGGTCTTAAGTATTGAAAGTGTTTTCTAGCATATCTTGAGGAGGGTTGTTCTAAACATACAATCAGATGTGGGGTACATACAACTGATATCAATCAACTCAAAAACATGATAATCACTCACTGTTTCAATCAATCATTAATACCATGCATGAGTTTAAGTGGATCTAATATCTTCAATCAACATTGTATTAGTCTATTCTCAAAAACATTTAAACAGCTCAGTGAGAATTTAAGACAAGTATGATCTCATGTTATGTTAAAATGATTCATGTTCAAACATAAAAATCATTCATTTATTAGTTAGATAAGGTATTATCTTTCTAACTTTTATCAAGCAAGCAATCAATTGGACTTTGATAATTTCCATTGTAACACATACAAATTTTTGTCATTTTATAAAAGGTTTTTATAAATATGCAAAATTTTAGGGGGAGAAAATGAACTTGGAAATATCAAAGGCAGCAGAAATGTGCATAATCATACATTTTTAATTTTGAAATTTTTTTAAACAAATTTTGAGTTTTAAATAAAGCCAAGTCTAGCAAGCACCCAAACACAGCAGTTTGACACATATACATATGTACAATATTGCACAATATTGCTTGTGAGTGATTCTTTAACAACCATAGATTGATCATGTTAAAATTCTAAAATTTTAAGAAACATTTAAAAAAATTTATCAAACATATGCTTCGGAAGAAAAACGAACAACATTTGCTTCGGAAGAAATTTTATCAAACATAAGCTTCGGAAGAGAATTTTTCAAAAATAGCTTTGGAAGAAATCATTTCAAAACAAAAAAAATTGCTTCGAAAGAAAAAACAAACAACATTTACTTCAGAAGAAAATAAATCAAGATTTTTCAAAATTTTGAAATTTTTGACAACTGTTGTCACAGAGGATATACAAACAAACATCCGCTGTAGCTACAGTAACCATCATAACATGCAAAATACACAAACTTTATATAGCGGACAAAACAAACATATATTCATTATGCACTAGCGAACATACATGTGTTCACAACGTATGATGTTGGTAAGGCATCCGCCGTGAATACAGTACCATTCCATAGCGCATGACTAACATAAGTCATTCGTTGTAGAAACAGTCCAAATGTATATAGCGTATGCACACAGGTAATCAAAGGATGTAAACATTCACACATCACATCAATTGTCCATAGCGCATGAACAAATGTTCATCCGCTGTGAACAACCAAACAAGTTTTCAAGGATCCATAGCGCATGAACAAATGTTCATCCGCTGTGAACAAACAAACAATTTCAAACAAGTGTACACAGTGCATGACCAAGCAGTCATCCACTGTACATAAATTACAACATCATAAGGGTCCACAGCATATAAGTTTAAAATTGTACAGCAGACGCACTGTTCACACAGCGCATGTGTATTTCACAGTGGACACTTAAAATTAAAATTTTAAGTTTAAACTGTTTACATAGCGGACAAACAAACTATTTACACAGTGAACATTCATTTTTGTCCGTTGTATATATGGTTCAACACTTATGATTTTTTCATTCATCATGAGTGAGAGAGATAAAATCAAAATTTTTAAATGTTGCTACAGTGCGTTAAACCCTTAAACCCCAAGATCATCAAGAACCTAAAATCTATCTGATTTTTCTTCTGATTCAAGATCAAACAGGTATAACAACATGATTCGTATAATCAAACATTCATCAAAACATCTTGTTCATCTTATCTAATTCGAACATTGTTCGACCAAAGTCGAACATTGAACCAAAATCAAATTTTGAATCATTTGATGTTATAAACCAAATCAAACACTGAATATGTGTTTGATGGACATAGTCGAATGTATTAGGACTATTGTTTTGATATAATTTGATTAAGCGTTCATTGGGTTCATGAACTGTCATGATGTTCTTGCCAAGATCATACAAAAACTAATGTCTGATCTTTGAAACTGTTTAAAATGACTTAAAATTTGTTATAATTTGGTAAACATGTTTAAAAGTCAGTAACAAACAAGTAAAATCAGTTTATTTGCCATGGCATTGAATAAACAAACA
This sequence comes from Flaveria sonorensis, assembly GCA_025506505.1. Taxonomy (NCBI): domain Eukaryota; kingdom Viridiplantae; phylum Streptophyta; class Magnoliopsida; order Asterales; family Asteraceae; genus Flaveria; species Flaveria sonorensis. The sequence continues at coordinate 32,723,569 of CM046438.1, read as the reverse complement.
TTAAACGCATATCCATTTAATGTGCATTTAATGGTCTTTTTGACTTTACAAGGTCAAACTAAAGTTCATGAACAAGTTGTTGTAAATTGAAATTATTGTATGAATTGATCAAAATCAATTTAAATCAAAACAAATTGAATCAAACAATATTTTCATGATCAAAATTGATCAAAGAATTGACTTTCGATAAGTCAAACTGACTAATTTGTTAAAGTCATTCAAACATACATTTGAAACAAGTCTCAAGTGTTAAGCATACATAATTCATCATTTTATAACAATCACAACAGTCAGTGAACACTTGATAAACATTTAATCATCTCAATTATAAAACATTATCATAGGTTCAAAATGGATCAATCTGTGATGATATCATAATGCAATGATCAATTCATACATAAAGTAATCAAACACAAGCAATTACTTCAAAAATTCATAGATTTCATTGATAGCAAATGCTCAAGATACAAAGTGTAAGAGGTAGTTACACTTGTTCTCTGGTCTAACTATTTTTTCTATATGTCTCTAGGTCTCTAGGTCTCTAATCTCTAGGTCTCTAGTCTACCTACACAATACATAAAATATCCTATTTATACTATCAATGAAAAACAAGGAACATATATTTATAAAATAAGTCCCTATACTATGACAAAACGCAAAAGACAAAATATTAATCTTTTAAGAGCTCTAACAATACTTCCTGTAAGATTTACATTGTCTTCAGTCTTCATTAAAATCTTCTGGTTCTTCTTTCATCTTGAACACCGGATTTTCTTTGTAAATCTCCAACTCATGCAATGCTTTCTTTATTGCTGACTTGAACTTCTTCGCATGAATAGCTTGCTCAGGCTTTGACTCGTTGGTTTTAATTTCCATTTTGTCCATTACCTCCAAAGTTTCTTTTGTAAGACCTGCAATATCAATGTTGGCGTAGAACTCAAAAGGTTTAGGATGATCGTGAGAGTGAATTTCCAACACGCCTTTGCTTGAAATTCTCATAAAATCAATAGGCTTTATGTCTTCTTCATGATTTTTGCATATGCTAGAGCTTTTCACAATGCAATTCTCTCCATCGTAGCATCCATTACCTTGATAGTCGTCAAATAATATTTTCTATCATTTTCTGCAACATCTGATGCAACACAGTCAAACTTTTCGATAGACAAAAATGAGATATAACTAGGACGTAGAAGTTTAAGTTCAAAAACTCCAAATAACAAAATCATATCTTGATCCCAGTCTTCTAAGTTTCAAACAGCTTCAACTCGAATGAGTCAGCATGATAGAACTATCTCAAAATAGGTTTAGAAGTTTGAGTTCCATCTATCACCTTCAAGCCCGGATTAGTGACCTTTTCAAAAAATTGATCACTATAAGCATCCAAAAATTGTTCTTCTTCTTCAGGATGAGAAGCTATCTTTCTTTTACTCTTTAATGATTTGAAATACTCTTTGTCTTCTTGATCACATCTTGTTTTTAGGTAAAAGTCCATTCTGGAAATGCCTCGATTTAAAAGCTTAACAAAATTTTCACCTCGAATTGATTTCGTAGGATTGATCAAAGGCAACTTATTTAATTCCTTCAGCTCTTGCACTGGTAGAGCTACGATGCTTGTGTAAAAATGATAGACATCACAAATAGCATTTACACGTTTGATTAAAAATGCATCAACAATCTCAACATACTTTCAGGCAACTATCTTCACATTCTTTGTATTATCTGGCACAATCATTGCATTGAGCAATTCAGAGATGGATTGGCCTTTTTGCACTACATTCCTTACTAAATCTCCTACAGTTCTTGCCTTATTCCATAATTGCTTTTGTTCTACCGAGACTTGGTATGACTGTTTCTTTGTCTCTGGGAACATCTCAATTAATTATTTTCTCCTTTCATGTCCACTTCTTACTAATTCCATTCATTTAATTTCTTGAGGATTTAATATTTTAGTTCTCTTGTAATTTCTAGATATTGAGGATTATCCATTTCAAGAACAATCATTTTCTTTGTTTGCTTTTCTGTCTCTTGAAAACTTTTGACCAAATTTCTTTGAGACTTAGTTTGCAATATGTTTAATCTTTTTCTTGGATAGTTCCTTGATTGTAGCCATAGTCTAAGCTCAATAGTTGTCATGTTTTCAGGATCAGGATGATGCAATTCAGATGCTGGAAGGTCTTTAATGTTAATACTTTCTTGCATCGGATTCCACTCTTCATGTTCTATAACTATTTCATCTAGATCAACCATAGACGTAGACTCTGCTATAATGCATTTCTCATATTCTTCATTGATTTGTGGAACTGTTAGACCATCCAAAAATACTCGATTGTATTTCTTCTTGACAAGATAATTGTATCTGTCATCAATGTCTAACGGGATGTCTTCAGTGACAGCTTCAATTACGAATAGGAAGCTTCAGCAACATCTTTTTCTCTAGTACTTTATCATACCAGGCATCTGAAAACTCTGGATCTAAGTCATCCAGTGCTCCAATTTGCTCTTGTATGTCTGATTCTGCTATTTCTTGTAAAGAAGATTGACCTACATTTAGAGTTTCAGAAAACAGTTTTCAGCATCTTTGAAGGAGGGTTGGATGACGATTCAGCTAATATTGAACATCAGATTCATCTATCTTTCGTTTTCCTTTCACCGCCTCAGATAATCTTTCAACTTCAGTAGTTTGAATTTCAGGCATAACCTCTATCTTTGATGTTAAAGGGCCTTTTTCTTGTGGTTGCGAAGATTGAGATTTTAAGATTTCTCTCATAATTTCAAGCTCTTCTTTCAAATTATCATAATCTTCTTTCAACTTCTTGTATTTTTCTTCTTTCAAATCATAATCTCTAAGGAAAACATCAAAGTTCTTCACATTCATCTCTTGTACTTCTTCAAGCTCAGCAATTTTCAAGTCTTTCGTTAAAGATTTTGCTTTTAATTGATTATTTTCATCTTTCAGCTGCTCGATCAACTTAAGTTGATTGATGTTCTCTTCTTTCAATGCTTCTATTATATGCTCAGTGTTCAATTCCGCAGTAATAACTGTATCTTGTTGACTTGATCTTGCTACAGCTCTCATTTAATCAAACATTGGAACATTTTGAGCACCGGTCACTATAGCAAGTCTTTTGTATACAGTTTCTGTCATGTGCTCCAAAACTAATCTTTCACCACTTACTCCATAAGCATGGAAATAAGGATTCTCTTCATTAATAATCAGGTGAAGAAATTAGGGACACATCAAGTATTTGTTCCTAATTCCTTCTTCCAAATTAAAAGTAAAGCCATTCATAATCCATTTTGCCATATTAAACCTTCTATTTATGGCAATGGCTACAATAGGGTTGCAATGTCTATAGGGAATGAATTCCATCCTCCACTTCTCTTAGACATTTCATGTTGAAAGATATAACAAAGGAGTTTCCAGTGGTTATACACTCTTGCTCTAAAAAATTGTTTCTTTGCAAAGTGATCTGGATGTCCCATAGCTAGAAATGTGTCTCTACACTTATTAAAAGTGAGTTCAACCAAATCTTCAGGATCATTATCACCAAGTCTTAGAGCTTCTCTAATTGACTGCCCAGAGACTTCAATCATACGATAATTTATGATAAAATCTCTAACAACTTTCCTTCCTTCATCATCTCTTGCAATTTCAGTAGTACTCCAGAATCTTTTGATGAGACGAGCATATATAACTGGTTGAGCACACACGGCATATACATACTTTTTTCTCAATAGAAATCTTATCATCTCTTCATAACCAACAGCTTCACGAACATCCACATTAAGAAAGGCTGCTACATTATGCTTTGGCTCAAATTTAAGTTCGGCCATCTGTATACATAGAACTAAATATTAGTCACATTTGAATTTTCAAATTTTCAATCATATTATGTGTTATCAATTTTGAACTAATAACACTTAAAAATTTTCTAAGTGTTTTGTACAACCCATTACATGAACAGAGTATGCACTGGTTACAATTTTGATTCAACATAATTTATGATTAAAACAATTAATGAACATGAAACATGAAAATTGATTGAATTTCAATTGAGTTAGCACATTTTAAATTTTATAACCTAAAAGTTTACACTTAAAATTTCTAAGTGTTGACTACACTCCTTCAAGAGCATAGCACAATCATGTTTAAGTTCTAATGATTTAAAGTACACTAAAACAATTAAAATCATCTCAATATCAGTTGAAAAGATGAATTTTGATGATTAACACAACAATTTTGATGAAAAATGATGAACTGACTGTTCATTTTTGTTCTTAAACATCGACTGATGAACAATGAATCATCAAGAACACATTTTGATGATATTGAGATTTGATTCTCACAATCTGTTCGAAATCATGTTATAACACTCATTTGATGTTCAATTTCGATTATTATAACACATTTAAATCACAAATTTCAAATTTTCTTAACATCTAGGGTTCGACCACCTCAATAGAGATCAAATTGCCCAATCAAAGTTTGAATTCAGGTAATGAAATTAGATGTTTTAAGATCAACATGATGTTTTGATTCAATGAATATACCTATATATCATAAGGATTAACAGGTAACATTCGAATGTTGTGTGAATGAATGTATCGGGTGTGAGAATGTGTGAATCAGAGAGTTTGAGTTTGTGAATGAATGAATGAGAACTACAAGTGTTGAATATATATAATTGTAAAAAATTTTAGGCACATGAACACTGTATAAGCACATGAGACTAGATTTCACACTAAATTTTCAGACGCATAAGCACTGTGAAGGCACATGAGACTAAGTTTCACACTAAGTCTTCAGACACATGAGTACTATTCAGGCGCTTGGGCACTGTTCAGGCGCATAAGACTTGATGAAACGTCTAACACGTGGAGCAATCATCACCTTCAAATGTCTAACAACTTGGAAAGTCTGAAATGCTTAACACTTGTACAAATTCCTAAAATTCATCATACTCCTAATTTGGATTTATGAGTACTATTCAAACACATGAGAAACCTTCCATGAGTCTGACACTTGAAGTTTTCACAACATCCATCTGAACACTATTTATTCACATTAGTACTGTTCATGCACATTAGCACTGTTCATGTATATTGTCTCAACACTTGGTCAAATTTTGACTATCACCCAAAATTTACATTAAACCCTCAAATTTAACAATCAAATTGTTTTTCTTTAAAATATCCACAAATCATTTGAAACTCATATTTTCATTTCTCAACATGAATTTTCAATTCAAACAACAACCAAGCATATTTTTATAAAATACTTTGAATCAATAATTTAATTTTTCAAAACACTTTCCTATCATTTTAGTCTCTATTTTAAAACTTTTACAACACAAATAGTTTTCTTTACTTATTTTGAATTCTTTTCAGGTTCATATTTTCATCATATCAAACACACACATGCTTGATTTTTAGCTTCATCCTTTTCATCCAAAGCACTTAATTTTTTATTCCTTTTTCACATTTGACACTTTTCATTGATTTTCTCTTTTTCATTTATACTCCCCCTAAACTTTTAAGTTCACAAACGTAGAAGTTTCTTTTATTTTGCAAGTAGAGCAAACTAATCATTATCAACATGCCTGCACACAGAAAATCATGCAAAAATCAAAATTAAAACAGAAGAAAAATCTACTATATACAATTAAATCACATGCCTGCAGTTAGATCATATCAGTTAAGATTAGCACATTAAAATAAAATAAAATGATGGATAGTCATTGACAGTGAATAAATCCTGATCAAGTGTGTTCTAGGTCAGTGTTCCCACAACAAAGGAGACACAGGATCTAAGGATAGAAAATGAGTGCTTTTGGCAAGATACTCAGCACACTTACTTTTTCAATTCTTGGATTGATTAAAGTACGATTAGATATGACATTATGTAAGTCACACTTAGACTTAGAGAGCTCAACTCTCGTCAAGATATGCAAAAAAGCACTTTTCTCAACTTTTTAACCTGACATATACTTGTAACTAGATCTCATGTTTAGGTTTTGCACATTGGCATCTTTTGTATCAAGTGAGAATATCCAGGTCTATAATGACTTACAACAAAGGATATCTCGTCACTTCAGGTCTATGATGACTCATAATAGAGAAGTGAATAGATGCTTTAAATAATTAGAGCTCATGTTTATTCATATCGCCACCAGGTGTGAGTTTGTGACTTTACAAGCAATCAATTTGAGAACTCAACACTACTTATTGGTACTAAAATGGACAAACACGAATGCATGATTGATTTAGTTTAATCACAAGAATTTACTTTTTTAGTATAATTGCATGAGCTAACCTGCACATCATATCTGATCACGTCAGACTTTAGTAGTGAGTGAAGTATGCAACTAATCAAAACTAATGTATCTATCATTTCTCACAAATTGCAAAGACATATTCAGTCCTAAATGTTAACTATCAATAAAAACTCTATTTTTGTGTATTTTTGTTTTATATTTTTCTCTTTTGATTTTGCAATTTTCTACTTTTGTATTTGTCTTTTCATTTTCTATTGAACATGCACATACAATATATACAATCAGGTAGTTAACTTTGATAGTTTCTCTATATTCAAGATTAAGCTAAGCGAGGGTTCTTATCATTTTTAATGAATCAAACAACTGAATTAAACTCAAAACCAGTTTTTAAACATGATTAATAAGTCCAATTAACTCGACCAAATATTCAAATCATCCCGGTAAAAAGGCTTTTGTAAATAGGTCAGCCAACTTTTTTTCAGTTGCCATTTGAATCAAAATGATTAAACCTTTTTCAGAGTTATCTCTGAGAAAATGATATCGAATCTCGATATGCTTTGTTTTTTAGTGTTGGACAGGATTAGCTGTAATAAACATAGCAGCAGTGTTATCAATATAAATAGGAGTTTTAAGATAATTGAACCTGTAATCCAGTAATTAGTTTTGTAATCAAAGGATTTGAGAACATCCTGCTGAAGCAGCTATGTACTCAGCTTCTACGGTTGAAACAGAGACATTTGTTTGTTTCTTACATTGCCATGAGACTAATCTAGGACCTAAAAACTGACAACTACCCATCGTAGATTTACGATCTTGGCAACATCCTCCATAATCACTATCTGTATATTCATGTAACTTGAAGTTTTCTTCATAAGGATACCACAGCCCCAAAGCTGGTTTTCCTTTGAGATACCTGAATATTTGGTTAACAGCAATTAGGTGAGATTCCTTCGGGTCAGATTGGTACCTGGCACAGACACAAACAACATACATTATATCAGGTCTAGATGCAGTAAGATACATCAAAGAGCCAATCATAGATCTGTATAAAGTTTGGTCAATTGATTTTCCTTTCGGATCAGGTTCAATCTTGGTATTTATGTCAGCTGGAGTTCTAATGAATTGACAATCTTGCAGTTTAAATTTCTTCATGAGTTTTTCAACGAATTTCTCCTAATTAATAAAAATTTCATCTGCAGACTGCTTCACTTGAAGACCAACGAAAAAGTTAATTTCTCCCATAAAACTCATTTGGAAATGAGACTTCATGATTTCTTCAAATTCATTGCACAATTTTGGACTTGTAGAACCGAATATGATATCATCAACATACACTTGAACATATAAGAGATCATCATAATCCTTCTTTATAAACAAAGTAGGATCAATTTTCCCTCGCGTGTATCCATCCTGGATCAAATGTTGTGATAACGTTTCATACCAAGTTTTAGGAGCTTGATGGAGACCATACAATGCGTTACTAAGCTTGTACACACTATGAGGATATTTTGCATCTTCAATGCCTGGAGGTCACTTGACATACACATCATCAGTGATTGGTCCATACAAGAAAGCACCTTTAACGTCCATCTGATACACCTTGAATTTCATGAATGACGCATAAGCCGGGAAGACACGAATTGATTCAAGTCTTGCAACTAGAGTAAATACTTCATCATAATCTATTCCTTATTCTTGAGTGTAACCTTGTGCAATGAGTCTCGCTTTGTTGCGAACAACAATTCCCCGTTCGTCTGATTTGTTTCTAAACAACCATTTTGTGCCTATGGCATTTTCTCCTTCAGGTAAATCCACACGCTTCCACACTTCTTGTTTGCGAAATTGTAATAACTCTTCTTGCATTGCCTTAATCCAACTATTGTCCTTTATAGCTTTGGTGACATTTTTAGGAACAATTTGAGATTGAAAACACGAGTATAAGCAAATATTTGCTTGTTCTGAATGACTTATCGTCATTCTCTCATTCAATGGATCGATAATCTAAGATGTAGGATGGTTCTTATGTATACGAGACATTGGAATCTCATTTCCTTGAACATTAACATCCAGATTAGATTGGTTCAAGTCGAAAAGCTGATGCTATAAGTTTGAAGTATGTGGATTGAAATTAGGAACTTGAGTCGGTGAGTTGATAAAGTAATCAAGATTTTCAGTAATAACTACATCATCAGAAATCGATGACCTTCCGAACTCAGGTTGTACAATTTCAGGACCATCATTAGGAATAGGTTGTGAAACATTGGAATTTTCAGAAATAGGATGTTCTTGTGCTTGTTGAGAGCGAGATTGATCATGAGATTCAGAATGAAATACAGGATCTTTAGCAAATGAGAAGAATGGGTAATCTGGGCTAGAATCATCCATATCATCAGAATCAGAATCATCGTTGAAAGATCCGAGATCTCCTCCTTGTTTCTTTTTCTCATCTGGAGGTCAAACAAGTTAGAATTAGAAGAGTTTGACAAAGAATCTAAATCAAACAACCAAGCTGGATGATTTGCAACTGATGGAAAGAGTTTTCAAGAAATTTAACATTAAACATTTCAAGAATGACATTCGTCCTAGAGTTATAAACTATAAAGGCTTTTGAAACCGACGAATATCCAACAAAAAATCCATCATCTGATTTTGCATCAATTTTCCTAGCTGGTCACTTGAATTTAACACCAAAACTGGACAACCAAAAGATTTTAAGAAAATCTATATTAGGTTTCCTGCCAAACATCAACTCATAAGGAGTTTTCTGTTTATCTTTCACAAGTAATGTCTGACTCTGTACAAAACATGTAGTGGATATGGCTTCATCCCAGAAAGTAATTGGAATCTTTGCATCTGCTAACATGGAACGTGCAGTTTCTATCAAAGTTTTGTTTTTCCTTTTGGTAACTCCATTTTGTTGTGGAGTTCTAGGAGCACTGAACTAACGAGCAATACTTTTTCTGCACAAAACATGTCAACATTAGATTTTTTAAATTCACTTTCACTATCACTTCTGATAATTTTCACCTTTTGATCTAATTGATTTTCTACTTTAATAATAAATTCTTTTAACAATTCAGCAGTTTCAGATTTAGCAAGCAAAAAGAAAACCTATGAAAATCTTGTAAAGTCATCAATGATAACTAAACAATAAGATTTCTTTACAATACTCTGCACATTAGTTGGTCTGAATAGGTCCTTGTGTAACATCTGGAGAGGCTTGAAATGTGAGTTTATCAGCTTGGGCTTATAAGACGCTCTGTGTTGCTTTCCTTTTAAACACGCTGAGCAGTGATCTGTTGTAGCAAACTTCTTTGTTAGAAGACCTACTACATGATTTCCTGCTACAAGCTTGTTCATGTTCTTGAAATTGGAATGCCCGAGACGTCTATGCCATAGCTGGCTTTCAACATTTGATGCTTGAGCAATTAGGCATGTTGTTTCTGTAGATGGATCTACTTGAGATATATCTACCTTGTATACATCTTGATCATGAATAGCTTTAACAACTACCCATTCTTTGCTTATCTGAAAACCTGGCTTCAAAATATAACAAAAAGAATCATCAAATAGAACAGAATAAGATTTGTCACAAATTTGGGAAACACGTAAAAGATTAAAGTTCAACTGTGAACAATAGTTGACTTTATCAAATCTAATAATCCCATTGCACACTGTTCCTTCTCCTATTATTTTACTACCAGTATTACCTCCGAATGCAACATGAGTACCATCTTTTAACTTAATTTCTTGAAGCAAGGCATGGTTGCCTGTCATATGCCGGCTGCACCAACTATCAACATACCCCGTGTTAATTGGTCTTCTTGGGCGTACCTACATTTCAAAGAGATTTAAGTTGAGTTATCAACCCAAGCCAATATGGCCTTGGGGTGCCAAATTTATCAACAATGGTAAATTGTTTGAAATGAAGCTTATTCAAATCAGGCTTCTTTTGCTGTGTAAATTTACCAATTCCGTTTCTAACAAAGTTTTTATTATCTTTGGTTTGCATAGGTCGTAAAGCATGGTAACGTTTTTCAAGATCATCATCAAGGTAATTCAAACCATCAGAAGAAACATTTTTAGAAATATTTTGTTTACCAAACTTTCCATTGTTCATTCTCGCAGATCGTGGAATGAATTTTCCTTGATTATAATTCTTTGTTTTCACAGCATAAGAATCATCATAATCAGAATCAATCTTTCGAAAAGATTTCAAGCCTAAGGAAGGTTGTTTTGTCAATCTTTGAAAACCAACACTTTGATATATTGAAATTGTGGATTTACATATCCATTCCTTGGCGAGTTCCTTCGGATGTAGCAATTCTCGGTTTTGTGAGTTCTTTCATCACAAATGGTATAATACTTGTCAAAATAACAATCAGCTGTTGAATGGATTTTCATATCACAAATATGACAGTACCTACTAAAGAAACATTCATCAGTCTTATGATTGTACATATCACATACCTTTGTTGAAATTTAAACAACTGTTGATTAACATTTGATGTGGAAGCCACATTTGATCCTTGTTTTGATTTAGGAGTTGCAAAGTTAATCTGTTGTTTTTGATTTGAGAGTTTGTTCTTTTGAAATTTGGGTTTTGACTTTTGTTCATTTACATCATTCCTAGACACCTTAGATACAAATCTTTTGTTAATAGCGGAAGACTTTGGAACTGAACCTGTTTTCAGATCAGAGTTAGATTTGTTCTTTGAGTTTGATTTGATTTCAAGAATTGTGTTCATAGCAAAAGTACCCGTAGACACAAACTCACTAGTTTAAACTTATTAGATTGATTCTTCCTTTGATTTTGATTGTTTTGATTTTTATTCTGAGAGAATTTAGCTTTAGCATTTTTCCTTCTTCTTCTCTGGTTTCTTGATCTTTGATGAACACTGCTTGCTTTGTAATTGACCATCTTCAGTAGAATACTCTTTTGCATTTTCTTTATCTTTTGTTCTTTCTGCCATTTGATTAAGTCTGGATTGTTTAATCCGTAAGAAAACAAATCTTTAGATGTTACTTCGTCTTGTTTTACTTTCTCTTTATTCTTTGAGTTTTGTTTATCATTCTTTACAATTACTTCTTCTACAATATACTCTTTGGGAACAAACATATTCTTATTCTTTGGTCGTGGTTCGTAAGATTTAACTTTCACTGGATGACCATTTATAATCTTTTTTGAATCTTGTTCCTCAAATATCTCAACATTTTTTTTCTTTTCATCACTTTCAGAATTCTTTTTTCTTATTTTGAAAGGCTTTTAGCTTAGCTTTGTTTTCAAGTGAGTGATCATGTGTGTTAAAGTTTTCTGGTAAAGTGTTTGTGATAGATTCAGGCATGGGCTCATGAGTAAAACCTAGACCTGTTTTGTTTTTATCTTTCCTCTTACTTACCAACTGTTCTACAATTGGTATAGAACTTTTAACTTTAGCTAGATCCACCTGTGTTGCAGCATGAGCTATATTTTCTTCTTCTAAATTTTTGGTCATCTCCTCAAGTTGTTTTTTAACAAGTTCAAGTTCTTGTAGAGTTTTATTCCATGAGGTTTGCAGAGATAAGATCTTTTCATCAGAGACTTTGTGATTGTTTTTCAGTTTGTTGTGCATTACTTCTTCTTGTTTAAGTTTGTCACAGATTATAAATCAATATGTTCTGTAATACTCAACTTGATCAAAACATGCTTTTGTGCATAGTTTCTCTCTGACTTCAATAGGATTTTCAGGATAACTTGAAGAACAAGTCTCAGAGTCAGATGATGGATGCTCAACGTTTGGTTGTTCAGACTGAGCCATGAGTGCAATTTCTTCTGAATTCTCTTTTGGGTCAGATTTGTCACTCCAGTCATAATCTTCATCATCATTGTCAGATTCACCATCTGCCTTAGGATTGTTTTCTTCAGTCCAGTCTTCATTTTGAACTTCTACAACAAGAGCTAAACTAGATGTTAGAGCAGTTGTGAATTGTTCAGCATAAGCACTCCAGTCATAGCCATCTTTGATGCTAACAACAAGAGCTTTCTTTGGCTCTTCAGATGATTTTGATTCACCTTAAAGTTCGGGCATGGGAAGACTTTGATTGTAAGGCCATGTTTCCGAAAACCCCACAGTTGGTCAATCATCGCACAAAAACATTTAAAAGATACATCACTATCACAGCGGAATTTAAAAAGTTCCCATTTATAAGTTAAAACATATCATTTCATTACATCATTCGTTTACATTTCAAAACATAATAATAAGTCAAAATGTAATTGTCAGCCTCAAAACGCTCCCAGTAGCTTATGCATCCATGCCTGCACCTCCTCAGCATCAACAAAATACCTACCAACTATTATTCATACAAAAAGTCAGCGACGTTGAGTGAGTTCTAGTTTTATAAATAAAATACTTTACTTTCGTTATAACATAACCTTTACGTTCGTTCGTGATCAAACATCATACGTGCACATTGATAATAATTATTTATTTTCTTCATCATCATTCATCATTATTATTCATTACATCTCTTACCATCATCCAGATCCTGCCTCATGCAATACCCCCGACTCGTGCTCGAAAGCTGATACTATGTTGGGGCCTGTAAACAAACCACCGACTCGTGCACGAAGGCTGACACAGTACCGGGGTACGCGATAAGGATCCCATCTCGTATGCAACACCCCCGACTCATGCTTGAAAGCTGATACTGTGCCGCAGCCTGTAAACAAACCCCTGACTCGTGCTCGAAAGCTGACATAGTACCGGGGTGAGCAACAAGATCTCATCTCCTTCACATGTCATCCTGTCTCATGCAATACCCCCGAATCATGCTCGAAAGCTGATACTAAGCCGGGGCCTGTAAATAAACCCCCGACTCGTGCTCGAATGCTGACACAGTACCGGGGTACGCGACCAGGATCTCATCGTCCGTTACTTCCATTCTCATCATTCGTTATCTTCCACTTTTGTTACATAATACTTTACTTATGTACTCATACATAATAGGTAAAGTCACATCATACATATCATAAACATCATCAGCAACACACAAACATGCATAGCACATCAGGCATAACCATCACATCACATCAAAACTTAGCACAACCATCTACCTCACAATTCCCAAAAATTTCCTAAGTCTACCAAGAAATTCGGTTAAACATCTTAGGCGCATGAGCATCCAAATGCGGATGAACGGTCTAGGAGCATGAGCACCAAATGCGGATGAACAGTCTAGGCGCATGAGCACTATGCAGGCGCTTGATCACTATGTAGGTGCATGAATACTGCTTGGGCGCATGAACACTTAGGCGCATGAGCAACTCTGGGCATATCGGCACTGCTGGGGCGCACGAACGACAGTTACGCACATGGGCATTCTGGGCGCATGGGCAACTGTTTGGGCGCATGGACAATACTTAGGCGCATGGGCACTCTGGGTGCATGACCACTAGTTGGGCGTATGACCAACACTTAGGCACATGGGCTGTGGGAGCATAAGGAAAGTTAGGCGCATGAGCAGGTTCTGAAATGTAACCTATACTACCAACAACTCCCAAACATTGATCTAGCACATCCTAACATAGATCTAACATGTTACAAACACTAGATCATGCTAAACATCAAACATAACCTCAAAAATAGCCTATAAAACGTACTACAACAGAGCACAGTCGAACAACATGCTGCAAGCTCACGGTTACTTTAAAAATCTTTTGCTTGGTATGCATAATAGCCCCAACACTTAGAAAACCAGTAAAAAGAGGGGATCTAGAACTCACCTTGAACAGCCTTCGAGTAGGGCACTTCAAACACGAGACCTACCTGCAATTCACACCTAAAATCCATGAAAACGAGTGCTACACACCAAAAATCTCGGTCTAGAACCCGAAAATCCAGTTGAACCTGAACATATATTCAAGAAAACTCACCTTTCACAGATCTTCTTCTTCTCTCTCTATAACCAGTGAGGTTTTCTTCTTTTCTTCTTTCTTCTTCTTCAACCGAGGACAGGAAAAGTGGGTATGGCAGTGTAGTGGGCGACCATGCCCACTCTTTTAAACACAATAATATTAGAGTTTGCATCTTGCACAACTTTAATCCTTCAACTTGGGTTATTTATCCTTTCTTTCTTCTTTTCTTTTCTTTTTAATAAATTTTTGGGTGTTACAAATCCACCCCTCTTATATAGGTTTCGTTCCCGAAACCTGTCGCTTCTCGAACAGTTGTGGATAGTGATGTCTCATCTCTTTGTTGATCTTACATGTAGGCTCAGACCCCTTTTTGGGCTCCACTGTACTCGCACAAGTGAAACCACCCTTCTCCTCAACCCTTCTCTCTCTTCTACCAGTAATGGCCACCAGTTGCTCCACGTGGTTGAGTCGTTCGTCCATCCTGATATCCTCTTGTGGCATAATCATATCCTCATCGATTGAGCACTTCCTTAGACGAGACACATGGAACGTCAAATGAATTCCCAACTCATCGGGTAGCTCCAGTCGATAGGCCACTTCTCCTTCCTGACCAACATTTCAGAATGGCCCTATACACCTCGGTATTAACCTTCCTTGCTTTATGAATAGAATGATCCCTTTCCAAGGCGAGGCCTTCTTCATTACTCCATCGCTGTAGGTTGGCACCGAACTCTTGTCGGGCGTAGTTGATCAAACCATCTTCTTGCGACACTCGGTGTTTGTCTCATAGGCTGCTAGCGAATTCATCTGAAGGCGTACACCTATCCACCTAAGTTGATCTTTAACGGCCTAGCAGGAACCACGTGCTCTCCCAATTCTATCGCACAATCCTCTAGGGCATCAGGTAACCTAGTGGACTTACTAATATCAATTTCTACATCGAATGACTCATCGACCTTCCTACTTCCAATGTGCAACTTATCATAGAAGGCAGCAGGAATGAAACTACTACTAGTACCATAATCATAGTACAAATACACAAATTTAATTTACTAGAAACGTACCTGATGTCACGTCAAAGTCCACTCTGGCCTCATCCTGGCGAATGCTATGACCTTCATCCTCTGTTCTCCGTTTCAGCCTCTTTCCTTGCACCGGAGCTATCTGGTCTTGACTTCTTGCAGTCTCTGCTCATATGCCCAGTCTCACCACATCTATAACATCTAGCCATGTGACAATCCCTCGCCCTGTGGCCCTTTTTCCCACACTGGAAGCATATGGTCGATCCCTACTTGCACTCCCCCTCATGGCCACTACCACACTTATTGCATATTTCTTCGCTCCCTGTTCTCATTTTCCGATCATCGACCCTCATCGTCTTACCTCCAGCCACAAATCACCATCATTATCCCGCCTTCCATTCCCATTCTTAACGTAGCCCCGCTCCTTCTCTACATCCACTATCGCCACTACCTCTCGCTCGTCATACAGCCTCCCCGCTAGATCGTCCACCAACCTAAACGTACCTAGCCGAGCGGCGATCGGATGTCTGTGGATATCTGCCGGTAGACCTTGAATGTAACTCTTAATCTTTTGTGACATAGGCGACACCTGATCTGGCACCAGTCTTGCTATCTTGTTGAACTTCGTTGTGTATTGTTGGTGCATCATCGTTCCGGCCTCCAACTGCAGGAACTCTTTCTCAACTTTGTCAAGCTCCCTCTGAGGGCAAAACTCTTCAATTACCAATCTCTTTAGCTCATTCCACCTCATCCTCCCGATTGCCTTGGTACCCTCGGCTTGGACAATGTTGTCCCACCAGCACAAGGCCGAGTCCACAAATGAGTGGGTAGCGAACTTCACCTTCTGATCCCCTCGGCACTCGCTAATATCGAGTACCGCCTCCATCTCCCTCACCCAACGATGAGCAGCCGCAGCACTCCTGTTCCCATCAAACGTAGGGGGCCTGCACCTTTGGAATGCCCCATAGCTGCATCTCATCATAGATTCCTACACAGCTTCCTCCTCCTCCCCATTGTCGCTGGAGACAACCATATCAGTCTCTGGTTGCTCCCTTCCCTTTAAACCTCCTTCCTCGCCTCCTCGTCTAGCGGTCTTCCTCTTCTCAGCCTCCTTCTTCTCTTCCTCCTTCACCGCTCTAATAACCTCAGTCACTATAGTCGGTAGAATCATCTGCATGACCTGATGAACTTCCTCTGCTACTGCCTCCCTCATTGAGGCCTTAGGATTAGCACTTTCATCCTCACCGCCCTGGTGATGAAGCTCGGGCTCTTCAGGAACTGTCTTAGCAGTCTTAGCTCTGCTCCTTGTGACACGCGGTCTAACACCACATCCACCTTGACATCCACCACACGAAGCCTCAGAAGATCTACCACCAGCCATCACTAAACACTACAAGATTCAAACACCAACATGGTCATTCAAGGTAACAGCTTAGATTAGGTCAATTATAATAAGTCCCTAATTACAATGGCCTGGTGTGATTAGCCACTTACTTTACTCTTCACTCTCCAAGCATTTCCTATCCTAACTACATCAGTATCTAACTCTACACAAAAGCACATAAACCACATAACACGCGCACATAATTCCCCTTTTTATTAACTTACATAAAACGTTTACGTAAAACCTTTACCTGCAGGCTTGTAGCTACTAGGACTAACTTCGCTTTCCTTTGGTCGCATTCTCAGTTTATGTTTAGGTTCTTTTGAAAATATTTACCCAATTTTCTTAAACTTTGGCTCTGATACCAACTTGTAAGGCCCCATTTCTGGAAACCCCACAGTTGGTCAATCATCGCACAAAAACATTTAAAAGATACATCACTATCGCAACAGAATTTAAAAACTTCCCATTTATAAGTTAAAATATATCATTTCATTACATCATTCGTTTACATTTCAAAACACAATAATAAGTCAAAATGTGGATGCCAACCTCAAAAGGCTCCCAGTAGCTTATGCATCCATGCCTGCACCTCCTCAGCATCAACAAAATACCTGCCAAGTATTATGCATACAAAAAGTCAGCGACGCTGAGTGAGTTCTAGTTATATAAATAAAATACTTTACTTTCGTTAAAATATAACCTTGATAATAATATTTATTTTCTTCATCATCATTCATCATTATTATTCGTTACATCTCTTACCATCATCCAGATCCTGCCTCATGCAATACCCCCGACTCGTGCTCAAAAGCTGATACTGTTCCTGGGCCTGTAAACAAACCCCCGACTCGTGCCCAAAGGCTGACATAGTACCGGGGTACACGAAAAGGATCCCATCTCGTATGCAACACCCCCGACTCGTGCTTGAAAGCTGATACTGTGCCGGGGCGTATAAACAAACCCCCGACTCGTGCTCAAAAGCTAACATAGTACCGGGGCGAGCAACAAGATCTCATCTCCTTCACATGCCATCCTATCTCATGCAATACCCTCGAATCATGCTCGAAAGCTGATACTGTGCCGGGGCATGTAAACAAACCCCCAACTCGTGCTCGAAGGCTGACATAGTACCGGGGTAAACATCTTAGGCGGATAAACATCTTAGCACAACCATCTAACTCACAAATCCCAAAAATTTCCTAAGTCTACCATGAAATACGGATAAACATCTTAGGCGCATGAGCATCCAAATGCGGATGAACAGTCTAGGCGCATGAGCACCAAATGCGGATGAATAGTCTAGGTGCATAAGCACTATGCGGGTGCTTGATCACTATGCAGGCGCATGAATACTGCTTGGGCGCATGAGCAACTCAAAGCCAACAGATCTTTTTGCACTTGGCTTGTAATTCAGGTTAACATATGAGTGTTTTCTGTGTTCTGTACGCAATCATCACCATCTGCCAATTCAAGTCCATCTCTTCCACATCATCAGGATCCATCTCAAACAAATTCTTCAAAACAAGATCTCATGGTGTTAGATGACTACCTTGATAAGCATGAAAACATGACATAAAAGCAGTAAAAGCAGATTTTTACTCATCATCCTATAAAAGGATATTAATAACATCTTTAACTTTGCTAGTTTTAGCAGAATTAGAAGATGGAGTCCCAGTTTGAGTTTTACGAGGAGACTGAGGTTGAGGTTGAGTTGTATAAACAAGAGCACTTGTGTAAGATGAATCCGTGAAGAAACCAGCTCCAACAAATAAATCACCCTTGTCTTCTGTAGAATTATCATCTACTGCCAGAAAAGCATTCTCCACAGTGTTAGCTGGAGAAGCAATGTACTTATACTGAGACATTGATGCAGCTCTATCATTGTTTCTGGATCTCTCATCAATTTCAGCTGATTCAATTTTGGCAATCAAAAGATCCAGATCCATCGGGAACTTTTTTGTATGCTTCAACAGAGTGACTGTCTGTTTCCATGAAGATGGAAAAGCATTCAAAAGTCAATAATTTAGATCTTTGAGATCATTTTTGATACCAGCAGTTGACATTTTAGTAGTTAATTGCATGAATCTGTTCATCATTTGCTTGATTGTTTCACCAGAAAGATGCTCAAACAGCTCCAATTCCCAATTGAGTTTTTGCTTTTTGAGATCTTGTATCTCTTTACCACCTTCACAAATGATCTTCAAAGCTCTGTACATGGTGTAACTAGTTTGATAACCTTCATGTCTAGTCAACATTCCAATGGTAACCCCTTGCAAATCAATGAATAAGCTTTGATGTCATTCTTAACCTTCCTTACGTCATCATCTTGTAGACCATCCCCAGGATAAGGTTTTGGAGAGTCTTTTGTATAGACAAATCGTCTGTCAGGACCATCGGATGTAATTGGGATATGTGGTCCTTTCTCTATTGACTTTCACAAATCAGTGTCAATGTAGTTTAGATGATGCTTCAATCTGAGAGACCAATTTCTGAAATCAGCTCTATTTTTTAGCTTGGGAACTCTGTTCTCAGAATCTTCAGACTTAACCATTTTGTATTTTTGAATTAATGAAAATGACTTTTTTTTGTTGTTTTTAAATCTTTAAAAAGAAACTATGAAATGAAAATATTTTTTGGATTTTTAGTTTTTGAAAAAAATTTCTAAGTGTTTACTGATAAGTCTGAATGCTGATGCGCCTGAAACTTCTGAAATGCCTGGCTTTGAACAAGAAACGTCTAAGGGAATGTATTAGATGAATTTTGAAATGCCCAACTGATGAAACGTCTGAACAGTTCTCAAACGCCCACACAGTATAGAAACACCTGAGGCAAAAACACCCAAACAGTTCTCAAGAGCCTAGAATTGCTAGCTTCAACAAAGTATCAAAGCGACCAATTAGTCTCGCATCCAAATAGTTGCAAAATGCCTGTTCTGAAAACGCCTTAACAGTGATGAAACGCCTAGACAATTGCAATGCGTCTTATCACTTAGCAATTTTTAGTAGTTTTTCATAACTCAAACGCCAAATTCATCATCTTCAACAAACTTAGATCTTATGAAATTCTTCAAAACTTGTTCAATTGATCTAAAAACTTCTAATTAGGTAGTAAATAGATTGGTTAACAATCTTCAATCAACTTTTTGATCAAACAACAACCACAAATCTGTTTTCTGATCGAATTACAGTCCGAAAATAAAGAACATAGTTCGAACACAAATCTGATCAATACTTAGATCTGAATTGATTAAATACCAAATTGTGATTCAAATCATGTTTCTTTGGATGAAACACAATAGAAATCAACAATTAATCGATCAAATTGCAATCAACACCGATTTTAAGTGATTCAAAGAGCTTAAAAATTCCGATAAGCTCTGATCACTGAATCGAAAGCTCTGATACCATTTGATAGGTTCAAAATGGATCAATCTATGATGATATCGTAATGCAATGATCAATTCATACACAAAGTAATCAAACACAAGCAATTACTTCAAAAATTCATAGATTTCATTGATAGCAAATGCTCAGGATACAAAGTGTAAGAGGAAGTTACAGTTGTTCTTTGTTCTAACTATTTTTTCTATAT
The DNA here is from genome assembly GCA_025506505.1 of Flaveria sonorensis. Lineage (NCBI taxonomy): Eukaryota > Viridiplantae > Streptophyta > Magnoliopsida > Asterales > Asteraceae > Flaveria > Flaveria sonorensis. The sequence continues at coordinate 32,703,397 of CM046438.1, read as the reverse complement.
GTCTCTAGGTCTCTAGTCTCTAGGTCTCTAGTCTACCTACACAATACATAAAATATCCTATTTATACTATCAAAGAAAAACAAGGAACATATATTTACAAAATAAGTCCCTATACTATGACAAAACGCAAAAGACAAAATGTTAACCTTTTAAGAGCTTTAACACATTATTAACATACAAGATACTAACATTTATCTTCTCCATTGTAGACATGGCAAATATAGTATTTGTCAGAGATCATAATCTCTATGCTTTTCTCAACACTGATTCACCAAAGGCTGAGAACTACAGAGATATCATACAAGCTATCAAACAGACTAGACTTCTTCATGCTATGATAACAAGACCAGAGATCTATGAAGATCATATAGTCCAATTTTGGACTCATGCTCATCTGGAGCAAATCAATGACCAATAAGCTATTGTGTCTAACATTCATGAGCATCATATTATTATATCTGAAGATGTTATAAGGAGAGTTTTGCAACTTGGTGAAGAAGATACTGAAGGTCCAGTAGAATTTGATGAAAACTATGTTCTACATGTTTTCAGGCAAATAGGATATACTGGTACAATTGACAAGAAACAGATCAAGAAGTCTTACCTATGTGCTCAATTAAGATTTCTAATGCATACATTCCAGAAAACCATGACAAACAAGAAGACTGGCTGGGATGCCACTTCTTTGAGAAGCTCTTCTGCAATTGCAAGTATCATTGCTAGAAGGTCTTTCAACTTTGCAGCTCAAATCCTACATGGAATGATCTACAACTTGCCTGAAGTAAGAAACAAGTTTTAGATGTATCCAAGGTTTCTTCAGATGATCATTAATGATCTTTTGCCAGACATACCAAGAGAAGGAGCTATCTTCCAACCTGTTCATTTTAATGAACATGTCTTTAACATAATCAAGTCAAGCCTTTATCAAGGATATGAGGTTCCAGTTCCACCTCATATGATAGATCATGATCTTCCTGTTCGTGATGTGTTCATGAGGATTCCAGCTCAGGGTGAACCAATCATGATGTTTCAAAATGTGATTCACCAACATCCAATCATACAGCCTGCTCCCATCATATAAGAAGAAGAAGCTGCACCCATACAAGAGCCAATAGTTCAAGAAGAACAAGTTACACCCATCCCAGAACTAATCAATGAGCCAGAACAAGCACAAGAAGAAACCCAAGAACATGAACAACTTCAGTCTGAGTATCATATCCCTTCACCACCATAAAGTCCAACCTTTTCTGACCAACAAACATTATCTTTTCTCTTGAGAGACATTGATGCATCTTTGGAAGAACACAGAAGTCATCAAGAAGAAGTTGGCACTTCATCAGATCAAGATCATGATATAGAACAGCAAAGCACTGCTGAACCTGTTAAAGGTGATGAACAGGGCATTGGAATACATACTGAGAATGAAATTGAGTACTCTAAAGTGTTTTTATTCACTGAGTACAACAAACTGATTGAGAAGTCAAACAACTGAGCTAAAAGGTTAAAAGAGAAGCTAAAGAGCATAGATGAAGAAATAGAAAAGCTCACAGCTGATCAAAAGGCTCAAAAGTTGACTGTTCAATTCCTAAAACAACAACTAGATCAATCAAAGGAAGAGGTGAATGCAAAGGATCAAGACCTCAACAGTACAAGATTAGATATTACATATCTGACTAAGCAGATAAATAAAAAGGATTCAGAAATTAATAAGCTCAAAAAGATTGTTGCTGCTTAAAATAAAGAAATTCAAAGGCTAAACAGAGAGTTAGAAAATATGGATCAACACAAAGTTGAATGAAGAGTTCATTGATCAATCATTATCACCTATTGGAGAAACAAGCATTCAGGAATATCATATAGAACTAGCACTCATTATCCCTGAGGAGTCTTACTCAATGGACCAATTATTTGGTAAGGCAAACCTATTTGAGACCATACACTATTCTCCAATTTTCAGACAGCATTTTCAAGAACCAGACACCGAATCAACTCAAACAAACACTATTCCTGAGAACACACTCTTTAAAATGCAAAAAAGAACTAATCAAACAATTTGTTGAATCCTTGAAAGAACAACCCATACCATCCAAAGAACAAGCCTTATCATCATCAAAACCTTCTCTAAAATCATATGAAAGAAAAAGAAAGAGACTATACTTAGCCTCTTTAGGCAAAGGAAAACAAACAGTTCTTAAGAGGTTGATGAACCTGAATCACCTCCACTGAAGCTATTGAAAGTGAAAGCCGAACCAGAGAATGATGAACCAAAACAAATAACAGATGAGGTTGCTATTCTTGAAAAAGGTGAAATAGACCAATCACTTGATCAACAACATTCCATTATCATTCTTAGTGATTCTGATGAAGAAGATGAAGAAAGGGATGATAATGAAAACATACAAAACATACAAGAACTCTTCCCTGATGATCCAGAAACTTTAATGGGAATTGAGTTAGCAACAAGAGGATTTCCATATGATACATTCATGCAGTTTAACCTATCTGAGGTTAAAAACTTGCTTAAAGACTTTCAAGAAGTCATGAAGAATGAACAAGAGCAAACATACAGAAGGTATAAGGAAATCAAGGATCAACAAGAGCTGTAAAAGAATCTACCAAAGGATCCTCAGATAGAGAAGATGAGCTACTCCTAGGTTAAAAGCTGGTTGAGTCATACAAGAGTGCCATATAGGTCATATGCAGGCAGATCTCTATCACAAATGAAAGAAATGGCTAGAGAGATCTACAAGAACATGCTTGCAAATGCATTGAAACCACAAGTCTTTAAACCTCATCTTGCATCTTCTCTATCCACTTATCATCAAGCTCCACCAGAGCTTCATCCTATTGAGGAACCAAGATAGTTTATGCCTCACAGGCTATGGCCTGAAGGAAATGAGGTGAGAGAAATGATAAATCAGAAATTTGTTTTTGTAAAGTTGTATGACAGAATAACAACTCTGACTACTGATGCAAATGAAAGAAAAATTGTTGCATGGAAGTATGATGAAACATGGGATGTTATGCTTATAAAGAGAGTATCTGGACTTGTCCAATACTTATCATACATCTCCGAACTTGGATCTCTAACATATGAAGATAGACTTGACTTGATAAAATTGAGAATGGTCAATCACACAAACAATCCAAGAGGAGCTGAATTCTTTCACATCCTAAGATCTTACATGAACAAACCTCATTATCAAATAAAACAAAAGGCTGATCAAGAAGATAAACTTCACATTGCTAAGCTAAGGAAAGAACAACAAGAAGCTAGCAAGATGAAACAAACAATTGAAGAACCACCCTTTGATATTGACACTGAATTATTAGAAAAGGTTGGTTATCCAATAAGGCCATTTGACTTGAAGCTTATCATGAAAAAGATAGATGGTAACCTGTACAATCATCCAACTACTAGATGGTATTATGATGAAACCCATTTTGAGGTTGTACTTGAAAGAAAACTTGAGGGAAAAGAAGCACAAGACACAAGGTTGTTTGATCCTGTGGAAATCAAACTCCTTCATCCATCATATGTTTTATTTCTGAAAATAAAGACATTCCCAACAATAAAAGATGTGCTATGTAAGGGAGATTACTGCTACTTCACACACATGTTAAGAATTTTAGGGACTGTGTACATAAATGTTGCACTCAAACAGAGGTTAGAAACCAAACAACAACTACTAACACATATTGAAGGCATAACCGGCATGAGAATATCAGAAAACAACAATCTTGAGATACTGAAGGGCGATCATGTTGTGACTACACTGGTCAGCAACATTGATGTGCAGAGCCTAGATCAATCCACATTAGAACAACTAGTTAATCTCAACATTGAAAGCAAATATGATGACCTGAAAAGTGCAATGTATTATTTTGTTGAGCATATTGTTAATGGCAGAAATGCACTAAGGATCACACCCTTATCAGATCAAGTAAAAGAAGTTGAAAAAGATCAAGCAACTAAAAAGGATGTAGAAGAATCCTTGAAGGAGACTGCAGAAATACATAAGAATGTTGAAGAAGCTGGTCCTCCTCATTCTTAAAGGTTCACTAACATACATACAGACAAAACAAACAAACAAACATGTCTAACCTTTTAAACAAACATAACATTCAAACATCCATAACAGACAACAAACACATCAAAACATCAATCACACATTTAAATCATATATATAATAATCACACATAACATGATCATCAACACATACATGCATAACATTCAAACATGCAATCATCCATAGAAGAGATGGCAACATCCTTAACAAGCATCAACACACACATTGTTACTAACAAACAAAACGTTAACAAGCAAACATTAAAGAGATGGCAACATCATCCTTAGGGGGAGTATTGTTGGACTCAACAAGTGCATTAATAAATTTATACTTAAAAAGGATATTGCTTGCCATAATCAAACATGATATGTTCTAACATTCAAACAATCATTAACTAACACATTAGTTTCATTAACACTCATAACATACACTAATATTGCTTAAATTTCTTTTTCAAGTTCGTAGATAAAAAATTTTTTTGCTAAGTGTCGGCAGTAGTTGAAGAGTTTTCCACAGTGGATAACTAAGAACACGCAGCGAATGAAGATCAAGTCCAAGTGCCCACAGCGGATGAACAACACACACAGTGGATGCCTAAGTCCACAGCTGATGAACTGTTGATAGCGGATGTTCATCCACAGCGGATGAACATTCCCCAGCAGATAGCATACAAGCAAACACACAAGTGTTCACAGCGGAGAACATCCAAGGCACAATAAACATGTTATCTGAATTCCACAGCGGACAGTTTAATATCCACGACTAACAACTAATCATTCACAACAGACATCTTATAGACTTAGGATTATTTATGTAATTCTCGTTTACATAAGGGTAGTTCAGTAATTGTATATAGCTTTGTGTATAGGCTATAAATAGCATACTACCCTAATCCTTTGTAAGGTTTTGAACAATCAATACAATCTAGTAGTTATTATCATAGAAGCATTCAATCACTAGCAATCATACACACAAACTCATATCATAGCATTAATCAAGGGTTTCCACACCATGATTATTGTTTGTTGAAATTAAATATAACAATTTGTTGTTATGTCTTATTTGATAGATTTGAAAAGATCCTTGGGGGAATCAACCTATTTATGTTCATATTAATCATCAAGTTCATAATAAGCATTCTTTGATTTCATCAAAGGAATTTGAGAGTGAGTGAAGAAGATGGTGGTAATTTGGGGCTTTTGATGTGGTAAAGAAAGTAAAGAAAGAGAGTTGAAAATTTTAAATGGGGGTTAAAAAGCCAACCGATAAGGTGAAAGGATAGTTTTGGTTTCGATTAGACAGAGGCGGTAAGATAAAACATTTAAAATATTCTGACAATCATCAATAAAATGTTACTTTTTACAGAGTAGGGCCCAAAGATTTCCGTCACATAGTAAAGATGTTCTTCTGAAGGAAAACTTGCTTTCGAGTGAAAACACTTGTGTTTCTCAATATTGTCTTTTGAAGCTATTTTTAATTCCGAAAGCAAACCATGTCTTACTGATAAGTTTGCTTCCGATAGTACAATCTTCTTCCAAGAATAGAAGTTAGTAAGCTTCAGAAGTAAATTTGATCTATGATCAATTGTTCTTCCCAGGCTAAAAACTCTTCGAAAGATAATATTTACGCAGAGGAATTTGGCTTCGGAAGATGGATAAAGATTTCTTCCGAAGGTAAATTTCTCTAATGAAATCAGCTTGAACTCATGATGAACATGAATAAAAGGTTGATTTCCCCAAGGATCTTTTCAATATCTCTCAATAATCAACAAACAAGAACCATGGTGTGGAAACCCATGATTCAAGTGTATGAAATCAGTGTGTTTGTGTGTGTTTGAATGCTCGAAAATAATAATAACTGCTTGATTGTATTGATTGTTCAAAAAAGCTTACAAAGGATTAGGGTAGTGTGCTATTTATAGCCTATACAAAAAATCTATATAGAATTACTAAACTACCCTTATGTAAATAAAATTATATAGAAAATAATCCTAAGTCTACAAGTCATCCGCTGTGGAGAAGAAGTCATCTGCTGTGGAAGATATCTCATCCGCTGTGGAGAAGGCTTGACATCCGCTGTGCATAGTGTTTGTTCATCTGCTGTGGATGAACATCCGCTGTGGAATGTTGTTCGTTATATGTTCTTCATCCGTTGTGGGATGGATGTTCATCCGCTGCACATACTTAGACAGATTTCTTCATCCGCTGCTGATGATCTTTATCAGCTGTGACTCTTTCTTCATCCACTGCAGACACTTGTCAAAATTTCTTTTATGTACAAACCTAAAAGCGAAATTTAAACAAATATTAGTGATTGATATGATTCTTAATGATGTTAATATGTTATTAAATGATTGTTTTGGATGTTAAAACACATTATGTTTGTTTGTTTGATATGGCAAGCATCATACTTTTTATGCATTAATTCTTAATGCAATTATTGAGTCCAACATTCTCTTTGGAAGTATTTACATTTAGATTTTTGAAGAAAGCCTTTTTGTAACAGGGCTTAGATTGTAGTTAGACAACATAGACAAGACATATTTTGAAAAGGTTTCTCAAAATAGAAGAACTAGTCAATGTTAATCATCCCAATAGCTGTAATTAAATATTTAAATCTTTGTTCATCAAAGGCTTTGGTGAACAAGTCAGCATATTGTTCATTTGAATTCACTTTGACTAGCTTTATTAGATTTCTCTCGTGAATATCTCTAATGAAATGATACCTGATGTCGATATGCTTTGTCTTAGAGTGCTTGATAGGATTTTCTATGATAGAAATGGCACTCTTATGGTCTATGTGGATACATGAAGTTAATACCATATTCTAGCATCTGATTCTGAATCCATAGCAGTTGAGCACAGCAGCTCGCAGCAACAATGCGTTCAGCTTCAGCAGTTGATGTTGAGACACATAGTTGCTTCTTTCATTGCCAGGAGATAATCGTTCCACCAAGAAATTGACATCCTTCGGATGTGGATTCTTGTTGATGTTGCAGCCAACATAATCACTGTCAGTGTACACATAGAGATTGAAGTCCTTATTCTTAGGATACCAGAGACCTAATTTGGGAGCTCGGTATCTAAGAATTCTCTTAGTAGAAATTAGGTGAGACACCTTAGGAGCAGCCTGATATCTTGCACAAATGCAGGTTGCAAAGATGATATCAGGTCTACTTGTAGTGAGATACATCAGAGATCCAATAATCACCCTATACTGATGCTGATCAGTATCCTCCCCCTCAAAATCAGGACAAAGATTGTGATTTTTGGGTATCGGTGTCTTGGCTGGCTTACAATCTTTTATCTCAAATCTCTCTAAGTTGTCCTTGACATACTTAGATTGATTGATGAAGAACCCTTCTTCCATCTGCTTCACTTGAATTACAAGCAAGAAATCCATCTTTCCTATCAAACTCATCTCAAACTTCTTCTTCATGATGCTTTAAAAGTCTTTGCATATTTGGTCATTTGAGGAACCAAATATGATGTCATCAACATAGACTTGAACAAGCACAATGTTCTTCCTGGACTTCTTTATGAACAATGTCTCATCTATGGTGACTCTGGTGTAGCATAGGTGTTTGATGCAACCCATAGAGAGCTGTATCTGGTTTGCACACATAGTTGGGATGTTGTGGGTCTTCAAATCTAGGTGGCTAACACACATAGACTTCTCTATCAATATCTCCATATAAAAATGCACATTTGACATCAAGTTGATGGATAGTAAAGTTCTTGGATGCTGCAAAAGTAAGGAAGATTCTCATAGCCTTAAGTCTTGAACAATAAGTCTTGCTTTGTTCTTGATGATCAAACCTCTATCATCTCTATTATTTCTGAACACACACTTGGTGCCAATGGGGATTTGGCCAGGTGGCAATGGACATAAGTTCCATACCATTTGACTCTTGAACTGAAGCAAATCCTCTTGCATAGATTCAATCCAGTTGTTATCCTTGAGGGCTTCTTCCACCTTATTTGGTTCTATTTAAGAGAGAAAGCATGAGTACAAGCAGACATTCCTATTGTGGGTCTGACTTCTTGTTCTCACACCTTCTGAGACATCCTTAATGATGTTCTTAGCTGGGTGAGTATTATGTATCCTAAGCCTAGGAATCATATCTAGTTGCATAGATAAATCCAAGTTTGAGATGTTTTGCTAAGGGTTTTGAACACCATGACCAGCTCATGTCTTACACTCATTCAATGAGGACTGATTGAATGAATGTGTGACAGCATCAATAATATTCTATTTAGAAGTAGTATCAATAGTTGCCTGTTCATCCAGATTACTATCTTCATCAGCTTGGTGTTGAATGTTGGAGTTCTCAGCTGATGTGTTTTGAGGCTCAGTTGGCTGACAACTTGTTGAGGCTCCATGATTTCCTGAGATGTTCAAGCTTTCAGGACTTCCAGTAGTGGGAGCTTGTTCTTCAATTCCTCTTGGAGAACTAGGAATAGGTCTAGGTCACTCAAATATTTGATCTTCATACATGTCACTTTGAGTTCCTGTTCCAGCTGAAACTTTCTCACAAGATGGTTTAGAATAGTTTGGAAACAATTCTAGATTGAAGATATGATCAAGGCCATTCCCTCTAACACAAGGAGTGTGCTCATTAACAACAATGTTGGATGATTCCTCAAATTGTTGATTTTTAATATTATACACTCTATAAGTAATAGAGTTTGAGGAATATCCAACAAAGGTTGCATCATCAGACTTTTTAGCAAATTTTGCTAAATTGTCTTTTGTATTGAGTATGGTACACCTACAGCCAAAGGACCTAAGAAAGCCAATGAACAGTGGCCTCTTGTTCCATAACTCATAAGGGGTCTTTCCATGGGGCTTAACAATAAGAACCCTGTTCTGTACATAGCATGTAGTGCTGACTGACTCTGCCCAAAAAGTTAGAGGCATCTTTGAATCTGCTAACATAGTTCTTACAGCCACAATAAGTGTCCTGTTCCTCCTCTCAGCAACACCATTTTGTTGAGTTGTAGAATGTGTCAAGAACTTGATTCTTAAACCGAGTCCCTTGATCACTTCTAATGATTTTTAACTTATGATCATTTTGATTTTCAATTTTAAGAATAAAAGATTTTAAATTTTCAACCGTTTCATCTTTAGTTCTTAAAAAGAATACCCATGTAAATCTTGTAAAATCATCAAGAATCACAAGACAATATGATTTCCTTCTAATGCTTATTATGCTTATGGGACCAAAAAGATCCATGTGCAATAAGTGTAATGGAGTGGTGATGGAGTTAACCTCTTTGGATTTGTGAGAAACCTTGTATTGCTTTCCTTTTAGGCAAGCAACACAGTTATCTCTATAGAAAAAAAATCCTTTTTAGGTACACCATGTACCAAATTATTTTTAACCAGCTTATTCATGGTTTTAAAATTAACATGGCACATTCTTTTATGCCAAAGAGTTGACTCATCACCATTAACTTTGGAAAGAAAGCATGATATTTCACCCAGTGAAGAAGCATTGTTGATATCAAGCTTGTACATATCCCCTCTCCTGGGATATCTAAGAAACACTAATTCCTGAGGAATTGTCATCCCAGGTTTGAAGATAATGCATTCATTTTCAATGAAAAGAATTTGGTGTTTTTGATCATAGAATTGAGAAACACTTAAGAGATTGTGTTCAACCTATTTGACAAAGATTACTTTGTTGATGTTTAACTTACCGTTGGATACTACCTCTACCTCTACCTGAAATGTATCTTCTGGCTTCACCTCCAAATTAAACAAGACCTCCATTAAAATGTTCAAATTGTTGTAGGAGAGATTTGTTCCCTGTCATGTGCCTAGAGCATCCACTGTCCATAATCCAGACATTTCCATTCTTGTCATGTGGATGTCCCTTGCTGTCTTCAGTTCTAGCCATGAGAGCTTGAGTAGGAGTGACATCTTGCACCATAAAGCTCCAGTCAACCTCTTTAGTAATAGCAGCAGTTTGTGGCTCAGTGGGTTTGGTTGTAGCCTTTGAAGTAGCAGAATGTTGGGAGGCTTGAGCTGCTCCAGGATTAGTTCTTGGAGTTTTACATTCCCTAGCAAAGTGACCAAGCTGGTTACAGTTGTAGCATTTGGCCTTGCTGTTATCAAACCCTAATTTGCTATTAGTTGGGTTCTGAGGAAACTACCTTCCAATTCTTTTAAAGAAATTCTTTGCTCTGTAGGCTAAAAGAGCCATTTGCTGGACAATGTCGTTATATTCAACATCATCTGGGCAGAAACACTCTAGATCATCAAAACAGTATTGAAAATCTCCAGAGTGCTCACTCCCTGAAACAAAAGCACAACTAACCTGGAAGGGAGTGTGTTGAGTCTGTTGAGACCCGAGTGTGTCACGGAAAGTGATGTATGGCCCGGAAGAGGATGATGGCTTTTTGGGATAGTTCAGGTACAACTAAGGCTGGGGAGTTCTTGATCCTTCATCAACATGTAGAGCATTATTGACTGCAGGATTTGAGGGTCTATGCATCTGGTGGCTCTTTTGAGTCTCCATCTCCATACAGTATCCATCAAGGATTCCATATAGTTTAGTCATAGTAAGAGTATTGAGATTTTAAGTTCTCTTGATTGAGACACAGTAGAAATTCCACTCATGAATAAGTGCACTCATGAATTTCCTGACTATGCCTCTTTTCTCAAGAATAACTCCCATAGTCTGAAGAGAGGTGATCAAGTCCATATACCTAAAGTATTATTGGCTCAAGGCTTCACCAACAACATAATTGAAGTTCTCAAACTTCTACTTTAGCATATCCTTCTTGTTTTCCTTTGATTCAGTAGAACCAGAGTACATCAACATCTAAAAGTTCTTTGGCGGTCTCGCATTGCTTAAAGCCTGCCATTATGGAGTTTGGTATAGCAGTAAGCAAAATGGTCATCGCTTTGTAGTCGATGTCCATCTTCTTGAAGTCTTCATCAGAGTAGTCTTCAACAGCTTTCTCAATCATGGCGCCATTACCAGCCAGGTCCGCCACCTTTGGCTTGTAAGGACCATGAGTGACAGATCTCCAAATGCAGTTGTCTTGATACTTAATAAAACCTTCAATTCATTTGCACCAGGTTCTAAAATCATTAAGGGTGAAGATAGGAGCCTTGGTCATGGTTCCTATCTTGGACTCAGAAAACTTTTGGTTAAGAGCCATTTGCGTGAAGTGAGTAAGTGTGAAGAAACGAGGGTGATTTGGGATGGTTAGATCTCATAATCATGAGCCTAAAAAGCTCTGATACCAATTGCAGGATCAGTGTTGGTCTCTCAACACAAGTTTTTATCTCACAAACTCACTAAGTCTCACTCGGTTGATGAAGCAGAATCTCTATCTAAGTTAACAATAATATAATAAGTTAATGAACAAAAGAATAGTTTTCAAGATACTTGTATATATTACTTCTCAACTTAGTATTACAAGACTCTTAAAAGCATGGTTACATAAGTTACAATGAGAAACTATATATACTACTATCTACAGCCGGTTGTACTTAGAAAACCAGCTGGAATTTACCGCTAAGCAAATACTACATTGCTAGAAGTAAAGTACCTAGGATAAGATAATATCATAGATAAGGTAAGGTAGTCATGACAGGTCCATGACTTACCTTTTGTCACCAACTAAGTATGGTAACTGTACTAACTGATAAAGGTCAATAGTATATTAAAGTATGGTCAACTACATAGGAGTGGGAAAGTGCCATGCAGTGTATCAGAGTTGTCAGTGGATGTCAGACAGCCCATACTTATTTCCACTGGTTCATAGTTGATTCTTCCGAAGGCAAAATGGCTTCAAAAGAATAAGTTCTTCTGAGGCCATTTATACATCGGAAGAATTAACTTCTTCCGAGTCTTCTAAAAGTCTTCATGGCTCCATTCTTCGGAAGCTTTATCTTGGATCTTCTAAGTGTGAATGCTTCAGAAGGAGAACTACTTGATCTTCATAATACTTCGAAAGACTTGGTTCTACCTTCGAAAGTTCTTCATATACTTCGTAAGGAAAACTACTTAGTCCTGGAAGACTTAGTTTTCCTTCGGAAGTTCTTCATACTTAAGCGTCGGACGATCTTCAACTTGTCTTTGGAAGAGCAGCTTTAGCTTTGGAAGACGTCTTCAATTGTACTTCAAAATATTCTAAGTGTAGTTTTGGTTGCATCAGCCTCATATGATCCAACATTCTCTGCTATCCCTTTCAACCACATGAATGGCTGAACTCTGTTAACTGTTTGATAAGCTCGTAGATGGATTTCGCGTGTTCATCTCCATCTGGTAACTGCTCAAGATACCATACAGCTCTGTGAGAGTGAGGGTAGAGAGGTTTTTAGTTCTCTTAATAGCCACACAATGTGCCTATTCTCAAGTTTAACTCCAACACACATCAGAGTATCTACAATCTCAACATATCTGAAGTATTTATGAGTCATAGTTTCACCTGTCTTGAAGGTGAAGTTTTCAAACTGCTACTTCATGATATCATTCTAGTTTACCTTGGCTTCATCAGATCCTTCATACATCAGCTTCAATGCATCCTAGAGTTCTTTTGAAGTCTTGCACTTCTTGAAGCCTCTGTAGATGGAGTTAGGAAGAGTAGTTTGAAGAGCGGTCATGGCTATCTAATCAACATCAATCTTCTTCCAGGCTTCTTTGGAATAGTCAGTCAGTTCCTTTGGTATCATCCCACCTCCAGCAGTTACTAAAGTACTACTTAGAATATGTGGTCCTAAGACTATAGATCTCCACATCCTTCTTTCTTGAGACTTGATGAATCCTTCCATCCTCATACACCAACAGTCAAAGTCATCAGGAATGATCAATGGAGACTTAGTCATGGTACTGGTTTCCATATCAGCTTTAGGGAGAGCTGGCTTTTGAGTAATTAAGTGTTTGTGAAACTGATGTATGATTTAAGATGGTGAGATCTTACAATCATGAGCCCAAGAAGCTCTAATACCAATTGCAGTATCGTTTATGGTTATGCAAGTTTCATAGTTTGAAGAGTATCACACTTACTAGATCAAATAGGGAACTAGACAAAGAAACAAAGAACAAACAAGTAAAGAACTCAAGAACACAAGAATTGGTTTTCAAGGATGATGTGTATTGCTCTTAAGTAATTTTACAAGTGTTACAATTCTTAGTCCTAAGACTAGTTACATGAAATACTTTATACTATAACCTATAGCCGGTAATATTTTGAAGGCCAGTTGGACACTAATCTAGACAACAAAATCAATATAGAGTCAAAAAAGGCAGATTGCCTTTTGACTAGTGACTATGACATGCCATAGCTCATATCCTAATATATTAGAGAATGGATAAAAGTACAAGAGTGGAAAGTTACAGACACAAACACCATAATGTACAATTGAAAAAAGTATGGAGATAATCACCAACTTGTATAAGTTGGTGCGTCTTCAGGGCTGGCAACAGAAAGTTGTTCAACTATTGTCAAAAGTGTGTCAGGGACATATGTTATCTAAGTCTTCAAAAGAAATCAGTCCTCAAGCTTCGGAAGACTTCACTTTTTGCATCAAAAGATTTCTGTCTTTGGCTTCGGAAGATTTGACACATTGTGAATTTTCCTTGTGCATAGACAAATCTTCCGAGGTAACTTCCTTATACTTCAGAAGCATGCTGAGAGATCTTTGGTTAGCATCAGACTCTAAGATAACTCTTACAACTATGTATCGATAGATAAAAGTGGATCCTACCGGATCTTTTCAAAGACATGTGCTAAAGCCTTTCTATCTGCCAAATTGCTAAAATTGGCAGATAACTACTTTTACTCATTTTTTTTTATCCACAAGCATTTTCATATTTTCATCGGATTTCATTATGTAAATCATTTAATTATTCAAAATTCATCATCCTAATAGAAGATATAAGATATTTAAACCTTGTTTCATCAAATGCCTTTGTGAAAAGATCTACATGTTGTTTATTTGTATCGACCTTAATTAATTTAATGATTTTGTTTTCTACACAATCTCTAATAAATTGATACCTGATATCAATATGTTTTGTCTTTGAATGATGAACTAGATTGTTGGTGATTAAGATGGCACTATTGCTATTAATATGAATTGGAGTATTTATGACGGTTACTCTATAATCTCTAAGTTAAGTTTGAATCCATAGCACTTGAGCATAGCAACTAGATGCAGCAATGTACTCTGCTTTAGCAGTTGATGTAGACACATAGGTTTACTTCTTGCATTGCCATGAAACCAATCTTCCCCCTAAAATTGACATCCTCCTAAGGCGAACTTCTTCTTGATGTTGCATCCTCTATAGTCATTATTTGTATGTCCATAGAGATTGATGTTAGCACTCTTAGGGTACCATATCCCCAAATTAGGTTCCCCTTTAAGTTGCTTCAAAATTCTCTTGGGAACCATTAGATGTGACACTTTTGGAATAGCCTTGAATCTTGAGCACAAGCATGTGGCAAACATGATATCTGGTCTACTAGCTATGATGTACATGAGAGATCCAATGATGGCTATGTAATGTTGTTGGTCAACTTCATCTGCCTGAAGATCAGGAGTTAATGAACATGGCTTAGACATAAGGGTTTTGTAGTCTTAGCATCAGTAGCTTGAAATCTCACTAAGATGTCTGGAACATACTTAGATTGATTTATGAAAATACCATCGGAGGTTTGTTTCACTTGCAGTCCAAGAAAGAAAGTGAAGTCTCCTATTGAACTCATCTCAAACTTCGACTTCATGAGACTTTCAAAGGCTTGGCACAAAAACTATTTTGTATACCAAAATATGATATCATCCACATAAACTTGTACCAAAATGCTATCCAAATCAACTTTATTAATGAAAAGAGTTTTGTCTATAGATCCTCTGGTGTATCCATTCTGTGAATCCAAGGATCGAAACATGAATTATCAGTTTGATTGAACGAATGATGATCGTGGAATTATCATAACTCGATGTTTAATTAATTTTTGAGAAATGCAATCATAACACAAATTGATGAACAACAAATAATAGAAATTGAAAACAAGATAAAGTAATACAATAAACAAGTTTGCTTCAATAGATTTCCATTGATAATGAATCGGTTACAATTGATTTTGATATTTGGATGATCTGTGTTCTTGGTGTTTTGCTATTGCTATTGCAATTTGATGATTGTTGGTTAATTGTTATTATTGATATTGGTATTGTTCTGGTTTATTAGGTTACCTTAAAAGTGTGCACCCATGCCTTCTATTTTTAGACAGAGGGATTCACTTTTACATGGGTAAAAGGTAAAAATCATGACATGATATGAAATATTCGATTTTGACTAAATTGAAGTCTTCTGTGGATGTTGACTTGATGACATCACTTTAGTCAGCTTGACTTGTTGACTTCATATGTTGTACTTGCATGATTGGAGATCATGCAAGTATTTTGTTCTTTCATAGGAATTGGCGTTCCGTAGGAGTTAGCCTTCCGTAGGAGTTGGTTCTTTGATAATCTTGAACTTCATCCTCAGGAGCAAGCTCTTTCATAGTAGCAGCAACTTGATCTCTGAACTTGTTCTTCAGTAGATGTGATTGTGCTTCCTCGTGAGATCCACTGATGCACATTGACTTGTTCATTTATGCTTCGTAGAACATCTACGGAAGAACAAACTTGTTCATCCGCAGATAGTTCTAGTACTTGGTCAATTTTCCAAATTGACCAAGTATGATGCTTTCCTGCAATTACATAAAATCAACACAAATAAGATTTGGGTTAACATATATATATCTTGCATTACATAAGAAAAGAGATTTATAAATAATCATTACAAGAGATGAATAAACATCTAAACCTATACATTAGATCTAGTCCTAACAATACTCCCCCTTAGGTTTAGACTCTTGTAATTATTTGTTCAGCTCTTTCAACTCTTGAACTCTGGCCAAAATTCTTGAGTTGAAGTTTTCAACAGCATTCTTCTGATCTTGATATGGATACTTGATCTTCATTCTGCTCATTTTCTTCAAAGTCTTTCAGCCCAAGAATGTCTTCTTCCGTAGTCAGTGTTGCAACAACACTATTGTGTGACACCACTTCTAACTCATCTTGTTCAGACATTCTAAGCTCAGCCTCAACTTTTCTTCTCTTGTATGCTTTGGCATGAAGCTTGTCTATCACTTGTATGATGTGCACATATAAGCATATGTCACCTTGAGCAACTTTATTATTCAACTTAGGAAAAAAGTTATCATGCAAATAAGATGTGTAGCTTGGATAAAGCAGCTTTATCTCTATTAGATCAAACAGTCTGATGCTTGATGCCTTCTTGTGTGGTAATTTCTTTACAGCACCAACTCTTTTGTTATTTCTACATATCCCCATTCAGTAATGGGATATGAATATTTATTTACTTCAATGGTCTTGATTGATGCTTTAGCCTTGTCTGCATATCCAATTCTCCTTAGAAATTCATCATCAACAACTTGAGAAGAACTAGAATGAGATCTTTTCTGTTTTTGTTTTCTTCTTTTATGTTCTTCATCATCCCTTTTTGCTTCTTTTATCACATCTCCTTTGAACTTGTGTCTTAATTTTGCAATAATCCCTGAGAAATCTCTCCCTCTTGGGTTGATTGGGTAGTTGATGATAGGGATGTTTTGTAGACTGGAAAGGTCTGCATCTGGAAGTTTGAGAAGATTCTTCATCGACGGAATGTATTGTACCATCCCGGATGCTCTTTTTATAGAAGCACAGTCCCACTCTGGGTCATACCTCCAGGCTATAATTCTGTTATCTTCTACTGATCTTGGAGTTGTCATATGCTCAAACAGTTGGATCAGAGTAGATTTTTGTTCTGTTATCTCTCTCACTGCTGTTCCCAGTGGCCAAATTTTGTTGGGGATTACATCCCTTGGCTCCCTGATCAAATTTTCTTTGCCTTTATACTTGTCCTTGCTTTCAACTACTATTGGCTCAGTAGGAGATTGTTTTGATTGTTGTTTGTAAGCAGGATTAGGTGCCCCAATCCTGAATCTTACTCCAATCTCTAATTCAACCTTCATCACATACTGCATCATGCTTCTAAGCTCAGCTACTGTTCTTCCTTTCAATTCATGAGATTCATAATTATGACTTTGCAGCCAAGAGATCATGTTTACTTGGTGACCTTCTTGGTGTCACGGTGACCCAATTCATGCTTTAACTTCTCAGCAAATTTGAACTTTGTGAAGGTCTCAAAGTTGCACACTAGTAGCATTAATCTAGCTTCATTAAACTCTTTTAGTACTTGAATCATTTCATTCGTGTTCATCTTTTCCACGAAGTCATATGGAAATCCATTATTAATCAGATCCATGAACATGGAGGATTGAGCTCTTTCCTAAAAAATATCATTAGTAGACAGCAAGTCATCATCCCTTGTTTCTTTAACATCTTTAGGAGCTTGGTCTTATTTTAAATCTTCCCACTTAGCCTCACTCTCTTCTTCAATGTCTTCAATCGATTTGAGAGTTGAAAGATCAACTGATGGAGTGTGCTCAGGAGACATGCTTTTTGTTTTCTTTGGGTATCCTCAATTTCAATAGCTTCATCTTGAGTTCTTCCTAAATACATTCTTTTCAAATTGTATTTGATGGTTGGTTCTTTTGCTTTCATCATAGGAATGTCAGCAGCTTCTTTGCTTTGTTCTTGATGACTATCCACCTCTTGTTTAGTCACCTTCTTCTTTAAGTCTTCTATCTCATCATCTTTAGCTTTTAGCAGATCTAATTGCTCAGAGATAGTTTTCATTGCATTGTTTAGCTCAGCCATGACTTTCTCCTTCTCTTGTTTTTCTTTCTTAGCAGATTCATAGGACTCAGTTACAAGTTGATCCATAGTATCAATCACTTCATTGCTCATTTCAATCCCTTCTCTCAGCATCTTGATTGTTCCTTCCAGAGATGCAATTGTTTCATCTTTCTCTTTCATCTCCCTTTTTAGTTTTCTAAACTTCTCTAGTTTTTGATTACTTTTGATGATGAGATTGTTGTATTTAGCAACAAAAAAACTTTTGCTTACATTGATTTCCTCTTCTCTCAAATCATTTTCATCAAAAGCAGTGATGTCAACAAAGTGTCTATCACTCTCATCTTGTTGTTCTGTCATAGAAGCTTCTGATGTTGTTCAACTTCCTGTGCATTCTTCCCTTCAACTTCTAAACAGATTTCTTTTGTAGCACCATCCTTCACTACATCATGCTCATCATCATCAAGGTTTACTATTTCAATGAGTGTTGGGCTTTTAGTAGGAGAAGAGGGTTCAGTAGATGGGGGTGAGGAAGTTGGTTGCGTTGTTGGATGAGAAGGAGTTTGATTGAAAATGGGTGAGATAAGTTCTGTGGTAGCAGTATTGAGTGATGATTGAGATAGGGAAGGGGAGAAAGGTTAGGTGTGCTCACTGGATGGTGAGTTTAGTTGAGCTGGTGGTGTTTTTGTTAAATCTGTTAAAGGTGTTGGTGGTGGAAAGTGTGGTTCTTGTTGTGGTCATGGATGTGGTGGGAAGGAATAAACATTGGGTGTGTTGTATGTCATCAGGTAAGAATACTTCTGTTTTAGCAGTATTCAAAGATGATTGTGAATGGGAAGGAGATAAAGGTTGGGTGTGTTCACTTGGTGATGAGTTGGGATGAACAAGTGGTGATAATGGATGGGGTTCTTGTTATGGTGGTTCAGGTGAATCAGCTGGTGGTGTTTGTTGTTATTGTTGATCAAGGTATAGAATTTCTTGGGGAATATCTGCATTCTAATCAATGACATGAGCAAACATCTCCATTTCTTCTCCTTGATACTGCCACTTATCTTTCTTAGCATAGATCTTCCCAGGTGAGCTTGAATAAAGACTTCACCTTCTCTTTCAATGTTGGGCATTGTCTCATTTATGATTAGCTGAATGAATCTGGGAAACATATACATCCTGTCTTCTTTTTGCATCCTTATATGGTCACATAAGCATCCAAGAATGTATTTTGAATAGTTATATGTTCTCCCTTCAAACACACCAATGATCCCTGATGAATTGTGACTTGAAAAACTATCCAAACTAGACTTTCTGTTTGACATACATTTCAGATACGTGTGACACAGAAATCTGTAAGGCTTGCATAATCTCCGCTTCTTGATTTAACCATTTCTGTAGTCACCATCATATCCCATTAAATGAAAGACTCTGTGAATGTATTCATGATCAAACACACCTGGGTGACCCTCTTCTTGTTCTCCAAACTCTAGTACCCTCCTGATAGTTTGTTCATCCACCCATAACTCTTCATTTCCAATTATGGCGTAGATCACCCTTTCATCATACTCTTCCTCAATCCTTGCTGTATTCTAAAAATCTATCATATGTGATTGATAAATGATTGGATATGCAGATAATGCATAGAATATTCTTGATCTTTTCAAGTAGTTGATTATATCCCTATATCCCTCGGATACTAAATCATCTAGATTAGGAAAGGCACAAACATTAAGATCTTTTGGGAATTTATTGGCCATTTTGATAATGTTATCGTGAAAATAGGGGTGATTTTAGTGTGAATTGATGATTCCAAGTTAGTGATGTTGGTTGATGGAGATGGATCCAGTTGAGAGGGGGAATCAACAAAGTGGTCAAAAACCTTATCATTTTGGTCTTTTGATGTTGAATGAAATCCATCTTCATGATTTTGTGTTTTTGCGGATGTGAATGTTGTTGGTATGTTTTCTAATGGATTGGGAACTTCAGTTGAAGGAAATGAATCAACTCCGAAAGTAGATGGAACATCTACAGATGTAGATGGATCTTCTGCGGAAGCATTGTTAACTTCTGTTGATGCATTAGTTACCTCTTCTGAAGTTGAATTTCCATTTCCACCAGAAATGTCATTGCTTGTTTGAGATGAAGGGCCTGGATTAGCAACACTTGAAGTGTGTGAATGAAATAATCTTGGAGGATCAGCAGTCAGTGGCACTTCACTCAGACTTAGAGGTACATAAGGATAACATGTATCTGTAGGACCTACAACATTCAAATAACCAGAGTTAAATGAATTTGTTAATGCATCTATATCAAACAACCAAGATGATCTTTTTACAGATTTTGCAAATAAGGATTCATCAAAAGATACATTAGGTGTTTCCTCCATAATGTTGTGATATGGAATGTAGACTCTATACGATTTAGATGTTGATGAGTAACCAATAAAAAATCCATCATAAGCTTTTTCATCAAACTTTCCTAATAGAACTTTGGTGTTTGAAATAGACACATGACATCCAAAAGCTCTAAGATAGCCTATAAAAGGTTTTCTTTTAAACAAAAGTTCATAAGGTGTTTTATTATGTTATTTGACAATTAATGATTTGTTTTGAACATTGCATACTATGTTCACTGCTTCTGCACAAAATGTGATTGGCAACTGTGATTCAGCTAGCGTTGTTCTTGCTGCTTCAATTAGAGTTCTGTTTCTTCTTTCAGCAACTCCATTTTGTTGTGGAGTTCTTGGTGAACTGAATTGTCTGGCAATGCCTTGTTCCTGCAAAAGGAATCTAAAACATGATTAACAAATTCAGATCCATTATCACTTCATAAGATTTTGATCTTTAAATCAAGTTGATTTTCAATCTTAGTGATAAACTCCATTACTGTTTCTGATGTTTCACTTTTATGTTTTAAGAAAAAGACCCATATGAATCTAGTGAAATCATCAACAATCACCAAATAATATTGTGTTTTACCAATGCTCAATACATTAGTTGGACCAAAAAGATCCATGTGTAGCATTTTGAGTGGTGTTGTGTTTGTGTTGATTGTTTTGGACTTATGTGACACCCTATGTTGTTTTCCTTTATAACATGATAAACAATGGTTGGAACAGTAAAATTTTTTCTTTGGAAGGCCAATGACTAAGTCATTTTTGACCAACTTGTTCATGCTCTTCCTGTTTGAGTGAACCATCATTCTATGCCACAGTTGAGCTTCATCTTTTGATGACTTAGAAATCAGGCAGGTTTCATTGCTTGTCATAGAGGTGTTGTTCATGTCCAAAACATACGTGTTTCCTTTTCTTGGTGCTCTAAGAAGAATCCAATCTGCTGGTATTTGAAAACCTAGCGTAAGAATGTAACAGTAAGTGTTATCAAATAAAGTGGCATAATTTTGATCACAAATTTGAGTACACTCAACAAGTTGTATTGTAAATTTTCACAAAAATTTACTTTCTCAAATTTGAGTACACCATTTGTTACCATTCCTTCAACAACAATTCTACCTCCCTTCTTATCTCCACAAAATGCCACATATGAAGCATTTTTATGTTTGAAATCATAGAGGAGAGAACGGTTTCCTGTCATATGCCTGAAACAACCACTGTCAACATACCACTTGTTGTCAGTCCTCCATGGATGTTCCTGCATAATAATGTAATCAATTTGAGTATGGAGCCCAAGCCTTAATGGTCTTGGGCTTGCCGTTGTTATCTAGGATTGTTACTCTCTCATGGATGAGCCTAGATGTCTCAGGATTGTTTTTATACTCAATTATTCATTATGTTTTGTTTGGGGTAAGGATGAGTCTATTGAAGATGAACTTGAAGTACTTTGTTCTTGATCCTCAATCACTTCTTCTGTTACCTCTTCTTTGAGTATCTTTTTCTTTAACATGATGATGATACTTGAGTAGAGAAGGTTAAAGCATCTTTTGTCTTTAATTTTTGCACTTGATTGCCTTTCTCAAAGTGATCATAGAAAGCTTCATCTTCCTTCAAATCTAGCTTCTTATGAGGTGTCTTGCTTTGAGAATTTTGCTTCTCCTTCTTCTTCTTTGTTTGATCAGTAGATGATGGCATTTTTTCTTTTGGAACCTTCTATTTTGGTTGCTACCTCTTTAGTTTTTGAACCTTTGATTCATCATTCTCAGAAGATTGTGAGTCTGATTCAACAATCTTAGATTGTTGCTTCTTTGGCACTTTTGTTTTGTTCTTTTTGTTGAAGTAACATTCTTGAGTAGAATGGTTATTCTTGTTACAGATGGCACAGTGCTTGTTAAAGTAACAATCAGCAGTCATATGATTGTTCATGTTGCAAATGGAGCAATAACTGTTGAAGTAACAATCAACTGTATTGTGGTTGCATATGTCAGACCACTTGCAATATTTTTCTTCAGCTTCACTCTTAGACTCTATCACCTTCTTCTTTTGCATCTTTAATTCTTTCTTAAGCTTTGCAGTTGAAGAATCTTTACCTCTTCCTGGCACGATGTCACCTGGTTCTTGTTGCTTAGGATTCACAACTCTCTGTTTCTTTTCATTCTTGATGTCAGTTTGTGATTCAGCAGATGATTTCTTTTTCCATAGATCTTCTACGGATGATTGTTTTGGAAGATGAACATTCTTCCTTTGCTTTTCTATGGATGGTTCTGGACATGTCTTCTTCTTCCGCAAGTGTTTTGAAGAATTGATTCTCTCTTCTCCTCCGTAGTTCTTTTTGCTAACTAACTTTTGTGCTTTTTGTTGAGCTCATGAATTCCTTCATTTAGCTGACCAATTCTTGTGTAGATAGTCTTCAATAAATTTCTTTGCTTTAGAGGATAAGGCAGCTTGATCTCATCAAGAACATTGGGAATTATATGTTCAATTAATATATTTTTACCCTTACCCAAACAAGCATGTTCTTATTCATTAGGCTCATCAACCTCATCCAGATCATCACAGTCATCAAAGTCAAACTCTGATTCATTTTGTTTTAAAAATTCTGATTTAGATGAATCAGTTTCACTCACTTCAGTATCTTCACCATTTACCAATTCATTATTTTCAACTTTTGATTTAGTTTTGGTGCTAGATACAAAATGATTTAACAGACTGTTGGTCATGGACTCAGGTAGGGTGGTGTAGTTATCATTCACTAGTGGTGCAACAACATGAAATCCCAACCCATACTTGTTCTTTGATTCAATATGAGAATTTAACAGTTTCTCATATTGCTATGATGATAATTGGAACTTTTGAAGTTTCACTTTAGTAGATGCATGATCAGACATTGATTTTGTTAAAGAGGTGGTCAGAGCTCAACTTGTGCTTTTAAATTATAATTTTCAAACACAAGTTTATCTAAATCCTTTTGTAAGGAAGTGATTTTGACCTGATATAGTTTATGTTCTCTTACTTGAGATTCATTCAAAATCATTGTTTCTTTGACTTTATCAGCCAATTTTTGAGTATGGACCCTATATCTTTTAACCTCTTTAACACATCTGGAAGAACAAATATCTATCCCTTACCTCTCTGGCCATAGGTGGAATTTTGTTCTCCATATTAGCCATCAATACCTGATTCTTTTCCTTGACTTCCTTCTCATACATGCTCCAGTCACAGGTACCATCCTGCAAAATAATCAACCTAGTTTCTTTAGAGTTACTGGTACCTGCTGAAGAACCTGTGGTTAGTGGGGATGAGTTTGTAAGCTGAGGTTACTTGAAGCTCCTTTGATTTGCTTGTCTCATGTCATTTGTTGATTGCTGATTGCACTCCCTTGAAAAGTGACCATAGAAATTACACTTGTAGCACCTCACTTTTGATTTATCAACACCAATTTTTGTTGTTCTTCTTGCAACAGATAGTCCCTCGTTCCTTCTCATATACATCTTGGCTTTGTAAATACATCATGGCCATTTGCCATTGTAAATCCATTTCTTCTACTTCATCAGGATGAAGTTCTTCAAGGTCTTGTTGGCAGATATGAGCAGGAGTCAGAGTACTACCCAAATAAGCTTGAAAGCTTGAACTGAAGGCTGCAAATGCTGCTTTCTGTTCTTTTGATTCTAGATCCATAGCAATTGGTTCTGATTTGGTGTTGCTTTTATTGGTTGAGGATCCCTTTGCTGCTTTAGCATTTGAGCTCTTTGAATCATCAGGTTTCCCTTTCACCTTCTTGTTAGAACTGCTTTGAATGTTAGATTTAGAGGACTTTGCTGCATAGAAACTAGCTTCTTCATCATCATCACTCTCAACACAAGAGCTTTCATCATCATAATTGGAGATGAATGCACTTCCAGCACCCTTTGTTTCTTTGATATGATATGGTGCTATTGGTGCTTTTATACTCTTGGTTCTTGTTTTATCATCCAACTCCAGTGCTTCTACCTTTGCTACCAAAGTATCTACTCCAATTGCCTTTAGATCAAGGGTATTTTCAAACATAGACACAGTTTGAGTCCAACTTTTAGGCAAGGAGTTGAGCATCTCTTTGTTCAACTCCTCATTGCTTTACTTCAACTCAAAGATATTCATCTCAGTAATAAGTTGCATGTATCTGTGGAGTTTTTGAGGAACAGATCACCTTGAATATGATGAAATGTCTCATACTGTGAACAGAGGGTATCCTTCTTGATGCTTCTGATCTCATCACTTCTCTCACATAAAGTGTGAAGAATTTTCAATAATGAGTTAGTTGCTTTGTATGATTCGCATCTGATTAAGAGGTCTTCAAGTAAAGCCATAGGAAGCATACCATAGGCCTTGATATCAATTTTGACCTTCTTAACATCATCAGGAGACAGATCTTTCGAACTTATGGGCTGATTGTTGTCATTGTAATCAGGTCCAAGAGCAGGTGGAATGTAAGGACATTCAGTAATGGACACCCATAAGTCAGAATCAATATAATTAACGTGGTTCCTGAATCTGATTTTCCATGTTTTAAAATCAGCTTTCTTCTCCAACTTTATGGGTTGGTAATCTGAGCCAACAATTGACTTACTCATTTCAATTAACTTGTTAATTATCAAATTATCAATAGATCTAATACTCTATGAATGTGAAAAGTAAACGAAATGCAGACACACTCACACAGCAATAACAAATCACTAATAATATTGATATTCAAATCAACTAAGACAAAAATTCCTTAGAATTAATAACTTTTGTTGTGAATGAACTAACTAATGACAAACTCTTAACAATTAAGAAGTTATGGTCAAAATTAGTCAGATCTCTCAATGAATTCTTAGATGATTTGAAATTTGAGATGTTAGATGATGAGATTTTGATCAAATTTGTTTAAACAACCTAGAAATATCGAATCAATAGCACAAATCCACGAATCAAAAGGATTCTGATGTAGATCGAGGTTAATCAACCAATGGAACAGTACTAGATGATCGATATAAAAAGGGTTTGATGATTTTAACAGATTAAACCAAAATCGTTAAGTAAAATACCTTTGTTAGCTATTGATTAGCTAAACTCAACTTGTGTTTTGATTAAATCGTTCACCAATCACCCTTAAATCTGAGTTATGAACTCTCAAGTTGTGACGAACACTCAAAAGCAATTTGAAGCTACCATAATCATATCTAATCAGAAACTGATAGATCTAATGAAATAAACAACTAATTCGACCAATCAAACTAATAAATCAATTGATCTAGATCAATGAGCACGAGGCTCTGATACCTCCTGTGAATCCAAGGATCGAAACAATCAGTTTGATTAAACGAATGATGATCGTAGAATTATCATAACTCGATGTTTAATTAATTGTTTGAGAAATGTAATCGTAACACAAATTGATGAACAACAAATAATAGAAATGGAAAACAAGATAAAGTAATGCGATAAACAAGTTTTGCTATTGCTATTGCAATTTAATGATTGTTGGTTAATTGTTATGATTGATATTGGTACTGTTCTGGTTTGTTTATCCGCAGATAGTTCTTGTACTTGGTAAATTTTCCAAATTGACCAAGTATGATGTTTTCCTGCAATTACATAAAATCAACACAAATAAGATTTAGGTTAACGCATATATCTTGCATTACATAAAAAAAGAGATTTACAAATGATCATTACAAGAGATGAATAAACATCTAAACCTATACATTAGATCTAGTACAAACACATTCTTCAAAAGTAAGGTAGAGAGTTTCATATACCATTTCCTAAGAGCTTGATGAAGACCAAAAAGGGCTTTATTAAGTTTGCATACATGATCTGGATACTTAGGATCTTCAAAGCCAGGAGGTTGGCAGACCTAAATTTCTTCATCAATCTCACGATAGAGAAATGCACTCTTGACAACCATCTAAAATACCTTGATGTAACGCCCGAAACTTCGGTCAAATAAAAAGAAAAGATAGTATCAAGAAGAAAGCAAAAAGAAGCCAAAGATGAGGGGTGTTTTGTGTAAAAGTACACAAAAGTCAAAAGTTCACTTTATATGGGCATGGCTGCCCATATCACTCCTGCTGCTACTGTGTTCAACCGAGTCAGAAGAAGAAGAAGTTGAATTCGATTTCTCTCAGTTTAATGGAAAAGAAGAGGCTGATTCTCGCTTGTGGTTAGTGTTCTTTGTATTTTATGGTTCGGTTTGTTGGGTTTTGACCATGAAACCGATTTATATGTGTTTATGTGTTTTGTTTTTGCTTGTTTTAGGCATTTGAACTCTTGTGCACATGAGTTTGGAGGAGTTTTTCTTGTTTGCTGCACTAGATGAGTTCTAGAGCCCGATTTTTTGTGTTTTAAACTTCTTTGGGGCTGAAAATGAATGTTTAAAAGGTTTTACAGCTGTTTTATGCTTCACCGTATGCATGTGGGTGTTTGTATTTGTGCTTTATGGTGGTTTATGTGCTGTTGATGCTTGTGATGTTGAGTTTAAGCTTTGAACAGATGGATAAGCATGATTGGTTAGGACAGTTGGTGTTTTCGTGGTTGTATGCCTGCTCTAGATATTTAGCATGTTAGATCAATGATAAAGATGTGTTAGATCAAGGATTGGGGACTGAATAATTGCATAAGTGCGTTTGCAGGTCGGTTAGTTCATCCGCATTAGTTGTTCATCCGCATTTAAGTACTTGCTCATGCGCATTTGTTTGTTCATCCACATTTGTAGTTGCTTATGCGCCTAACTGTTCTTTCGCATTTCTTTTGTTCACGCGCATTTGCTACAGTGTTCATGCGTATTTGTTTCAGTCATTCGTATTTGTTCTACCAGCATTTAGTTGGACACTTGGAATAATCTAAAGGCATTCATCCGTATTAGTATTGTTCATCCGCATTGGTACTATTCATCCGCATTGGTTATTGTTCATCCGCATTTGTCTAAGGACTTAGGATTTTTCTGAAGCTTGGGAAGTAGAATGTAGCGGGTACGTTTTGGGATGTTTTGTTGGTTCATGTCTGTTGTGGTGTTGTCTGTTGTGGGCTGTTGTTGATGCTTTATACTATGTATAATGTGACTTTATGTGGTGTGTTTATATTCGTATGCGTAAAGTATTATCGTAAACAAAGTGAAAGATTAATGTTAATAAAGAAGTGGAACATAAGAAAAGTATGAAAAGTCTTGCAAGCAAAGGTTAAGGTGAGCGACTGTGTTGTCACAAAAGACTTGTATGCCAAAGTTAAGGTGAGTGACTGTGTTGTCACAAAAGACTCGTAAGCCAAGGTTGAGGTGAGTGACTGTGTTGTCACAACAGACTTGTATGCCAAGGTTGAGGTGAGTGACTGTGTGTCATAACAGACTCGTAAGGGGTTTAATCCATGAGATTTACACAAAAAATGTCGTGATGCTCACCCCGGTACTGTGACGGTCTTCGGACATGAGGCGGGGGTGTTGCAAAAAGAGACGGGATCCTTGTCGCATACCCCGGTACTGTCGGTCTTCGGACATGAGTCGGGTATTGCATGAGACAGGATCCAGATTATAATGAAAGATAATGAATGAATACGTGAGTTAATGAAAGATAATTAAGTCTTTACCTTGATGTATGTATGATGAATGCTCACGTGTGAAAGCAAAGGAAGTATTTTATTGAAAAGGATATTTTCATATAAAAATCCTACGAGGTATTTTAAACGTTTTAAAACTAGAACTCACTCAGTGATACGAACTTTTATTCATTTTCAGTTGGCAGGTAATTGTTGCTGAGGGTGGCACGCGGGGAAAGCTACTCGGCAAGGCAAGATTGGCATTCATCTTTAATGATATTGTTGTTTTGTAATGCAACGTAACAGGGTCTTTTGTAATTCAAGAAAACAATGATGTATTGCTTAACAACGTTAATTATTAATAGAATGAATGGTTTTTAATAACTTAATTCTGCTGCAATATTTTATGAAATGTGTGATGTTTAATGTTTTATGCTATGATTGACCAACTGTGAGGTCTCCGGGAACGGGGCCTTACACTTGAAGTCTTTTGATGTTACAGATGGTAGAAAAATTATGATTGCTTCATGCCAGGCAAAATGAGCAAAGACTTCATCATAATCAATCCCTTCTTGTGTGTACCCTTGTACCACAGGTCTAGCTTTGTTCTTGTTTACAATGCCTTTGTCATCATTCTTGTTTCTGAATACCTATTTGGTTCCTTTTGTAGTCTTCTTCTTAGGAATTTGTAACAACCTGAAATTTAAAAGAAAAGAAAAGAGAAGTATTAAGAAAGAAAGGTGAAGTAACCCAAGTTAAGGGGTTAAAGTTGTGCAAGAGGCAAACTTTATTATTATTATGTTTAAAAGTAGGGCATGGCCGCCCACTACCCTGCTCCACCAACTGCCTTCGGCGGCAAAAAGAAGAAGAACAGAGTTTCCATCGATTTTAGAGAGAAGAAGAAGAAGAAGAAGATCAAGTTGAAGGTAAGTTTTTCATGTGTTTTGTTCGGTTTTAGCTGGATTTTCAGCTTTCGGACCGAGTCTTATGTGTTCCTCTGTGTTCGGTTGTGTGTTTTTGGTGTGTTTAGATGTTTGAACTCCAAGTGCTCTCGAGTTTGGAGGAGTTTTACTAGAAGGCTACTGTAGGTGAGTTCTAGATCCCTGGTTTTACTTGTTTTTAAACTTGTTTGCGGCTGAAATGCATAGTACCTACTGTTTTACAACCGACAACATGATCTGATCTGTGTTTTTGCACCTGTTGTGTGTGTGGGTGTGTGTTTTGAATGTTTGATCGTGTTCTATGATAATATGCTTGTTCTAAGTGTTTAGCATGCTAGACTTGGGCTATGAATGTATAAAAATGAGGAATTGTAACTAAATACAGCATAAGTTGCAACTGTAAATTGGTTTAGTTCATCCGTACTTAGATTTGAATATTTACATAAGTACTTTGTTCAGGCGCATTTGCTAAAATGACCATGCATATTTCTTTTGTTCATGCGCATTTGCTACAGTGTTCAGGCGCATTTGTTTCAGTCGTCCGCATTTGGTTCATGCCATTTCCTGACACTTAGAATATTTCTGAGTATGAACATCTGCATTTGTTCACCAGCATTTCTTTTGTTCATCCGCATTTCTTTTGTTCATCCGCATTTGTTGATTCATCCGCATTGGTTTGCTCTTTCGCATTTCCATAAGGACTTAGAATTTTTTGAGATTTAGGAAAGTAGAATTTAAGTGCTAAGAAATGATGTTTTATGGTGGCTTATGCTTGTTTATATGTATGCATTGTTTGATGATGATGTCGTCCCATGTTATGTATGATGTGACTTTACGTGGCATGTCATGCTTATGAATGTAAAGTATTATATAATGAAAGAGGAAGACAACGTTAACAAAGTGGAACATATGAATGAATGAAAGTCTTGCAAGCAAATTTAAAGAGGTTCACAACTCATTGAAGGGTTGTTAGCTCAACTGTGTGCGATGTCGCGTGCGATCTTGGCTAACCCATGAGGGTATACACACGGGGGGGTCAGTCTTGGTGACTAATCCATACGTGCGAAACGGGATCCTTGTCACTTAACCCCAAGACTGAGGTGGCTTCGTGCCTAATGATGGGGTACAGCTTATGACAGGATCTAGATACAAGTGAAAGATAATAAAAAAGT
This sequence comes from Flaveria sonorensis, assembly GCA_025506505.1. Lineage (NCBI taxonomy): Eukaryota > Viridiplantae > Streptophyta > Magnoliopsida > Asterales > Asteraceae > Flaveria > Flaveria sonorensis. Next base: position 32,673,513 of record CM046438.1, on the reverse strand, counting down.
GCAAAACGAATGATTATGAACGATTATAAAAGATAATAATGATATTATCAAGATGTATGTATGTTGTGTGATCACGAACGAAAGTAAAGGAAAGGTTTTTACTAAAAGTAAAGTATTTTATTATTTTAAAACTAGAACTCACTTAGCAACGCTAACTTCTTATGCATTTTAGTTGGCAGGAAGCTTGTTGCTGAGGATGGCACGAGGGTGAAGCTACTTGGCGGGCAAAGACTGGCATCCATTTCATGCACGATAATGATGTTGTTTGGTAATACAACTAAGTGATATTTTGTAATCTTTTAAACGACGATGTATTACTTGGCAAATGTATTTATTAAAGCATGAAATGGTTTTTGATGAATTATTTCGCTGCAATGTTTTATTTACTTAATAAATCTTAATATGTTTTGATATAAATGAGGTTGTGATTGTCCAACTGTGGGGTTCCCGGGAATGGGGCCTTACAAGTTGGTATCAGAGCTAAAGTTTAAGATAAGTGGGTAAATATTTTCAAAATCTAAACTTAAACTGAGAATGGGACTGAATGGAGGGATGCCAGCCCAAGTAGCTACGTGCCATCAGGTAATTTACTTTCTTAAGGTTAACCGGTATTATGTGCATGTGCTATCTGATTTATGTACTCTTAGTAGATTTGGATACTGATGTAGTGAGCATAGGAAATGTTTAGGGGATGAAGAGTAAAGTAAGTGGCTAATCACAACTGGCCACTGTAATTAGGGACTTACTATATTTGAAATAATCTGAGCTATTACCTTGAACGACCGTGTTGGTGTTTGAATCTTATAGTGTTTAAAGGATGGCGGGTGGTAGATCTTCGAAGGCTTCTCGAGGTGGTGTACAGGGTGGTCGTGGTGCTGGACCACGTGTCACAAGAAAGAAGCCTAAGGCTGCTGAGACAGCTCCTGCAGAGCTCGAGCTTCATCACCAGGAAGGTGGTGATGAGAGTGCTAATCTGAGAGCCTCTGTGAAAGATGCAGTTGTGGAGGAAGTTCATCAGGTCATGCAGGCGATCCTGCCGTCTGTGGTGACCGAGGTTATTCGTGCTGTGAGGGATGATGAAAAGAAAGAGAAGGATGAGAGGAGGAGGACCGTTAGGAGAGGTTCAGGTGAAGGGGAGCAACCAAAAACTGAGATGGTTGTCTCCAGTGATGAAGAGGAAGAGGAAGCGGTGCAGGAAACTGCCAAGGGGTGTAGTTATGGGGCATTTCAAAGATGTACGCCCCCGACTTTTGATGGTAACGGGAATGCTGCTGCTGCTCACCGATGGGTGAGGGAAATAGAAGTTGTGTTGGATATCAGCGAAAGTTGGGAGGATCAAAAGGTGAAGTTTGCCACCCACTCATTCGTGGACTCGACCTTGTGCTGGTGGGGCAATATTGTCCAGGCCAAGGGTAGTAAAGCGATTTAGAGAATGAGGTGGAGTGAGTTAAAGAAGATGGTGATCGAGGAGTTTTGTCCTCACAGGGAGCTTGACAAGATTGAAATAGAGTTTTTACAGCTGGAGGCAGGAACCATGACACACCAGCAGATATCCGCAGGTGTCAAGGAAGATCAAAAGGTATATCCAGGATTTGCCGGCAGATATCCGCAAGCACATGATCACCACCCAGTCGAGTACTTTTAGGTCGGTGGTTGATTTGGCAGGGAGGCTATATGATAAGAGAGAGGTGGCAGTGGTAAAGGTGAGTAAGAAGGGTGATGATGTTAGGAACTGGAATGGGAAGCCGTTTGGTCGTGGTGGTTTTACCCCGAGCAACAAGAGGGCAAGGGTGGATGATCGAAGGGTAGTAACATCTGGTACGGGAATGAAGAGGTGTGGTAAGTGTGGGAAGGAGCATACATGGGAGTGTAATTGGGAACTGAATCTCTGCTTCAAGTGTGGGAAGCCTAGTCATATGGCTAGAGAGTGTGGGGTTGTAAGATGTTATCATTATGGTGAAGAGGGCCATCTGAGTAGGGGTTGCAAGAAGCCGAGGACTGAAAGTTCTGGGACAAAGAAGGGGACCGAGAATGATGAGCAGAGAACAAAAGCCAGAGCATTCATGATGACCCGGGAGGAGGCTAGGGTGGACCCTGATGTTGTGTTAGGTACCTACCTAGTAAACCAAACTTGTGCCTCTGTACTATTTTATTTTGGCGCTAGTAAGAGTTTTATTTTTGCTGCCTTCTGTGCTAAGTTGCTTGTTAGGAGTAGAAAGATTGATGAGCCCTTTGATGTATAAACTGCCATTGGTAAGTCTACTAGGGTTTCTGACCTGATAGAGAATTGTGACATAGAGTTGGAAGGCCATAAGTTTTTCATGTGTTTTGTTCGGTTTCAGTGGGATTTTCAGCTTTTGGACCAACTCTTATGTGTTCCTCTATGTTCGGTTGTGTTTTTTTGGTGTGTTTAGGTGATTGAACTCCAAGTGCTCTCAAGTTTGGAGGAGTTTTACTTGAAAGCTGTTGTAGGTGAGTTTTAGATCCCCTGTTTTACTTATTTTTAAACTTGTTTGGGGCTGAAATGCATAGTACCTACTGTTTTATAACCGACAGCATGATCTGATCTGTGTTTTTGCACCTGTTGTGTGTGTGGGCTATGAATGTATAAAAATGAGGATTTGGAATTGAATATAGCATAAGTTGCAACTGTAGGTTGGTTTAGTTCATCCACACTTAGATTTGAATATTTAAATAAGTATTTTGTTCAGGCGCATTTGCTACAGTGACCATGCACATTTCTTTTGTTCATGCGTAGTTACAGTGTTTAGGCGCATTTGTTTCAGTCGTCCGCATTTGGTTCATGGGCATATCCTGACACTTAGAACATTTCTGAGTATGAACATCTGCACCAGTCCTCCGCATTTGGTTCATGCGCATTGGTTTGCTCATCCGCATTTCCATAAGGACTTAGAATTTTCTGAGATTTGGGAAAGTAGAATTTAAGTGCTAAGAAATGATGCTTTATGGTGGCTTATGCCTGTATATATGTATGCATTGTTTGATGATGCTGTCCTATGTTATGTATGATGTGACTTTACATGGCATGTTATGCTTATAAATCTAAAGTATTATATAAAGAAAGAGGAAGACAACGTTAACAAAGTGGAAAATAACGAATGAATGAAAGTCTTGCAATCAAATATAAAGAGTTTCACAACTCATTGAAGGGTTGTTAGCTCAACTGACAGGATCAGTGATCTAAGTTTGATCAATTATAGTTGAATTGCAGCGGAATTAGAACAAGAATTAGACAAATATAGCAAGAACACAATAGATATTCAATGGAACAGTACACGGTTATAGAGAAAGAGGGTTTTCTGCAAAAGGGATAATATCATTCATGCACAAATGCTTCGGTATATCAGCCGCTAAGCTTCACAGGTTACAATTAGGTCAACATTCCTTATATAAAGGAATGTGACGTCTGCTGATGTCACTTGATAGTGACATTTAACAGAATTATTACAAACAACTGAAAGTAAGCAAACTACTGAGAATGTTCACAACAACTGAGAACATCTCAGAGTATGCTAAGTACAAGATGAAACTAAAACTACTGAAACTACAAGTACTGATTACAAGAAACATAAAACTACTGATTACAAAAGAACTGAAAGGAAAATATAACTACTGAAAGGAAACCATCACAACTACTGAAGAGGTCTTCTTCAGCTGTTGTGACAACATCTGAAACTTGGTCTTCAGTCTTTGTCTTCAGCTTTTGTCTTCAGACTTTGTCTTCAGTTCTTTAACTTCAGACTTTGTCTTCAGACCTTGTTATCAGTTGATGTCTTCAGCTGTTGCAGACTACTTCAGTTGTTGTAATGTCTGGGACTTAAAGGTTTTTCTGATCAGGCTCATTGGTTCTTTTGGTCCAACAAACTCCCCCTGAACCAATGCAGCCAAAACCTTTAAGCTTATTGAGGTCCCACTTATTCTTGGCAGAAATACTCTCTTGATCAGCTTCAGAGATATCAGATAAGCACAGGCCAGGGAACAGGTTTCAGTAGATGTGAATGTCAAAGGATGGAAGGGAACTCTGTCTTGGGGAACTGGACACAGAGCTGTTATCCCAACCATGAAACCTACTTCCCATTGATGAGTCTATAAGACTCTCTGACGTAGGCCTCAAGGAGAACAACTTGTTCCTCCTTAGTGAGTTCTTCTGCTTCTCCTTCGAAGAAGAACTCTGGGCCATAGTACTCTGATAGGTACTTTACTGTCTTTCCATTTTTCAACTCAACAGTTGTTATCTCTCTGTAAGCAAATTCATCTGGGTGAGTCCCTTCTAATAACAACTGGAGTTCATTTTTCTTGATCTCTTCAAGCCTCTTGTATAACAACCCCTTCTTGACCATTTTGTTCTCCATTAGAGTTTGAGGGGTCATCTTTGACTTGTAGGCTCTCTTGAAGTCTTCAAGTATCTCCCAGGGTGAGACTACAATGGCCAACATAATAACAGCATCTATGGTCTTTCTCACTTGGCCATTGTATCTACTTGGTATGGATTTCTTATGAATTCTAGAACTAACCCTGGGGTCTGGCCAAATCCTTACTCTCTCCTTTTGATATTGAAAGGTATGCCTGAGAGCATACAGCCTTTGAGCGTGTTTCTTCATGGCTTGTATAGATGATGACTGAGGAAACTCTTTGTCAACCATCTTCAAAAGTTGCTCATCGTGCTGTTTCTGCTGTTCTTCTTCTTCAATCTTAACTTTCACCATTTGCCTCTGAAAGTCTGGTGTGATCATTTGTTGACTTCTGGGCTCAGGTATTTTTAGAACAGCAGAGATTGGCAGACTGTCTTCTTCATCATCTTCTTCTTCTTCTTCCATCCTCAACACCCTTCTCCTCCTTCTGGGTGCATCATTGGATGTGGTTTGAGGTGGTTTTTGGGGTAAGGGAGTTGGTTTTGAGGGTTGAGTTGGTTTAAGTTTAGGTTTAGGGATTGGTTTGGAGAGTTGTGGGGTTGGTTGTTTTTGAGTGGGAGTTTGGGAAGGCTGATCTAGCATTTTTGTGGTAAGTTTGGCTTTGGAAAGCTTGGCCATATCAGTTCTCTTCCCAGCACCTGCTTCATCTAAGGCTTCGATAATCAACCCCTTATTGAATGCTTCAGAAGCACAGATTCTGGTGGTTATTGCCAGAATACTGTCTCTGGTCCATGATTTAATCTCAATTAATGATCTTCCCAAGTATTTTGCAATAAACCTGATCATTATCTCCAACCTCTCCCTTTCCATCACACTGTAACTGGCCCATCTCTCTTGTATCTCTTTAATCTCCAGCCTTCTGATCTCAGTGTCTAATGTAGCTGTATCAAAGCCTTGTCTGAAGAGTTGGTCTATTATTCTGTCCATTGATCTGCTGTGAGCTTCATCAGCTTCTTTAACCAGATCTTCCAATGATTTCTCTTCATCAGGCTTTTGAGTTTCAGCACTTTTCTTTCTCTTGTATGTGATCAGCTGTTTTTCCTTTTCTAACTCCTTTTCTTTCTCTTGTTGTTTCTCATCTTCCACTCTCTTTCTCTTTCTTTCTTTCACTGCCTTAGACTCCCCCTTTTTGGGTGCATTGGGTTCAGGGGTTTGAATGGCAGAAAGCTTCTTTTGCACAGCATCATCAACAAGTGTTTGTAGATTTGAGGAGATCCTCTCATCAATGGCTTTATGCACAATCTCATTGATGATGGGAGTGATGAGAGGTAAGGAATGTTGAAAGGTAGCAACCATCTGCTCAGAGGGGTTCTGTCCCTGAGAGGTGGTGCCAAAAGCAGTGGCTGGTGGCTCAGTTGAGTGTAGTGGCTGAGTGTTTGGTGAACCTTCAGATGAAGGTGCCATCTGTGGGTTTATTGGGGCAGATGGACTTTGATCCTGAGACATTTTGGCAAGCAGTTCTTTGAGTCTGCTCACCTCAGCCTCAAGGATTGTGTTATGGGCTAAGACATCGAAGAAAAAGCCCAGGTCATCATCAGTCTTTGCTGAATCACCTGACCTCCTGATTGAATCAGGATGTACATGCCCTGAGTGTAGATCAGTTGTAGCATGTGCCCCTTGTTCTTGGTTCTGGGGACTTCCTGCCTCAGGACTGAGTCCTTCATCGGCAGTTGCCTCTGGTGAGGTCTTAGAGATGTTACCAACTGCATCCTGTTCATTTGCTGAATCAGTAGAAGTGGCAGCCTCACCAGATGTTCTAACCTCCTCCTCTACACGGGGAGATTGAACATTATAACCCCTGTGCTGTGGGTTATCAGCAGCATTTTGGTCCTCTTCCTCAGCTGTTGAGGTTCTCCCCATTGTAATTGGTTTCTGGGGAGGAGGAGAGGAATGCAGCTGACTCAGCACTTGTGCAACTATAATGGTTGGGCTTTGAGGGGCGGTTGCATTTGGAGATAGGTTTGAAGCAGATTGCACCCGGGGTGACTGGTGCTCTTCAATGGTAACCTTCTCAATTGAGATAGGTTCCAGCATTGTGGTATCCCCAATTATGGTTGCATCAGGATCCTGTTGAGAGGATGCCTGAGCGGCTAGGGCTGGTGGAGTCTTTGACACTACTGGGGGGTTAGAACCAGTAAGTGTTTCCTGTATTGGTGGTACAGGGGCATCCTCAGGGGACTCATCTCCCTGAGTAGCCTTTTTGGGCTTTTTGGTGTTGGGTTTGGTGGGGACTTTGGATCTGGAAGTGGAGGCTGTGGGTTCCCGCTGCTTGGGTTTTAGCAGCCGGGCAGCCCCTTTCAGTGTAGGGTCAGAGTTGTGCCTGGAGTATACTTCAGGCAATACAGCCGGAGCAGGGACTCCAAGGCCAACAAGGCCGTCTGATTTTAGCTGATTTAAAATTATGGCCATGAGAAACCTGGGATATAATATCCATCTGTTTGCCACAGGTTTCAAAGCCAGATCCTTTAGTTCCATGAAAACTATCTCAGAAAAATTTAGATTTTGTCGTTCAAAGATAGAGTATAATACCTGTTGCCATCGGGAGGACATCTGATCCCATGAGGAGGTTTTTGATGCAAGGCAGACATTCACCATGTGGAATATAAGACGTTCAGCATCATGGAAGTGCTTCTTCAGAATGGTGGTAGCACTTAAGTCTCCTTCATACCCGTTATTGATGAAAGACATATCAGTTGTGCCTTTCGGGTATTCTGTGACACAGGTGGCATCATGTAGATTTAGGGTTTGTCGAATGATGTCTGGAGTGATGACCACCTGTTTCTGGTTAACCAACGACTGGAGAGTGATTTGGCTATCATTCTCACCAGTTTGCACAGAGACGTTGGTCCAGAATTGGCTTAGGGAATCGGGGTATATGGTAGGATTCAGAAGAAAAGCGGTTCGGTACTGGGAATCTACCATAAGATCGATGGCATTATCAAATTTGTTCCAAAAGGCCGATTTCGAGAGGTAGGCAACACAGTTGTGTCTGGGTTTGAGTTTCATGGTCGCCATTGTTGAGAGAGTGAAGGACATAAAACGGCTAATGAAACGTTTGAAAGTAGGTTTAGGTATTTATAGGGTAAGAAAAGGCTGATATAAAACGACTGAAAGTGTTGGTGCTGTCATCAGTTGTTTGAAAACAACTGAAGACCTGGTTTTAACTTTCAGAAGTTGTAACAACTGAAGACTTGGTATTAGTCATCAGTAGTTGTGAAACTACTGAAGACATGGTTTTGGCTTCAGGTGTTGTAAACAACTGAAGATTTGGTGTTAGTCATCAGTAGTTGTAAAACTACTGAAGACATGGTTTTGGCTTCAGTTGTATGAAGTGAAACAGCAGTTGTAGAAACAACTGAAGAGAAAAGTTTCTCATCAGCTGTTGTCGTCAATTCTTAGCTCATCAGCTGTTTCATTCTGACCTCAACACTTATCAGACTTTTTGTCTGATTTTCAGACGTTTCATTGGTCATCAGTACTTATCTGTTATACTGACATCAGTAGTTGTAACTACATCAGTAGTTGTAACCACATCAGTTCTTTTCAACAGATAGAGTACTTCAGTACTTTTAAGTAATTTAGTCTTCAGTAGTTATGAAAACTACTGAGGATAAAAGAACTTATCAGTACTTATTTGTGACAATAGTATACGAATGCTCATCAGTACTTGTTGACTGAGATCATCAGTAGTTGTCACTTATTCTAGCTGCAGCATACCAAGCCTTAACACTAGGTTTTGGAAAGTTGAACTGTCCAAAGGCTTAGTAAATATGTCTGCAAGCTCATCAGCACTAGGAACAAACTTTGGATCAATCAGACCTTTTTCAAAACAATCCCTAATAAAATGGTGTCTGATCTCAATATGTTTGGTCCTAGAGTGCTGGACTGGATTCTTGACAATACAAAGAGCTGAAGCACTATCCATTAGTAATGGAGTCTTAGTCTCTGTAATGCCATAATCCAATAATTGATTCTGAAGCCAGAGTACCTGAGATGTACAACTTGCAGCAGCAATGTACTCGGCTTCAGCAGTGGATGTAGCAACAGATGTTTGTTTCTTACTCTGCCAAGAAACCAAACAGTTGCCTAGGAATTGACATCCACCAGAAGTTGATTTTCTAGTTAATTTACACCCTGCATAGTCACTATCAGAAAAAGCAACTAATTTGCAAGAGTGCCCAGTGGAATACCAAAGACCTAGAGATTGAGTACCTTGCAGATATCTAAAGATCCTCTTGACTGCAATCAAATGAGACTCTTTAGGAGCAGCCTGAAATCTAGCACAAACACAAGTTGCAAACATAATATCTGGTCTAGAAGCTGTTAAGTACATCAAGGACCCAATCATACATCTGTAAAGTGTTTCATCAACAGCTTTACCTTTCTGATCTGCATCCAGTTGTGTGGTGCTGCACATGGGAGTAGAACAGGGCTTACAGTTTTGTAAATCAAACTTTTCCAAAAGACTCTTTGTGTATTTTGACTGATGAATGAAAGTTCCATCAGCCTTTTGTTTGATTTGCAAACCTAGAAAGAACTGTAATTCTCCCATGGCACTCATTTCGAATTTTTGTTGCATCAACTTTGTAAATGCATCACACAACTGTGGATCAGAGGATGCAAAAATAATATCATCAACATAAATTTGAACAAGGAGCTTATGCTGACCCACTTTCTTAATGAACAAAGTTTTATCTATGGAGCCTCTAGTGAAATTATTCTGAAGAAGAAAATTTGACAGTGTTTCATACCAGGCTCTAGGAGCTTGTTTCAACCCATAAAGAGCCTTATCAAGTTTATACACCCAATCAGGATGTTTATTATCCTCAAAACCTGGTGGTTGACACACATAAACCTCTTCTTTTATTTTACCATATAAAAATGCACTTTTGACATCCATTTGAAAAACTTTAAGATTGTGGAATGCAGCATAGGCTAAGAACAATCTAATTGCCTCCAGTCTGGCTACAGGGGCAAAGGTTTCATCATAATCAATACCTTCTTCTTGTGAAAACCCCTGGACAACCAGTCTGGCCTTGTTCTTGACAATTTGCCCATTTTCATCTGTTTTATTCCTAAACACCCATTTAGTGCCTATTGCACACTTACCTGGGGGTAGAGGAACCAGTTCCCACACTTGCTGCTTTTTGAACTGAAGAAGCTCAAGCTGCATGGCATCAACCCATCCATTGTCTCTTAATGCAATATGATAGTTCTTTGGCTCTTGCTGACTGATGAAGAGAGCATAGAAGCAGAAGTTGGACAATTGACTTCTAGTTGAGACACCAGCATTGATATCACCAATGATTTGAGACATTGGGTGATTCTTCAGCTCTTGGTACACTATGAGATCTGTGCAAGTGTTTGTAGCACGCTCAGCAGCAACAGATGTTGATCCAGATTCTTGAAACCAAGTATTAGATGGCAAGTCAAATGAAGTAGAGGATTCAGAAATCTCATCAGCATTTGTTGTGGATGGTGCTACTGAAGCTACAGGAACATCAAGTTTAGTAGACTCAGGCAGTTGATCACTAAACTTGAATAGGTGAGTACTGGGATCATCATCAACATCAGTACCACCAGATGGATGACTAGCTGCAGAAGGTGATGAATTCACATGATCTGCAACAGCTGGAGGCTGATAAGGAACATATTGCAGTATGTCCAGATCAAACAACTCCACAGGGTTTTGTGGGATTTTGTCCTTAGGAGATTCATTGAACTTCACATGCAAGGTTTCTTCAACCATCTTTGTTCTGCAGTTGAACACTCTGTAAGCCTTGCAAGTGGATGAATACCCAACAAAATACCCTGCATCCACCTTAGAATCAAACTTTTGGAGTTGATCCTTTGTGTTGAGAATGTAACAAGGACACCCAAATGCTCTGAAGAATGAAATTAGAGGAGCCAAATGATGTAGAACTTCATAAGGAGTCTTCATCAACCTCTGATTCACTAAAGCTCTATTTTGCACATAGCATGCTGTGTTGACAGCTTCAGCCCAAAAGGTCAGTGGCAAACCAGAGTCAGCCAACATGGACCTTGCAGCTTCAATTAGGGTCCTGTTCTTTCTCTCCACTACTCCATTTTGTTCTGGAGTCCTTGGGATGCTATACTGCCTCTTGATTCCTTTTGAAAGGTAGAAATCATCAAGTGTATGGTTTCTAAATTCAGTTCCATTATCACTTCTTATACACTTGACTGATAGGGAATACTGCTTCTCAACATACAACACAAAGTTAATAATTGTCTGAGCAGCCTCATCCTTTGAATGCAAGAAGAAGGTCCATACAAATCTGGAGTAATCATCCACAATTACCAGACAGTATTTCTTCTTTGCCATGCTCATTACTCTCACAGGACCAAAGAGATCCATGTGCAGTAATTGCAAGCAGGCAGTGGACTTTGGTTCTTCTATAGGAGGGAATGAAACTTTGTGTTGTTTTCCTTTTAAACAAGCAGTGCAGGTTTCATCACAGTGGAACTCCTTTATTGGTAGACCTCTCACTAAACTATTGTGGATCAGCTGATTCATGTTTTTGAGATTAACATGACCCAGCCTTCTATGCCACAGTTTAGATTCCTGAGGAGAGGCCTTGGAGAACAGGCAAGGATGACCTTTTAAATCAATCTTCTTTGACAAATCCAAGGCATATACTCTTCCTATCCTGTTGGCCTTCAGGAGAGTATGTTCATCCAATACCTTGTCAATCAGCCTCAGAACTTTGGAAGACAGAATCCGGCAGTTCTGGCTTGTGAAAAGTGCAACATGCCCTTTATCACACATCTGACTGACACTCAGTAGATTATACTTGAGATTCTCCACATGGTTAACATCATCAAATCTGATTTCTCCATTTGACACAAATCCTTTCCCGATGATGTAACCCTTAGCATCATTTCCAAATGAGACAAATCCCTTCTTTCCTTGAGAGTAGTCATTAAGAAGAGAACTGCTCCCAGTCATATGCATAGATCCTCCACTGTCTACATACCAGATGCTTCTTTGGCATGCTGAAGAACCCTGCATTTATCATAAGAAACTAGTTAGCTTTAGAGACCCAAACCTTTTTGGTTTTGGGTCTGTTTTCATCAACAGATTTAACCATAACTTGTTTCTCATGATTAACAGCTGATGAAGGTGGAGATGGTGCTGAAATGGATTTCTTAGATTTGGGCTTGGATTTCCTTTTCAGTGGTTTGATCACAGGTGCATCTAGTTGGTTAACTCTCCCCAACAAATGCTGAACCATCATAACAAGTTGTGTCTGATTTGTTGCTAAAGCCTTCAGCTCATTTGACACATCAGTACTTGTTTTTGATGAGTTCCTGTGACCCACCATTTCCTCCTTCTTGAAATTCACAGACTTAGTCTGATGTTTATCATGAGGAACACTATCAGCTGTTTTCTGATAAACCCCATCCTTCTTTTTGGATTTTGGTGAGGCCTTGGGTTTATCAGTTTGAGATGACTGTGGTACAAACTTGGTCTCAAACTCATTTTTCATTTTATTAATCTCTTCTTTAATGAGCTTATCTCTGTTGAGTTTGGAACCCTTTTTGTACCAGCATTCATCAGATAGATGATTGAATTTACCACATATTTCACATGGCTTATTCTTCATCTTGGATTGATCAACTGCTGAAGTGGAAACTACTGAAGGTGTGATCTTCAGTACTTTCCTCCTTTCAGTACTTGTGTTAAGTACTGAAGGATCGGTAACAACTGAAGACTTGTTCTTCAGCTGTTCTCTATCCGTCCTGAAAGACCGTATGATAGATTCCTCAGCAGTTGTTAATCCTTTTATTTCAGCAGATTTGAAATGCTTTTCAGATGTTGTGACTTGCCCTTCAGTACTTGGAGTACTTTGAGGGACAACATCTGAATTGCTCAGCTTCATGTGTTTATCAGCATTTAAACCATCAGGCAATTGATTTGCTGAGATCTTAACACTGACTTCATCCTCTAATTTTGTATTATCATTTGAGGATGAATCACATGATGATGTGGTTTGGAAATTACTTTCACCTTCAGATTTTACTATTGATTTTGAAGTAAAATCAGTAGGTGGTGCAGTATGATTGTAACCTATTCCAAACTTCACATTTGAAGCTGTTTGCTTGCTGAGAAGCATTTCAAATCCCTTGCAGGATGTTACCCAGCGGTCACACTCAACTTGGGTAGCTGCAAGTGTCTCTTTGAGACTTCTGTGGTTCTCAAGTATGACCTCTACCTTAGCCTTTTCATCATTAAGTTGGCATTTAAGCTTGTAAATCTCATCATCTTTGTCATTAAGAGCAGACTCATACTCAGCTTTTCTTTTGGAAATAGTTTTCTCAAGCTCAAGATTTTGATTGATTAAAGCTACATTTGCCTCTCTAATAGAGACAAAGGCAGCTATGCATGATTCAGAACATAACTTGGCTTTAGCCTCAGAAGATACCTGGGTTACCTGTGAAGATGATGCATTGGAGCAGGAACCCTCAGTAGACTCCAGGGCCATGAGAGCAAGATTCCCAAAAGGATGTTCACCACCATGTTGACCAGCACCAGCAAATAATTGCTCATTGAAACCAGAAAGATCATCTGGTAAGCTGCTCCAGTCAACAACTCCTGGTGTGAAGAAGCTGTGATGAGGTTGAGATTGTGATGGAGATGGTTGAGGCTCAGGTAGGGCTTGAGGTTGTTGTGCTATAGGAACTTGAACTGGATTTGGCTGTGGCATGTAATAGCAGGGATATGGATATGGCATTGGACCCTGAGGGACAAAATATGCAGGAGATTGAGGTTGTGAGTGATGACCAGAACTAGCAGGATGTTGCCCTTTGTTTTGTGAACTATTGCTTGGAAAGGTCACAAAGGGTGCAGAGGAGTTAGATCCAGTTGATCTACACTCTCTTGCAAAGTGCCCAAGCCTGTGGCATTTGTGACACCTCAACTTACTCTTGTCAAAACCAACTTTGGTTTTGCCAGAGAGTCCTGGAAATTTCCTACCAGTTCTCTTGTAGAACTTTTGAGATCTGATATTGATCAAGGCCATTTGGCTCAAAATATCCATCTCTTCTAAATCATCATCAGCAATACCCATCAAATCATCCATGATAAAGCATAAATTATCACTATTACACCCAGAATGACTGTCAACACCAACAAATGCATGATCAGAACTGTTTGAAGAGAAATCTATATGCTCATCATAATGGCTTTCTGATCCAGCATATTCTGACTCATGACCGACCAAGGCAGTGTTCCCTGGTACAAAGTCATCAGTGAGCTTTCCTGATGATGCCAGTTTCCTTTTCTGCTCTATCTCTCTTTCAAATGTAAGCAGTTTCCCATGGAGTTGGGTGAGAGATAGGCTATCCAGATTTGCACTGGAGCGTAGGACAATGGTGTATGTGTCCCATCTCTCAGGCAGTGATCTGAGGAATCTGTTGTTCATCTGGCTGTTAGTATACTCATGCTTGACCATTTTCAGCTCAGAGATCAAGCAGGAGAAACGCTCAAACTGTTGAGTCAGTGTCTCACCCTTCCTATGAGAGAATGTCTCATATTGTTGGGCGAGGATTTCTCTGTTGTTTGCTAAGACCTCATCAGTTCCTCCGAATTGTTCCTTCAAAGCATTCCAGAGGTCATGAGCAGTTTCATGATGCATAAGCCCAGAATAGATTTCATTAGGCAGTGCCATGGCCAGAATTCCATGGGCTTTAGCATCAATCTCAAACAGTTTACGATCTTCATCTGAGTATTGCTCCTTCTTCTTCGGAACCATTTGGTTGGTCTCCGGATTGTTCACCATAGGCTTGTGTGGACCGTGAACCACAGATGTCCAACAACCTGAACTGTTAACAGACAGGTGATGGAGCATTCTTCGTTGCCATATGTTATACTCACTCCTAACCAGCATCGGAGGCTTGGTTGAGGAGCCAGTATTGTGAGGGTCATTAGATGGAGTAGTCATTCTCAGATTCAAACCAATTCAATCAAGTTTCAACAGATTTAGCACAAAAACACAACAAACTCAATATGAACCAAGAAGAAACTCAAATTGAATAACCAGAAGCAGCAGAAGATCAATCTCTATAACCAATTCTTGCAAATATGCTAATTCGATCAAACTTTAGATATCGAAATAGCAGTTTCAATGATCAATTGTTAAACCGATCAATGATTAACCTGCTCTGATACCATTTGACAGGATCAGTGATCTAAGTTTGATCAATTAGAGTTGAATTGCAGCGGAATTAGAACAAGAATTAGACAAATATAGCAAGAACACAATAGATATTCAATGGAACAGTACACGGTTATAGAGAAAGAGGGTTTTCTGCAAAAGGGATAATATCATTCATGCACAAATGCTTCGGTATATCAGCCGCTAAGCTTCACAGGTTACAATTAGGTCAACATTCCTTATATAAAGGAATGTGACGTCTGCTGATGTCACTTGATAGTGACATTTAACAGAATTATTACAAACAACTGAAAGTAAGCAAACTACTGAGAATGTTCACAACAACTGAGAACATCTCAGAGTATGCTAAGTACAAGATGAAACTAAAACTACTGAAACTACAAGTACTGATTACAAGAAACATAAAACTACTGATTACAAAAGAACTAAAAGGAAAATATAACTACTGAAAGGAAACCATCACAACTACTGAAGAGGTCTTCTTCAGCTGTTGTGACAACATCTGAAACTTGGTCTTCAGTCTTTGTCTTCAGCTTTTGTCTTCAGACTTTGTCTTCAGTTCTTTAACATCAGACTTTGTCTTCAGACCTTGTTATCAGTTGATGTCTTCAGCTGTTGCAGACTACTTCAGTTGTTGTAATGTCTGTGGGACTTAAAGGTTTTTCTGATCAGGCTCATTGGTTCTTTTGGTCCAACATCAACTGTGTACGATGTAGCGTGCGATCTTGGCTAACCCATGAGGGTATACACACGGGGGGGTCAGTCTTGGTGACTGATCCATACGTGCAAAACGGGATCCTTCGCTTAACCCCAAGACTGAGGTGGCTTCGTGCCCAATGATGGGGTATAGCTTATGAAAGGATCTAGATAGAAGTGAATGATAATGAAAAAGTGCGAAACGAATGATTATGAACGATGATAAAAGATAATAATGATATTATCAAGATGTATGCATATTGTGTGATCACGAACAAAAGTAAAGGAAAGGTTTTTACTAAAAGTAAAGTATTTTATTATTTTAAAACTAGAACTCACTCAGCAACGCTGACTTTTAATGCATTTTCAGTTGGCAGGTAACTTGTTGCTGAGGATGGCACGAGGGTGAAGCTACTTGGCGGGCAAAGACTGGCATCCATTTCATGCACGATAATGATGTTGTTTTGTAATACAACTAAGTGATATCTTGTAATCTTTTAAATGATGATGTATTACTTGGCAAATGTACTTATTAAAGCATGAAATGGTTTTAAATGAATTATTTTGCTATAATGTTTTATTTACTTAATAAACCTTAATATGTTTTGAGATGAATGAGGTTGTGATTGACCAAATGTGGGGTTCCCGGGAATGGGGCCTTACAAGTTGGTATCAGAGCCAAAGTTTAAGAGAAATGGGTAATTATTTTCAAAACCCAAAATTAAACTAAGAATGGGAACGAATGGAGGGATGCCAGCCCAAGTAGCTACGTACCATCAGGTAATTTACTTTCTTAAGGTTAACCAGTATTATATGTGTGTGCTATCTGATTTATGTGCTCTTAGTAGATTTGAATACTGATGTAGTCAAGATAGGAAATGCTTGGGGGATGAAGAGTAAAGTAAGTGGCTAATCACAACTGACCACTATAATTTGGGACTTACTATACTTGACATAATCTGAGCTATTACCTTGAATGAACGTGTTGGTGTTTGAATCTTATAGTGTTTAAAGGATTGCGGGTGGTAGATCTTCGAAGTCTTCTCGAGGTGGTGTATAGGGTGGTCGTGGTGCTGGACCACGTGTCACAAGAAACAAGGCTAAGGCTGCTAAGACGGCTCCTACAGAGCCTGAGCTTCATCACCAAGAAGGCGGTAATGAGAGTGCTAATCTGAGAGCCTTTGGGAAAAGGCAGTTGTAGAGGAAGTTCATCAGGTCATGCAGAAGATCTGCCGTCTGTGGTGACCGAGGTTATTCGTGCTGTGAGGTAGGATGAAAAGAAAAAGAAGGAGGAGAGGAGGAGGACCGTTGGGAGAGGTTCAGGTGAAGGGGAGCAACCAAAAACTGAGATGGTTGTATCCAGTGATGAAGAGGAAGAGGAAGAGGTGCAGGAAACTGCCAAAGGGTGTAGTTATGGGGCATTTCAAAGATGCAAGCGCCCAACTTTTGATGGTAACAGGAATGCTACTGCTGCTCACTGTTGGGTGAGGGAAATAGAGGCTGTGTTACATATCAGCAAATATAGGGAGGATCGAAAGGTGAAGTTTGCTACCCATTCATTTGTGGACTCGGCCTTGTACTGGTGGGACAATATTATATAGGCCGAGGGTAGTAGGGCGATTGGGAGAATAAGGTGGAGTGAGTTATAGAAGATGGTGATCAAGGAGTTTTGTCCTCAAAGGGAGCTTGACAAGATTGAGAGAGAGTTTTTACAGCTGGAGGTGGGAACCATGACACACCAGCAGTATACTACTAAGTTCAATGAGATGGCCAGGCTGGTGTGGAATCAGGTGATGCCGGTGTCATGGAAGATAAAGAGGTATATCCAGGGTTTGCCAGCAGATATACACAGGCACATGATCACCGCCCAGTCAAGTACTTTTAGGTCGGTGGTTGATCTGGTAGGAAGGCTGTATGATGAGATAGAGGTGGTAGTGGTAGAGGTGAGTAAGAAGGGTGGTGATGTTGGGAACTGGAATGGGAAGTGGTTTGGTCATGTTGGTTTTACCATGAGCAACAAAAGGGCATGGGTGGATGATCGAAGGGTAGTAACATCAGGTACAGGAATAAAGAGGTGTGGTAAGTGCGGGAAGGAGCTTACAAGGGAGTGTAAGTGGGGACTAAATCTCTGCTTCAAGTGTGGGAAGCCCGATCATATGGCAAGAGAGTATGGGGTTGTAAGATGTTATAACTGTGGTGAAGAAGGCCATCTGAGTAAGGATTGCAAGAAGCCTAGGATTGAAAGTTCTGGGGCAAAGAAAGGAACCGAGAATGATAGGAAGAGAGCAAAAGCCAGAGCATTCACGATGACAAATGAAACGCAGACACACTCATACATCAATAACAAATCACTGATAATATTGATATTCAAATCAACTAAGACAAAAATTCTTTAGAATTAATGACTTCTATTGTGAATGAACTAATTAATGACAAACTCTTAACAATTAAGAAGTTATGGCCAAAATTAGTCAAATCTCTCAATGAATTCTCAAATGATTTGAAATTTGAGATGTTAGATGATGAGATTTTGATCAAATTTGTTTAAACAACCTAGAAATATCGAATCAACAGCATAAATCCATGAATCAAAATGATTCTGATGTAGATCGAGGTTAATCAACCAATGGAACAGTACTCGATGATCGATATAAAAAGGGTTTGATGATTTTAACAGATTAAACCAAAATCGTTGAGTAAAATACCTTTCTTAGCAATTGATTAGCTAAACTCAACTTGTGTTTTGATTAAATCGTTCACCAATCACGCTTAAATTTGAGTTATGAACTCTCAAGCTGTGACGAACACTCAAAAGCAATTTGAGGCTACCATAATCATATCTAATCAGAAACTAATAGATCTAATGAAATAAACAACTAATTCAACCAATCAAACTGATAAATCAATTGATCTAGATCAATGAACATGAGGCTCTGATACCACATGTGAATCCAAGGATCAAAACAGGAATTATCAGTTTGATTGAACGAATGATGATCGCGGAATTATCATTACTTGATTTTTAATTAATTGTGTGAGAAATGTAATCGTAACACAAATTGATGAACAACAAATAATAGAAATGGAAAACAAGATAAAGTATTGCGATAAAGAAGTTTGCTTCATTTGATTTCCATTGATAATGAATCTGTTATAATTGATTTTGATATTTGGATGATCTGGTAATTGCTAGGTGTTCTTGGTGTTTTGCAATTGCTATTGCAATTTTATGATTGTTGGTTAATTGTTATGATTGATATTGGTACTGTTCTGGTTTATTGGGTTACCCTAAAAGTGTGTAGTCATGCCTTCTATTTATAAGCAAAGGGATTCACTTTTACATGGTTAAAAGGTAAAAATCATGACATGACATGAAATATTCAATTTGACTAAATTGAAGTCTTCCATAGATGTTGACTTGATGACATCACTTCAGTCAGCTTGATTTGTTGACTTCATATGTTGTACCTGCATGATTGGAGATCATGCAAGTATTTTGTTCTTCCGTAGGAATTGGCCTTCCGTAGGAGTTAGCCTTTCGTAGGAGTTAGCCTTCCGTAGGAGTTGGTTCTTTGATAATCCTGAACTTCATCCTCAGGAGGAAGCTCTTCCGTAGGAACAGCAACTTAATCTCTAAACTAATTCTTCAGTAGATGTGATTGTGCTTCCGCTTGAGATCCACTGATGCACATTGACTTGTTCATTTATGCTCCGTAGAACTTCTGCGAAAGAACAAACTTGTTCATCCGCAGATAGTTCTTGTACTTGGTCAATTTTCCAAATTGACCAAGTATGATGTTTTCCTACAATGACCAAAATCAACACAAATAAGATTTGGGTTAACATATATATCTTGCATTACATAAGAAAAGAGATTTACAAATGATCATTACAAGAGATGAATAAACACCTAAACCTATACATTAGATCTAGTCCTAACACTTTCTTCAAAAGAAAGGTAGAGAGTTTCATATACCATTTCCTAAGAGCTTAATGAAGACCAAAAAGGGCTTTATCAAGCTTGCATACATGATCTGGATATTTAGGATCTTTAAAGCCAGGAGGTTGGCAGACCTAAACTTCATCAATCTCATGATAGAGAAATGCACTCTTAACAACCAACAAAAATACCTTGAAGTCTTTGGAGGTTGTAGATGTTAGAAAAATTATGATTGCTTCATGCCTGGCAAAATGAGCAAAGACTTCATCATTATCAATCCCTTCTTCTTGTGTGTACCCTTGTAACACAAGTCTAGCTTTGTTCTTGATAACAATGCCTCTATCATCATTCTTGTTTCTAAACACCTATTTGGTTCCTTTTGTAGTTTTCTTCTTAGGAAGTGCACATAGTTTTCAAACCTCCTGTCTAGCAAATTAAAGAAGCTCCTCTTTTATAGCTTCTACCTAGTTGTTATCTCTTTAGTCCTTATTTACTTTCCTTAGTTCTAGTTGTGAAAGGAAGCATGAAAACAAACTAATGTTTGCTTCATTCACCCTACTTCTTCTCTTAACACCAGCATCAACATTGCCAATGACATTCTCAATTGGTAACTCTTTATATATTCTTAGTCTTGGGATCACTTGAATTTCTTAAGATAGATCTACATTGGAGAAGTTTGTTCCAGGAAGTTGGCAGATGCCGAATTGACTCCATCTTCAGCATTTACTATACTTGGTTCCTTTTCAAGAGATTGTCTAGTACCACACTGTTCATGAGACTCCTCATCTTATGAGTCATCATGAACAAGTGATGGTTGACCCATATTGATTGTGGTACTAGCATCTGCTTCTGCTAAATATGGTTGAACTGGATCAGCAAATGACCTGGTATGACTAGGACCCTAAGGTAGATTAACTTTGTAGTCTTCCGGACTTGGGACTTGTATGTCTGTTGATCTGTTGGGTGAGTCTCCTAAATCATTCATAATCAAATGATTAAATACATGTGTGAATCCATTCAAATCAAACATCCAACTTGGGGTATTTCCAACTCTATTTAAGGAATTTTTACTATATATGACATTTTCAGATTCCTTAGCTTGTGATGAGTATCCTCCAAAAAACCCATCTATTGATTTCTCAGTAAATTTGGATAAATGATCTTTGGTATTTAAAGGGGTGCATGGAAATACAAAAGGTCTTAAGAACTCTATTAATGGCCTTGTCTTATGCCACAATTCATAAGAGGTTTTTCCACGTGTCTTGACTATTAACACCCATTCTGAACATAGCATGTAGTGCTGACTGCTTTAGCATAGAATGTTATAGGATGTTTGGAGTCATACAACATGTTCATTGTAGCCTCAATAAGTGTCATATTTGTTCTTTTAGCACCTCTGCTTTGCTGAGTAGTTCTAGGAGCATTATATTGCCATACAATACCTTTGGATTCATAAAAAGAATCAAGGGAGTGGTTTTTGAATTCAGTGCCCTGATCAAATCTAAAAATTTTAACCTTATGATCAATTTGGTTCTCAATGTTGATAATTAATGATTTTAATATTTCATCACTTTCATCTTTATTTTCTAAAAAGAAAACACAAGAGAATCTTGTAAAATCATTTTATTATTACCAAAAAATATAATTTTCTTCCCAAACTCTTTACACCTATTGGGCCATACAAGTCCATGTGTAACAAATGTAAAGCACTTATGACTAAATTCAATTCTTCGAACTTATGAGAAGATCTGTGTTGCTTTCCTTTTTGACAAGCAACACAATGGTCAGCACACGCAAACTCCTTGTTCGATGATCCTGTGACTAATCCATTCTGAACAAGTTTGTTCATGTTTTTGAGGTTTACATGTGATAATCTCTTGTGCCAATGGGGGGATTCGTTTATTTAAGATTTGAAAATGAAACATCATACATTTCCTAAAGGTGATAGATTTTGCATGTTGAGCATGTACATAACATCTTTCTCGGAGCTCTTAAAAGTAATTTATCATTTGGAATTACGAACCCTAGAGATAAAAAAATACATTCTTGCTCTATGAAGAGAGTGTTGTGTTTTTTATCACACAGCTAAGACACACTAAATAGATTATAATATAACTCCTTCACATAGTTTACCTTATCAAAGTTTAACTTTCCATTGTTGATTCTCCCCCTGCCAGTAATGTATCCTCTTTTTGTATTACTTCCAAAGGCAACAGATGCACCATTATATGGTTCAAGATTCAATAGCCATGATCTGACACCTGTCATGTGTCGGGGGCATCCATTATCCATAATTTAAAAGTTAGTTGTGGTCTGCAGATGTTCCTACATATAAAAAAATTTGTTAGTAATGAATCGGGACCTAAGCCTGTGTCGTCTTGGGTCTTCTAGTTTTTAGCAGTTGTTTCTCAATGGTAAATACTAAGGGGTTGGTTTTTGGTTTTGGGTCATATAAGGATTTGGGAGATGTCTTTGGTTTCTAGGCTTTTCTTTTTAACTTTGCATGATGCTTTCATATCATCTTTCTAGTGATGACCCTTTGAAGCCTTTGGAAAGGTGACGATTCCCAAAAGTCTTCTTCTCCTACAAGCTTGTGTATGCTGATTTGTTCGGTAGATCCTTCAAGGGTGCTGACTTTCTCTTGGAATCTGCACTTGAGGGATTTGACTTCAGGACAACTTTATGATTACC
Organism: Flaveria sonorensis; assembly: GCA_025506505.1. Taxonomy (NCBI): domain Eukaryota; kingdom Viridiplantae; phylum Streptophyta; class Magnoliopsida; order Asterales; family Asteraceae; genus Flaveria; species Flaveria sonorensis. Next base: position 32,651,557 of record CM046438.1, on the reverse strand, counting down.
ATCTTTTCCTTCTGATGATTGATTGGTAGCTGCAGACTTCTTTAAGGGTCTAGCTGGTTGGGATGGTTGATGGAGTGTGCTAGAGGATTGTATTCATAGTCTTTTGACAAGTGATTATTTTCCCACACTTTATGCATGTGATCTCCGTCTGCTTCTTATCTGACTCTGTTAGATCCTGAAAGGATCATACTTGCCAACTCAAGAAGTTGTTGGAGGTTGTTCGGGTTGGAAAACATCAGTTACAAAAAACAACAGAAAACAGAAGACAAGAAAAGACAAGTATAAAGCACCCGCATTTGTTAATGCGGATGACTAGTGAACAAATGCGGACAAGTGTTTGTTCACCCGCATTAACAAATGCGGATCAAGACAACTAATACTGAACAGAAGTGTTCATCTGTATTAGTCCATGAGGATGAACTGAAGAAATGCTGACAAGAAATGTTCACCGGCATTAGTCCATGCGAATGAACAACAGTAAATGCTGAGAAGACTTGTTCACCCGCATGAACTAATGCGGGTGAGCAAAGACAAATGCTGAGAAGACTTGTTCACCCGCATGAACTAATGCGGGTGAGCAAACACAAATGCTAAGAAGACTTGTTCACCCGCATGAACTAATGCGGGTGAGCAAACACAAATGCTGACTACAAACAACAAATGCTGATGAAGACTTGTTCATCCGCATGAACTAATGCGGGTGAACAACTTACACTGATATTTATTTTGTACTTAGACTAGATTCTCTTGTATAGATCAGGGTTAGTTTAGTCTTTTGTACAGGCAATGAATACGCCTATAAATAGGGTCACATACCCTAACTTTGTAAGTTTTGTTGACTTGAGCAGTAATATCCACAATATTTTACAACATTTACTTCGGTTCTTGATTCTCTTACATTCAAACATTTACTACAGTAGTTAATGTTCTTTAATATAGTAATTCCGCTGCTATATTATTGACTTAGTCCACTTATTCGATCCTAGGTTGAGTCACATCAACCGAGAATATCATTCTCAAACCCAGTCAATTGGTATGAGAGCCTTGGCTCTTGAATTCATCACAGAATCATCTTGGATTTTGGGTGAAAATCGATTGAACTTTAGACTGAGTTGTTCATCAACAAGATCTACTCTTCTGATAAACAAACATACTGTAATCGAACACCACAAAGTTCAAAATCTTCAGATCTGCTGCTGTCGAACCCAACAATACAAAATCAAGAACTTAGAACTCCTTCAAATCGACAGATCTAAACTTAACAGACCTGTTCTTGACCGAAAACAGAAGATTTGAAGAAAAACACACTGTTCGAACTTAAAATCAACTTAAAAACAGTATTCAACAAGTTAAAATCAATTTAACTAACATGGATTCCTATAATCATACTGAAATTGGTCATGCATCCAAACCTCCTATGCTTAAACACAAATATGAGTTTAAGTAGTGGAAAATTCATTTAGAAACTACATTACAGGTGTAGATCCTGACTACTGGATATCTATTTGCAAAGGTCCCTACATTCCACTGTCTCTAAATGCTGATCAAGCTGCTCAGTACAAAACTGCAAGAATTCCCATTGAGGATCCAAACTTAACTCTTGATGATGAAGAATATAAGAAAATCAAGATTGATCTTAGAGCTTATTCCATCCTTACACAAGCACTGAAAACGGATGTTCTAAAAAGATTAGAAAATATGGAACAGCTAAGGGTGTCTGGGATGCTTTACAGATTATGTGTAAGGGAAGCAGTGAAGTTACTGAAATTAAAAAAAGACAAGTTGATAAATCAGTATGAGACATTTCATCATACCAAAGGAGAGTCTATCTCCAGACAGCTTCACAGATTTGTGCAACTTGTAAATGACCTTGAAATTATGGGGGTCACTTACAAGGAGAAGGAACTAAACAAGAAAATGCTGCACAGCTTGCCTGAAAGCTGGAAACAGAATGTTACAATGTTGAAGAATACTCTTGATTTGGAGAGTACTAGCTTGGATATCATGATTGCAAAAATTGAGGCTCTTGAACTTGATGAAAGGAGCAGAAATCTGAGTGGACCTCAAGTCATTGAGGCTTACAAGTTTCCATCTGAAACTCATTCTGTTGAAAATGCCTTTGTTACTGAAGAAGAAGACTTTCTGTCATCAAGAGATCAAACAAGAACAACAGGATTTTGTGCTGCTCCACAACCTCAAAAACAACCATCTTCTGCCCAACCCACTGTATCTCCTAACAACATGCATGATGAGCAAAAATCTGAAGAACAAAAGGCAACTTACAATGCCTTTGTTGCTAGCTTTGAAGCCTACCTTGGAGGGAGACTCACATCAGCTCATCTGATTCAAGAAGATCTAGAAGAAATGGATCCTGATGATGTTGAAGAAATGGATTTGCAATGGCAGATGGCCATGATTGCTATGAGAGCAAAGAAATTCTTTCGAAAAGGGAAGAAACTGAGTCTCAATGAGAATACAAAGCTGGGATATGACAAATCCAAAGTTAAGTGTTTTAACTGTGGATTGAGTGGTCATTTCTCTCGGGAATGTAACTCTCCCAAGAGAAGCAACAACAATTTTCAAAGACCCTCACATGGCCAGCATGCTTCTCAACACAACACCAACTTTCAGCCAAGCAACTCTTATTCACACCAACAACAAAATCAGCAGCAGCCAATTCAGCAACAACAAAATCAGCAACAGCCAATTCAGCAAAGACAACCTCTGCTGACTCATCAATCTCAAGGAAGTAATCAACAAACTTCAAATGCACTTGTCATCAGACAAGATGGAGTTTGTGATTGGAGCGTGTATGCTGAGGAAGTTCAACCACAGTTTCAGAATCATGCACTTATGGCACATATTAATGATGGACCAACTCCAATGCCATCTGAGGTAAAATCCAATCTATGTTCTGAAAAATGTGTTCTAGAAGTACAGGGGTACAGGGAACACAATCACAAATTGGCTAATAAAATAAGAGAAGAAAAGGTGAAATCAGAGATGTTAAAACAAGAAATGAGAATTTATGAAGTTAAAATCAAATCTCTGTTGTCTGACATGGAAACACTCCATGGTGAAAAGTACACACTTGTGGCTGAAAATGAGAGGTTAACTGAATTGTTGACCAAATCAAAAGCTGAGCAATCAGCTACTGAAATGAAACTTGAAAAGTTTCAGCTCTCATCTGTCAAGCTGCAAGAGTTACTTGTGTCTCAAAAGGGGGCTAAAGATATGACTGGAATAGGCTACAAAACTTGTCCTCCTCCATATAATGATAACTACACTGTTATGCCTGAGTCACTTACTCAATCAGATACAAAAGAATCTAAAATTATTGAAACCGAATCAATGATTTCTCAAACAACAAATCCTCAAAACAAACCAGGTGTTTACATTGAAACTGATGAGGATAAAATCAGATTGGGTCATCCTATCAAAATCAAAGAGTGCTCAGACAAACCTGTGGTTATCAAGAAACCAAAGAGCCCAGTCAAAGCTATTGTGCCTTTTGTAAAATTTGTTCCACAAAATTTTAAATTGAAGCACAATGCTGAATGCTCAGTGAAACCATCTGCTGAAAGCAGATCTGATTATGAGATCATATCTCCTAAAAATTCAAGCAAATCAGACAGGGTTTCATTGAACTTCAAGGATAAAACCAAAGTTCCCGTAGTTACCAAAGGAAAAACCACTTTTGTTCAAAAATCTAAAGTGAAATCTGATTCACCATCTTCATCAAATATCAAACAAGGAAGTGGGTTTGATATCTTCAACAAAGAACAGGTAGAACAATTCGATAGGGAAATAAGGGAATACAGAAAGAAGCATCATCAGTCCACAAAAACAAAGCAAGTCAGAATTGTGAAACAATCTGTTGGCACTCCAAAGACTGATATGACTTCTGTTTCAAAATTAAAGGACAATCAAATGTATTGTGAATTCTGTGATATGACCAATCACAAAACAGATGAGTGCTACTTCACTGAGTACTGCTCTATCTGTGACATGAACAATCACTCAACAAAAAACTGTCATTTTAACAAATATTGTTCATTGTGTGATATGACCAATCACAATACAATTGATTGTTACTTTAATAAAAAAGGATTGAAAAATTCACAACACAAGCCCATTTCATCGGTTCCAACTGACAAGGTCAGACACAAAAGTCCAACAAACCTAAACAAATCACCAAATTCTCATCAAAAGTATAAAATCAAAGTGATTTCTGAAAAACAAAAATCTGTTCATCCTTTGCACAAAAATCAAAAGGAAAGGTTTGTATACTCCTCTGACACATCAGATGAAATTGATGAACTGAAACCTCAAAGAAACAAAAGAAAAGGGCTGAAATCATCCTCCTCTAAAACACACACAAGAGGAAAGTATCAAGAAGTAACAGTGATAGATGCCAAAGGACAACCCAAGACCATTATGGCTTGGGTTCCTCATTCTAACTAGTTCTTTTTGTGCTTGTAGGGTCATTCATACAGGTCCAATAGCTTATGGTACGTGGACAGTGGATGCTCCCGACACATGACAGGAGATAGTTCCCTCCTTCATGACTTCAAGCACATTCAAGGAACTACTGTGGCATTTGGCGGAGATTCACAGGGCGGTAGAATTACTGGAGAAGGTTCAGTGACGAATGGGATTCTGAGCTTTGACAAAGTCAATTACTGCGAGCAGCTGAACTTCAATCTGCTCAGTGTATCCCAGATTTGTGACAAGAAATATTCTACTCATTTCACCGACACTCATTGCTACATCTTGAAACCAGGATTTTACATTCCTGAAGAATGGGTTGTCTTGAAGACACCGAGGAAGAATAATACATATGTCTTGAACCTTAATTCTGCTCGTCCATCAGAAGAGACATGTCTATTGTCTAAAGCATCATTTGATGAATCACAACTTTGGCATAGACGCTTAGGACACACGAATTTTAAAAATATGAATAGATTGGTCAAAGGGAACCATGTAATTGGTCTTCCTCAAAAGGAATTTCATTTTGTTGACCACTGTACCGCGTGTCTCAAAGGAAAACAACATAAATCATCTCATAAGCCAAAACTTGTGAACACTAACAATTGTCCATTGAAGTTACTTCATATGGATCTCTTCGGGCCGACTCACGTCATGAGTATTGGCAAGAAGCATTATTGTTTAGTGATCATTGATGACTTTACTCGATTCACATGGGTCTTCTTCCTACTTCATAAGAATGAGGCGCCCCAAATCATAATAGATTTTATAACCAAAATTGAAAATCAACTTGATTTAAAAGTAAAATCTATTAGAAGTGACAATGGGACGGAATTTAAAAATGAAAGCATGAGTTCATTTTGCACCACAAAAGGCATTGTTCATCAGTTCAGTGCAGCTCGTACTCCACAACAAAATGGAGTTGCTGAAAGAAGGAATAGAACACTGATTGAAGCAGCAAGAACAATGCTAGCTGATGCAAAACTGCCATTACATTTTGGGCAGAAGCAGTTAACACTTCATGTTTTGTGCAAAATCGAACTCTGATAATCAAAGAACACAATAAAACTCCTTATGAACTTCTTTTTCACAGAAAACCATTCATTGGATTTTTGAAGTCATTTGGTTGTCCTGTCTCAATATTGAACACCAGAGACCATTTAGGAAAGTTTGCTCCTAAGTCTGACGAGGGATTCTTCGTGGGATATTCCTCAGTGTCTAAGGCTTTTAGGGTGTTTAATCCTAGATTAAACATCATTGATGAATCAACAAATATTCAATTCAATGAGCATTCGTTTCCCAAATCATCAAATGGTCCTGACTGGTTGTTTGATATTGATTCATTTACAAGATCTTTTGATCAGTTCAATTTGTCAAATGCAGGAACATCAGGGTCAGTTGAAAGAAGAACAGACTTCCCAATGATTCCTCCTTCTACGATCAAGACAATGAAGAAGTGCCCTTACAAGCTGATCCTATCCGGCAAGTTACACAAAATGAAAGTATCTCAACAGATGCTGGTCGCAGTTCAATGCCATCTCCTTCAGCTGAACCTTCAACTGAAGTGAGACATTCAGAACCAACTCATGCACCAGCTGATTCTAACAGAGATGGAAATGATGAGAGTATTCAGAGTGCTGCTGAAGCTGAAGATGTTGTACCCTCTGATTCTGGTCATCACTCTCCCACACTACAACAACAAGATGCCTCTCACCAAGATGATCTGAATGTCTCCAATCTTGATGTGTCCATTGCTGGTGATTTGATTCCAATTACCAGGACACACAAGAATCATCCAGTGTCCAACATTATTGGTGATTTAGACGAGCGGGTGACACGAAGCAAGTCAAGTATTGCAAACATCTGTTTGTTTTCTTGTTTTCTGTGTCAAACTGTACCCAAAAACATTAAAGAGGCTCTTCAAGACAATAGCTGGATTGAGGCAATGCAGGAAGAATTGCTACAATTCAAGAAACAGGAAGTATGGCAGCTGGTGGATCTTCCCGAAGGTCAATACCCTATCGGCACCAGATGGCTGTACCGAAACAAGACTGATGACAGAGGGATCGTCATCAGAAACAAAGCAAGATTGGTAGCACAGGGCTATACACAAGAAGAAGGAATAGATTATGACGAGGTGTTTGCTCCTGTTGCTAGATTAGAAGCCATACGACTCTTTCTTGCGTACTCTGCATCCATGAAATTCACAGTTTATCAAATGGATGTAAAGTGTGCATTTTTGTATGGAAAGATCTCTGAAGAAGTCTACGTGAGTCAACCTCCAGGCTTTGAGGATCCTGATTTCCCTCACAGGGTATACAAGCTTGATAAAGCTTTGTATGGCTTACATCAAGCCCCTCGAAAATGGTATGAGACTCTGTCATCCTTTCTTCTTGACCATGGTTATGAAAGAGGGAAGATTGACCAGACTTTATTCAGAAAGAGAAAAGGGAATGAGATGCTGCTTGTCCAGATTTATGTGGATGATATCATATTTGGCTCCACCAACAAACAACTCTGCAAAGACTTTGAAGATCTTATGCATTCAAAATTTCAGATGAGTGCTATGGGAGAACTCACATTCTTCCTAGGTCTTCAAGTACAACAAACATCCAGTGGAATCTTCATCAACCAGTCAAAATATGTGGAATCAATGTTGAAGAAGTTTCACTTTGCAGACTGTCAGTCCATCAGAACACCTGTTGATACAAAAGTGAAGATTGGCCCAGACACAGATGGCAAATCTGTGGATCAGACTCTTTATCGATCCATGATTGGTTCACTTATGTATTTAACAGCCAGTAGACCTGATGTTATGTTTGGTGTTTGTGTATGTGCCAGGTATCAAGCAGATCCCAAGGAATCTCACGTGAATGCAGTCAAGAGGATATTCAGATATCTTAAGGGCAAACCTGCTCTTGGACTATGGTATCCAAAGGATGGAGACTTCAATCTCTATGCATACACCGACAGTGACTACGGGGGATGCAATTTCAACAGAAAATCCACATCTGGCGGTTGTCAATTTCTTGGTCCCAGACTGGTGTCATGGCAGTGCAAGAAACAGACCAATGTTTCTGTATCGACAGCTGAAGCTGAGTACATAGCAGCATCAGCTTGTTGCTCTCAAGTTCTCTGGATTCAAAACCAGATGCTTGATTATGGTTTCAATTTCTTGCACACACCAATTCATATTGACAACACTGCTGCAGTCTTCATAACAAACAATCCTGTTCAGCACTCAAAAACAAAACATATTGAAATTAGATATCACTTTTTGAGAGACTGTGCTGAAAAAGGTTTAATCAAGCTGATTCAGGTTAACACAGACAATCAGCTAGCTGATTTGTTTACTAAGGCATTTGACCCAAGTCGGTTTGAATTCTTAGTCCAATCAATCGGCATGATTAACCTTGATTAACATCAATAAATTCACAAAATTACAAAAAGAAATCAATTTTTGTTGAAGTCCTTGTTTTGTACTTCTTATGGGAGATGATATAATTACAGTCGTTATATCATTCACTGTGCTTAATTCAATATCTTGAAAGACTGACATGACTTACCTGATATGAGGGTAGGCTCAACTTGGAACAGAAGATAAATGTTGTGATACACTAAAGATCACATTCAACTGTGAATGCATCATCTCAGAGCATGTATGTATCTAACCTATCCAAGTGTATGTATGTGTAGTAACCTAAACACACCAGGTCATGATACCTTATGAATCTCATTCACATCAGTTTCTCCTTTGTTTTTTTGAGCAAAGACCTGGGGAAACAAGCACATAGTGCTGATGTCTAGATCCAAAAAGAGTCCCAATAGGAACACATCCAATACGGGTGACAAATAAAACAGAATATAACAAAAAGAATCCCAAAGTGGATCACCTTCCAAAGTGAAGAGCAAAAAGAATCCCAATGTGGATCAAACAAAATAAGGATCAGGTAAAAGAATCCCAAAGTGGATCCCCCTTACCAAAATGAATGAGGTTTCATAATTTAAATGACCAGGTATTGAAAGTTGTGAAAAAGTTCTACCATACAGTACATGAGGATAGTTGATCTTGCTATGCTTATGAGTGTGAGGTTCATGTTGAATGTTTTATTAAATCAAAACATGATAAAAATCACATGCATTACAATATTGACCAAGCATGAGTTTAAGAGGACAAATATACCTTCAATCAATAAGCTCATGACAACTTGCACTTATGAAAGATAAGATTGATATGATCCCAAAATTTCAAACAAAAGTGCAAAACAATTAAACAGTTGGAAATATTATCCTAAAATTTTATAAAGTTCATTTAAAGTTTTTATCCCGCATGGATATAAACTTTAGGGGGAGTAATAAAATTTTTTAAAAAAGGAAATATTTACAAAAACATGAAATTTGCATTGACAACTTTGTCAAATTGATTGTGTCTGTATGGAAATTACTTCATAATCAGCTTCAGAAGATGCATATGCTCTGAAATCAATCAAGTTGGGAATCTGTGTCACATCAAAGATACATGACAATCCAAGCAAGAATTGACAATCTCTGAATCTGCAAAATCTTTGGAAAACAACAAAAATGGAGACTCATCTTCATAAAATCAAAAGCAGCTATACAAACCAATAAGATTCAGCCACTGCAAAAACATTAATTTTTGACAAAGTACAAAATTGGTTAATACGGGTGAAGGTAACCCTGCCATTTAACCAATGCGGGTAACTGTTTTTGTACAAGTAAACTAATGCGGACAAAAAAAGTGTTCATCCGCATTAGCTACAGTAAATGCAGACAAGTCTTTTATTCACCCGCATTTGTCTTAGTGAATGTGGACAAGTCATTTGTTTACCCGCATTTGCTACTTGAAATGCCGATGTTAACTTTGGTCACCCGCATTTGTTTCAGTAAATGCGGACAAGTCATTTGTACACCCGCATTTGATACAGTGGATGCTGATCACTTTGTTCACACTCATTTGTTACAGTAAATGCAGAAAGTCATCTGTTCTCTTGCATTTGCTACAGTGAATGCTGATAAGTTACTTTGTTCACTCGCATCTCAGTAAATGCGGACATGTCATTTGTTCTTCCGCATTTGCTACAGTGTTGAGAATTTTCAATGAATGCTGATAACTTTGGTCACCCGCATTTGCTTCAGCGAATGCGGATAGTTAAAATTAACTCTTCCGCATTTGTTACAGTAAATGCTGAGAAACTTAATTTGATCATCAGCATTTGCTACAGTGAATGCGCCCATATAAATTCTATATGCGCATTTGCTACAGTACATAACTTTTCAACACTTGGTAAAATCTTTGTGAAAATTATGAGTTGTAATATAAATACTCATCTAATGTGAGTCATTTATTACTTTTCAAATTTTGAGTGATCTTTCATAGTGAGACGAGTGCCTAAAAACCGTTATTCTTCTGAGTTCAAATCTACTCTAATCAAGCTTCATTTTGTTCAAATCCAACATCAAAACAAACAACATTGTCTGATTAAATCGAAGTATTGTTATCTAAAAGGTGATTATCAGTTTCTTACATACTTCGACTGTCGAACAAAATTTCGTGAAATGGAACCCTAATCTTATGAAATGCTTTAAATACAATCAAGAACACTAGATTTAGATGAATGACAGAGTTCATTAAAACCAATGATCAGTGTAAACATCAAAGATTTCATGTGGTTCTAAGAACACATAAAACATCGATGAACAGTGGATACTAGTTATAACAATGTTGACATCACAACCTGTTAAAACACAATCAAAATCAGTATATCCCAACACAAAGAAACAAAATTTTGAACTGTTCTTCATGAAAAAAAAATCAAAATCAGGTTAAATAACCTAATGTAACAGTAACAAGCAGAATTCATTTTGACCTAAAAAGTCAAATTTGAACACATCACACACAATTCTCACTAATTCATACTCTTTGTGTGCAGATTACATAATGGCTAACCTGACTTGGAGCAAGCTCCATAAGGTCAGTGGTTTTCTTGATTCTGATGTCCCAGAAGCTGAGGGACTCAGAGACATGATCAGGTTCATAGCCACAACAAGAGTGGCTCATGCCATATCAGTGACACCTGTAACCTATAAGAATTACATCAGATCTTTCTGGGGAAATGCAGAAGCTTTGGATATTGATGGAGAGAAAGCAATCTTAGGAAGAATATCTGATGATCACACTCTGGTGATATCAGAACAATCTGTTAGAGAATGCCTTCAATTTAAGATGATCCAAATTCTCCAACTGAATTTGATGAAGAAGATATCATGTCATTCTTTGCTGACATTGGATATGAGGGAGGATTTGAGGCAAAACAGATAGTGAAAGGATTGGTAGATGTGCAGTGGAGGTTTCTCATTCATTATATCCAACACTACCTATCTAAAAGAAAAACTAGGTGGAATGACATACCATTAACTACATCTTCACTGGTCTGTGCCCTCTGCTCTAACAGACCCTACAACTTTTCAGCATATGTCTTTAATGGAATGATGTCAAATATTCAAGAGGGGAGAAGGAACATGTTCTTAATGTACCCCAGATTCATTAGTGTCTTATTAATGAAGCCTTTCTGATCTGGTTTTAGAAGGCCCCATTCTTGAAGTTCCTCATTATAATGCCAAATCTTTGAAGTACATCAAGAAGAGAGATCCAAGAAACTTCTATAGTGTTGCTTTCATTCCACTCTTACCTTGGATGCAACAAAAATAGATCCCCAAAATGATGTGCCAATGGATGAGGAACAACTACAACACCAAGAACCGGTTGTACATGATGATATTCCTATTGAGGAACCTGCACAAGAAATGGCAGCTGATGTTCCTGATGATGAACCAGTTCATGAAGTAAATGTTCAAGAAGAAGCTCCAGAACAATCAGCGGAGCAGGCTATTGCTCATGATCAACACCATGTTGATTAGCATGCAGAAACTGAAGAACACATTATACCAGTGTCACCTTTGATTGGTGATCCTCACACTGGTGAAACACTACAAGAAGCTGCTGTTTTATCTCCTTTGAGGGTTGATCCCATTATCCCACAATCATTCTCTCCAATTTATATACAAGAAGATTCACAAGGCAGTTCACCACCTGAAGCAATTGCTGAGGCTGGGAGTTCTGGTGAATCTACCAGCTCCTCAAAATCTTCTAAATCTTCTGATGATGAAGAAGATAATCAACATACTGTGCTTCTACCATAGAGACAACTTGTCTCTGAAGATGCTCCTTCTGAGAGCTTTGCAGAATCAGATGTGAACAGACCTGATGAAAAAGATAGGATGATATCTGATCTCTTAGCCAAAATGTCTAGAATGGAGAAGACTTTGGATAGAAGGGCAGGGATAATCAATGATAGAATCCTAGAGTTGGATGAAAAGGAGAAAGAACTATGTGAATTAAAAGCTAAGTATGATGCTAATTTGAGAACAAAAGATGAGGAAATCAAACAGTTAAAAGCCTCTTTAGAGATGTCAAGAGAAGAAATCAGTGGTCATGTGGACACTGTGGCTATTCAAACTATGGCTATGGAAGATCAAGAACACATGTTGGAGATGCAAACAGAAATTATTACTGATCTGAACAAACAAAATGAGGCTTTGAAGAAAAGAATTGATGAATTGGAACTGATTGCTCAATTAAAGGCGGAATTTGAAAGAGAAGCAACAGAACATGAAGCTGAAGAAACTGATAAGGGAGTTCATTCACAATAGCAAGAAACCAGTGGTGTTAGGGATGATGATAGCTGGGAGATGGTAGTACATTCTGATCCATCTACTGAAAAAGAGGCCATGATGAAAGAACTAATAGATGACATGGACAGATTCTCTTCAAGTGAATTCATTATAGATGAGGAATTCTGGGATTACATCAAAAACACCAAATCCCCCTCTGAGTCTATAATTGTAATTCCATCACAACCTATGTCAATAGAAGAAGAACTGAGAATGCAGCTTGTTCCTGCTATTGTATTGACTGATGAACAACAAAGTTTAATCAATAGATTTTGTGATGAATTCAAAGAAAAGGAAACAACTGAATTGAACAGAGAAGAAGCTGAACAACAAAGAATCACTGCTGAGCTTAAGGATGTTGAAGAAAAACAACAGGCAAAAACTGATGTAACTTCAACATCAGGACCAAGAGTGATCACATACACAAGAAAAAGGAAATACTTGACTGAAAAAGCAAAAGGAAAACTTCCTATGGTTAAGGAAGAACAACCCAAAAAGAAAGCAAAAGATGATCCAAGAAGTTTGGCAGCAATTGCTAAATTCTTAGAAGAACATGAACAAGTAGAAAAAGAGCTACAACAAACTCTGAAAATCATAATGTTGGAAGAAGGAGAGAATTAAGATGACAAAGCTGAGAAATCTACTGATGTGCACAGCCTTTCATTTATTGAGCCATCAGTAAAAAGCATGATTGAAAAAGCAAAGTCTAATGATCTCATGATTTATGCCATGTATCTGATAAATCATGGTTATGATGCTGACATTGTGTTTAACATAACATATGAGGAGATTGGTTGAGGAGGTAAATAAGATGGAAAAGCTGCTAGATCCTACAAATGTAACAGAATATGAGAAAACAAAAGAGACTAAAAAGCCAACATCCTCTATCCTCAAAACAACAAAGAAAGATGACCAACAGTTTGTTTTTCCTGATCCTTATAACATGTCAGATAGGGAAATGAAGGATTATCTCAACAAACAGGGATTTATAAAAAGAAAGTTAGGAAACATGAAGACTAATTCACTTCGGGCTGCTATGTTAAGAATGATTAATGAAAAGAAAGATAGAATGAAAGCAATTGAAGAAGAAGTAATTGCCCAGTAGCCCAGAACAAGATCTTCTGCACAAGATGTACAATTGACTACAAAAGACAAAGATGTTCTGGCCCCTATTCTACACAAAAACCCAGAGTGGTTCATTGAACCTTCACAACTAAAACTTCAAGAGGGTTTAACCACTGCCGAGATGATTAGAGGGGTATCTACCCCCAAAGGCAAAACAGATGTCAAAATCATTGCCTGGAAGTATGATAGCAGCTGGAATATGTTCATGGTCAAGAGAATCTCAGGCCTGGTGCAATTCTTTACAGAATATACAGCCTTAGTCAATGCCATGAAGGTCCATGACTTAAAAGAATTGGCTGAGTTAGATCTAATCAACTTTGATGGAATGTACAGGGGTTATGAATTTGAGGATATTCTGAAGATATTTAAGAGAACCAACAACTTCAAGTCTCTAAAAGCCATCTGTACTAGAAAAGACAAATCTTTCAGAAATCCCCTTGAACAAAAAAGAAAGAGAGAGGCAGAAGAGCTAGTGTTCCCTGAGCTGCATGTGAAACTAACAGAATCATTGAAATGAAAAATGATTGCTGGAACTCACAAAACCAAACCAATTTCCAATGTGTACTATGATGAAGAATCCTATGAGTTGGTGATTGAGAGAAAGTGGGAAGGAAAAGAAGCCACAGAGATCAGAATTTTCAGTGGTTATGAAGTCAGACTGCTAGATGAGTCTTACATACACTATATCTTCACAAGACACTTCAAAGCCCTCAAAAATAAAGCTACTGAAGATGATCTGGAGTTTATGTTAAAGTGTCTTAAGATCTTGAAGCTGGCATTTGACAGAATCAATAACAAAAGGGAACAAAGGAAGAAGAGAAAGGTGCCAATGCAGATGGGCAATATTGTCAAGTTGGAAGTTGATGCTGATGGTTCACTGGTGATTCATAAAGATGGGTTATCTTTTATTTTAGTTTGGGAACCCATCTCTTTGAAACAAATGCCCATTGCTGCTATTCATACAATGAGTGAGATGAAGGTTCATGTGCTCAGTAGTGAAAAAATGAAGGAAGCTAGGGATTTTTCAAACATGATAAAGGCAATCCTCAATCCTTCCCTTGCAGAACCTGAGGTACATCATGAAGATGCTGCAACAATCTCTCCAACAACAGTCCAACAAAAGACATCACATCAAGACCGACCAGAATCTTCACAACCACCACCACCATCACACTCTTGAGGAACCTAGGCAGTATAATCCTTAGGGGGAGTATTGTTAGACCCTGAAAGGATCATACTTGCCAACTCAAGAAGTGGTTGGAGGTTGTTCTAGTTGGAAAACATCAGTTAAAGAAAACAACAGAAAACAGAAGACAAGAAAAGACAAGTATAAAGCACCCTCATTTTTTAAGGCAGATGACTAGTGAACAAATGCGGACAAGTGTTTGTTCACCAGCATTAACAAATGCGGATCAAGACAACTAATGCTGAACAGAAGTGTTCATCCGCATTAGTCCATGCGGATGAACTGAAGAAATGCTGACAAGAAATGTTCACCCACATTAGTCCATGCGGATGAACAACAGTAAATGCTGACAAGACTTGTTCACCAGCATGAACCAATGCAGGTGAGCAAACACATGCTGAGAAGACTTGTTCACCCGCATGAACTAATGCGGGTGAGCAAACACAAATGCTGAGAAGACTTGTTCACCCGCATGAACTAATGCGGGTGAGCAAACACAAATGCTGACTACAAACAACAAATGCTGATGAAGACTTGTTCATCTTCATGAACTAATACGGAAGAACAACTTACACTGATATTTATTTTGTACTTAGACTAGATTCTCTTGTATAGATCAGTGTTAGTTTAGTCTTTTGTACAGGAAATGAATACGCCTATAAATAGGATCACATACCCTAACTTTGTAAGTTTTGTTGACTTGAGCAGTAATATCCACAATATCTTACAATATTTACTTTGGTTCTTGATTCTCTTACATTCAAGCGTTTACTACAGCAGTTAATATTCTTTAATATAGTAATTCCGCTGCTATATTATTGACTCAGTCCACATATTCGATCCTAGGTTGAGTCACATCAACTGATAATATCATTCTCAAACCCAGTTAGACTCACTCTTCTGCCTCAGCTCTTGTATCTCCTTTATCATCTCCTACTTCTTAACTTTTCTTATAGCTCATGATCAATGAGATCTTCAGTTTTCATCATCTTTCCTAAAGATCTCATCAGCTGACTTCCCTCAGTTTCGCCCATCTTTTTGTTTATCTTACAACTAGCACGGATGGTTAGATCAATCATCTTCCTTGGGAACCTCTTGTTGTCGATCTTTAATTCTTTAGAAGTAGACCTTTGAATATATGGTTAGGATCTTACTTCTAAATAGTTTGAGGTTTATGTACAGCAGCTTCACGTTGTGAGTCTTCTTGATGAAGTTATGCTTTGGTTGAAGCTTTGTCTTGATAGAGGGGTTTGACTTAGGTGTTAGTTTGTTGACTTTGGAAGATGTCTTTTCTTTGACAAACTCCACCATTCGAATCACATCCTTCTTTGCCTTAGCCTTAAGTTCTTCCTTCCTCTTCTCCTTCCATTTTTCCCTATCTCTCTAGCTCTATTATCTTTTCCTTTTGAGGTTGATCATTTTTCTTAAAATCAATTTTAAGAAGATAGATTGACTCAACATCCTTCATGAAATCCAAATTGTGATTTTTGTACAAGTTTACCTTAGCAACGCACTCAGGAGTACAGTAAGGTTCAGAAGTTATCTGAGGTGAGGAGGATGAGCTTCCAGCCATTAGTGCATTTTTGATAGGAGTGACATCTTCTCCTTGGAAGGTCAAGTCAATCACCTCTTCTCTTAAGGCTATAGTTGTTGTATGTCTTTAGGTGGTAGAGGTAGAGGGACATTGATAAGTTGAGGGTTGTTTGAAGTTTGATGAGCTTAGGGGAGATGGATTTTACTTAAGTGCTTTGCATTCTTTGGCAAAGTGTCCCAGCTGGTTGCAATTGAAATACTTCACATTGTTCTTTTCAAACCCAAAACCTGATCTTCTTTGCCTCGAGAACTTTCTTCTGGTACCCTGCTAAAACTACTTAGCCCTAAAGGAGATCATGGCTATCAGATAATTGATGTCCATCTCCTTAAGATCATCTGGATGAATGCATTTCAGATCTTTTTTAGAGAGTTGAAAGGAGTTAGGTTGTTATCTAGTAAAGGCTGTGTTTGAAGAGTAGGTTGGTGAAAAGGATGGTGAGGTCTGTAAACTCCATCTTCTGAAAGATTGTGATGGCTAAGGTTCAGGAGTTAGAGATTCAAGGTAGGTGATCATTGGTACTTGATAAGTCACCATAGGAATTTGGTACGCTTGGAGTGGGAGTGGGAATGAAAAGGTTCATGAATAGGTGCCATAAGAGTTGATTACTTTGACGGATTTGAAGATCTGTCTAGTGATTCTTCATCTGTATCCATTTCCATCTGATAGGCACTTGGGATGCCATATAAGTCCTCAAGAGTCATTGTCTTTAGATTCTCAGTTCTTCTAATGGACATAGTGTAAACTATCCATGTCTTATGTACGAACCTTAAGAAAATTCTAAGAACATCACTATTCTCCATCTTCACTACAGCATTATTTAGAGAGTCTAATAATCCAACATATATAAGATATGTTGCAGTCATGAATTCTCCCATTTTGAAACCAAAGTTATCAATCTTATGCTTTAAGACATCTCTTTTCTTCTCCTTCATGTCTTAAGTTCCTTCAAATCTAGTCATCAATACTTCTTACAACTTCTGAGCAGGTGTGAATTTTTTGAAGCCATGAATGATCTTGTTTGGTAAGTTCATTTTGATAAGCCATAAAGCCTTTGAATCCACATCGATGTTCTTCAGATCTTCATCTGAGTACTTTATGGGATATTTGGGAATCATGATTCCACCATCATCAGTAGCTTTAACCATAGGGACATGTGGCCCACTTAGAATAGAAAGCAAAGTCTAGGATCTTGATTCCTTAGAAAATCTTCCATGTAGATTTTCCAACTATCATAGTCATGTGGTGTGAACATGGGGGGGTTTGGTCTGAGTTCCATTCTCCAAGTGATGCTTACTTTAAATGGCTATAGAAGTTATTTTAAAAGGATAGATGGGTATAAAAGATTATGGTGTTTGATAGTGTGATTGTTAGGATTATACTTAGAGGCTGATGCAACCTAAGAGTTCTCAACATGCATATGTGAAGTGCATGGAGTTACTTTGGAAGATTTGATGCAACTCAAAGAAATACACTAAGTATCAAAATCATCCGAAGCCAAATGACCATTTCTTCCGATGCCAAAGATGAAGTCTTCCAAAGCTTCAAGACAAAGTCTTCCAAAGCCAAGAGACTGATTTCTTCCGAAGACAGAGAAGACATGCTTTATTTGACTTACTTTTTGTAAGGCCACGTTCCCGGGAACCCCACAGTTGGTCAATCACAACCTCATTTAAATCAAAACATATTAAGATTTATTAAGTAAGTAAAATATTGCAACGGAATAATTTATCAAAAACCAGTTCATGCTTTAATAAATACATTTGCCAAGAAATACATCGTTGTTTAAAAGATTACAAAAGATCAATTAGTTGTATTATAAAACAACATCATTATTATTACATGAGATGGATGCCAGTCCTTGCCCCCTAAGTAGCTTCACCCTCATGCCATCCTCAGCAACAAGCTACCTGCCAACTAAAAATGCATAAAAATTTAGCGTTGCTGAGTGAGTTCTAGTTTTAAATAATAAAATACTTTAACTTTAGTAAAAACCTTTCCTTTACATTCATTCTTGATCACAGAACATACATACATCTTGATAATATCATTATTATCTTTCAACATTCTTTTCATTCATTTCGTACGTTTCAAACTTTCATTATTATCTTTCACTTTCATCTAGACCAATGTCATATGCTATACCCCCAAACATTATGCACGAAGCTGGTACTGGGCCGAAGTCTATAAATAGACCCCTAAAATTATGCACGAAGCTGACTCCAGTACCGGGGCAAGCGAAAAGGGTCCTGTTTCGTACTTATTGGTCAATCACAAAGATTGACCCCTGTGTGCATCCTTATGGGTTAGCTAAACCGCACACAGTTAAGCTAACAACCCCTCCATGAGTTGTGAACCTCCTTTCAGTTGCAAGAATTTACATTTTTTCATTATGTTCCACTTCGTTAACGATGTCTTTCTCTTTCATTATATAATACTTTACGTACAACAGCATTATCACACCACGTAAAGTCACGTAATAATGCGTAATAAGGTACATCAATAGCGGGCCACAAACATGCGTAACATGAACAAACATAAACCACCAAAACATTCAAGAGCTTAATCATTAATTTCTATTTCCCAAATTTTAGAAAAATTCTAAGTCAACTAAGGCGCATGAGAACTATGTGGGCACATGGGCACTATACAGGCGCACAGACAGTTGGGCGCATGCGAAAACTTAGACGCATGGGGAAACTTTGGCGCATGGGTACTATGCAGGCGCATGGGTACTATGCAGGCGCATGGGTACTTAGGCGCATGGGTAGTTTGGGCGCATGGGCAAAAACATCGGCGCATGGGTAAAACTTAGGCGCATGGGTACTACGCAGGCGCACGGGCAAGTGTTACGCGCATGAACGTATGTGTTAGGAGCATGGGCAGTTCACTTGTTCTAACACATACTAATCTCAGTTCCCAATCATCATCCTAACATACTCTTAGCCTAAATCTAGCATATAAGCACATAAAACAAGCAAACAACCACAAGATTCGGTCAAATATTCACAAACACACACACCAATGAAAAACAGGGGGTAACATACGGTTTCAACATACTAGGAGTTATAAAAAAGATAATTTATATGCATTTTAGCCCCAAAACAAGTTGAAAACAAAAAAAATCAGGGATCTAGAACTCACCTACAGTAGCCTTCGAGTAAAACTCCTCCAAACTCAAGAGCACTTGGAGTTCAAACACCTAAACACACCAAAAACACCCAACTGAACATAGAGGAACACATAAGACTCGGTCCACAAGCTAAAAATTTGGCTGAAACCGAACAAAACACACTAAAAACTAACCTTCATGTCGATCTTCTTCTTCTTCTTCTCTCTAAAACCAATGGAAACTCTGTTCTTTTTCTTTTCGGCAGTCGAAGCAGTTGGTGAGCACGGGTGTGGGCGGCCATGCCCACATTTTGAACATAATTATAATAAAGTTTGCCTCTTGCACAACTTTAGGCCCTTAACTTGGGTTATTTCACCTTTCTTTCTTTATCGTCACATTTTCTTGCGACACATAATATTTCCTCATCGGCTGCTAACTAATCCATCCCTAGAACCATATTGAATCCACCTAGGGGCATCATGAATAATTTAACAGAGAACCTATGGCCTTCCAACTCTATGTCACAATTCTCTATCAGATCAGAAATCCTGGTAGACTTACCAATGGCAGTTTCTACATCAAAGGGCTCATCAATCTTTCTACTTCTAAGGGACAACTTAGCACAGAAAATAGTAGAAATAAAACTCTTACTAGCACCAGAATCCAATAGTACAGAGGCATAAGTTTGGTTTACTAGGAACGTACCTGACACGACATCGGGGTCCACCCTAGCCTCCTCCCGGGTCATCTGAATGCTCTGGCTTTTTCTCTCTGCCCATCCATCTCGGTCCCCTTCTTTCCCTTAGAACTTTCAGCCCTCGGCTTCCTACAATCTCTACTCATATGCCCAGCCTCGCCATAATTATAGCACCTCGTCACCCCACAATCCCTTGCCATATGATCGGGCTATACACACTTGAAGCAGAGATTCAGTCCCCACTTACACTCCCCTGAATGTTCCTTCCCACACTTACCATACCTCTTCATTCCCGTACCTGATGTTACTACCCTTCGATCATCCACCCTTGCCCTCTTTATATTTGGAGTGAAATCACCATGACCAAACCGCTTCCCATTCCAGTTCCTGTCATCACCACCCTTCTTACTCACCTCTACCACTACTACCTCTCTCTCGTCATACAACCTCCATGCCAGATCAACCACTGACCTAAAAGTATTGGGCAGGGTGGCGATCATGTGCCTACGAATATCTACCGGAAAACCCTGGATATACCTCTTAATCTTTCTCGACACCGGCATCACCGGATCCGGCACCAGCCTTGCGATCTCATTGAACTTTATAGTATACTGCTGGTGTGTCATGATCCCGCTTCTAACTGTAAGAACTCTTTCTCGACCTTATCGAGCTCCCAATGAGAACAAAATTCCTCAATCACCAACTACTTCAGCTCACTCCACCTCATCCTCCCAATCGCCCTGCTACCCTCGGCCTGGACAATGTTGTCCCACCAGCATAAGTCCGAGTCCATAAATGAGTGGGTAGCAAACTTCACCTTCTGATCCTCTTGGCACTCACTGATATCAAGCACCGCCTTCATCTCCCTCACCCATCGATGAGCAGCAGTAGCATTACCATTCCCATCAAAAGTTGTGGACTTGCATCTCTGAAATGCCCCATAACTACACCCCTTAACCGTTTCCTGCACTGCTTCCTCCTCCTCCTCATCATCACTAGAGACAACCATCTCAGTCTCTGGTTGCTCCCCTTTACCTGAACCTCTTTCCTCGCCCCCTCGCCCAACGGTCCTCCTCCTCTCCTCCTTCTCTTTCTTTTCATCCTCCCTCATAGCACGAATAACATTGGTCACCATAGACAGCAGGATCATCTGCATTACCTGATGAACTTCCTCCACAACTGCCTCCTTCACAGAAGATCTTAAATTAGCACTCTCATCATCGCCTTCCTGGTTATGAAGCTCGGGCTCTGCAGGAGCCGTCTCAGCAGCCTTAGGCTTGTTCCCGGTGACACGTGGCCTAGCACAACGACCACCCTACACACCTCCTCGAGAAGCCTTCAAAGATCTACCACCCGCAATCCTCTAAACACTATAAGATTCAAACACCAACACGGTCATTCAAGGTAATAGATCGGATTATGTCAAGTATAGTAAGACCCTAATTACAGTGGCCACTTGTGATTAGCCACTTACTTTACTCTTCATCCCCCAAGCATTGCCTATCCTGACTACATCAATAACCAAATCTACTAAGAACACATATATCAGATAGCATGCGCACATAATACCGGTTAACCTTAAGAAAGTAAATTACTTGATGGCACGTAGCTACTTGGGCTGGCATCCCTCCATTCGGTCCCATTCTCAGTTTAAGTTT
This sequence comes from Flaveria sonorensis, assembly GCA_025506505.1. Lineage (NCBI taxonomy): Eukaryota > Viridiplantae > Streptophyta > Magnoliopsida > Asterales > Asteraceae > Flaveria > Flaveria sonorensis. The sequence goes on along the minus strand of CM046438.1, from coordinate 32,629,948 downwards.
AGGTTTTGAAAATAATTACCCATTTCTCTTAAATTTTGGCTCTGATACCAACATGTAAGGCCCTGTTCCCGAGAACCCCACAGTTGGTCAATCACAACCTAATTTAAATCAAAACATATTAAGATTTATTAAGTAAGTAAAATATTGCAGCAGAATAATTCATCAAAAACCATTTCATGCTTTAATAAATAAATTTTCCAAGTAATACATCGTTGTTTAAAAGATTACAAAAGATCAGTTAGTTGTATTACAAAACAACATCATTATTATTACATGAGATGGATGCCAGCCTTTGCCCGCCAAGTAGCTTCACCCTCGTGCCATCCTCAGCAACAAGCTACCTGCCAACTGAAAATGCATAAAAAGTCAGTGTTGCTGAGTGAGTTCTAGTTTAAAATAATAAAATACTTTACCTTTAGTAAAAATCGTTCCTTTACTTTTGATCGTGATTATAAAACATACATACATTTTGATAATATCATTATTATCTTTCAACATTCTTTTCATTCATTTCATACCTTTCGAACTTTTAATTTATCTTTCACTTTCATCTAGACCAATGTCATATGCTATACCCCAAACATTATGCACGAAGCGGTACAGGGCCGAAGTCTATAAATAAACCCCTAACATTGTGCACGAAGCTGACTCCAGTACAAGGGCAAGCGACAAGGGTCCCGTTTCGTACTTATTGGTCAATCACAAAGATTGACCCCTGTGTGCATCCTCATGGGTTAGCTAAACCACACACAGTTGAGCTAACAACCACTTAATGAGTTGTGAACCTCCTTTCAGTTGCTTGCAAGACTTTACATTCTTTCATTATGTTCCACATCTTTAATGATGTCTTTCACTTTCATTATATAATACTTTACATACAAGAGCATTATCACACCACGTAAAGTCACGTAATAATGCGTAATAAGGTACATCAATAACGGGCAACAAACATGCGTAACATGAACAAACATAAACCACCAAACTATTCCAGAGCTTAATCATTAATTTCTATTTCCCAAATTTTAGAAAAATTCTAAGTCAACTAAGGCGCATGAGCACTATATGGGTGCATGGGCACTATACAGGCGCACGGACAGTTGGGCGCATGGGAAAACTTAGACGCATGGGGAAACTTTGGTGCATGGGTACTATGCAGGTGCATGAGTACTATGCAGGCGCATGGGTACTTGGTCGCATGGGCAGTTTGGGCGCATGGGCAAAAACTTCAGCGCATGGGCAAAACTTAGGCGCATGGGTACTATGCAGGCGCACGGGCAAGTGTTACATTCATGAACATAAGTGTTAGGCGCATGGGCAGTTCCCTTGTTCTAACTTATACTAATATCAGTTCCTAATCATCATCCTAACATACTCTTAGCCCAAATCTAGCATATTAAGCACATAAAACAAGGATACAACCACAATTTTCGCTCAAACATTCATAAACACACACACCGACAAAAAACAGGGGGTAACATACGGTTTCAACATATTGGGAGTTATAAAAATGATAATTAATATGCATGTCAACCCCAAAACAAGTTTAAAACAGAAAAATCGGGGATCTAGAACGCACCTACAACAGCCTTCGAGTAAAACTCCTCCAAACTCAAGAGCACTTGGAGTTCAAACACCTAAACACACCAAAAACACCCAACCGAACATAGAGGAACACATAAGACTCGGTCCACAAGCTGAAAATTTGGCTGAAACCGAACAAAACACACTAAAAACTAACCTTCATGTCAATCTTCTTCTTCTTCTTCTCTCTAAAACCAATGGAAACTCTATTATTTTTCTTTTCTGTAGTCGAAGCAGTTGGTGAGCAGGGGTGTGGACGGCCATGCCCACCTTTTAAACATAATCATAATAAAGTTTGCCTCTTGCACAACTTTATCCCCTTAACTTGGGTTATTTCACCTTTCTACCTTTATACTTCTCTTTTCTTTTCTTTTCTTTTCTTTTTTTTGTAACTTTTTGGGTGTTACACTTTTGACAAAAGCTAAACCACTTTCTACTGCCATCTCTGATGACTTACCAACTTATATTAGTTGGTGAAAAGTTCATAGTTTTATCAACTATAGAATATGGTCATAGTGTTAGCAACTTTCTACTTATGTATTTTTATCATTTTTGTATTATATTTGGATGTGAGCTATGGCATGTCATAGTCACTAGTCAAAAGGCAATCCACCTTTTGTCTTTAGATTGATCTTGTTGTCTAGATTAGTGTTTCTAGCTAGCCTTCAAAGTATGGCTGGTTGTAGGATGTAGTATAAAGTATGTCAAGTACTTGTCATTAGAATCAAGCTTTGTAACACTTTGTAAAAAGAACTTAAGAGCAATATATAGCATTCTTGAAAACCATCTTATTGTGTTCTTGTTTTGTTCTTCACTTGTGTTCTTTGTTTCAGCTTTAACCAGTTCCCTATTTGATCAGCAAAGTGTTCTAAGTCTCTCCAAACATTGTGAAACTGTTGCATTGACTCCCTTCACGGTCCTGCAATTGGTATTAGAGTATTATAGGATCTTGATTGTAAGATCTCACCATCTTTTGTCCCTTCAGTTTCACAAAACACTTACCAACTCAAATGGTAGCTCTTTCAAAGGCTGATATGGAAAGCAGTACCATGACAAAATCTCCACTGATCACTTCTGATGACATTGATACTTGCGCCAAAGAATGGAAGGCTTCATCAAGTCTCAAGATAGCAGGATATGGAGAACTGTTATCACAGGACCTCACATCCCAAGCACCAATTCAGCTATTGCTAGTGGTGGGATGATACTAAAAGAAATGGCTAACTATTCTGAAGAATATTATAAGAAGACAGACATAGATCAGAAGGCCATGACCACTCTTCAAGCTGCTCTTCCCAACTCACTATACAGAGGCTTCAAGAAGTGCAAAACTGCTAAGCAGCTCTGGGATGCACTAAAGCTCGTGTATGAGGGGTCTGATGAGGCTAAAGAAAACAAGAAGGACCTCATGAAGCAGCAGTTTAAGAACTTAACCTACAGAACAGGTGAAACTATGACTCAACAGTACTTTATGTATGTTGAGATTCTAGATACTCTCATAGATGTTGGAGCAAAATTTGTGAATAGGTACATTGTGAAGAAGTTCATGTTCTCTCTTCCTAAAAAATGGACTCATTACTGCGTGGCCATTAAAAGAACTAAAAACCTCTCCACCCTTACTCTCACAAAGCTGTATGATATCCTTAGTGGTTACCAGATGGAGATGAACATGCAAAATCCATCTAGTAGTTCTTCCCCCAATCAATAGAGTTTAGCCCTCCATGTGGTTGAAAGGTATAGTAGAGAACCATAACATCATCTTATTTGCTACCCTAACAACATACAAAAGGGTCCTTTCATCACCTTCCCTGAGACACCAAGGGAGAGCTACATCCAAGGAAGCCCATTCCAAGAGACAAGCTCATCTTAAGCGTTTGTGTTTGCTGATGAAAGTTGTGGTAGTTTTCTCTTCACACTTGAAGATTTGGATTGTATCCATCCAGATGACCTATAGCACATGGAAATAGTCTAGTAGATGGCTCTTCTCACTCGTTGTGCCAAGAAATTCTACAAGAGAATAGGAAGAAAGTTTTCTAGCAATGTATCCAGTGGAAAGTTTAGACTGGATAAAAGCAAAGTGAATTATTACAATTGTAACCAGATGGGACACTTTTTTAGGAAGTGCAAGGCACTAAGGACTAATGGTGGCCAAGCACTATCCAGACCAAACTACACTAATGCAGCTCCCAGATCTGAAAAGCCAAGCCAACCAAACCAAAAAGTTGTTGTTGTTGTCAAAGAATAAGGCTTTGACTGGAGCTTTCAGGTTGAAAATATTTCTCCCAAACAAGCACTGATGGCTGACCATGAAGAACCCAAGGTATTAGAACATCTTTGTACACCTAAATGTGTTGCTAAAGTTAACATGTATAGGTCCTAGAACCTGGAAGTGGGATCTAACCTTGAGTCCTTAAATATTTTAAAAGCTGATTTTAAAAGAGCAGAAAATGATTATAAACTTAAAATAGAATATTTAGAGAAAATAATTTCTACTCTTAAGTATTAGCACATAAATTACAAGACTCAAATCAAAGATCTCATAACCATGTTAACTGAATGCCTGGTTGAGCTTGTGATCAGTAAAGCCAAGGCAGAAAAATATTGTCTTGAAGAGGAAAGCTTTAAAAACATAATATTCTCATCCTTGAATGCAAAGATTTTTTATCAAAATAGGCAGGGACTAGGTTCAAGTGAGATAGCTCCTCCACACACACTACTGTCTGTAAGATCTCCAAGGTGTGAAACTTGTTAAGATGAGCTGCCCCCCATTGATCCTATCCAAGAAGATGATGAAGATGAAGAGGAGATAATGAAGGATGAACTTGAATTGAGTGAGAAGGGTTATCCTAAGAAGGATCACTATGCTCCTAGAGAGAAGAAAGAACCAAGGATGACCAAGTCAACAAAGAAGAACTTGATCAGGGCAACCAAAAGAAAATCAAATAAAGCCCAAGAAATCAAGGTCGCTTTCAATTCCAAGAAAAACAAGTATTTATCTCTGTTGGGTTTGAAATGGTAAAGACTGAAGACCCAATTATGAACTCTAGTACTAGGAATCATAGTTCATGTTATGATCATCCTAGTCAAGAAAAGAAGGTTGATCAAATGTACACCACTACCACACAGCCTAAACCATCCAGTTCCAAGAGCAAGCCTCACCCTAAGAAACATGCTACATCATCTTTGAAGGTGAAGAACTTGATCAGAGCAGCCAAAAGAAAATCAAAGAAAGCCAAAGAAATCAAGGCCACTTTCAATTCCAAGCAAAAACAAGTATTTATCTCTGCTGGGTTTGAAGTGCTAAAGACTAAAGACCCAACTATGGACTCTAGTACAAGGAATCATAGTTCTTGTTCAAAGCATCCTGGTCAAGAAAAGAAGGTTGATCAAATGTACACCACTGCTGCATAGCCTGAACCATCCAGTTTGTAAAGCAAGCCTCACCCTAAGAGGCCTACTACATCATCTGTGAAAGTGAAAAAGGAAGTGGAAAAAGATCAAGATTAGCCTTCTACTCAAAAAAATCCTCTCAGAAGCATGCAAGTTGAATGCATCATGTATGGTGGTACCTCTCACTTTGCTATGGATTGCTTGTACAATCCCAAGAGCACTATCCATATAATTAAGAAGAAACTTCTAAGAAGAAGAAGATAGCTTTGGAAGGAAAAACTGTTCCTTTCGAAAGCCCCAAAGTGAAGAAGAAGATAGGTGGAAAATTACCTTCAGAAGAAAGGAATGCTTCCAAAGTACTGAAGTCTGCTTCAGTGGATGCAAAATGTCACACCCCGAATGGCGCACCGGAAGGGCACACGTGTGACGGAGATAACAGTAGTTGGCTTGTTCCAACAATTATCAAGCAAACAAATCATGGATACCATCATTAAATATTAATATAAAAATGTTATTACATTATTCCAAATAGAAGTCTTAACTTGAAAGCTAAAATAGTAACAACAAGTCATTATTTAAAACAATAACAAGAGTTTTTAATCGGCAGCAGAATTTGGTCCCAAAAGTGTATCCAAATTTGATAATTTGCTATTAATACCCTTTTTAGTCCCATGCATGCCTATTTAACTGAAAACCATGCACAAAAGTTTATCAGCAAAAAACTGATGAGTTCACAGGTTTATGTAAAAAGATCGTTAAGTTTCCTTTTTATAAAAAGATATGAGTATCCCGGAATCAACCCATGGATCGTCAAAGACTAGCTAGGTACACTGACTATGATCGCAACGAAGAGCCCCATAATCAAACCAAGTCACAATGCCCGTCAAGTTCTTTTCAACATATAATCCCTTCGTATAAACTGACCGACGCGACCGATCACGAGGGGCGGTTGTCAAACCCAACAGATCTACTAATATATCCTGTGGCCCTCCTAGGGTTAATGATTATCGCCGAGGGCTGTGGTGCACAAATAACAAAACAACTCAAGGCCATCATAAAGATCACGTAGTTATTCTATAATTAAATCATATCATACATAAAATTATTATAGCATGTTTTTCCCCCAAAATTGTTAAATAAAAATGTTATTTAAACGGCTGTGAAAACTCACCTTAACGCGTCAAAGACTATCTAGCAAACTCGAGCCCGAGAATACAAACTACCAATTAATGTCCTAAACATAAAGGACCTATTAATTGTCAAAAAATAAGTCTACCGTGCAAGTTGTTCACCCAACTTACTAGACTTGTCATGAAATTCATTTTTAAACGACCCGTTGGAGATTTTTGGTTTGGTTAAATTATCTATATTATAAGTGATAAATATTTATTTACTAGATAATTCATTTAATCCTTAAATCATAACTACTTATTACGCATACCAAAAATAAACACATAAAATCATATGAAAATATGCCCATAAAAATTACTAAATTATGCATTAATAAAAAGAAAAAACATACTTATTCATAAAAATAATATTTTATCAAAGATTCATAATAAAAATATATTCATAGTCTTGTCCTTTTAAGAAATTTTTTCTTATTGTTATTACCTTTTTAAAAAATATTACTTATTTATTATTAATCACAAAAATTAATATTTTTAATAAATAACTTATTTTTCAGTATTTTTCAGTAATAAAACATATATTTAACCATTTTAAGAAAATTTTTAATCTAAAAATATATTTTTTTATGTTTAACCCAAATTTCGCCCGTATATGATGATGATTTTTAACCCGAAACCGTACAGTTTTACACGCAAAAACCGTGCATAAATCCGTGTATACCTTATGATCATTATACATATTTTAAATATATTCTGAAATTTTAGGTTTAAAATTAGTTTCAAAACAGTCTCAAATTTTCAACCCGAAATTGTCGGTTTTCGTCTTTTTAGCGTGTATAAAATCAACACCGATGTCCATGCATGTTATGGATTTGTTACATACATAAAAACATGAGTTTTTAACTTAAAATACAATGTTATTTTCTGTTCAAAACCGGACTTGTGGAAAAACACTCATTTTTTTACCCGAAAAACACTGTTTTAACGTGTTTTTAAACGTAAAACGTTTATGTGATTCATCCCAATCATCAAAATTATTATTTCCAGTAATATTATTTATTTTTAACTTATTATTAACATGTTTGAACCCATTATTCCATATTTGAGAAGATCTTTGTAGGGTCGGTGTTTGTCTCACAACACAAGATAATTACACAAACTCATTTAATGTCACTTGGGTTGATGAAGCAGAATCTTAACCAAGTTCACAAGTAACATAATAAGTTCAAATAGAAAACATAAAACACAAGAGTGGTTTTCAAGAAACTTGTATATATTACTTCTCAACTCAGTATTGCAAGACTCTTACAAGCATAGTTACTAAGTTACATGGAGAAACTATATATACTACTATCTACAGTCAGTTATACTTTAAAATCCAGCTGGAACATACAACTAGACAAATACTACATCATCTAGAAGTAAGGTATCCAGGATAAATAATAATATCTTTGATTAGGTAGTCATGACATGTCCATGACTTATCTTTTGTCACCAACTAAAAGTGGCAAATGTACTAAGCTGAGAATGGTTGAATAGTGGATTAAAGTAAGGTCAATTATATGGGCGTGGGAAAGCGCCATGCAGTGTATTAGACTGGCAGTAGGCTGTCGGATAGAACATACTTATATCCACTAGTTCATAGTTAGTTCTTCCAAAGCTAAATGGCTTCGGAAGAAAAAATTCTTCCGAGGCCATTTATACATCGGAAGAATCAACTTCTTCTGAGTCTCTACGAGTCTTCAGGACTTTATTCTTTTGAAGCCATTGTCTTTTGGATCTTCTAAGTCATATACTTCGAAAGAATAAGGACTTAGTCTCGGAAGACTTAGTTTTTCCTTCGGAAGTTCTTCATACTTGAGCTTCGGAAGAGCAGCTTGTTCCTTTGAAAGTCCATTTGTTTAGCAAATCAAAATATATCTAAGTGTGGTTTTGGTTGCACCAGCCTCATTAGATCCAATAATACTCCCCCTAGGATGATGCTACCAAAACTTCACTTGTTTCTTCTCCTTATAGTCTTCAACACCAGGGAAAGAAGGTATATGTCTATCTTTGAGTTCCTTCCTGATGCAGTGGAGGGAATGTAATAAAAGTCATCTGTGGATAGTAGATTCAGTTTGTCACTTTGGATGACATGTCTCCTCTGTTATGCCCGTCGAAAAAGGGTTAGTTGATGAGAACCCTGGTCATATTCCCATCTGACTATAGGTTCTAAAGTTGGTCCCTCAACCATTTGCAGGAATGTTCTTCCCTTGATGGTTGCTCTTTCCACTTTAGCCTGTGCTTTCAGTTTCATTTCCTTGACATAAATGCTACTCAAATGATTTCTTATATGAGTAGCAATCTGAGAGCTGGAGGGGTTGGAGAATGGTCTCTCTACTAACTTAGCAATATCAAATCTGCTTGAGTGTAGTAGAGCGGATGCGTCAAGTCAGGTTACTTGACCATTCTCCCTCTGAATTATGAAGCTTTGAGTAGATTCGTCGAACCTCCACTGGACAATTGAGCTACTGGGATCGAAGGGGCTGGTTGGCAGCATATTCTTTTTTCTAGTGTCTAGTAGAGTCACCAACCTTCTCCTTAACTTCTTCTCCTTTACATCAAGAGTATCATTGTTACGGCTAGAAGTTGGAGAGCTTGGTCCAATGTTCCTCTAGGCAGATCAAGGAATGCATCTCTTGTAAGGGAATAGGAAGAAGACCCATCAATGTATTACAGTTTAATTGACTCTTCCTCATAAGAGATGTTGCTCAAGGTTATGCAGTTGATGAGCTTCCTTTTGATCTCCTTAATTTCTTTTAAGGATAAGGGCTTGGAAGGTTCAGAAGATGGTTTGGGTTGAGATTGGGTTATGGGTTGTGTTTTGGGTTTAAGGATAGGTGGAGGTGGAGGTTGTATATAGATAGGGGATGAAGGTATGGGAATGGCTGATGGTATGGGTTTGAGAGTTGAGGGTTTAGAGGTTGGTGCTGTTTTGAGAGGGAAGGGTGAATGTGTGGGAAGTGGCTTTGTTGGCTATGGTTTGGGTTTGGGCTCTATCTTCTGAGTTCTTTGTTTCTAAGGCATCTCCCGCCTTGTTCGTAAGTGAATATCAGCCTTTATGTCACTGGCATATCGCTGTAGGGTCTTCTCTAACATGGGCCCTACTTGCCTGCTAGTGAAGCCATGGGCTTTAAGGTAGGCTTTCATCCATTCCTTATCTCCCTCCTTCTTAGCAGAAGCAAGTCTAGCTTCTTCTTTTTGCTTCTTCTTTTCCCTTAGCCTTTCCCTTGCAGCCTTATTTCATTCTTTGTTGATCTCCTTAGTTTCTTTGTATAAGAGATACATGATCATATCATCATCATGAGGGCCCAACTCCTCCTTTGTATAGCCTCTCTTACAGTCAAAGGCTATATTTTTTTTCCTATCATTGGCCTTTCTTCCTCCTCCCTTTTCCTTTTCTCCTTTTCTCCTCCCCTTTGGCTAACCTTACTGCCTCTTCTCTTTCTTTTTGCAGCAAGGTTTCCTTCTCAAGCTTCACGAGCTCATCAAGTGGGAAAAGAAGCATTTGTTCATCTTCTACTCCCAGGCTGATGAACCTGTCAATGATATCCACCCTCTTCTGATTGTTGATACTTTCACGAGATGATGCTGCTGCTTTGGTGCTTGTTGCAAGCAACTTCTCAGTATCAACTCTTCCTTTCTTTCTTAGCTTTTCCAACATTTCCTCCTCTAGAAATTCTTCAGCAGTGAGCTTTCTCTTCCCTTTAGAATCAAAGGAAGATTCAGCCTTTGAAGATTCTGGTTTTGAGGATTCAAGTTAGGGTGGTGGAGATTGAGCTTGTGGTGCTGGCTTGAGAGGGGTTGTAAGAAAGTCATCACTATTGACTTTAGAAGCTAGATCAAGAATAGCTACTGTAACTAGTAGTTCATCAGTCATAGAGGACAACTCCATAGTTCCTTTCGCAACTTGGACTTCAGCTTCAGAAGTAATTTCTAGAGCTTTGGAAGTGAGTAGAAGTGCTTCCGAAGCTTGAGCTTCCACTTCGGAAGTTGTTCTCACATCCTTGGAAGTAACAAGAACTGCACTATCTGTCTGTCTTGAGTAAGTTTATGGGCCATCAGTCTGTGTATCCCCTTCGAAGTCAATCATGGGTTCAATAGAGACCTTAAGTTGACCAACTTCCTCCTCAGAGGTAGATGATGCAGTTAATCTTAGAAGCTCTTCAGCCCCAAAGTAGGCAATGGCAAGATTAGGTGAGGATTGTTCAAGTGAGAAACTTATCAGAAACTAGGTTAAGAATCTATTAAGTTCAATAAGCATCCGTGGGCCCACTTGAACTGAAACGGAAGGTGGTTGAGGAAAGATGGCTACAAGTTGTTGCTGTTTGGGTAAGAAAAAATAAATGGCAGTATGGGGTTCCACTTGAGTTGATATCTCCACATGAGTATGAGTAGATATCTCCTGATCATGTCTTTGTTTCTGTAAATTCTCCTCCTTTTTGGTAGCATCATCTTGAGAAGTAGATGAGCTAGAGGAAGAACCCAAAGAAACCTGAGTATGTACATGCCTAACAGACTTCTTAATCTGTATCTAAGCTAGTTGAGCCTTGAGATTTTAAATCTCAAGTTGCTGAGTGGGAGGCCTATTTTCTAAAGTTTCAACCTTTGATTCTTGATTGGTGACTTTGGAAATTAGGTATTTTATGGCGAGTTTCAGACTACCCTCATCTTCTTTTGAAGAATCATCTGGGTTAACATACCTAGTATGTTCTTCCTTATCACCAGTTGTGGTTTCTTGGCGCCCTGGATACCCTTGCATATTGACGTCTCTTCCAAAGGCATCAATGGGCAAGGTTGTCATAGACATAGTCTGACTTATGTTACAACTATCCTGAGAGGCTACTGAAACACTCTTGATAGTGGCAGCTAAATCTACATGAGTCACCTCCACTCTGGTGGGACTCACCTCAGTTTGGTCTAGCTGATGTGGGCTAGATATCAGAGGTTCCTTAGGACTCAGTTGATCTGGAGAGGGGTGAGGTAGATCAACATCATGGCCCTAATGAAATATGATATCCTCATCAGGTCGGGTTAAAAGCTCAAGAAAGGATAGAGAGGTTATATTTATTGACCCAGGATCTTGGTCAGCACCTAATGGCTTGGCTGCAATAGCAGTTGAGCCAATGATGTGGCTATCCCTTTTTAACTAATCAGGAGAGTGTTGAGACTCACCCTGAAGGCTCATGGCTTGGGTAATGGGCTCATCAGGTTAAGACCGAGGAGACTCAACACTGATATTAAGATCAATTGTGGAGGATGTTCGGACCTCTGAGTGATTGGGAGCCCTGGTTTCCACTCTAGCCTCTTTTGTTTGAACAAAGGGTACTTGACCAGGGTTCGTTTGGGGCATCTTTGGTATGTGATTTTGATTGGGTTAGAAGATGTGGATGGCAGTGTAGTGGTGGTGTCTGGTTGGGGTTCATCACCTGTCGGGCTTATAGGGATGTCACCATGAGCCATTGGCTCACGCATACCTGGAAGGAGATCAATGAATCTTCCAGTAAAGTTGGTGGACACCTTCTTCAAAGTCTTGAAGATGCCAGGTTTCATGTGAGGGTCCAATAAAACATGAGCAAATTGAAGTTTAGCCTGGTCCAACTCATAATTGATAATGTGCTGAATGAACTGAGGATACATATTGAATGGATCCCTGTTGAGATTGCTACTCAAATTATTTAGCACAAACCTTGAGTAGTTGAATATGAGACCTATTACCAACCCATGGACTAGGTAGCCCAGATCATAGGGAATTTGATCCTATCCCCTTGATTTGTTGGATAGGCTATGCAGGATAATGTAAAGCAGGAACTTCCAGTTGTAGGAGAAGTTGAACTTGCAGACTGTAGATCTGCTCACATCTCCTCCATATCCCATTTGAGTGTAGGTTTCCTCTAAATCAGACTTTGGGAATTCTATAGAGGCGCCTTTATCATGGATTTCCAGATGCTCCATGATGGTTGTTTCACTTGATGATGATCTCCTGTCCGCAGATCCTTGATCTAATGACCCTTTCATCATTAATAGTTTCGCTTCGACCATTTGCCTAGAATTCAGCCATGTGGTTTGAGTATATGGTGGGGTTAACAGTAAGGGAAGTAAAGTATGTTGATTGATTAAGAAATTAGACAATAGGGGCAAAATCGGCATCCCTTGAAGAGTAAAGGATGGAGACTTGGTTATGTTGGGGATTCAAGGCCATTGTTCAGATGGAAACTGTTTGATTGATGTGGGAAAATAGCAAAAGTATGATGAAGAAGATGGATAGTTAAATCTTAGGGATTCGATGAATGGTAAAGAAAAGTAAGAAAGGGAAACAGCCGGTAATTTTATATGGTGAGAAAAATCCACTGGATAAGGTGAAATGATAGATAAAAAGATGGTTTGAGATCCAAGTGGATGTAGGCGGCAAATGATATTATGAAAGAGATTTAAAATTCTGGCTAATTACTGTTTTTCCAACAATATCTCTACGATAAAATCATGTGGGGCCTGAAGATTTTCGTTGCACAGTATAATTTCTTCCGAGAGTTAAAATTCTTCTGAAGACAAACGAGTTTGTTTCCGAAGATTTTTTTCCGAAGGAATTTTATTTCCAAAGGCAAACATTGGTTTACAACCACGTTTGCTTCCAAGAACAATAAATTCTTCTGAGAGTTAAAGTAAATAAGCTTCGGAAAACATTTCGACTGATAGCCAAAATTTCTTCCGAAGATAAAAACTCTTGGGAAGAAATATTTTTTGAAGGAATTTAACTCTTCGGAAGAGTTATGTAAAACTCTTCCGATGGTAAAATTCTCTTAGGAAGATTTCTTACTTAGAAAATTTTTACAATTTTGAAAAACATTTTGCCAACAAGGCTTAGATTGTATTTATATTACATAGATAAGACTCATTTTATAAGGTTTTCAAAAGAGAAAGACTAGTCAATGTTAATCATCCTAATAGCTATGATTAAATATTTAAATCTTTGTTCCTCAAAGGCTTTTGTTAATAAGTCAGCATATTGTTCATTTGTATTGACTTTGAGTGGCTAGATTAGATTTTTCTCATGAATATCTCAAATGAAATGATACATGATGTCAATGTGTTTTGTCTTGGAGTGCTTAACTGGATTTTCTATGATAGAAATGGCACTCTTGTTGTCTATGTGGATAGGAGTCTCCATGAAGTTGAAACCATAATCCAACATCTGATTTTGAATCCAAAGCAGTTGAGCATAGCAGCTTGTAGTAGCAATATACTCAGCTTTAGCAGTTGATATGGATACACATGATTACTTCATACATTGCCAAGAGATAATCCTTCCACCAAGAAACTGACATCCTCCTGATGTTGATTTCTTGTTGATATTGCATCCCCCATAATCACCATCAGTGTAACCATAGAGGTTAAAATCCCTATTCTTAGGATACCAAAGACCCAATTTAGGAGTTCCTTTGAGGTATATAAGAATTCTTTTGACAACAATTAGGTGAGACACCTTTGGAGAAGCCTGATATCTTACACAGATGCATGTTGCAAACATGATATCAGGTTTACATGCAGTGAGATACATCAAAGATCCAATAATTGCCTTGTACAGATGCTGATCAAAATCTTCCCCTTTGGAATAAGGACTAAGATTATGATTTCTAGGTATAGGTGTCTTGGATGGCTTACAATATGTCATCTCGAATCTCTCTAAGATATATTTGACATACTTAGATTGATTGATGAAGAACCCTTCTTCCATTTGCTTCACTTGAATTCCTAGGAAGAAATCCATCTTTCCCATGGAACTCATTTCAAACTTCTTCCTCATGATGCTTTCAAAGTGTTTGCACATTTGGTCGATTGAGGAACCAAATATGATGTCATCAACATAGACTTGTAAAAGCAACATATCCTTCCCAGACAACCTTATGAACAAGGTTTTGTTTATTTTGCCTCTTGTATAGCCATTTTTTAGAAGGAACTGAGACAGTGTCTCATACCACAGCCTAGGTTACTAATACAACCCATAGAGAGCTTTATCAAGTTTACACACATTGTTGGGTTGCTGTGGGTCTTCAAATCCAAGTGGCTGGCACATATAGACTTCTCTGTTGATATACCCATATAGAAATGCACATTTCACATCAAGTTGATAGACCTTGTGTAAGGCCCTGTTCCCAGAAACCCCACATTTGGTCAATCACAACCTTATTTATATCAAAACATATTAAGATTTATTAAATAAACAAAATATTACAGCTGAATAATTCATCAAAAACCATTTCATGCTTTAATAAATACATTTGCCAAGTAATACATCGTCGTTTAAAAGATTACAAAATATCACTTAGTTGTATTACAAGACAACATCATTATTATTACATGAGATGGATGCCAGTCTTTGCCCGCCAAGTAGCTTCACCCTCGTGCCATCCTAAGCAACAACCTACATGCCAATTGAAAATGCATAAAAAGTCAGCGTTGCTGAGTGATTCTAGTTTTATAAGTAAAATACTTTACCTTTAGTAAAAACCTTTCCTTTACTTTTGTTCGTGATCACACATCATACGTACAACTTGATAATATCATTATTATCTTTCAACATTATTTTCATTCATTCTGTACTTTTTGAACTTTCATTATTATCTTTCACTTCCATCTTGACCAATGTCATATGCTATACTCCAAACATTATGCACGAAGCTGGTACTGGGCTGAAGTCTATAAATAGACCCCTAACATTATGCACGAAGCTGACTCCAGTACCGGGGCAAGCGACAAGGGTCCCGTTTCGTACTTATTGGTCAATCATAAAGATTGACCCCTGTGTGCATCCTCATGGGTTAGCTAAACCACTCACAACTGAGCTAACAACCCCTCAATGAGTTGTGAACATCCTTTCAGTTGCTTGCAAGACTTTACATTCTTTCATTATGTTCCACTTCGTTAACGATGTCTTTCACTTTCATTATATAATACATTACGTATAAGAGCATTAACACACCACGTAAAGTCATGTAATAATACGTAATAAGGAACATCAATAACATGCCACAAACATGCATAACGTGAACAAACATAACCCACCAAAACATTACAGAGCTTAACCATTAATTTCTATTTCCTAGAATTTCAGAAAAATCCTAAGTTAGTTTAGGCGCATGAGCACTATGTGGGCGCATGGGCACTATGCAGGCGTACAAGCAGTTGGGCGCATCGGGAAAAACTTAGGTGCATGGAAAGTCACACACAACTGGTACGTCAGACAATTGTGGTACTGATGCATCCACATCCTTCATGTAAGCCAGGTAGGCACTACATCCACGTTCCATGCACTTCTCTGCCACCACCATCAAAATCACCTTCGGAACCGCAGTAACTCTATCACCGTAGATCGACACCGAACTCCCATCAGGCATAATCAAACGGATCATCTTCTTGCGACACACAATATTTGCCTTATAGGCTGCTAACTAATCCATCCCTAGAACCACATCGAATCCGCCTAGGGGCATCATGAATAATTTAGCAGAGAACCTATGGCCTTCCAACTCTATGTCATAATTTTCTATCAGATCAGAAATCCTGTAGACTTACCAATGGCAGTTTCTACATTGAAGGGCTCAACAATCTTTCTACTCCTAATAGGCAACTTAGCATAGAAGGCAAAAGAAATAAAACTCTTACTTGCACAAGAATTAAATAGTACAGAGGCACAAGTTTGGTTTACTAGGAACGTACCTGACATGACATCGGGGTCCACCCTAGCCTCCTCCTGGGTCATCGTGAATGCTCTGGCTTTTGCTCTCTGCCCATCCTTTTCGGTTCCCATCTTTGCCCTAGAACTTTCAGCCCTCAGCTTCCTGCTATCTCCACTCATATGCCCAGCCTCGCCATAATTGTAGCACCTCGTCACCCCATAATACCTTGCCATATGACTAGGCTTCCCACACTTGAAGCAGAGATTTGATCCCCACTTGCATTCCTTGCATGCTCCTTCCCACACCTATTACACATCCTTGACCCAGTACCTGCCGTCACCACCCCCTGTCATCCATTCTTGCCTTTTTGCTTTTGGGGGTGAAACCACCACTACCAAATCTTTTCCCCTTCCAATTTCTATCACCATCACCTTTTTATTCACCTCCACTACCGCTACCTCTCTCTCATCATATAATCTCCCTGCCAGATCAACCACCGACCTAAAAGTACTTGGCCGGGCGGCGATCATGTGCCTGCAGATATCCACCGACAAACCCTAGATATACCTCTTGATCTTTCTTGACATCGACGTCACCTAATCCGGCACCAGCCTTGCCATCTCATTAAACTTAGTAGTATACTGCTTGTGTGTCTTGAACCCCACATCCAGCTGCAAAAACTCTCTCTCGACCTTATCGAGCTTCTTATGAGGACAAAATTCCTTAACCACCAACTTCTTCAGCTCAGTCCACCTCATCCTCCCAATCGCCCTGCTACCGTCGGCCTGGACAATGTTGTCCCACTAGCATAAGGCCGAGTCCACAAATGAGTGGGTAGCAAACTTCACCTTCTGATCCTTTCACCGCTCACTGATATCGAGCACCACCTCCATCTCCCTCACCCATCGGTGAGTAGCAGAAGCAATACCATTCCCATCAAAAGTTGGGACTTGCATCTCTGGAATGCACCATAACTACACCCCTTAACTGTTTCCCGCATTGTTTCCTCTTCCTCATCATCACTAGAGACAACCATCTCAGTCTCTGGTTGCTCCCCTTCACCTGAACCTCTCTCCTCACCCCCTCTCCCAATGGTCCTCCTCCTCTCCTCCTTCTCTTTCTTTTCATACTCCCTCATAGCACGAATAACCTTGATCACCATAGATGGCAGGATCATCTGCATGACCTGATGAACTCCCTCCACAACTGCCTCCTTCATAGAGGCTCTCAAATTAGCACTCTCATCACCTCCTTCCGGGTGATAAAGCTCGTGCTCAGCAGGAGCCGTCTCAGCAGCCTTAGTCTTGTTCCTAGTGACATGTGGCCTAGCACCACAACCACCCTGTACACCACCTCGAGAAGCCTTCGAAGATCTACCACCCACCATCCACTAGACAATATAAGATTCAAACACCAACACGGTCATTCAAGGTAATAGCTCAGATTATGTCAAGTATAGTAACTCCCTAATTACAATGGCCAGTTATGATTAGCCACTTACTTTACTCTTCATCCCTTAAGCATTTTCTATCCTGACTACATCAGTATCCAAAGCTACTAAGAGCACATAAATCAAATAGCACACACACATAATACCGGTTAACCTTAAGAAAGTAAATTACCTGATGGCACGTAGATACTTGGGCTAGCATCCCTACATTCAGTCTCATTCTCAGTTTAAGTTTAGGTTTTAAAAATATTTACCTATTTCTCTTAAACTTTGGCTCTGATACCAACTTGTAAGGCCCCGTTCACGGGAACCCCACAGTTGGTCAATCACAACCTTATTTATATCAAAACATATTAAGATTTATTAAGTAAATAAAATATTGTAGCGGAATAATTCATCAAAAACCATTTCGTGCTTTAATAAATATATTTGCCAAGTAATACATCGTCGTTTAAACGATTACAAAATATCACTTAGTTGTATTACAATACAACATCATTACTATTGCATGAGTTGGATGCCAGTCTTTGCCCTCCAAGTAGCTTCACCCTCATGCCATCCTCAACAACAAGCTACCTGCCAACTGAAAATGCATAAAAATTCAGCATTGCTAAGTGAGTTCTAGTTTTATAAGTACAATACTTTACCTTTAGTAAAAACCTTTCCTCTACTTTTGTTTGTGATCACACATCATACGTACAACTTGATAATATCATTATTATCCTTTAACATTATTATCAATCATTTAGTATGTTTTGAACTTTCAATATTATCTTTCACTTTCATCTAGACGAATGTCATATGCTATACCTCAAACATTGTGCACAAAGCTGGTACTAGGCCGAAGTCTATAAATAGACCCCTGACATTGTGCATGAAGCTGACTCCAGTACCGGTTCAAGCAACAAGGGTCCCGTTTCATACTCCAGTACCGGCTCATGCGCCTAAATATTTTACTTAGAACTCCTTTGTTGGTCATACACCCAAATAGGGCTCATGCGCCCAGAAACTTGCCCAGATAATTATAAGTATAGGTAATGCGCCGCAATAGAATCCATGCTCCTGAAAGGTTCTCATGTGCCCAGGTTCCTCATGCGCCTACCGTCCAAAATAGTCTAAGTGTTAACACATGCGCCCATATAGTAGTCATGCGCCCGGAAGTTTTCCTCAGGCGCCTAAGTGTTGAGTCATGCGCCCGCATAGTACTCATGTGCCCGCATAGTACTCATTCGCCCGCATAGTACTCATGCGCCCAAGCAGTACTCATGCGCCTGCATGGTGCTCATACGCCTGGAACACCTAGAAAATATTCTGAAATTTTGGGAAAAAGGAAATTTAAGGATTTGCCCTGGATGTTTTGTTGGGTATGTTTCCTTATGTTTCTGCATGTTAATGGTCTGTTCTTATGTTCCCTATTATGTATCTATCATGTGACTATACGTGGTGTGATTATATTCGTATACAAAGTATTATCCTTAAAGAAAGTGAAAGATTAGTGACTAATGCACAGTGGAATATAATAAATGAATGAAAAGTCTTGCAAGAAAAATTTAAGGAGGTTCACAATCTACTGAGGGTTGTCAGCTCAACTATGTGTCTTATAGCGTGCGTTCTTAGCTAACACATGAGGGTTGACACACAGGGGGATCAGTCTTTGTGATTGATCGATCCATACGTACGAAACGAGGTCCTTGTCACTTAACCCAGAGAATGAGGTGGCTTTGTGCCCAACGATAGGGGTAAAGTTATGACAAGATCTAGAAATAGTGGAAGATAATGAAAAAGTACGAAACGAACGAATGCATGAGATAATGAAAGATAATCAAGATTACACCTTGATGTATGTATGCTGAATGCTTACTTGCCAAAGTAAAGGAAATATTTTATTGAAAAGGATATTTTCATATATAAACCTTGCAAGGTATTTCAAACCTTTTAAAACTGAAACTCACGCAGCAACGCTGACTTTTATGCATTCTCAGTTGGCAGGTGAATGTTGCTGAGGATGGCACAAGAGGGAAGCTACTCGTCAGGGCTAGACTGGCATCCGTTCATCCTTGATGATTTTGTTGTATTGTAATGCAACTAATAGATTATTTTGTAACCCTAACTTACTATGATGTATTATTTTGCAACATTAGTTATATGCATGAACGGTTTTTGTTAACTCAATTTGGCTGTGATGTTTTATGACATGATTTATTATTTTATGTAATAATGCTATGATTGTCCAACTGTGAGGTCTCCGGGAACGGGGCCTTACAAGTTGGTATCAGAGCCAAAGTTTAAGAGAAACGGGTAAAAAAATTTCAAAAAAAAACCTAAACTTAAACTGAGAATGGGACCGAATGGAGGGGCGCCAGCCCGAGTAGCTACGTGTCATCAGGTAATTCTTTTCTTAATGTTAACTGGCAGTATATGCGTGTGCTATCCAATTTATGTGCTTTTAGTAGATTTGAATACTGATGTAGTCAGGATCGGAAATGCTCGGGGGATGAAGAGTAAAGTAAGTGGCTAATCACAACTGGCCACTGTAATTAGGGGCTTACTATACTTAACATAAACTGAGCTATTACATTGAATGACCGTGTTAGTGTTTGAATCTTATAGTGTTAGAGGATGGTTGGCGGTAGATCATCGAAGGCTTCTAGAGGAGGAGTACGGGGTGGCCGTGGTGCTGGTCCACGTGTTGCAAAGGGCCAGACAAGACTGTAGAGATGGCTCCTACTGAGCCTGGACTTCATCATCTGGAGGGTGTGGATGAAAGTGCTAACTTAAGAGCCTCGGTAAATGAGGCGGTTGTGGAGGAGGTGCGTCAAGTCATGCAGACGATCCTACCATCTGTAGTGACTGAAGTCATCCGTGCTGTGAGAGAGAATGAAAAGAAGGAGAAAGAGGAGAAGAGAAAGAAGACGACTGGACGAAGGGAGAATGAGGGAGATCATGGTGAGGAGGAGGAGGAACTGAACGCTGGGATGTTAGCTTCCAGTGATGAAGAGTAGGTGGAAGTGCGGGAAACCGCGAAGGAGTGTACTTATGGGGCATTCCAACGATGCAAACCCCTAACTTTCGATGGCAATGGTAATGCTCCTGCTGCTCACTGCTGGGTGAGAGAAATGGAGGTGGTGTTGGAAATCAGTGAGTGCAGGAAGGACCAGAAGGTCAAGTTCGCCACTCACTCATTTGTAGGGTCAGCTTTATGTTGGTGGGATAATATTATGCAGACCGAGGGGAGCAGAGCCATCGGAAAGATGAGATGGGGAGAGTTGAAGAAAATGGTGATTGCGGAGTTCTATCCTCATCGAGAGCTTGACAAGATCAAAAGGGAGTTCCTACAGCTAGAGGCGGGAACCATGACCCACCAGCAATACACCACCAAGTTCAATGAAATGGCTAGATTGGTGCCTGACCAAGTGACACCAGTGTCAAGAAAAATCAAGAGGTACATTCAGGGGTTGTCGGCTGATATCCACAGGCATTTGATTACTTCTCGGCCGGGTACCTTTTGGTCGGTAGTAGACCTGGTGGGTAGATTGTATAATGAGAGAGAGGAGGTTGTGGTGGAGGTGAAGAAGATGGGTGGTGGTGACAAACATTGGAGTGGGAAAAGGTTTAGACGTGGTGGTTTCACTCCAAACAACAAGTGGACGAAAATAGATGACCGAAGAGTGGGGTCATCAAGCTTGGGGATGAAGAGGTGTGGCAAATGTGGGAAGGCGCACACTGGTGAGTGCAAATGTTGATCGAATGTATGCTTCAAGTGTGGGAAGCCCGGCCACGTGGCAAAAGTATGTGGAGTTATAAAATGTTACAACTGTGGTGAAGAGGGTCACGTGAGCAGTGATTGCAAGAGGCCGAGGGTCGAGAGTTCTGGGGTGAAAAGACGGACAGAGAGTGAAGGGCAGAGGGCAAGTGCTAGAGTATTCATGATAACCCGGGAGGAGGCCAGAGTGGACCCTGACGTCGTGTCAGGTATGTTTCTAGTAAACCAAACTTGTGCCTCTATATTATTTGATTCTCTTGCTAGTAGGAGTTTCATTTTTACTGCTTTCTGTGCTAAGTTGCTTATTAGTAGTAGAAGTATTGATGAGCCATTTGATGTAGAAACTGTTATTGGTAAGTCTACCAGAATTTCTGAGATGATAGAAGATTGTGACATAGAACTAGAAGTCCATAGGTTCCCTGCTAAACTATTTGTGATGCCCCTAGGCAGATTTGATGTAGTTCTAGGGATGGATTGGTTAGCAGCCTATGAGGCAAATATCGTGTGTCGCAAAAAGATGATTCGATTAATTGCGCCCGATGGAAGTTCGGTGACGGTTTAAGGTGATCGAGTTACTACGGTCCCGAAGGTGATTTCGATGACGGTGGCAGAGAAGTGCATAAAATGGGGATGTAGTGCCTACCTGCCTTACGTAAAGGATGTGGACGTGTCAGTACAACAATTGTCCGATATACCCGTTGTGTGTGACTTTCCGGACATGTTCCCAGAAGATTTACCAGGTGTGCCACCGGACCGCGAGATTGAGTTTCAGATTGATTTAATACCCGGTGCTCAACCCGTTGCCAAGGCACCATATCGATTAGCTCCAACCAAGATGAAGGAAATAATGGTTCAACTACAGGAGCTGATGGACAAAGGATTCATCCAACCGAGCATCTCTCCCTGGAGTGCTCCGGTTTTGTTTGTGATGAAGGAGGACGGTAGTACGAGAATGTGTATCGACTACCGAGAGTTAAACAAGTTAACGGTGAAGAATCGATATCCCCTGCCCAGAATAGATGTGTTGTTCGACCATCTCCAGGGTGCCATTTGGTTCTCAAGAATAGATCTTTGATCTGGTTACCATCAGTTGAAGGTGAAGGAGCAAGATATTCCTAAGACAGCTTTTCGCATGCGTTGTGGACACTACGAGTTTCTCGTTATATCTTTTGGTCTAACTAACGCGCCAGCTGCCTTTATGGATTTGATGAACCGAGTGTGTTGGACAGTGTTAGATAAATCAGTGATTGTGTTTATTGATGATATCCTAATTTACTCGAAAAATGAAGAAGAACATGCCGGCCAGATACGCGAAGTATTGGAGACACTTAGAAGAGAGAAGTTGTATGCTAAGTTCTCTAAGTGTGCTTTTTCGTTGCGCCAAGTTCAATTTTTGGGTCATGTGGTGAATTCTGAAGGAATTATGGTAGACCCAGCGAAGGTTGAGGCGGTGATGCAATGGAAGTCTCCAAAGACGCCATCCGAGATTCGTAGTTTCTTGGGTTTGGCGGGCTACTACAGAAGATTTATTCAAGACTTTTCCAAGATAGCCTCACCTTTGACTAAATTGGCCCACAAGGATGTGAAGTTTGTGTGGGGACGAGAACAGGAGGATGCTTTTGAGGAGTTAAAGGCAAGATTAATTCAAGCTCCTGTCTTGACATTACTCGAAAGGAGGTGAAGATTTAGTGGTATATTCGGAGCATCTTATTCGAGACTGGGCTGCGTGTTAATGCAACGTGGAAGGTTAATAGCATACGCGTCCCGACAGCTGAAATTCCACGAGGCCAATTATCCCACTCATGATTTGGAGCTAGCAGCTGTGGTCTTTGCATTGAAGATTTGGAGACATTACTTGTACGGGACGAAGTGCACAATCTTCACAGACCACAAAAGCTTAAAGTATTTCTTTGAGCAGATAGACCTCAACATGAGGTAGAGAAGGTGGCTAGAATTGATCAAAGATTATGATTGTGAGATCCATTACCACCCCGAGCAAAGCCAATGTAATGGCCGATGCCCTTAGTCGGAAAAAGAGACCCGAGCCAATCCGGGTGAAAGCTTATCAACTGATTATCACCTCCGACATGATGACGCATATCAAGGAGTTCCAAAATGAGGTGTTGAAGGAAGATTGCCTTAACTCTGAAAGGTTGAGAGGTCTAGTCATGGAGTTGGGAGAAAACACACACGGAGTTAGAACCCGCTTTGGGCGGATGTGGATTCCTTGCTATGGAGACCTATGGGGATGAATTAAGGATGAAGCTCACAAGACTCAATACTCTATTCATCTTGGTGCTACCATGATGTATCATGATATGAAGAAGGATTACTGGTGGCCAAGTATGAAGCGCGATGTAGTGGAGTATGTGAGTAAGTGCCTTACTTGCTTGCAAGTGAAGGCAGAACATCAAAAGCCTTATGGGAAGATCCAACCATTGGATATACCCGAGTAGAAATGGAAGCACAGCACCATGGACTTCATCACGAAGTTACCTCGTACGGTAAGGGGGCACGATACCATATGGGTGATTGTTAATCGTCTGACAAAGAGTGCTCACTTCCTACCGATCCGTGAGACATATTCATCCGAGAGGTTGGCGAATATATTCATTAAAGAGATTGTAGCTCATCATGGTGTGTCGGTGTCTATCGTGTTGGACCGTGACACCCGATTCACATCGAAGTTTTGGAAAAGATTCCATGATACGATGGGGACGAGGCTACATATTAGCACGGCTTACTATCCTCAGACAGATGGTCAGTCTGAGAGGACAATTCAGATGCTTGAGGTTATGCTCAGAGCATGCGTGATCGACTTTGGAGGAAGCTGGGATGATCATTTACCGTTAGCGGAATTCTCATACAACAACAGTTATCATGCCAACATTGGCATGCCACCATATGAGATGCTATACGGTAGAAGGTGTAGAACGCCCGTGTGTTGCGGAGACATTAGGCAGAAGGATTTGGGAAGTCTTGAGGTGATCGAGGCTACGACAGAGAAGTTAGGAAAGATCAAAGCCTTTATGAAGGCGACCAAGGACAGACATAGGTCGTATGCCGATAAAAGGCGTAGACCAATCGAGTTCAACATGGGCGATAGAGTCATGTTGAAGGTCTCACCTTGGAAGGGGATCATCTGATTTAGGAAAAGGGGTAAGCTAAGCCCAAGGTACATAAGGCCTTTCTGAATTATCACATGAGTATGTGAGGTGGCCTATCGATTAGAACTTCCTGATGAGTTAAGTGGAATTCACTTGACATTCCATGTATCTCATCTGAGAAAGTGCTTAGCTGATGAAGACATGATTGTACCACTAGAAGACATCGAGGTGGATGAACAGCTTAATTATGTAGAGCATCTAGTGGCAATCATCGACTGGAAGGAGAAGAGACTGAGAAATAAAGTGGTTCCACTTGTGCGGGTGCAGTGGAAACATCGAAAGGGTTCTGAGTCCACGTGGGAGATGGAAGAACAAATGAGACAGCATTACCCATAATAGTTTGAGGAATGATAGGTTTCGGGGACGAAACCTCTTTAGGGGGGTAGACTTGTAACACCCAAAAATTTTGATAAAAGAAAAGTATCTTGCTAAAAGGGCAAACGAGCCAAAGTGGAAGGGGGCTAAGTGTAAAAAGGTACAAAACTCAAATATTTTAATATATTATGAGTATGGCCGCCCCATAACACCTTTTTGCACCTGTTGATTGACTGAAAAGTGTAGAAAGAAGAAGAAGAAGCTGCTCTCTAGGTTATTCAAGGAAGAAAGGCTGATTTTCGCAAATTGGTGAGTGTTCTTTGTATATTTGGCTCGGTTTTGTAGGGTTTTTGACCATGAAACCTATTTTCATGTGTTTATTGTGCTTGGTTGTTTGCTTTGTTGTGTTTTAGGTGTTTGAACTCTTGTGCCTTCAGGTTTGGTGGAGTTTTACTTGAAGACTACATTAGGTGAGTTCTAGACCCTGGTTTTTATGTGTTTTAAACTCTTTGGGGCTGAAAGTGCATATTTAAAAATGTTTTACAATGGTTTAATATTTACCCGTAGGTATATGTGTGTTATGTTTGCATTTATGGTTGTATATGTGTTTTTGATGCTTAGAATGATGGATATAAGCTTAGGACATGTTAGAATGCAGATTTGGTTCGAAAATAAGCCTGAAATACGCATAATGGTTGGTCATGCGCCCAAATAGAGCTCATGCGCCTGAATATTTTACTTAGAACACCTGTGTTGGTCATACTCCCAAATATGGCTCATGCGCCCAGAAACTTGCCCAGATAATTCTAAGTATAGGTAATGTGCCCCAATAGAATCCATGCGCCTGAAAGGTTCTCATGCGCCCAGGTTCCTCATGCGCCTATCGTCCAAAATAGTCTAAGTGTTAACACATGCATCCATATAGTAGTCATGCACCCGGAAGTTTTCCTCAGGTGCCTAAGTGTTGAGTCATGCGCTCACATAGTACTCATGCGCCCAAGCAGTACTCATGCACCTACATGGTGCTCATGCGCCTAGAACACTTAGAAAATATTCTAAAATTTTGGGAAAAAGGAAATTTAAGGATTTGCCCTGGGATGTTTTGTTGGGTATATTTGATTATGTTTCTACAAGTTAATGGCCTGTTCTTATGTCCCCTATTATGTATCTATCATGTGACTATACATGGTGTGATTATATGCGTATACACAAAGTATTATCCTTAAAGAAAGTGAAAGATTAATGACTAATGCACAGTGGAACATAATAAATGAATGAAAAGTCTTGCAAGCAAAATTTAAGGAGGTTCACAATCCGCTGAGGGTTATCAGCTCAACTGTGTGTCTTATAGCGTGCGATCTTGGCTAACCCATGAGGTTCGTGGTTGATCCATACTTACGAAATGGGGTCCTTGTCACTTAACCCCGAGAATGAGGTGGCTTTGTGCCCAACGATGGGGGTAAAATTATGACAGGATCTAGAAATAGTGGAAGATAATGAAAAAGTACGAAACGAACGAATGCATGAGATAATGAAAGATGATCAAGATTACACCTTGATGTATGTATGCTGAATGCTCACGTGCGAAAGTAAAGGAAATATTTTATTAAAAAGGATATTTTCATATATAAATCTTACAAGGTATTTTAAACGTTTTAAAACTCGAACTCACTCAGCAACACTGACTTTTATGCATTTTCAGTTGGCAGTTGAATGTTGCTGAGGATGGCACGCGGGGGAAGCTACTCGTCAGGGCTAGACTGGCATCTATTCATGCTTAATGATTTTGTTGTATTGTAATGCAACTAATAGATTATTTTGTAACCCTAACTTACTACGATGTATTATTTTGCAACATTAGTTATATGCATGAATGGTTTTTGTTAACTCAATTCCGCTATGATGTTTTATGACATGATTTATTGTTTTATGTAATAATGCTATGATTATCCAATTGTGAGGACTCCGGGAACGGGGCCCTACATTGGACGCATGGGAAACTTAGGCACATGGGTAGTTTGGGTGCATGGGCACTATGACAGTTCTAACTTATACTAATTTCATTTCCCAGTCATCATCCTAGCGTATTCTTAGCCCAAATCTAACATACTAAGCACATAAAACAAGCATACAACCATAAGATTCAGACAAACATTCACAAACACACATACCCAAATAAAACAGAGCGTAACATATGGTTCATACATACTAGGATTTGTAAAAATGATAATTTATATGCATTTCCAGCCACAAAACAAGTTTAAAACAGAAAAACTGGGGATCTAGAACACATCTACAGCAGCCTTCGAGTAAAACTCCTCCAACTCGAGAGCACATGGATTTCAGACACCTAAACACACCAAAAACACCCAACCGAACTCAGAGGAACACATAAGACTCGGTCCACAAGCTGAAAATCCAGCTAAAACTGAACAAAACACACAAAAAATCACCTACAATCCGATCTGCTTCTTCTCTCTAAAACCGATGGAAAAACTCTATTTTCTTCTTTTTTGCAGTCTAGCAGTTGGTGAGCAGGAGGAGTGGGCAGCCTTACCCACCATTTAAACATAATAATAATAAATTTTGCCTCTTGCACAACTTTAACCCCTCAACTTGGTTTATTTCACCTTTCTTTCTTTATACTTCTCTTTTCTTTTCTTTTTCACTTTTTTTGTAACATTCCGGGTGTTACACCGTGAAGTTCTTGGAGGCAGCAAAAGCAAGAAAGATTCACACAGCCTCAAGTCTTCCAACATGTACGAAGACATCTGTGTAATCTATGCCTTCCTCCTTTGTGTATCCTTGAACAACAAGTCAAGCTTTATTCTTGATGATCAAACCTCTATCATCTCTTTTGTTTTTGTACACACAATTAGTGCCAATAGGAAGCTGACCAGGTGATAATGGACATAAGTTCCATACTTTTTGCCTCCTGAATTGAAGTATCTCCACTTGCATTGCTTCTATCCAATTGTGTCTTTAAGGGCTTCCTCCACCTTCTTTGGGTCCATTAGAGAGAGAAAGCATGAGTACAAGCAGACATTCCCATTGTGGGTCTGACTTCTTGTTTTCACACCTTCTCAGACGTCCCTAATGATGTTCTCAGTTGGATGAGTGTTGTGTATCCTAAGCCTAGGAATCACATCTAGTTGCATAGATAAATCCAAGTTTGAAAAGTTTTTCTCAAGATTTGGAACATAATCACTAGCTGATGTATCACATTCATTAAATGAGGACTGATTCAATGAATGTGTGATAGCATCAATAGTATTTTGCTAAGAAGCAACATCAATAGTTGTATGTTCCTCCTGATCACTGTCTTCATTAGCATGGTGTTGCATACTTGAGTTGTCAACTATTGAGTTATGTGGCTCAGTTGGCTGACAACTGGATAAAGCTCCATTGTTTCCTGATATATTCAAGCTTTTAGGATTTTCAGTTGAAGGAACTTGATCTTCATTTCTTCTTGGAGAAGTTGAAATAGGTCTTGGTAACTCAGACATTTGATCTTTGTAGGAGTTACCTTGAATTCATGTTCCAGCTAAAACATTCTCACAAGATGGTTTAGAATATTTTGGAAACAATTCTAAATTGAAGATATATTCAGGACCATTGCCCTTAACACAAGGTGTGTGCTCATTGACAACAATGTTGGATGATTCCTCAAATTAGTGATTTTTGATATTACACACTCTAAATGCAATAGCAGTTGAGGAATATCCAACAAAGATAGCATCATCATACTTTTCAGCAAATTTTGGTAAATTGTCTTTTGTGTTAAGGATGGTACATCTACTGCCAAAGGACCTAAGAAAGCCAATGAATTGTGGCCTCTTGTTCCATAGCTCATAAGAGGTTTTTCCATGTGGCTTAACTATAAGAACCCTGTTCTGCACATAACATGCAGTGCTGATGGCTTCTGCCCAAAAGGTTAAGGGCAGTTTTGAGTCGGCTAACATAGTTCTAGCAGCCTCAATTAGTGTCCTGTTCCTCCTCTTAGCAACACCATTTTATTAAGGAGTTCAAGGAGCACTACATTGTCTGGCAATCCCTTTTAAGTTACAGAATGAGTCAGGAACTTGATTCTTAAACTCAGTCCCTTGATCACTTCTAATTTTCTTTACCTTGTGATCTATTTGATTTTCAATTTTAAGAATAAAAGATTTTAAAGTTTTAGCAGTTTCATCTTTAGTTCTTAAAAAGAAAACCCATGTAAATCTTGTGAAATCATCAACAATCACAAGGCAATATGATTTCCTTCCAATGCTCATTATACTTGTAGGACCAAACAGATCCATATGTAATAAGTGTAATGGAGTGGTGATAGAGTTAACCTCATTGGATTTATGTAAGACTTTATGTTGCTTCCCTTTTAGGCAGGCAACACAGTTGTCCTTACAAAAAAATTCCTTTTTAGGCACACCATGTGCCAATTTATTTTTAACCAATTTATTCATGGTTTTGAAATTAACATGGCACATTCTTTTATGCCAAAGAGTTGACTCATCACCATTTTCTTTGGAAAGAAAGCATGATACTTCACCTAATGGTGAAGCTTTGTTCATATCCAGCTTGTACATATCCCCTCTCCTAGGGAATTGTCATCCCAGTTTTGAAAATGATGCACTCATGTTCTGTGAAAAGAATTTGGTGATTTGATCACAAATTTGAGAAACACTAAAGAGATTGTGTTCAAGCTATTTGACAAAGTTTACTTTGTCAAATTTTAACTTACCATTGGATACACTACCTCTACAAGATATGTATCCTCCGGCGTCACCTCCAAATAGAACAGGACCTCCATCAAAGTGTTCAAACTATTGTAGGAGAGATCTATTCCCTATCATGTGCCTGAAGCATCCACTATCTACAATGTAGAAATTTTCATTTTTGTCATGTAGATGTCCCTGCACATAAGGTGAAATGGTTAGTTACTATAGGAGACCCAAGCCTTTTTGGTCTTGGGCTATTCCAATTCAGATGATATAATTGAACCAAAATGTATACAAGGGGGTTTAATTAAGGTTTGTGAAGAAGAGGATTGGGCTGTAGCATCTTTTCTGATCTTCCATTCTATCCTATGGTTGATCAAGCTTGATGAGCCTTAAGAGGCTTGTGTAGCATAACATGCTATCGAGGATTCTTTCTTCTCAGAAGAAGTTGTCACCACATTTTCTTCCGAAGCAGTCTTCTTTTCGAAAGGTTTTGAAGGATTCATTTTGTTCCTTTGTTTTCCTTCCGAAGCTAGTTTTCTTTTAAAAGTACTTGCTTTTGAAGGCACTCTAGCTTCAAGGGAAAACTTAGGAATCTTTTATGTGTTCTTTTGTTTATCTTTCGAAGTCAGTTTCCCTTCAGAAGAGTATGCTTCTTCTGAAGGCAATTTGGCTTTGGAGACAAACTTTCCTTATCTTAACACTTGGGCAATATGGTAAGGTCCTAATCTAAAATCCTCCTTGACTCCTTATTTCATAACATTAGATGCATAATGTGTGCTTGCTGGATTGTAGTAACAATCTTTAGCCATGTGGTTATGTAGGCCACAGATTATGCATTCAGTATTAATTTTGATGGGGCAAGTTGATGGCTGCTTCTGGAGCTTCTTTTCAACATTATCATCCTTCCCCTTCAAGTTTTGATCCATCTTCATAACAGAAATGTTGGTACTACATTCCTTTCCTGAATCAGGATTTCCAACCACTTGAAATCCAGCTAATATGAATACACCCTTTTGCTTTGGTTATATCTTTAACTTTGACTCAGCCACCTTCTTGGCTGTTTTTCTTGCTGCCCTGATTTTTTTTCTTCTAGCTTTATTGGTTATGATCATCAATTGTGGGGATGGGGTTTTCTACCTCATCCTTTCATGTGGTGGTTTCCATTATTGCATCATTCTTCTGCTCAGTAGTTGGAACCTCTTGCTCCTCTACACCACATCTAGGTTGTTTAATAGACACAAAGGAGTATGGTGGAGCCATTTCATTGGTTTCCAACCCACTTTTATTTTGATAACACACTTTTGAGTAGGAGGATGATGCAATGATGGTATTGAAGTTATGCTCTTCAATGGCATACTTCTTATCTTTAGCCTTAGCTATCCCTAGTTGCGCTTGAGCCTGAGTCAACTTAGAGATTAAATCTTTTATTTGAGCCCTGTAATTTGAATGTTGATGTTTTAAAGAGGACACAATTTTCTCTAACTCTTCTATTTTGAGTTTGTAGTCAGATTCTGCTCTCTTAAAATCAGATTTTAGTATATTTAAAGACTCAATATCAGATTTTATTTCCATGTTGTTGTCCTGATACAATTTAACCTTAGCAATACAGACTGGAGTACAGAGATGTTCATATACCTTACTGTCTTCAGTTCCAGCCATGAGAGCTTGAGCAGGAGTGACATCTTGTACCATGAAGCACCAATCAACTTCTTGAGCAATAGCTGCAGTTTGTTGCTTAGTGGATTTGGTTGCAGGTTTAGGGGTAGCAAAATGTTAGGAGGCTTGAGTTGCTCCGGGATTAGATCTTGGAGCATTGCATTCCCTTGCAACGTGACCAGGTTGGTAGCAGTTGTAGCACTTGGCGTTTGTTTTGTCAAACCCAAATTTGCTGTTGGTTGGGTTCTGAGGGAACTGCCTTCCAATTCTTTTAAAGAACTTCTTTGCTCTGTAGGTCAAGAGAGCCATCTGTTGGATAATGTCCATATATTGTACATCATCTGGACTAAAACACTCCAGATCATCAAAACAGAATTGAGAATCTATAGAGTGCTCACTCCCTGAAACAAAGGCACAGCTATCCTGGAAAAGATTTTAATAAGCCTGTTGAGACTTGGGTGTCTCAGGGAATGTGATGTAATGCCCAGAAGAAGAGGATGACTGTTAGGGGTAGTTCAGGTACAACTGGTGCTGGGGAGTTCTTGAACCTTCAGCAACATGTAGAACATTGTTGACTATAGAATTGGAGATACTGTTCATCTGATGGCTTTTCTGAGATTCCATCTCCATACGGTATCCATAAAGGATTTCATATAGTTCAGTCATTATGAGAGTGTTGAGACTCTCAGTTATCTTGATTGAGACAAGATAGAATGTCCACTCATGAGGTAGTGCACTCATGAATTTTCTTACTATGTCTCTTTTCTCAAGAATCACTCCCATAGACTAAAGAGAGGTGATCAAGTCCATGTATCTAAAGTATTGTTGGCTCAAGGTCTCACCAATAATATATGTGAAGTTCTCAAACATCTACTTCAGTGCATCTTTCTTTGACTCCTTGGATTCAGCAGAACTAGAGTACATCAGTTTCAAAGCCTCAAAGAGTTCTTTGGCAGACTTGCATTGCTTAAAGCCAACAATTATAGAGTTTTGTATAGCAGTAAGCAAAATAATCATGGCTTTGGAATCAATGTCCATTCTCTTATAGTGTTCATTTGAGTAGTCTTCAATGGCCCTCTCAATCATGGCACCATGCCTATTGGAGATGCTACTTTTGGCTTGTATGGACCATGGGTAACAGATGTCCACCTTCGGCTATACTGATACTTGATGAAGCGTTTAATGAGGATGCACCAGGTCTCAAAATCATCAGGAATGATGGTAGGAGCTTTGGTCATAGTTCCCATCTCAGACTTAGAGGACTTCCAGTTGAGAGCCATTAGAGTGAAGTGACTGAGTATGAAGAAACAAGGATGATCTTGGGATGGTAAGATCTCACAATCAAGAGCCTAAAAAGCTTTAATACCAATTGCAGGATCGGTGTTTGTCTCACAACAAAAGATAATTACACAAACTCACTTGATGTCACTCGGGTTGATGAAGCAGAATCTTAACCAAGTTCACAAGTAATATAATAAGTTCAAATAGAAAACATAAGACACAAGAGTGGTTTTCAAGATACTTGTATATATTACTTCTCAACTCAGTATTACAAGACTCTTACAAGCATAGTTACTAAGTTACATGGAGAAACTATATATACTACTATCTACAGCTGGTTAAACTTGGAAAACCAGCTAGAATTTACAACTAGACAAATACTACATCGTCTAGAAGTAAGGTATCTATGATAAAATAATAATATCTTAGATTAGGTAGTCATGGCATCTCCATGACTTACCTTTTGTCACCAACTAAAAGTGGCAACTGTACTAAGCTGAGAATAGTTGAACAGTGGATTAAAGTAACGTCAATTACATGGTCGTGGAAAACGCCATGTAGTTTATCAGAGTGGCAGTGAGCTGTCAGACAGACCATACTTATGTCCACTAGTTCATAGGTTAGTTCTTCCAAAGCTAAATGGATTCGGAAGAATAAATTCTTACGTGGCCATTTATACTTCAGAAGAATCAACTTCTTCTGAGTATCTGCAAGTCTTCAGGACTTTATTCTTCAGAAGACTTTGTCTTTTGGATCTTCTAAGTTGTATACTTCAGAAGATTAAGAACTTAGTCTCGAAAGACTTAGTTCTTCCTTCGGAAGTTCTTCATACTTGAGCTTCGGAAGATCTTTGACATACCTTCGAAAGAGCAGCTTGTTTCTTCGGATACCATTTGTTTAGAACATCAAAATATATCCAAGTGTGGTTTTGGTTGCACCAGACTCATTAGATCCAACAATCTTTATTTTGCTGATGATTAAATCTTGTAAAATCATTACTAGTGGTCATGTCCAATCAACACTTGATTACCATTATTTCTAACTTTGTTTTTACCTTTTTCTTTAAGTCAAAATTATTTAAAAATCCCAAAAATTCCAGATCAGGATCACCATATACATGGATCATCTCAATCATCTTCAAACTCATAAATCAAGAACATATCAAGATAAAAAACATTATTCATACATACATACATACATATATACGATACATACATACTTATTTACCCAAATAACCAACTTTTCTTGACAACTTGAATTCTTATTTTTTCATTTCATCAAGGTTCAAACGAGGAAAGGCTTGCCGTGGATACCTTGGCACCCAGAGAAAAAATAAATGGAAACCTAAAAGATTTCAGATCATGATCACCATATTTCATGGATTGTTTCAATTATTTTTAAAATCCAAAAGCAAGATGAGCTCAAGAACATCATCCACACATACATACATGTATCATCCATTTCCATCTTCTTTTTTATAGACTTTATTTGATGGATGGGTTTCTTATGATGTTCATAAGCAAAGATCATAAGTTGATTGTCTTGCATGTCAAAATCAAACAAAAATGTAAAGGAAATTCCAAAACTCATCAACATCAAATAGACACACACACACACATTCATGGTTCACACACACATATGTACATTATTTTAAAAACTCTTTTTACTTGATTAAAAACCATTATTGGAACCTTGGATTTCAAGAAAATCTAGTTTTTGGTGAATAAAGCTTGCAACAATCATTCTTTTGTCATGTTGCAAGAGGTTTATAAAGAAAACATTCTTACCCTAGGATGAACAACTTCAAGAAATATGAATGATTTCTTGATGATTTCTTCTCCTATAAGTTGGATTTTTACAAAATCTTGCACCAAACTCACAAGGTATCCTTGAAATCAGTTGTTTAAAGCTAGAATCAAGCTTTGGATGATCAAATTTTGGAAGAGGTAAGGGTGTGGTTGTAGTGTTCAGCCAAGAGCAAGAGAGGGGGAGAGATAAGAGAGTTTTTAGTGTGAGAAAGTGTGTTTGAGTGAGTGTAGAAGTTGGAGTGTTGAGTTGGTTTTTATAGGAATGATTAAGTATGATTAGATTAAGATAATCATACAATTTAACTAACTAATTGGCTGGTGGGTCTCCAAGTGGGAAGCCACCTGGTGTAAGGCGAGTGTTGGTCTCGTTAATTTTTTTTGTAAAAATTTTAATTGTTCGGGTTTTTACTCGAAAATTTTCTATAAAATTGAAATATTAATTTAACGCTTTCCAAAGGTTCACAACATTAATAATAATGATCAATTGAAAAAATAAAAATTTTTACACAGTCTAACACAGCGTGCAACAGCTGTGGTGAGGGTATTTGCGCTTCATCTAGTCCTATCGTTTCCAAGTGAACTCTAGACCATGATTTGAATCCCATCTAACCTTTACCAACTAAACCCGACTCCTTCTGAGTTTATGTACTCTCCGGTCCATAATTTCGACTGGTTCCTCGATGAAATTTAGTTTGTCATTGATACAAACTTCTTTAGGTAGAACAACCAAAGCTTCATCAGCAAGACACTTCTTCATATTAGATACATGAAACACGTCATGCTGCCCACTAAGCTCACGGGGTAGCTTGAGTTGATATGAAACAGGACCAACTCGAGCCACTATTTCAAACCGTCCGATATAACGAAGGCTAAGCTTTCCTTGCTTCTCAAACCTAACAACTCCTTTCCAAGGTGAGACCTTTAGATACACTCTGAACCTGGATTTCCAATGGTTTCCTCCAATTATCCGCGTAACTCTTTTGCTGTCTCGCAGCAGCTTCTAACCTCTTTCTGATTTGAATAATCTTGTCTGTAGTCTCCTAGATAATCTCAAGTCCAGTCAGTTGCTTCTCTCCAACTTCTACCCAACAAATCGATGAGCGACACTTTCTTCTATACAAAGCTTCAAATGAAGCAGCTTTGTTACTATCGTGATAACTGTTGTTGTAGGAAAACTCAACCAAAGGTAGATGAGTTATCCAATTCCCTCCAATGTCAATCACACAAGCTAGCAGCAGATCTTCCAATGTTTGAATAGTACTCTCACATTGACCATCTGTTTGCGGATGGTAGGAAGTACTGATGTCCTAACAAGTACCCAAAGCTTTATGTAAGGATTGCCAAACCTTGAGATAAATCGACTGTCTCTGTTAGAAATTATCAAGATTGGTACTCCATAACTAGATACCACCTCCTTGAGGTAGATTTTGGTTCGCTCTTCCATCCGATCTGTATCCGTAATGAGTAGGAAATGACCAGACTTAGTCAATCGGTCGACGATTACCCAAATAGTGTCATGACTACTTGATATTCGGGGTAACTTCGTGACAAAGTTTATTCCTATTCGTTCCTATTTCCATTGAGGAATTTCTAGTCGATAAAAAAGTCTTGATAGCTTTTGATATTCAGCCTTCAATCAAGAACAGGACGAACACTTTCCCACATAGGTGGCTGTCTCACCTTTCATATTAGTGTAATGCCCCAAAATTTTGAAGAAAAAGAAGGAAGGAGAAGTTCTCGCATGAAAGGAAGTTCTCAAGCGAGAAGTTCATGTGAAAAGCTCAGTTGGGTATAAATAGTTGAGAACACCCAGTCTGACTCCATTTCGCGCGAAAAGTTTAGCTGTTAGAGAGAGAAATTGGCTGCGTAGAGAGAGAAAGTGAAGATCCAAGTGTTTAAGATTTGTAACTCATGTAGTAACTTGTGTTAGGTACTAAGAATGGAATATTGATGAATATAATGCATGGTTATGTAGTTTTTGCTCGGCAAAGGCTTCGGGAAGGTTGTGTTTGTGCTAGAACTTCAAGAGGTGAGTTTTACGCAAGTTTTTATGTTTTGGAGCTATTATGCATACTAGATGTTTGAATGTGCATGTTCATGCCTGGTATGATGTTGTTTAAGATGTTTATGTATTAGAACAGCCTTAGACGCGATAAGTTGTGATTGGGCGGGGAATGCCTATAGTTTTCGCGCGGGCAGTTTTGATGTACGTTAAGATTTTGAATTATGAGAAGTTCTCGCGCGAAAGGTGTAGTTTTCATGTGATATGCATGTTCTCACACGACAGGTAGTTCTCACACGATTTGTGAGTTCTCGCATGACATGTGGTTCTCGCGTGACTCGATGGTTTTCACGTGATAGGATGGTTCTCACGCGAAAGCGTTAGTTCTCGCGTGATATGTTGCTGATGTATGTTAAGTTTTCGCATGCTATGCTATTATGTGTGATGTGTTATCTTTTCATATTAAACGACTTTTTAAAACTATATGTTTAATGTGACTTTACTTGATATGTATGACTTTGTAAGTAAAGTATTACGTAACGAAACTGAAAGATAACGATGATGAAAGTGGAACGCAATGAATGATTGAAAGTCTTGCAAGCAAACTGAAAGGAGGTTCACAACTCATTGAGGGGTTGTTAGCTCAACTATTTGAGGTTTAGCTAACCCATGAGGAAGTACACAGGGGGTTAGTCTTTGTGACTGATCAAGACATACGAAAACGGGATCCTTGTCGCTTGACCGCAAGACAGAAGTTGCTTCGTGCATGATGATGGGGTGTAGCCTATGACAGGATCTAGATTAAAAGTGAAAGAACGAAAGAAAGTATGGAAACGAACGATTATGAACGATGATGATAAGATAATAATAATTATTATCAAGATGTACGTACGATGTGTGATCATGAACGAAAGTAAAGGTTATGTTTTAACGAAAAGTAAAGTATTTTGATTATAAACTAGAACTCACTCAGCGTAGCTGACTTTTGTATGCATAATAGTTGGCAGGTAATCGTTTGATGCTAAGCCTCGCAGGCATGGATGCATAATCCACTGGGAATGATTTGCGTCTGACATCCACAATTTTTTGGAAAAAATTGTTTTATTAACAAAATTTTGGGATGTAAATGAATGATTTGATGTAATGACAGGATCTTAATTATGAATGAAAAGTTTTAATTCCGCTGCAAATGATGTGTTTTAAATGTTTTATGCGATGATTGACCAGCTGTAAGCGTCCCGGAAACGGGGTCTTACAATTAGGCCACAAATAATGTTTCTTCATATCCTTGTACATCTTATCCGAACCAAGGTAAATCAAATACTTGGAGTTATGAGCTTCAACTAAAATCAAATCACGTAGGTTTCCAAAACGTGGAACCTAGATTCGGTCCATGAAGTACATCACATTATTGGATTTAGGCACTAACTCCTTGACCATGCCTTTCAAACATTCATTCTCCAAATTCTCCTCTTTCAAGACATCGACTAGAGCATCTTGGATTTGAGTATCAAGACCCAAATGAATAGTCAGGTCCAAAGCACAAACACGCTTAGGCTTATCATTCTCCTTCCTGCTCAATGTATCGGCTACAACGTTAGCCTTGCCCGGATGATAACGGATCTCACAATCATAATCATTAAGCAACTCTACCCATCAACGTTGCCTCATGTTAAGCTCCTTTTGATCGAAGATATGCTAAAGACTCTTGTGATCCATATATATATTACACTTCTTACCATATAGGTGATGTCTTCATATCTTGAGTGCAAAAACTACCGCTCCTAACTGTAAGTCATGAGTGGTGTAGTTCTTCTCATGCACTTTAAATTGTTTGGATGCATAGGTTATCAACTTATCTTTCTTCATCAACACACAACCAAGACCTAAATAAGAAGCATCACAGAACACAACGAACCCATCTGCTCCTTTAGGAAGAGATAAAAGAGGAGCATTACATAACTTCTGCTTCAGCAACTGAAAAACTAACTCTTGCTTATCAGTCCAGTCATACTTTCTATCCTTCTGAGTCAACAGCATTATTGGCTGTGCTATCTTCAAGAAATTGTCAATGAGTCTTCGGTAATAACCAGCCAATCTGAGAAACTGACACACCTGGGTCGAAGACTTAGGTTCCTCTCAATTCTTGATTGCTTCTATCTTTTCTGGATCTACATGTAGGCCTTTCTCATTGAAGACATGTCCAAGAAAATGAACCTCTCGAATCCAAAACTCGCACTTCGAGAACTTTGCATATAGCTTCTCTTTCCTCAACATCTCCGGGATGATCTTTAGATGTTGTTCATGATCTTCTTCGGTTCTTGAATAGACTAGTATATCATCGGATCCATGAACATAGTAGGCGCATTTGTCATAGGATCCATGAACATAGCAGGCGCATTTGTCATACCAAATGGAATAACTAGAAACTCGTGATGGTCTTAACGTGTTCTGAATGCTATTTTTGGAACATCTTCCTCGACTATCAATAGCTGATGATAACCCGATCGTAGATCAATATTCGAGTAGAAACTATATCCATGTAGTTGATCAACCAAATCATCGATTCTTAGCAATGGGTATCGATTCTTGATAGTGAGTTTGTTCAACTCCCAGTAATTGATGCACATTCTGAATGACCCATCTTTCTTTTTGACAAATAAGACTAGCACTCCCTATTGCGAGAAGCTTAGTCTTATAAATCCCTTATCCAACAATTCTTCTAATTGCTTGGACAATTCTTGCATCTTTGAAGGCGCTAATCGATAT
This sequence comes from Flaveria sonorensis, assembly GCA_025506505.1. NCBI lineage: Eukaryota > Viridiplantae > Streptophyta > Magnoliopsida > Asterales > Asteraceae > Flaveria > Flaveria sonorensis. Next base: position 32,591,202 of record CM046438.1, on the reverse strand, counting down.
GGTGATAGAGCAATATGAGCAGCTCCTTGCACCAGATTGATTCGGAATTCAATTTTTCTAGACGGGGGTGATCTAGGCAGATCATCTGGAAAAACATCTTGATAGTCTCGTACTACGGGTTTATCCTCGAGCTTTCGCTCCTCATCCTTAGTATCCACAGCCTTGGCAAGAAACGTCGGATACCCTTCATGCAAATACTTGCAAGCCTTCATTACATTGACAATCTTCAGGGTAGGCTTCCCTTTATCACCTTGGATAACTAAAGTTCCACCACTTGGAGTAGGGAGACAAATAATCTTCTCGTAGCATACCACCTCAGCATGATGCTTTGACAACAAATCCATGCCCACAACAATATCAAAACTACCAAGCACAACGGGTAGGAGGTCGATGCTAAAGGAATGACCTTTAAATTGCATAGAGCACCTTCTAACTACATCACATGCTTCTATTATCTTTTCATTGGCTAGCTAGATAATGTATTTCTTATCTAATTATTAGATATAAGGCCATGTAATGGTTCAAAGTTCTTTGACACAAAACTCATATCGGCTCTAGTATCAAATAATATAGATACGAAATGGTTGTTGTTGAAGAACATACCGGTAACGATGGACAGTTCCTGTCTTGCCTCCTTGGCATTCATCTCAAATCCCTTGCCCCTTGCACTTGATTCTTTAATCTTAGGGCAATCCCTCTTCAATAACCTTCGGATCCACATTCAAAACATCCTCGCCCAGTTCTCTAGGGCTTCTCATTCAACCTCACTTAACAGGTTTGAGCTTGATGCCCATACTTGTTACACCTTGAACATACATTCTTATTGCAATTACCCCATGATAAAGATTAGACTTGCTACACCTTAACTGCGCCCTAACTTGTCTCCTTGCCTACGGCAAGTTAGTAGCATACATCTTTCCTGACCCAAACCTCTGATTCATCTGACTCCCAGCTCGATTCTTGAAATTTTCAGACCGCTTCCTCATGTTCTCCATAGACCTCTTATCAGACTCCATAACCTTTCTTCATTCTTTGTGGGCTTCTTTCTAGTATCCCCTTTCTTAACCAACATACCTCTTCGTATAGTATCATTAGTCAATGAATTAGCAAACACCACTGCGCTCTATACTGCAGTAGTTTTTGATTCCTAACTATGCCTTGGATCAGGGGTGCCAACCCCCAAATGTATCTCTCAATCCTAATGTAATTTAGGGTAACCATCCAGGGTACAAGTCTTGCTAGTTCATTAAACCCGAAAGTATAGGCTCTAACTTCCGCACCTTCCATAGTCAGGTTCCGAAATTTGGTTTCGATCTTCTAAAGCTCATTGCAAGGACAGTACTCCCTATGTTGTACAATTTGAAGATAATAGTTACCAAAACCTAAGTGCCGATCTCATGATGATTACCAAAACTGACATGGTGAAGCTATGCTGAAAATATGATCAAAACAAAGAAAATTGACCAAAGTCATACTAGGTTAACCATGGTCAAAGTCAATAGTCAACATTAGCGGTCGTCCCGAATGACATCAGCCACCTGGCAGTCACACACCAGCAATTGAGAATTTATCTGACTTAGAAGAATATTTGTGTAATCATCAGGGCTTAAATGTAATTTTGTTCATTTATGTAAAAAGTATAAATAGACTAAGTGTAGTCATTTATACTCTAAGGAATAAGCACTAATATAAAAAACAAGAGAGAATTAGTCTAGTGAAATACAATTAGGTTGAGTGTGTGTGAGAGAGTATTTTCTTACAAACTCCCTTTGTAATCTCCTAGCATCATCATCCATAAGAATGAATGAAATTTTTTTGAATACGTTTTCTTGATTGCTAATCATTCATTCATCATCATACATTAAATCTGGTAACGGATCTTCACTTGAAATCATCAACAGGTCTTTGAGATTCCACATCACAGATCTGATAAATGACAATAATACGATTGCAATATTCGATCCTACGATTATCGATATTTCCACAGTTGGTATCAGAGCCTTGGCTCCTTGTTCTTCAAATTTATCTCAAAAATTGGAACTACAACTTTGATCTGCAAATTGTTATTGTTTTTGATGAAATCAAGCTACCATTAGCTAAGGTTTGTTATTTCATGAAGATCTGTAAGTTTTTACACCAATTGAAGTTCATTTGAGCCATTAATTTGAAGATTTAAGCAAACTTGTTCTTCAAGTCTTCAAGTGCTCATGAACATGAAATTTTGATTTTTTTGTTTTTTATTGAATTTAAATTTTTAATAGCTTTAGTTTGTGATAACTAACACATCTGCAAAGTTTCATAACAATTGAACAACCACAACTCTTGAATTTGAAGATTTTTGAAAATTTTGTGTTCTTGAGAAAAGTTCATTGTTCTTAAAGAAAAATCATCAAAATCATGAATTTTATGTTGTTTAGCTAAAATTGATAGTGGTTTTAGCTTAGAAACATCAAATCTAAGGTTCGATTATTATTTTCAACATCCAAATCATTCTTTCTTGAACATTGATTTCAGATCTGAGTTTTTGTTCTTCCTGGTGTTCTTCATGTGTTCATCATCTAAATCCAAGTTTAGGTGATGATTATATGAAATTGATTGTTTTTTTAGCTTAGATCACTTATCTATAGCTATTATAACATTTGGTTTTATCAAATTCCATTAGAAATCCAAGAATCAAAAGTTTGTTCATTCATGAACATGAAGTTTGACTTTTTCAAAGTTAAACTGTTCTGAAATCTCAAAATTCAGCCAAATTCTTGATTCAATACAAATTTTGATTCATTTGTTCATCATTTAATCTTTCAAGAATCATTCAACAATCATTCAAACATAAATTTGTGTATTCTCAAATGAAATTACATTGATAATCGGATTTTACAAAGAATATAGAAATTACTTCCTGAATTCTAAATTTTGAATTCTAAGTTTTTGACCAAGTGTTGCACCTATAGCTGATGTTTTAAGTCCACAGCTGATAAACACTTCAAACATCCATTTTTGACCAAAGACAACAACATCTCCTTCAATAGGTTCCAGGAGAGACCAAACACAGCATCTTCTCCAAGATTCTGAACTTACGAATTCCAACAGCTTAAAGCTTCATCTTGGAATGAACATGTTACCATCTAATGATGCCATCATGGATTCCATCTTTTCTATCCATCTAATGATGTCAAGAGGACCTTCAGCTCTCATAAAGATTCATGGATTAAAAGCTTGGAATGTCTTATAAGTACAACCCTGAGCTTGACTCCCAATTGAATTAGCAATGGAAGTGCCTCCACTAGAACCACCCATGGTGCCACATCCTCTACCATGCCCATCATTTGCGTCATGATGCTCGAGTGTAGAGTTGACATGTTGGGATATCAATTTTGCAAACTTTTCGACCGTGGTAGGTAAACCAATACCTCTAGCATTACTGGTATTTCACGTGTTAGGTGCCATAGATTAACTTCTGTTATGGATCAAACAAAAGAGAATAAACGACGTACACATAACGATTTAATGAGTGAGATAATCAGTACTGAATACATGACAAGGAAACAACACAAAATAGATGTTACATTAGCATCAACATCGTTACAAAATAGTTGTTTCAATATTCAAATACTAATGTATCAAATGACCCAACTAATCTAATGAGAGACTTATGCCATCACATCGGCACGCACCACCATAGAAGCTATCATCATGCAGACTCTCACAAATCCTAATGCAGTCTTCACACGCTCCTCAAGAGTAGTCACCCGCTGCTACCACCCCATCCTCTTCAGCCTCTACATTCATTTCTGCCATCTTCAGCTTCTTCGTCTCTGCGAGGCCAGGCTCCAGATCGCAAATCCTGAAATGCAGCTGGTTCAGGATATTATCAATGACCTTATCCTCCTCAAATAACACTATCCTTCCATCCATATCCTGTAACATCTCGTTCGTCACTCCCACCTTACCCTGTAAGGATGAAATCTAGTGCTCATAATGAATGCATCGGGTAACTAGAGTAACTAGGGTGCAATCTACGGGCTCATCCATCAGTGGTAGGTCTCAACGGGCTGAGGATGACTCACCAACCTCAAATGTAGTAGGGACACCACCCTTATTAGCCCACTCCTGTAAACGTCCAGACAACCAGTCCCACTATGCATCTCGCACTCTATCCCTCTTAGGCTCAATCTCCTCCGGAGTCTCTGTGATATCCGGTAATTTTCTGTTACCATACTTCGTTAGTTCCGTTAGGTCTTGCATACACATGTCATGAGCACACACTAGTTGTCATTGAATGTTGGTAACTTAATAATAATTAACAATGATTATCTGATAATAACTTGATTAATAATGTTGATTATTAATTTGTCTTTATGCGATTTATGAATTTTAAATATGATTTGTGAATTTTACCTTGTAACATGACAACGTGTTATGTTTATTTCATGTGTTTGTGATTAGTGGAAAATATACATGATTATTATTGTGGTTTAATAATACTTGTATTCTATAGTTAAAGTTGTTTAAAATGTTAAAGAGAATAAGTTTTTATAAAATGTGATGAAGGAGGGATTATTTTATGAAAGCTACAAAACTTAAATTTGGTAAAAACCCAACCCTAGCCCCCAAACCCCCCTTGTCGCGGCCGAACATCCCCTCCCCCTACCCTTTGCTATTTTGATCAAGAACAAGCACAAACAAGTCGATTTTGATTGGGATTCAAGTGTTACAAGTGTTTGCAAGTGTTAATCATCATCTTTACACACTTAAAGGTTAGATTTTGATTGACTTTTTATGGTTTTTGATTATTGATGAACCCTAGGCCAAAAATTGTGATGAATGTGGAAATTGATGTTGGTTTGATGATGTTATGATGTTGTATGATTGTTAATCTATGTAGATTATGCAAGAAATCCATGGTTTTTGTCATCTGGTTCATACATTGCCAAAAGTGGAAACTTTTATTTATGAGAATTCATGTTTTGATGAATTGTTGATGTTAAATGGATGATTATGAACGCTATGAACTAGATTAGGTATAATATTGATGAATCTATGATTGAAATTGAGTGGTTGTTCATACCTTACTATTAATAGTAACTTTTACGCATGAGATTGATGATTTATGATGAATTGATGACGTTTATCATGTTTAGATGATTGTTATGAACTTGATTAGGTAAAAAGTTGATGAATTTTTGAATGAATTGGATGTTAGATTGGTTTTGGGTGTTATTTTCCCAAAAAGGAAAGTTTATTTATGTAGATCATTGGATATTGTTAATTAAGCGTGTTTATGATGTTAGGATCATGTTAGAATGTTTGTTGATGATGTCTAAGGTGGTAGATTGTGTTGTTTGGGTTGTATGAATACTTGATGCACAACTTTGGAAATTTAGGCTCTTATGGAATATACATGATGATGGATGGTATAGGATGAGTTTTATAGCATTTAAGGGTTTGTAATGTGGCATACGTGAATAACTTGTGTGATAACCATATATGATGGATTGCTATACTTGATTAAACAAGAATTTAACTTGACATGTCACCAACGGGTCAAACAGGTCAACTTGGTCAAATGAGTCTTGTTTTCCAAAACCTTGAGTCAATATGTTTCGTGAGCACTTAGGGTTGCTAAAGATTCTGTGTACACGTACTTATGTACTTGTGTGTTCTAGGTAACCTCTGAAGGTTGTCTTTCCGCTCACTGTTAGCTTTTATTATCGTTCGTTTGCGCACCAGGTGAGTTCAATGCCCCACTTTTACTACTTCTCTTTTTAGGGGATAAAGCATACTTGTTTTTAAAACGTTTTACTGATATAACATGTGTTTAGTAAGACATAGTGGGTTATACCATAGAAAGTCCTCACACTTTCGGATCGTTAATTAAGGAATCCAACGGGAAATCTTGGGTAGTACTACTGGGTCTGACAAGCCCCACCCGGGTGACTGGAAGTCAACGGGTGCAATATTGTCCTTAACTACTAACAACATCACGACCTGGTATGTCGTGGTGGGAAGCAAACAAACAAACATAGTCAGCTTCAATCGCGAAATCACTATTGCTCTTAACTAATGAAATTAGACAAGATATCTATTTCAATGCACTTGTTTATATATTATTACTAACGCTACTGCTTATGAATGATTACAAACTCTTGAACTCACCAACCATCGTGTTGACACTTTTAGTATGCTTTTCTCAGGTTGTCTCTAGCAGCTGCCCTTAGGTGCACGCACGTGTCAAGCATGCTTTGTTCAAACATTGTTTACTTTCAATTTAGCATCTACTTACGTATTTTGGTTTCGGCGCGTGTTTTGCGCAGTTTACTTTTAGTACCTTGTGTTAGGGTTATTTACAAGACGCTTCCAAAATATTTTAAAGTTTTAAACTCTGATTTGTTTAAATGTTGTATATAGAGTCGTTCTGAGTAACTAATGACTGAGATCCTGGTTTGCTCACTCGCCTCGTGGTAAAACCCTGCACGTGGATTTTGAGGGTGTGACAGATTGGAATCAGAGCCATTGGTTATAAGGAACTAGGTTGCATACACAATAGACTATAACCGTACAGTTTGTTAGTTACTCATTACTTATCCCTTAATGTATACTCATTGGTATACACGTCACGTACCTCGCAGCATGGCATCGTCTTCACGGGCTCTGGGTAAGAGGCCTACACGATTTGAGTCACCTCCTCCTCCTCCTGTACCTGATAGGGATCAGACTGGCCTTGACATCCTTACCCCTTTGAAGAGATGAATTGGGATCAGCCATTCGCATTACCCGAGCGCGATCCTCCGCGAAACTGGAACTTCTACCCTACCTATATACGTTGTATGGTTTACAGGGAGCGTGTACCAGCTATAGCTACTACTGGCCCTAGGAATAGGTCGGTGACTGCCTCTACGACACCTACCCTCCCTTCTCTGCTATTCCTCTCGAGCAGGCAGTTGCAACTTTGGTTGCTACACTGGACACTGAGCGACAGCGTATCAGAGGACATACTGACGAGAACTCCACTTTGTGACACGAGATGCGTCAGCTGCGTTTACTAGTAGAGACACTTTAGGAGCGACTTTCTATGTCTATTGGTGGACATAATACCTTGGCTGGTAATGTTTTTACATTTACTGAGCGCATGTCTGCGCAAGAGCTTCACAGTGTAGGGACAGATGATAGATTGATTGAGCTGCAGGCACAGCTAGCGGCACATCAGATTGCGGATGCCCCTGCACCTAGGGAAGACCCTAATGAGGAAGACTCTGAAGAGAAGCCAAAAGAAAATTTGAAGAAAGAGCCGGGATGAAGTCTAGAAGTTGGAGGCTTTCTTGCAGTTAAAGATGGAAGGATCTGAGATCGAGGCCTACACTACGAGGTCTCACGAGTTGGCGACACTTTGCCCTGGCATGATCGATCCACCGATCAAACGAATTGGGCTTTATCTGCGTGGCTTGGTTCCGGATATACAAAGCATGGTGACTGCTACAAACCTCACCACTATCCAGCAGGTTATTCGGTTGGCTCACAAGCTTAATGAGCAAGCGGTGGAACAGGGAAAGCTACCCAAACGGGGTGTTGTGGCAAGCGTGCCTAACAATAAATGCAAGTGGGATAACTCTGGCAACAAGGGGTCTTCATCAAATAGCCAATCGTAGCAACATCAGCAGTAACAACAGCACACTCAGCAGCATCAGCATCAACAGCAGCAAAGAAGGTCAGACAACAACCGTCGTTTCAATCAGTCATCTTCTTCATCTCAGGGACAAGGTGGATACGTGGGGAAGTATCCAAAATGTAATCGATGCAACTACCATCACACAGGCAGGTGTGACAACTTTTAATGCCAGCGTTATGGTAAGGCTGGGCACGCGGCAAAGGATTGCTGTCGTGAGTTGATAAAGAAGCCTTAGCAATCCCAAGAAACACCAAAAGGTTGCTTTGAATGTGGAAAGGAAGGACACTACAAGAGGAATTATCCTCGGTTGAAGAAAAATAGGAATGGTGCAGGAAATGGTGGAAGCAACAACAACAACAACAACGGCAATGGTGACAATAACGGTGGCAACAACGGTGGAGCTAAAGGGAATGCCTTTGTCATGGGTTCAGGTGAGGCTCTAAACGAACCTACTACTATTACTGGTAAATTTTCTGTTAACGGTCATTTTGCTAATGTATTGTTTGACACTGAAGCCGATATAAGTTTTATCTCTACTAAGTTTAGTAGTCTCTTAGGTGATATGCCTTCTGCTTTGGAATCTAGTTACATCATAGAATTAGCTGATGGTAGATATATTCACGTGACACACATCCTTAGGGGTTGCAAGATAGAACTTACTAGTCATACCTTTGACATAGACCTCATGCCTGTTACATTGGGAGTTTTGATGTAGTAGTAGGCATGGATTGGATATCCGACAAGCAGGCGGAAGTCATATCTCACGAGAAGATTATACGAATTCATATTGGTGATGAAATTCTCTCGGTTAGAGGTGATAGGTGTGGTTCAGTGATGGGCATCATATCATACATAAAAGCACAGAAGTTGGTTCGTAAAGGTCGCTTAACTATATTAGCCCTCGTCACTAACAAGCAACCGGAAGAAAAGAAGATAGAGGACATTCCGGTCATTCGTGACTTTCCTGAAGTGTTTCCATAGGATCTGCCCGAACTACCCCCTCATCGTCAAGTTGAGTTCCAGATTTCTTTGACTCCCGGAGGCGCTCCAATAGCGAGAGCACCTTACCGGTTAGCTCCGAATGAACTACAGGAACTATCTGCTCAACTGCAAGAGCTGTTGATAAAGGGTTTATCCGAATGAGCTCATCACCTTGGGGAGCACCTGTTCTTTTCGTCAATAAAAAGGATGGCACATTTCGAATGTGTATCGACTACAGAGAACTGAACAAGGTTACAGCCAAGAACAGATACCCTTTACCTAGTATAGATGATTTGTTTGATCAACTTTAAAGATCAAGCTATTATTCTAAGATTTATTTGAGGTCTGGCTATTATCAACTGAGAGTTCGAGAGGAAGACATCTCAAAGACAGCATTCCGTACACGTCATGGTCATTATGAGTTCTTGGTCATGCCATTTGGGTTGACAAATGCACCAGAAGTATTCATGGATCTCATGAATCGTGTGTGCAAACCCTATCTTGATCAATTTGTTATTGTGTTCATCAATGACATATTGATCTATTCAAGGACCATGAAAGAACATGAAGAGCACCTACGCCTAATCTTGGAATTACTTAAAAAGGAACAACCGTACGCCAAGTTTCTAAGTGTGATTTCTGGATACGTGAAGTACAATTTTTGGGTCACATCGTTAACAAGAAGGGAATATATGTTGATCCAGCAAAGATTGAGGTGATAAAGAATTGGTCGGTTCCCAAGACACCTAGTGAGATACGGCAATTTCTTGGACTGGCAGGATATTATCGGCGATTCATTGAGGGATTCTCTAAGATCGCTCAACCTCTTACACCCTTGACTCATAAAGGAACAACGTATAAATGGGGTGATAGTCAAGAGTCTGCTTTTCAGTTGTTGAAACAGAAACTGTGTAGCGCACCGATATTGGCATTATCGGAAGGAAGTGATGATTTTGTGGTTTATTGTGATGCTTCTATCCAGGGACTTGGTTGTGTCTAGATGCAATGTGATAAGATGATAGCCTATGTCTCTAGACAACTAAAAGTAGTTTTTGCCTTGAAGAGCTAGAGAAAGTACTTGTATGGTACCAAGTGCACTATCTACATCAATCACAAGAGTCTTCAGCATATCTTTGAGCAGAAGGAGTTGAACATGAAGCAAAGACGTTGGGTGGAATTGTTGAATGATTATGATTATGCTATCAAATATCACCCAAGAAAGGCAAATGTAGTTGCGGATGCGTTAAGTAGAAAGGAAACTGCTAAGCCCCGACGAGTGCAAGCTTTGCAGCTTATGATTTGCACACAGTTGCCTGAACGAATCCATGAAGCTCAGATAGAAGCCTTGAAAGCAAAAAACATTGGATCTGAATCTTTACGTGGAATGGATAAACAGTTGGAGGTAAAAGCGGATGGAATTTGTTATTTCATGGACAGACTTTGGGTACCTTTGTATGGAAACCTAAGGGACTTGGTTATGAGTGAGGCTCACAAGTCTAAGTACTCTATACATCCTGGTTCAGACAAGATGTATCATGACCTGAAGGCGTACTATTGGTGGCCTAATATGAAGGCGGATGTAGCTAAGTATGTGAGCAAGTGCCTAACCAGTTCGAAAGTTAAAGTGGAATATCAAAAGCCAGGACTCCAACAACATGAGATTCCTATGTGGAAGTGGGAACAGATTTCTATGGACTTCATTACTAAATAACCTCGGACTCCAACTGGTTGTGACACGATATGGGTGATCGTGGATCGATTAACTAAATCAGCTCTTTTCTTGGCAATCAAGGAAACAGATAAAATGGATAAATTAACCCAAATTTATCTGAAAGAGATAGTCTCGAGACATGGTGTACCGGTCTCCATTATTTCTGACTGCGATGCTCATTTTACATCGCACTTCTGGCAGTCATTACAGAAATCATTGGGTAGGCGTCTAGATATGAGTACTGCTTATCATCCATAGATGGATGGTCAGAGTGAACATACTATTCAAACATTGGAGGACATGTTACGTGCTTGTGTGATTGATTTCGGGAATAACTGGGAAGTTCACCTACTATTGTTAGAATTTTCTTACAACAATAGTTATCACACCAGCATTAAGGATGCACCATTTAAGGCTTTGTATGGGCGAAAGTGTAGATCACTAGTTTGTTGGGCGAAAATTGGTGACAGTCAACTAACAGGCCCCGAGTAGGTGCACAAGACTACTGAGAAGATCGTACAGATAAGGAACCATATGGCTGCAACACATGACTGACAAAAAAGCTATGCAGACAAGCGACGGACACCTTTGGAGTTTCAGGTTGGAAAAATAGTTTAACTAAAAGCCTCACTGTGGAAAGGTGTGATTCGACTCGGTAAAAGAGGCAAGCTTAACCCGAGATACGTTGGACCATTTGAGATTCTTGAAAGAATAGGTCCAGTGGTGTATCGATTAGACCTACCTGATTCGTTGAGTGGAGTTCACAATGTATTTCATGTCTCAAATTTGAAAAAGTGTTTATCGGACGAGACGATGGTTGTACCACCGGAGGAAGTACAAGTAGATGAGCAACTATGGTTCATTGAGGAACCAGTTGAGGTGATGGACCGTGAGGTCAAAACTCTTAAGCAAAGCAAGATACCCATAACCAAAGTCTATTGGAACTCGAAATGTGGACCAGACTTCACATGGGAAAGTGAGGATCAGATGAAGCTTGAGTATCCTCATCTGTTCGAAATGACGATGTCAACCGGCGGAGGTAATGATTAAATTTCACGATGAAATTTCTTTCAACATGGGGATAATGTGACAACCCACCCGAAACTCACTCGATTTCTTTGTGCCAATGCAGTAGACCAGTGATGTAACACAACCATGTAACATAATTTTCAAGACGAAAATTCTTTCAACATGGGGATAATGTGACATCCGGTAATTTTCCGTTACCAAACTCCATTAGTTCTGTTAGGTCTTGCATACACGTGTCGTGAGCACACACTAGTTGTCACTGAACGTTGGTGACTTAATAATAATTAGCAGTGATTATCTGATAATAACTTGATTAATAATGTTGATTATTAATTTGTAGTTATGCGATTTATGAATTTTATATATGATTTATGAATCTTTAGCATTTAAGGGTTTGTAATGTGGCGTACGTGAGTAACTTGTGTGATAACATTGTATGATGGATTGCTATACTTGATTAAACAAGAATTTAACTTGGCATGTCACCAACGGGTCAAACAGGTCAACTTGGTCAAATGAGTCTTGTTTTCCAAAACCTTGAGTCAATGTGTTTCGTGAGCACTTAGGGTTGCTAAAGATTCTGTGTACACGTACTTATGTACTTGCGTGTTCTAGGTAACCTCTGAAGGTTGTCTTTCCGCTCACTGTTAGCTTTTATTATCCTTCGTTTGCGCACCAGGTGAGTTCAGTGCCCCACTTTCACTACTTGTTTGGGGGAGAAAGCATACTTGTTTTCAAAAGGCTTTACTGATATAACATATGTTTGGTAAGACATAGTGGGTTATACCATAGAATGTCCTCACACTTTCGGATCATTAATTAAAGAATCTAGCGGGAAATCTTGGGTAGTACTACTGGGTCTGACAAGCCCCACCCGGGTGACCGGAAGTCAACGGGTGAAATATTGTCCTAAACTACTAACAACGTCATGACCTGATATGTCGTGGCGGGAGGCAAACAGACAAACATAGTCAGCTTCGATCGCGAAATCACTATTGCTCTTAACTAATGAAATTAGACTAGCTATCTATTTCAATGCACTTGTTTATATATTTTTACTAACGCTACTGCTTATGAATGATTACAAACTCTTGAACTCACCAACAATCGTGTTGACACTTATAGTATGCTTTTCTCAGGTTGTCTTTAGCAGCTGCCCTTAGGAGCACGCAAGTGTTAAGCATGCTTTGTTCAAACATTGTTTACTTTCAATTTTGCATCTACTTACGTATTTTGATTTGGGCGCGTGTTTTGCGCAGTTTACTTTTAGTACCTTATGTTTGGGTTATTTACAAAATGCTTCCGCAAATATTTTAAAGTTTTAAACTGTGATTTGTTTAAATGTTGCATATAGAGTCGTTCTGAGTAACTAATGACTGAGATCCTGGTTTGCTCCCTCGCCTCGCGGTAAAACCCCGCATGTGGATTTTGAGCATCTGACAGTCTCTCTAGCAGACTCATCAGCAACCATCTCCGGCTTCCTCTTCTTCCTCCTTGAGTAGACAAAGCGAACCTCATGAACATGCTCAGGAATGTTAGGAATAGGCTCATCACTAACAGGTGTTGTCTTACTAGGCCCACCCAAGGTAGGAGGACTCTCGTTATCAGATGCCCAAATCTAGCCATTTCCGTACTCGGAAGTAGGCTCCCATCTAGGTGCAAACAGGTAGTGAGAAATCTCCAGCGATGTGATAGGGGGAAGAGTGAACATAGGATCCTCGTAATCACTATCGAAGTCATGGATCAGAATGAAACGGGTCCGAGAAGACATTTGTTAACACAAGAATATCCATACTAAATTTCTAACTACAGGCATCTATACATATCTTATATGAATAAGCATATATAAAATCATCACAGATTTAATGCATGCATGATGAAAAATACTTGGGAATAAAATTGTTTTAACTCAAAAATATTTTTTGTTATAGTCTAGATTTTGGAAAAACAATTTTCAGTTATCAAGCAAACAAATCATGGATACCATCGTTAAATAATAATATAAAAATTTTATTACATGGTTCCAAATAGAAGTCTTAACTTGAAAACTAAAATAGTAACAACATGAAATTATTTAAAACAATAACAAGAGTTTTTAATCGGCAGCGGAATTTGGTCTCAAAAGTGTATCCAAATTTAATAAGTTTGTCGTTAAAACCATTTTCATTCCCATGCATACCTATTTAACTAAAAAACATTGAAAAACATACCCAAAAGTTTATCAGCAAAATGCTGTTGAGTTCACAGGTTCATGTAAAAAGATCGTTAAGTTTCCTTTTTATAAAAAAATATGATTATCCCGGAATCAACCCCTGGATCGTCAAGGACTAGCTAGGTCCCCTAACTATGATCTCAACCAAGAGCCCATAACAAACTAAGACACAATGTCCCTCAAGTTCCTTTCAATATATATTCCCTCCGTATAAACCGACCGACGCGACCTATCATGAGGGGCGGTTGTCAAACCCAGTAGATCTACTAATATATCCTGTGGCCATCCCAGGGTAAATGATTATGGCCGAGGGCCATGGTGCACAAATAACAAAACAACTCAAGGCCGTCATAAAGATCACGTAGTTATTCCATAATTAAATCATATCATACATAAAAATATTATAGCATGTTTTTCCCCCAAAATTGTTAAATAAGTTTGAAAACTCACCTTAATGCGACAAAGACGATCTAGCAAAATCGATCCAGGGAATACAAACGACCAATTAACGCCCTAAACATAAAGGACCTATTAATTGTCAAAAACTAAGTCTACCATACAAGTTGTTCACCCAACTTACTAGACTTGTCATGAAATTCAATTTTAAATGAAGCATTGGTGATTTGCGGTATCGTTAAATTATTTATGTTATAAATGAAAAATGTTTATTTACTAGATAAACCACTTGACCCTTAAATGATAACTACGTATTATACATACCAAAAATAAACACATAAAATCATATGAAAATATGCCCATAAAAATTACTAAATTATGCAATAATAAAAAGAAAAAAACATACTTATTCATAAAAATAATATTTTATCTAAGATTATTAATAAAAATATATTTATAGTCTTGTCCTTTTTAAGAAAACTATTTTTTATTTTTATTACCTTTTAATAAAATATTACTTTAATTATTATTAATCACAATAATTAATCTTTTTAACAAATAACTTATTTTTCAGTAATAAGACATATATTAAAACATTTTAAGACAAGTTTTATTCTAAAAATATGTTCTTTTATGTTTAACACAAATTCCGCCTGTATATGGCGATTTTTAACTCGAAACCGTACAGTTTTACATGCAAAAACTGTACATAAACCCGTGTATACCCTATGAACATTATACATATTTTACAAAAACTCTTTTATACAAAAAAATTTTAAAATTTTCTGTTTAAATTCAGTTTCAAAACAGTCCCATATTTTTAACCCGAAATTGTCAGCTTTCGTCTTTTTCGCGCGTATAAATTCAACACCGATGTCCATGCATGTTATGGATTTGTTACATACTTGAAAACATGAGTTTTTAAATAAGAATAAAATATTATTTTCTGTTCGAAACCGGACTTGTGCAGAAATACTCATTTTTTACCCGAAAAACATCGCTTTTTAACGTGTTTTTAAACGTAAAATGTTTATGTGATTCAACCCATTCATCAAAATTATTACTTCTAGTAAGATTATTTATTTTTAACTTATTAGTAACATTTTTTGAACCCACTATTCCATATTTGAGAAGATCTTTGTTTTCATGATGTTTAAATCTTGTAAAATCATTACTAGTGGTCATGTCCAATGAACACTTGATTACCATTATTTCTAACTTTGTTTTTACCTTTTTCATTAAGTCAAAAATTACTTAAAAATCCTAAAAAATTCCAGATCATCATCATCATATACATGGATCATCTCAATCACCTTCAAACTCATAAATCAAGAACACATCAAGATCAAAAACACCATTCAAACATACATACATATATATCATTCATACATGTATATTTACCCAAATAACCAACTTTTCTTGACAACTTGAATTCTTAGTTTTTCATTTCATCAAAATATATTTGAAACCCAAAAGATTTCAGATCATGATCGTCATATTTCATGGATCATTTCAATCATTTTTGAAATCCAAAAGTAAGATGAGCTCAAGAACATCAACCATACATACATACATGTATCACCCATTTCCATCTTCATTTTTATAGATTTTATTTGATGGATGGGTTTGTTATGATGTTCATAAGCCAAGAACATAAGTTGATCGTCTTGCATGTAAAAATCAAACAAAAATATAAAGGAAATTCCAAAACTCATCAAC
Source organism: Flaveria sonorensis (assembly GCA_025506505.1). Lineage (NCBI taxonomy): Eukaryota > Viridiplantae > Streptophyta > Magnoliopsida > Asterales > Asteraceae > Flaveria > Flaveria sonorensis. The sequence continues at coordinate 32,575,488 of CM046438.1, read as the reverse complement.
ATCAAACACACACACACATATTTACGATTCACACACACATCTCCTTTGAGTTGGATTTTAGCAAAATAAGGGATCCTTGAAATCAGTTGTTTGAAGCTAGAATCAAGCTTTGGATGATCAAATTTTGGAAGAGGTGAGGGTGTGGTGGTGGTGTTCGGCCGAGAGCAAGAGAAGGGGAGAGATGAGAGAGTTTTTAGTGAGAGAAAGTGTGTTTGAGTGTGTGTAGAAGATGGAGTGTTGGGTTGGTTTCTATAGGAATGATTAAGTATGATTAGATTAAGCTAATCATACAATTTAGCTAATTAATTGGCTGGTGGGTCCCCAAGTGGGATGTCAACTGGTGTAAGGCGGGAGTCTGTCTCGTTAATTTTTTTGTAAAACTTATAGTCGTTCGTGTTTTAACACAAAAATTTTCTATAAAATTGAAATATTAATATAACACTTTACAAGGGTTCACAATATTAATAATAATGATCACTAGTCAAAATAATAATTTTTACACAGTCTAATACAACGTGCAACAAACTGTATATTGCATTAAGGCAATATTTAAAAGTCTTAATTTTCACGATCAAGGCTAACAATAATAATTATTGTTTGTATGACTAATAATATTTTCACTTATAATGCATAAACTTATAAAAATCAAAATATATTAACCAGATTTTACTAAGCAAATTGTCACCGACGCTCGTTTTTTAATCGCAACGCGACCTAGTAATTATCAAAATTACCATTTATAAAATTTATGCACAAAGAGGCTTTGCTAGACCATAGATGAACTTAATTATAAGAAAATTAAGTCTTTTGACGTATTTAAGTAATTTATCACATTTTATTAACATACGAATATTAACCTGGAAACACGGGATGTCACACCAAAGCTTTCGAAGGTCCAGTCTCCAAAACTTCCAAAGTCATCAAAAGTTCTAAAGTCTTGAAAGCCACGTCTACTCTTCCAAAGATGGTGTGGAAGATGAAGGAAGGCCATGTGACTGAAAGTACTTCATCTACAATAGCAAATGATACTCAAAGCTTGCATATAGGATCAAGAACTGTTGAACTATCTTTAATTTCATTTGTTAAGCGCAAGACCAATAAGGCTTGGGTTTTCAAATGTAACTAACCATCTCTTTTTATGCAGGAATAGCTGAAGATCAAAAGAAATGTATGAATCATTGACAGTGGCTATTCCAGGCATATTACAAGGAATGGCTCTTTGCTTCAAAACTTTGAGAAAATTGATAGAGGGCCAATTGCCTTTAAAGGAAAATCAGGTGGTTACATCACTGGAAGGAGTAGGGTCATAAATCGATCTACAGGTAGCTTATCAACAGGAGATCCTGACCCAAGTTTTGAGCTGAGCGGACCAAGTCAAAAAACTACTTCAGCTCCAGTGGTAACAAACCCTGCAGTTGGAAATACTGTCAGCATAACAATGACAAACTCTATAGCTGATCCATCTGAAGTGCCTACAAGTTCCAGCACTAAGGCACAGAACTCAAATGAAGGAGTTTCCAATGTAGGAGGAGATAGAGGTGGTGATAGTGATCAAGAATTTCTTGATGCTGATAATCACTTCAGATAAGACAACATCAATGATGTCACACACTCATTAGATGAAGCTTCTCTTGATAAGTGTGTTGATGTGGTGGGTGATACTCAATCACCAGATCTAAATTTCACCAATTTAGATCTGTCCAAGCAACTTGCTGTGATTTCTCAACTGAGAATCCATAAGTCACATCATATCATAAACATCAGGAGATGTTGAAGAAGGGGTGAGACTAAGAGGATGAACCCATGACAAAAATGTTTGTCTATACTCTTGTTTCTTGTCCCAGATTAAGCCAAAGAAATTTGATGAGACTCTGAAATATGGAAGTTGGGTTAAAGCAATGTAGGAGGAGCTGCTTTAATTTAAAAGACAAAAGGTTTAGAACATATGCCTTCTTCCTCATGGGAAGACACAGTTAGGTACCAAGTGGGTTTTCAGGAATAAGAGAGATGATAGAGGACTTGTCATCAAGAACAAGGCAAGAATAGTTGTTCAAAGGTACTCATAAGAAGAAGGGATGGACTACTTAGATGTTTTTGTTCTTGTGTCAAGACATGAAGCTGTTAGGATATTCCTTGCTTTTGCTGCATCCAAGGATTTCAAGGTCTACCAACTTGATGTCAGGTGTGCCTTGGATGTATGTCAAACAACAACCTGGCTTTGCAGACCCAGATCAACCGGATTATCTTTGCAAGCTTGACAAAGCTCTTTATGGGCTGCATCAAGTTCCAAGGAAGTGGTATCAGACTCTGTCATAGTACCTTGTTCAGCATGGATAAAAGAGGGGTACTATTGACACCACACTCTTTATTAAAGGGACAGAGAATGACTTGATGATGGTTCAAGTTTATATAGATGGCATCATCTTTAGGTCATATAATCCAAGCTCTGGAAAGACTTTGAAAAGCTGATGAAGATTAGATTTGAAATGAATGCCATGGGGGAACTCAATTTCTTTCTAGGAATTCAAGTGAAACATGTTTACAATGGCATCTTCATAAACAAGTCAAAGTATGTGCAAGATATACTCACTTGATTTCATCTAACTAAGTGTAAGATTGCTAAGACACCCATAGCCAGAAACGATTCTCTAGGACCTGATCTTGAGGGGGAGTCTGTTGATGAACATCTCTACAGGGCTATGATTGCCTCCCTTATGTAACTCACTGCCAGCAGGCCTGATATCATGTTTGCTACGTGTATTTGTGCAAGATATCAAGCAAACCTTAAGATGTCAGATTGGTTGCTGTCAAAAGGATTCTTAGATATCTCAAATGTGCTCCCAAACTGGCCTTTGGTACCCAAAGAATTCTGACTTCAATCTATATGCTTATACAAATAGTGACTATGGTGGCTGCAACATGACTACTAAGTCTATATCTGAGGAAAATTAATTCCTTGAAGGAAGGATAGTTTCATGGCAATGCAAGAAGCAATCCTGTGTATCTGCATCAACTGCTGAAGCTGAATACATTGCAGCTGCAAGCTTTTATGCTCAAGTGCTTTAGATTCAGAATCAGATGCTTGACTATGGATTCAACTTCAAGGAGACTCCCATCCATATAGACAACAACAGTGATATCTCTGTCATAGAAAATCTTGTGCTAAACTCCAAGACAAAACACATCAGCATCAGGTATCATTTGATAAGAGATACTTTTGAAAATAGATTGACAAAACTAGTCAAAGTTAACACAAATGAACAATATGCTGATCTGTTCATAAAAGCTTTTGATGAACATATATTTAAGTATATAGTATCAGCTATTGGGATGATTAACCTTTAGTAGATTTACTTAAATTAATTTTAAGATTATTTTTCAACTATGTGTGTCTTAAGTTGTTTATATTATCGCCTATATAAGACCAGTTTACTTTGGAAGAACTTTTTCAAAATGATATCCCATAGAATTCTGAGAATTTAAGATATGTTTTCTTTCAAAAGACATTAAGTTGACTTCAGAAGAAAAATATGTCTTCAAAACTAATACCTACTTACTAAGAAATTTACCTTCAGAAGAAATTCTGATATATCTTCCAAAGTTAACTATGCTTCTAAGTACTTTATGTTTTGAAGACAATTTCCTTCTGAAAGAAATTAACTCTTGGAAGATTTACTCATCTTGTGAACAAAACTTTTGAAGTTTAATATCTTTTGAAACCAAATATATCTCGGAAGCAAAATACTTTAAGTACTTTTCTTCCAAAGCATTTCTTGTAAAGGTAAGGAATATCTTCTGAAGCCAAATTGGCTTAAAACTTTTGAAGGCAAATTACCTTCGGATGATTTTAGACTTCCAAGAAAACTATCGTTTTGGGCATTTTTTCAGAGGTGGGACCGAATTCTGGATTTCAAAGTTTATCCTTTTGCATTACCTTTGTATCAAATCCTACTTTATATATATATATATATATATATATATATATATATATATATATATATATATATATATATACGTACAACGGTTCTCCCTCTTTTACCTTCCTCTTCATATTCAAATGTTCTAACCCTAAATTCACCAACAAACTGACTTTGTTCTTAGCTTTCTTCACTTCAAGCTTTCTAAAATGGCTAGCCCTGAACCCTGAAACTAACCAGATTTTTCCATGCACTTACACAGGCAAATTAATCAAGTTGCTCTATTGTCATCTGAGAAAGATCCAGGTTTCTCAAATGTTTTCCGCTTTCTATCTCAATCAAACTACCTCGTCGCACTTACAATAGACCCTGCATTGTATTATCGACAACTCCTTGAATTCTGGAGGACTTGCCAAGAGGTGATCTTGTACAGTGAGAAGGCACTACCTGCCACAATGCAGGGGAGGAGGTTTTCATCACCCTAGCCATAATCAACTCTCATCTAAGGTTGGATGGTGAAGAAGGCGAGTTGTCCTTCCCCAAATCTGCTGTTAATGAGTCATTCCGGCAGATATGCTATGAAGGGTACTTCACAGTCAGAACCTTCAAACAGGGTAAGGTCTTTTACAAATAGAAGTACCTCCTCCATCTTGTCATCCACTCATTTTCTAACAAACATACAGGATCGAATCAGATTCCTGAGGACTTATCCTACATATTCCATAGAATGGTTCAAGGGGTCAAGTTCAAATACTTATAGTTTGTCTATACAAACTTGCTTGCAAACTTGGACTCCTTAGAGTACTATATATTCCCTTGATATGTTCAACACATTTTTAACTATGAACTGGGCTTATAGTTAAAGGGAACAGGTGCTAGTCTTAAATTGGGATAGATGAAGCTCGATATCTTTAAATCCATGAGAAAGACCATTGTTGGCTTCTCAGGGGTAGAAACAGCCCTGGTCCCAAAAATATTAGAGCTCATTGCTCAAGGTGACAACTTGGCAGCACTAGTCAATGTTGAACCCACACCTTCTACCTCTACACCAACCTCACAGCCTAAAATAACCATCACCTATACCAGAAAATCCAAACAAACCCTTGCTCAGTCTACTCAGATTCAGCAGATCCCCATACAATCACCTATGTAAGAGGAAGTGGAACCAAGAGCTCCCACTTAACATGAGGAGCAGACCCCTTCCTTTACTTCTTTGATCAGTGCTGAGGTTCCTTATGCTTATCCTGATGAGTTCATTGCCCAAACCTTAAGCCATCAATCTAATCTCAAAACTCAAGTGAACAGCCTTTAGGGGACAACTACCATCCCTAGCCATTAGACTTAAACCTACCCATCCCTAACCTCCAACTCCATTGCAAGATTGGTGTTTGTCTCACAACATAAGATATTCTCACAAACTCACTTAATATCACTCAGGTTGATGAGGCAAAATCTCTACTAAGTTTACAAGTAATATAATAACTTAATGAAAGCACAATAACACAAGAATGGTTTTTCAAGATACTTATATATATTACTTATCAACTCAGTATTACAAGACTCTTACAAGCATGGTTAGTAAGTTACATGGAAAAACTATATATACTACCATCTATAGTCGGTTATACTTAGAAAACCTACTAGAATATACAACTAGACAAATACTACATTGCTAGAAGTAAAGCATCTAAGATTAAGTAATAATATCCTAGATTAGGTAGTCATGACAGGTCCATGGCTTACCTTTTATCACCAACTAAGAATGGCAACTGTACTAAGTTGAGAATGGTGAACAGTGGATTAAAGTATGGTCAACTACATAGGCGTGGGAAAGCGCCATGCAGTATATCAGAGTTATAGCGAGCTGTCAAACACACCATACTCATGTCCACTGGTTCATAGTTGGTTCTTCTGAAGGTAAATGGATTTGGAAGAATAAATTCTTCCAAGGTCATCTTGGCTTCAGAAGAAACAACTTCTTCCGAACTTCTGCAAGTCTTCAGGACTTTATTCTTCGGAAGACTTTATCTTTGGATCTTCTAAGTTGTATACTTCGAAAGGAGAACAACTTGGTCTCGAAAGACTGAGTTCTTCCTTCGAAAGTTCTTCATACTTTGAGCTTCGAAAGATCTTTGACTTGGCTTCAGAAGAGCAGCTTTGTCTTCGAAAGACCACTTCATTTTTGTACTTCAAAATTCTTCTAAGTGTTGTTTTTGTTGCATAAGCCTCATATGATCCAACAAACTCCCCCTAGGCTGATGCTACCAAAACTTCACTTCTACCTCCTCTTTATGGTCTTAAACACCAGGGAAAGTAGATATTTGTCTGTCTCTTTGTTCTTCCCTAATGCAGTGGTGAGGAGTTTATACATGTCAGCCGTTGATAGTAGATCTAATCTGTTGCTTTAGATGACATGTACCCTTTGTTGTGTCCCTCTAAAGACAGTTAGTTTATGGGAATTATAGTCATATTTCCATCTAACTATGGGTTCAGAAGTCGGTACCTCAACCATCTGCAGGAATATTCTTCCTTTTCTGGTTGCTCTTTCTTCATCTTCCTTTGCTCTCCTTTTTAACTATTCTTCAGTTTTGGCTTTTGTAGTAAGCTCGTTAACATGAAGACGGCTCAGATGATTCCTTGTGTGAGCAGCAATAAGGGATTGGAGAATGGTCTCTCTGTTAACTTAGCAATATCAAATCTGCTGGAGTGTATTAGAGCTGATGTGTCAAGTCGGGTTACTTGATCATTCTCCTTTTTCATAACAAAGGTGTGTGTAGCTTCATTAAACCTCTACTGGATAATTGGGCTTTTAGGATTGAGGGGATTAGTTGGCAGCTTGTCCCCTTATCTTGTGTCTAGCAGAGTCACAAGTCTCCTTCTTAACTTCCTCTCTTCTTCTTAAAGTGCATTAGAATTGGTGGCAAGAAGTTAGAGAGCTTGGTCTAGTGTTCCCCTTGGCAAATCAAGGAATGCATCTCTTATGAGGGAACAGGAAAAGCCATCAATATATTTCAGTTTAATTGACTCTTCTTCATAAGTGATGTCGCTCAAAGTAGTGCAGTTTGTGAGCTTTTCTTTTAGTTCCTTGAACTCTTCTAAGGTTAGGGGCTGTAAGGTTCAAAGGTTGGTTTGGGTAGAGATTGGGGTTTAGGTTGTGTTTTGGGTTTTAGGATAGGTGGTTGTGGTGGTTGTTGAGAAGCAGGGTATGACGGTTTGGCTGATAGTGTTGGTTCAGGGGTGTCAGGTTTAGTTGTTGGCTTAGTTTTGATAAGGAAGGGAAAAGGTGTGGGCATAGGTTGTGATTTGGGTGCTGGTTTGGGTTTGGGAGTTGTTTTAGGTGCCTTCCTCTGAACACTTTGCATTAGAGGTACCTCCAGCCTTCTTCCTAAGCAAATGTCAGCCATGATGTCGCTGACATGTCGTTATAGGGTCTTCAGAGACATGGGACCCACCTTCCTACCAGTGAATCCATGGGCTTTAAGGTAGGCATTCATCCATTCCTTATCACCCTCAGTCTTGGCTACTGTAAGTTTTGCCTCCTCCTCTATCTTCTTCTTTTCCTTCAACTTTTCCTTAGCAGCCTTCTTCCTCTCCTTATTGATCTGATCTTGTTCGTTGTGGAAAAAGAACAAGATCGTGTCATACTTATATGGAGCTAGCTCCTTCTGAGAATAGCCTCTTGTACATAGACAGGCTATCCTCTCCTTCCTTTCCTCTACCTTCTTTCTCCTCTTCTCCTCATGTATGGCCAACCTTGTTGCCTCCTCGTTTTCCTTTTGCAGCAAGGTTGCCTTCTCCAGCTTCACAAGCTCATCAAGTGGGAGTAAAAGCATTTCTTTATTGTCTACTCCCAGGCTGATGAGCCTGTCTATAACCTCCACTCTCCTTTGAACATTGATACTTTCTTGGGCTGCTCCTGCTGCGTTGCTGCTTATAGCTAGTAGCTTCCCAGTATCAAGTCTTCCTTTCTTCTTTAGCTTCTCTAACATTTCCTTCTCTAGAAGCTCTTCAGCAGTGAGCTTCCTCTTCCCTTTAGGATCAAAGGAACATTCAGCCTTTGGAGGCTCAGGCTTAGAGGATTCAGGTTTGGGAGAGGGGGTTTGAACTTGTGGTGCATGGGAGATTGGAGTTGTAAGAAAATCCTCACTGTTGACCTCAGAAGCCAGGTCATCGGATAGGGAAGATAGTTCAATTAGTCCTTCCGTAGTTTGTATTTCTGCTTCAAAAGTAATTGGAACTGCACTACTTGTCCCTCTTAACTTGGTTGTTGGGCCATCAGTCTGTATCTTCCCTTCGAAGTTAATCTCAAATTCAATAGAGACCCTAGGTTGACCAACTTCCTCGATAGAGGTAGGTGGTGCACTCAGTCTTTGAAGCTCTTTAGCTGCAAAATAGGCAATGGCAACATCAGGGGAGGGTTGTTCAAGTGAAGAGTGCAGGACCGGTAAGGGTACTTAAGATTCCAATTAGCTTTACAAGAGGAGAGAACTTAAATCACTTAATCACTCAAATAGGGAACTGGTAACTTCACTGATGATACAAAGCTACACAAGTAATTATAAAGAGACAGAACTAAAAGAACAAGAACAAAGTCACAAGTACACAAGATTAAGTTTTTAAGGAAGTTGTATATTGATTCTCTAGTTCTATTACAGGTGTTTGCAAGTATATCTAATTACAAGAACCAGAGACTATTTATACTACAACCTACAACCGTAAATATACAAAAAGATAGTTGGAATTTTGACTAATCTAGACAACAAGATCAATCTACAGTCAAAAGACAGATTGCCTTTTGACTATTGACTATGACATGCCATAGCTCACTAACTTAATCTGTAGATGCTTCTTAAAAGATTAACATTTGTCTTTATGTGTCTTGTATAGTTTTTGTCATAGTATAGGGACATTTTATGTAAATATGTTCGTTTGTTTTCTTGATTAGTATATATAGCATAGATATGTTTTGTGTAGGTAGTTTTTAGTGTGTGAGATTTAGACGTCTTGTAACTGATTCCTACACTTTGTATTTTTCTATATGTTAATCAATGAAAACTCTATGAATTTTTGTTGATTTTCTTGTGTTGAATTGAATACTTGTGTGTTTTAGATTGAATTGTGTTCATATATTATCACAGATCGATCCATTTTGAGCTCATCAAATGGTATCAGAGCTTTCGGTTCAGTGATTGAAGTTCTTCAACTTTCGAACTATCAAAATCACTTGAATCTGTGATTGATAAACAATTTAGTCATATAATTGTTGAATTCAATTGTGTTTCATCATCAGGAACATGATTTGATTCACAATTAGCAGTACAATTCGTTCAAATCAGTAAATTTGAGCAAAATGCTCTTCGAACTTGTTCTTCATTTGTCGAACCTGTTCTTGAATCAAAAGATCAAGTTTGGTTGTTAATTGAAGAAATTGAAGTTGAAGGATTGATTGTTGATCAATTTCCTACATAATTTGAAGATTTCAGATCAATTAATCACTACTGAAAATTGCCTAAGTGTTAGGCGCATAACAACTGTTTAGACACTTCTCCACTATTTGGGCGTTTTTCAGTTAGGCGTTTTTCTACTGTGTGGACAAGATTTTCTGAAACCAAGGAATTCCAGGCGTTTTACAACTATTGAGGCGCATTACAACTATTTGGGCGTTTTTCAACTTGGGCGTTTTGGAATTTTTCTAAGGCAATCTCTTAGATGTTTCAAAGTCAAAGTCAAAGTCAAAGGAAGTATCACAACTGTTTGGGTGCTTTACTACTATTTGGACGCATCAGCTTCAACACTTAGAAATTTTTCAGAAACTTAAAAAAAACAAAAATATTTTCAATTCATTGTTTTAATTCAAAACATTAAAAACAACAAAAAAAAATTAAAAAATGGTAAAATCAGAAGACTCAGAGAACAGAGTTCCCAAGTTGAAGAGCAGATTTCAAGAATTGGTCACTGAGATTAAAACATCACTTGAACTCTATTGATACTGATCTTTGGAAATCAATAAAAAGAGGGCCATATATTCCTATAACTTCAGATGGCCCTGATAGAGGGTTTATCTACACAAAAGACTCTCCAGAACCATACCCTGAAGATGGTCTGAAAGGTGATGATCTAAAAAAGGTGAAAAATGATATAAGAGCTTATTATCTGATGTGCAAAGGACTGCCACTTGAAGTTCTTACAAGGCTTGATGGTTATCAGACGGGATACACCATGTATAAGGCCTTGAAAATAATATGTGAAGGTGGGAAGGAGATCCAGGATCTAAAAAAGCAAAAGTTAAAGAGACAATTAGAACTTTTTGAACATTTATCTGGTGAAACAATAAATCAGATGATGAACAGATTTGTTCAACTAACTACTAAGATGTCAACTGCAGGCATCAAGAATGATTTAAAAGATCTTAACTTCAGGCTTCTCAATGCTCTTCCATCTTCATGGAAGCAAACAGTCACTTTGTTAAAGCATACTGAGAAATTCCTAATGGATCTTGATCTCTTGATTGCTAAAATAGAATCTGTCGAAATTGATGAAAGTTCTAGAAACAATGACAGAGCAGCTTCGGTGTCACAATATAAATATGTTGCTTCTCCAGCAAGTACTGTGGAGAATGCATTCATGTCTAAGAATGAAACTTCACCAGAAGATGAGGGTGATCTATTTGTTGGCGCAGGGTTTTTCACTGATTATACTTACACAAGTGCTCCTGCCTATACAACTCAGAATCAACCTCAATCTCCTCGTATGCCTAAAAATTCTAAATCTCAAGCAGAGACTCCATCTGCTAACTCTGCTAAAACTAGCAAAGTTAACGATGTAATAAACATCCTATTACAGGATGAAGAGTCTAAAACTGCTTTCACTGCATTTATGGCAAGCTTTCAAGCTTATCAAGGTAGTCATCTAACTTAACTTGATCTTGTTTTACAGGATTTGTTTGAAATGGATCCAGATGATGTAGAAGAAATGGATCTCAACCGGCAAATGGTTATGATAGCTTACAGGACTCAGAAACACTCGTATGTCAACAGAAACTAAAAGCCGAGTGCAAACAAGTCTGTTGGATTTGATAAGTCCAAATCTAGGTGTTTCAAATGTAATAGCTATGGTCACTTCTCTAGATAGTGCAAAGCTCCAAGGAATAAAGGAGGAAATGGCCAATGAAGCTCAAGTAATCAAAGGTTTCAGCAATCTTCACAGAAGACATTTCAAAAACCTTATCAAAGCCTACCAATGCCAGAATTGAAAGATGATTCTAAATCATCAAAGGAGCCCAAGAAAGCTCTTGTTGTTAATATTAAAGATGGTTATGATTGGAGTGCATACGCTGAGCAATTTACTACTGATTTAACCGCCAATTTATCTCTTGTTGCAGAAATACAAAAAGAAGATTGGTCTGAATTTAATGATCCAAAAGCTGATGGAAACTCTGAGAACGAGGAAGAGGATTATGACTGGAGTGACAAATCTGATCCCAAGGAAGATTCAGAGGAAGTTGCATTGATGGAAAATTCCGATCAACCAAAGGTTGAAAGCTCTAACTCTGAAACTTCTCCTCCTAAATATTCTGAAATTCCATCAGAAGTCAGAGAAAAATTATGCACAAAGTCTTGCTTCGAACATGTCGAATACTACTGAAATTATTCTTAAAAAATTTGTGAAAAACTCAAGCAAGAAGAATTAATGCATAACAAACTCAAAAACGATCATCAAGTATCTGATGAAAAGATTATCTCTCTTCAAAATTCATGGAACAAAACTCTAAGAGAACTAGAAATTGTATCAAAACAACTTGAAGAGATGACAAAAAATCTTGAACTAGAAAAGATAGCACATGCTGCTACACAAGTGGATCTCGCAAAAGTTGAAAGTTCTAAAAGTATTGTGGAGAACCTGGTAAACGAAAGAAAAGATAAGAAAAAGGCAGGATTGGGTTTCACTCATGAACGCCTAAATCAATAACAAATACTTTACCATAAAACTTTAACACTCATGATCACTCTCCAGAAAACAAGGCAAAATTAAAAGCTTTTCAAAACATGACCAAGATGTATGATGCTGAAGAAGAGAAAACAAACGTGGAAATTTTTGAAGAGAAAGATAACGAAAAGATAAAAAATGGTCATCCTGTTAAAGTAAAATCTTATGAACCAAAGCCTAAAACAAAGAAAGCTTTTGTTCCTAAAGAGTCAGTTTTGGAGGAAGTGAATATTATAACTGAAAAACTCAAAAAATCAAAATAACATTAAAAATGATGAAGAAACATCAAAAGATTCAAATTATTTGGTCTAAATAACCCAGAATTCATTAAATGGAAAAAAGACCAAAAAAAGAAAGAAGGTGAAAAAGAATCTTCAACTGAGGATGTTCAATCTAAACCGAAAACTAGTTCTACAAAATCAAGGAACCAGAGAAGAAGAAGAAAGATAAATAAAGGTAAAAATGAGCAAATAAAAATTCAGGTAAATAAGACAAAAGAAACAAATCAAGTAACAAAATTAAAGCCAATTAAATTTATATCTGCTGGTTTGTTGAATGTGAACTCCATTCAAGATGTTAAAGAAAATCCTAACAACAAATCAACCTCTGATCTGAAAACGGGTTCAGATTCTAAGACTTCCGTTGTAGCTAAAAGATTTGTATCTAAGGGAAAAAAGAATGAAATTCATGTTCAAAAACAAAAACAAAAACAAATTTTGCAAAAGAAAAGTGGTTCGAATCAAAAGCATAATTCTTCAAATCAAAAACAACAAATTAACTCTTTGACACCTAAAAGTAAACAACTTTCTAATGTTGCATCAACGTCAAAGGTTAATAAGCAATTATTCACGACTCCACATAGGTATTGTAACATATGTGACATGTATAATCACAAAACGTCTGAATGTGTTTTTAACAAATACTGTCACATTTGTGATATGAGAAATCACACAACTTCAGAATGTTATTTTAACAAATACTGTACCTACTGTGATGAGCAAACTCACAACACTAAAGATTCTGACGATGCAGATGATTCAAGCCCAAACTATCCCTTCTTTTCTTTTGTTAGAGATTCTATTTTTCAGTTAAATAATGATCATCATTCTCATCAAAATAATGTTCAGTCAGTTTCTAAAAACCAAGATGTGTCACAACCAATTCCTAATGATGGTACAGAAATTATACAACCTGAGTCTGGAACATCATCTATTTCTGGTGATGTAGTTGATTCTGGTAATCTTGATTACTTTATCAACTCACCGACTCAAGTTCCCAATTTCAATCCACATTCTTCAACCATAATGCATTAGCTTTTAAACTTGAACCAAACCAATCTGGATGTTCATGTTTAATGAAATGAGATTCCAACATCTCGTATCCACAGGAACCATCCCATATCTCAGATTATTAGTCCTTTGAGTGAGAGAACGACAAGAAGTAAATCAGAACAAGCAAACGTCTGCTTATACTCTTGCTTTCTTTCACAAATTGTTCCTAAAAACGTTACCGAAGCTTTAAAGGACAATAGTTGGATTGAGGCCATGAAACAAGAATTATTACAGTTCCGCAAATAAGAAGTGTGGAATTTGGTGGATTTACCTGTAGGAGAAAATGCCATAGGCACAAGATGGTTGTTCAGAAATAAAACTGATGATAGAGGTGTAGTTATTAGAAATAAAGCGAGATTAGTTGCACAAGGATACACTCAAGAAGAAGGAATAGATTATGATGAAGTATTTGCTCCAGTTCCAAGACTTGAATCATTTCGTGTCTTCCTGGCTTATGCATCATTCATGAAATTCAAAGTGTATCAAATGGACGTAAAAGGTGCATTCTTGTATGGACCGATCACCGATGATGTGTATGTAAAGCAACCTCCAGGTTTAGAAGATTCACAATATCCACATCGTGTGTACAAGCTCAGCAAAGCTTTATATGGTCTACATCAAGCCCATAGAATCTGGTATGAAACGTTATCACAGCACTTAATCCAACATGGATACACGAGAGGGAAAATCGATCTGACTCTGTTTATCAAGAAGGATGCTGATGATCTTTTATGTGTACAAGTGTAGGTCGATGATATCATATTTGGTTCTACAAGTCCAAAAATGTGCGATGAATTCGAACAAATCATGAAATCTCGATTTCAGATGAGTTCTATGGGAGAGATAAATTTCTTTCTTGGACTACAAGTTAAGCAATCTACAGATGGTATTTTTATCAACCAAGAGAAGTTCGTCGACAAACTCTTGAAGAAATTTAAGCTGCTAGATTGTCAGTCAATTAGAACTCCAACTGATATGGACACCAAGATTGAGCCTGATCCGAAAGGAAAATCAGTAGACCAAACATTATACAGATAGATGATTAGTTCTTTGATGTATCTCACTGCATTTAGACCAGACATTATGTATGATGTTTGTGTCTGTGCAAGGTATCAATCAGACCCGAAAGAATCCCACTTAATTGCTGTCAAAAGAATATTCAGGTATCTTAAAGGTAAACTAGCTTTAGGGCTATGGTATCCTTACGAAGGAAACTTCGAGTTACATGGGTATACTGATAGTGATTATGGCGGATATTGTCAAGATAGAAAATCAACAACGGGTGGGTGTCAATTTCTAGGACCCAGATTAGTCTCGTGGCAATGCAAGAAACAAACAAATGTCTCTGTTTCTACTGCAGAAGCTGAGTACATTGTTGCTTCAGCAGGATGTTCTCAAATCCTTTGGTTACAAAACCAACTGCTGGATTACGGGTTCAACTTTCTTAAAACACCCATTTACATTGATAACACAGCTACTATGTTCATTACAGCTAATCCTGTCCAACATCCTAAAACAAATCATATCAAAATTCGATATCATTTTCTCAGAGATAACTCTGAAAAAGGTTTAATCATATTGATTCAATTGCTACTGAAAAACAGTTGGCCGACCTTTTTACGAAAGCCTTCTTACCAGGACAGTTTGAGTATTTGGTAGAGTCAATTAGTCTTATTAACCACATGTAAAAACTGGTTTTTAGTATTTCAGTTAATTGAGTCTAAATATGATCAGAACCCTCCCTTATATAAATAGGACACAGCCAGAGAACCTGTCATAGTTAATTGCCTGATTGTATTTTTATGTGTGAATGTTTATTAGAAAAACAAAAACCAAATACAAATATAGAAAATTGAAAAACAAAAGATAAAAATATAAAACCAAAAATCACAAAAATATTGTCCTTCCTTAATAATTATATAGGAATGAATTTGTTTTTCAATATGTAAGAAATGATAGTACATTAGTATGATCAGTTGCATACTTCGCTTTCGACTAAAGTCTGACATGATCAGATATGAAGTGCAAGTAAGTTCATGCAATTAGACTGAAAAAGTAAATTCTTATAATTAAACTAAATCGCTCATGCATTGATGTATGTCTCTCTTAGCAATAATGAGTAGTGTTGATTTCTCAAATTGATGGCTTGTTAAGACATAATCTCACATCTGATGGTGATATGAATAACCATTGAGCTATAATTATTTAAAGCAACTAACACTTCTCTGTTATGAGTCATCATAGACCTAAAGTGATGAGATATCCTTTGTTGTAAGTGATTACAAACCTGGATATTCTCTCTGATGCAACAAGATGCCAATGTGCACAAACACCAAATGAGATCTGGTTATAGTATATGCATGGTTAACAAGTTGAGAACAGTGTCTTCTTGCATATCTTTATGAGAATTAACCTCTTTAAGTCTAAGTGTGACTGCATAATGTCATATCTAATTGTACCTTAAACAATCCAAGAATTGAAAAAGTAAGTGTGCTGAATATCTTGCTAAATGCACTCATTTTCTGTCCTTTTATCTTGTGTCTCCTTTGCTGTAGCAATTCTGATCTGGAACACACTTGATCAGGATTGATTCATTGTCTATGACTATCCATGAACTTTTTTTTATTTCAATGTGCTGATCTTATCTAATATGATCTCACTGCAGACATTGATTCACTTGTAAATATTAGATTTTTGTTCTGCTTTAATTTTGATTTTTGTATGTTTTTCAGTGTGCAGGCATATTAACAATGATTAGTGTGATCTTCATGTGACAAATTCAAGAAACTTCTAAGTTTTGTTAAACTTAAAAGTTTAGGGGGAGTAAAAAGAGTTAAAACAGTGTCTAAGAAAACTGATTGACAAATTTCAAGATATGAAAAATCAAAATCTATTGTTTTGGATGGAAAGGATGATGCTACATATGTTCAAGCATGAGTGTGTAACAAAATATAAAAATGAACCTGAAATACATTTTTAATGGAAAAGCTTCTTGCAAAAGTTAAATGAGATTTTTTGTTAAAATCTAGAGACTAAAATGACGGAAAATTATTTGAAAACATAAAAAAAAAATAAAAAATTGTCAAAATATAAAAATTAAAAATTCAAAATAAAAATAAAATAAAATAAAAAAATTTGAAATACAAAAAGTTCAAAATTGAGGGTATATTGTGAAAATTTTAGGTGAAAGTCAAAATTTGACTAATTAAAGTCAAAATTTGATAAACTATTTAATATTAGTATGTGAACAGTACTAATATGTCTAAACAGTGTACTGGAGGAAGATCTGAAAATTACAAGTGTTAGATACATGAAAGTCATCTCGTGCGCCTAAACAGTGTTCATAAGTCCAGGATTAGGAGCATGATGATTTTTCAAGATTTGTACAAGTGTTGGACGTTTCAGACAACTTCATGCGTCTAAACAGTTGTTATAAGTATGAAAATAACCAAGTGTTAGGCGTTTTGACATTCTCATGCGCCTGCACAGTACCCGGACATTAAAGAATTGGGCATATCAAGTGAAAATAACCAAGTGTTGGGCATTTCAGCTAAGCCAATGCACCTGAACAGTGCAAAAGCGCCTAAACAGTGCTCATGCGTCTAAGCCCATGCGCACAAACAGTGCTCATGCGCCTAATATTTTCACTTAGTATATAAAGAACGCTTTGTGTTTTCTCAATTCATTCACAAAATCTCCCATGAACACAGAACACTCTCAAACCCAGTATTCTCGATAAACCCTAATTTTCTCATTTCGATTGACTTCTGATCTAATCTTGCATTCGAAAGTCATAGTTCTTGATTCTAAATGTAAGTTTGAGATCAAAATCACATAAATTTCAGATTATCTGGTTGATTTGTATTAGGCGTTTTGATCCTATTCGGGCGTTCGAAACCCTAGATTGAACTAAAATTGAAGTTAGAATGATGATATATACATGATTTCGACTCGAATGATGCATTCAAATCGATTGTTCATCAAAGTTGATTATGTGATGAATCTTCATCGACCGAGGATGAAGATGAACAGTCATTCAACATTTTTTTAATAAAAAATGAAAAATTGATTAAATAAAAAATCACATTTAAATTTGTTTTTAAAATAAAAATTGAGAATTAAAGTGTGTTAATCATAATGAAACTAAACTTGAAATAATTTCTGATTTTGAATAGAATGTTCAATACTTAGAATTGGTAAAAATGGTTAAAATACACAAATTCTTAAAAAGTCAATAAACTTTCAATTGAGTTATTTTTCAACATTCAAAAGTCTAAATTTCTTGTTCATTTTGCAGATGGTTGATTTAAAGTTCGAGCCAATACACAATGTTGCTGCTCTTCTTAATGAAGAAGGTAGAGATGTTGTCGGATATGAAGAGATGATAAAATTTTTGTTAAGAACCAAATATGTTTATGCTATGTGTTACCAACCAATTATCTATTCAAGGCTGATTATGAAGTTTTGGAACACTGCATACATTGACACTGATGATAATGGAAGAAAAGTTGTTAGAGGTTTTATTAACAATCTGAGGATGATTGAAGTCTCAAAAGATTCTATTCGAGAAGCTCTGAGATTGGGACAAAATGATCCTGAAGATTATTCTGAGTTGACTTTTAATGAATGTAGAGAAACATTCTTGGCAATGGGTCACCCTGATCACTTTCCAAAGAAGCAATTTTTCAGAGCAAGAGTATATAATCATTGGAAGTTACTATGCTACATTTCCCAACATTGCATGTCCAAGAGAAGTGCAGGATGGAATTCTTTTCCTGTGAACATTGCATCGCCGATTGTAGCATTGGCAACAAACAGAAGGTTTAACATGGCCAAATGGATTCTGAATGGATTCATCTTTAACTTGGAAAAAGGAATCAGAAATAAGTACTTGATGTATCCAAGATTTCTTCAAATGATTATCAATGAAGAACATACAGACATTAGAGTTCATGGTTTTAGTGGAGAAACCATGATTCTTGAACACATGTCTGAGATATCTTATAAGAGATTGTCTATGGTGACAGGAGCCCAGAATGTTCCATTATTTGATTATATCAGGAATGTAGCAAATGATGATGTTGATATAACTGTTGATCATTTTCACTTATCAGAAGAAAAACCTGTTGATCCTAATGATTTGATAGAGGAACTTCCTATTAAGGAAGAGAATGATGAAAATGATGATGAAGAAAATGAAGATAATGATGATAATGATGAGGAAGATAGTTCTAGCTCATCTGATTCTGATGATGGTGATGAAGGTGGTCAATTTGATGTTATAGAATTTATACATGATAATGCTCCAGAATCTGAGCAAGTAATTGAGGAAAATCACGAAGAAGATCATGATGAGACAGAAGAAGTAGAGTCAGCTACTGAAGAAGTGAATGAAGAAATGGATGAAAATGTCCAAGATACAGATCAAGTTACTGAAGAATTTAATGATAATGATACTGAAGTTGTAGAAAGAGAACAAGAGATTGATGCAAATCAAACGGTTGATGATATTGTGAGTATGATTGAAGAAATGGTAGATCAAAATGACCAGTTTGAATTAAATGAGAACTCTCAAGAGCTTGATATTGTAGAAGCTAGCATTATGAATGAATTTATAAAAGAACATCTACCAGAAATGCATGTATCTGAAGAAGAAAACTTATAAAAGAAGATTGATGATCTTAAAGAAGAAAATTCAAATCAATTAAAGATAATTGAAGAGTTGAAAGCTGTTAATGAAAGGTTGATTGAAGAAATGAAAGAGAAAGATAAATTAATTGATGAGTTGAGAAAAAGTCAAGATGATAATATGAAGACTTTTGAGGTAATGATGACAGATTTTGATGTGATGGAAGAAAAATTAACGAAGGTGAATGAGGAAAATAAATTAATGAAATATGAATTGGAGAAGTTGAAAGAAAAGAATAAGTCTCCATCTCCTGATTTAATGATTATTTTATAAATTACTCCTATTGATGTTGAGAAGATTCCAGAAGTTGACAAAGGAAAAAGAAAAATAGATGATGTAGATTTTTCAGCTATGCCTGAATCATCATCTAAAATTCAAAAGATGATTGATGAAACTATTGTAGAAGAAGATGATGATGTTCAAGAAGTTATTCATGTACTTGATAATATTAAGGGTGAATTTGAAGATGACTAGTACAATGAAGTACTTGAAGATGACGATTTGTGGGATGCTAATGTAGATGAACACTTTTCACAAGTTGATTTGAGCCATAATGACGTACCTATGGATATTGAAGATAGGTATAACTATTTGGTGAAAAAGAAGTATAACAGAGTATTTCTAGATGGACTAACAGTATCTCAAATTAATGAAGAATTTGAGAAATGTCTAATTGCTGAGTCTGTTGCTCCAATAGATCCAGATGAAATCATTGTTGAGCATGGTGAATGGAATCCTTTATAGGAAAGTATAAATATTAAAGAGTTATCAACATCTGAGTTGCACCATCCTAATCCTGATGATATGAATATCAATGCTCTAAGGATGTGGTTGCAATTAAGAAATTACCCGAGAAAGAAATTGAATAGATTACAAGAAGAATCGTTGAGAAACTTGGTTAGAAGTTTTCAAGAAACTAAGAAACAAGCAAAGAAAATGATTGTACTTGATATGGATAATCCGTAGTACCTTGAGATTAGCAAGAGATCAAAGATTTTGAAGCCTCAGGAGATAAAAGCTATTGCTATGAAAAGCTCAAGATATGAAGCAAGAAAAGAATTAATTAAGATGTTTCCTGAAACAGAGAGGCAAGGATATCAAGTCTCCGGTGAACAAAGGCAACTTTGGAGTAAAGCTCGAATAACAGGAGACTTAGTGCGCAATGTTTTACAAAAAGGACAATCGATATCAGAATTATTAAATGCAATGATTGTTCATGATTCAACGAAAGAAGTTAAAATAGTTGCATGGAAGTATGATGAGGTGTTTGATGCATTTTTAATCAAAAGAGTTAATGATATATGTGATGTATATCATTTCTTTTCTAGCATCATACAACTTCCAGTGTAAGATTTGAAAGAATTGAACAAACTTCCATTGATAAACCCAACAAAAGCCAAGAGGGGTGAAATGTTTGTACAGTTACTCAACAGAGGTATTTCTCGTATGAGTTTTTTTTCTGAAAACAAGATGTGACCAAGAAGACAAAGAATATTTTCATTCTTTAAAGAAAAAGAAGAAAGGTGTTGAAAAAGAAGTTGGTGAAGAAAAATTTCTCGATGCTTTCAGTGATCAGTATTTCGAGAAAGTTACAAATCCAAGATTCAAGGTGATTGAAGGGACTCAAAAGTCAAAACCAATTTTAAGATGGTTTTATAATTCTGATACTTTTGAATTGAAGCTAGTGAGAAACTTAGAAGATTGGGATAAAGATATGATAAAATTGTTTGGTGTTTTTGAACTTAAACTTTTACATCCCAGTTATATCTCGTTTCTGTCCATTCAAAAGTTTGAGAAAGTAGTTCCTGAAATAGCAGAAATCGATAAGAAGTATTTTATGTCTATAATAAAAGTGATAAACGCAGCTATGGAACGAATTTCACTAAGGAAAGCCTTAGCTTATGCAAACATTATGAGGAATGACATAAAGAATATTGAGTTCATGAGATTTTCTAGTAAAGGTGTATTGGAAATTCATTGTAAAGACAATTCTAACCCAATCGAATGTTATGAAATGTTGATATAGCAGGTCTGTCAAAGCAAACACTAGAATTGATGAACAACAAGGAGATTAAAACAAATGAAGCAAAGCCGGAACAAGGCATTCTTGCTAAAAAATTCAAAGCAGCTATTGCAAAAGCATTAAGGGAGCAGGAGCTATACAAAGAGAAACCAGTATTCACTATCAAAGAAGAACCGAAGGATTTATCTGGAGCATGAAAACTGAAGGTCAAGCTGGAGATTAAGAGAGGAGACTGAAGACAGATCAAAGAATGAAGATAAAGATGAAGAAAAAGATTTTGAAGACTGAAGATATGTTGAAGACCGAAGACCATGTGAATCTTAGGGGGAGATTGTAGATGCTTTTTAAAAGATTAACATTTGTCTTTATGTGTCTTGTATAGTTTTTGTCATAGTATAGGGACTTTTTATGTAAATATGTTCCTTTGTTTTCTTGATTAGTATATATAGCATAGATATGTTTTGTGTAGGTAGTTTTTAGTGTGTGATTTAGACGTCTTGTAACTGATTCCTACACTTTGTATTCTTCTATATGCTAATCAATGAAAACTCTATGAATTTTTGTTGATTTGCTTATGTTGAATTGAATACTTGTGTGTTTTAGATTGAATTGTGTTCATATATCGTCACAGATCGATCCATTTTGAGCTCATCATAATCTAATACAGACAAGTCTACAGGTACAAAAATGGGAAGTTATAGTCAAAGACTTTTTCTACTGTTTGATAAAGTATGGAAGTTACTAATGTTAGTAGGTGAGTCTTCAGAGCAGCAGCGGAAAGTACATCAGCTTTATCAAAAAGTAACTCAGAGAAAGCATCTTTTCTCTGTCTTCGGAAAAAATCTGTCTTCACAGCAAAATGGCTTCAGAAGACTTCATCTTTGGCTTAAGAAGAAATGAGTCTTTGGATTCAGAAGATTTCACACTTGTAATAATTTTTCTGATGACTCTGAAACTTTCGAAGTAACTTCTTCTGAACTGTTGGCTTCGGAAGATTTTACACTTAGACTTATTTGTGAGGGTAAAACTTCCAAAGCTAGTTCATCTTTGTTCCTTAGTGCATGCAGGAAGACTTGGTTGTTTTGGTATACTTTGGTTGTATCAGCCTTTAATCTTCAGATGTTCCTTACAAACTCCCCCTAGGTTGATGCTACCAAAACAGAGAAGTTCTTTAGATTTTGATAGTCCATATCAGGATCTTCAGCAGACCTTTCTTCATCATTAGATCTGGATCCTTCAGGCTTACATAGAACCTTCTCATGTCATATAGATCATGCAGAGGAAGTTCAAGCATGTCATTTGTGAAGTAGACATGATGTTCTCCCTGATCTCTTGTGACATACCATCGGTCTGGATTTTCAGCATAAGTCCATGATAGAATTTGTCTTCCAACAGCAAGAGGCTCTACTATGATTGGAGTTTGTTGAGAGACCTCTTCATGCACTTCCTCAGGATGCTCTGACTCATCCTGAGGTTGGGAGGTGGATGCCTTTCTTCACTTTTTTTTGAAGCAGATCTTCTTCTGGCCATCCTTTTTCTCCTCCTTGATTTCTTCAATTGGGAGGACTGGTCTTGAGTACCAGTTGGTTCTGTTGTGTCTCTCTTAGTTGGGTTCTCCTCTTTCACAGGTTAAGAAGGAGAGAGAGAGAGAAGGACCCTGCTGTGGGTCAGAAGATGAAGTTGGCTCGGATGCAGCTCCAGGTTCAGGTTGTGTTGTCTAAGTAGGTTCAACCTTCACCTCAACTTCAGGTTGAGCTGGACATGGTAGAGAATGAAAGTCCACCAGCTCTCCCTTTTTTATCTTCTGCCTGATCACCCTTATATGCTCATCCATTGTGGATAGAGACATAGGACCAAGCCTCCTTCCGGAGAACCCATACAGCTTTAAGAAGTTCATCATCCTTTGTCTGTCAGCAGACTTCTTTTGGCTTTTGAGGATGATGGCTCTTGACTTTACAGCTTCTTCCCTTAATCTCTTCCTAGCAGCTTTCCTTTCTCTTTTGGCTTATTCTTCCAGCTTCTTGTTGTATTCAAACTGTATGTACTCATGTGATAAGGGAAGAAGTGTAGGTGCCTGATAGAGACCTGTGGGACTCAGGTAGTTGATCATCTTTAGTCTTTCTTCTTCATTAACTACCTGAGGCTGTTCAGTGGCCATAGTCTTGGCTCAGGACTTTCTTGAACCAGAGAGAGGGCAGGAGCATCTTTATAGAGTCTTTTCAACCTCCTTTGTTCTTTGACTTTGAGGAGCAGTTTTGCATCCTCTGCCTCCCTCCTCTCTTTTGAAAACTCAGTGTCAGCCAGTTCATTCAGCTCCTCTAAGGGGAGAGAGATGAGTTCATCAACATTGTAGTTTCTTGTTCCTAGGTAGTTTAACCTGGCTGCTCTCAATTCATCTTCTTGAGTGTTTTGCCTGGGGGCAGCCCGGATTGCAGCTTCCATGAACCTTGGGGAACCACTTGAACTCTCTCCCCTCAGCTTCCTCTTCCTCTCCCTCTTCTCCTCCTCTATCTCCTTAGGAGTTAACTTCCTTTTTCCTTTGTCAACCACAGGCCTTGGTGACTCAGGAAGGAGAGAGCTTTGGCCTTCATTGCTTGATTCAGCTGTCAAACTCTGGCCAGAGAGAGGTTGTGAAGCACCATCACCAGCTGGTGCCTCACTGAGGGTAAAGGGTGCAAAAGAAGATCCTGTCTCAAGGTTCACAAGCTCAAACTCTAGGCCTTCACTCAAGGATTTCCCTTCGAAGTTAATCTTAGGGTCCACCTCAGCTTCCAGTTAACCAAAGGCCTCACCTGCTAGCCTCTATCTATATAATCTTGATCTTCATTTGAATTCTTCTAGCACCCTGGCTTGTATCCGGTCAGCTAATCTGGCAGCTTGTCTTTTGTTGCTAGGGTTGACAAGTGGCAGATCCACCAGATTTGTACTCTCATAGAGCCTCAGGTGTGAAATGTTGAAAATTTTAGTTGACCCTAGCTCTAGAGATTACAAGAGCTCTCCTGTTGTTGTCATACCCCTAACCCATGATTGGATTCTCAGAAGGGGCAGAGATTGCCTTGGGATTCCCTCCTCAAACAGATGTTGAAAAAGCAAGTCTAGATCTCTGACTTGAGGAGGTTGCTGAGTGTGGACAACTGCAAGAGAGGGTGGTGATTCCTCTATGTCCACACTCTGGGAAGAACTCCCAGGTTCTCTGACTGTCAGGATTTCCTTCCCCTTTTTGGTAGCATCACCCTCTTGCATAGGTGAGCTGGGAGACTGATCCATAACAATCACAAGTTCTTGTGGGCCTAGTTGAGTTGTCCTCATTGGTCTCTCAGCTAACTGACCCTTGAGATTGGTGATCTCAAGTTGCTGGTCATTGACCCTTTTCATCAAGAAAGTCACTTGAGACTCTAAGTGACTTATGTTTGAAACCAAGTAAGTGCATGTATTTGATAGTAGGTGCACTCTTTGTTTCAGAATCCCCTCTTCTTCAGATGAAGAATTATTAGGGGATGAAAGAGTTGGACCTAAGTCTTCTTCCTCACCACCAGCATGTGGTTCTTGGCTGCTGGATTTCCCTTGCTGCATGACAACTTCCAGGGAAGTATCAATAGGCTAGGTAGCCATGGTTGAGGTCCTAGTAATGTAATCACTTGCAAAAGTGAGAGCCTTTTCCATATGGGTCTCTTGAACAAGTTCAGGAAGATCCACCTCAATAGGGGGTTGCTGATGTGGCCTAGAAGTGGGAGAAGCAGGAGTACTCATCTCTCCTAGAGTGTGGGAAGAGAAGAGAGATTCATGGTACTCACTGAATCCCAAATCTTCATCAGAGTAAAAGTCAAGGATGGAAATGGGTCGGTTAAGGTCCAGAGGTTGGGGATGGTAGCTGTCCCCAGAAGGTTGGTCTCTTGTGTGTTGAGACTCAGGGTGATGGCTTAAGGCTGTTTGTGGGGTTGTGAGCTTATCAGGCTAAGCATGAGGAACCTCAGCACTGATCATTTCAAGGATGGGAGTGGTCTCCTCCTCAAGGGAAGTAGGAGCTCGAGATTCCACTTCCTCCTGTATGGGTTGTGATATATGTGCCTGGATATGCTTAGTAGCAAGTGCAGGGGTTCATTTGCGCTTTCTAGTGTAGGTGATAGTGATTGTAGGTTGTGTTTGAGGTGGTTGAGAGGTGGAGGGTGTGGGATCAACACTAGCTGGTGCTGCTAGGTTGTCACCCTGAGCAATAAGCTCAAACATTTTTAGGACAAGGGCTGTTTCTACCCCTGAGAAGCCAACAGTTGGCTTCTTCAAGATTTTAAAAATGTCGGGCCTCATTTGTCCCAATTTAAGAATATTACCTGTCCCCCTCAACTGTGGGCCCAATTCACAGTTGAGAATGTGTTGAACATACCTGGGGAACATGTAATACTCTATGGAGTCCAAGTTAGCAAGCAAGTTTTTGTAAACAAATTGAGTGTACCTGAACTTGACTCCCTGTACCATCCCATGGACTATAAAGGTGAGGTCTTCTGGAACTTGATCCCATCCCTCATGTTTGTTAAATAAACTATGTATGATGACATAGATGAGGTATTTCCACTAAGATGAGACCTTCCCCTTCCTGAAGGTTTTGACTAAGAAGTCACCTTCATAGCCCATCTGCTGGAAGGAATGGTTGATAGCTTTTTTTAGGAAGGACAGTTCACCTGCTTCATCATCCAGCTGCAAATAAGTATTTATGATGGCCGTAGTGATGAAAACGGTCCTCCCCTGTACTGTAGCATCCAGTGCCCTCTCCCCATCCATGGTGACCTCTTGACAGGTCCGCCAGAATTCAAGCAACTGATCCTTATAGAGAGGAGGATTGATTGTAAGGGAGGTGAGGTAGTGAGACAAAGAAAGGTACCTACACATGTCGAAGAAACATGGATCCTTCTCAGAGTGCAACAGGGCAACTTGATTGTGTTGCCTGTGTAGGTGCATGGAGAAGTTTGGGTCGTTTCGACGATCGATGTTGGCCATTTTGGTGAAGCTTATCAGAGAAGAAAGGAAGAAGAAGGTGAATTTTGGGAGAATTTAGGTTAAAGATTTGTGATAGTAGATAGATGAAGTGGAACCGTTGAGAAGATATATGCTGTGGATTTGAGTCAAAGTTAAGACAAAAAGATAAACTTTGAAATCCGCAAGTGGGTCCTACTTCTGAAAAAACGCCCAAAGAGTTAGTTTTCTTGAAAGTTGCAAATCTTCCGAAGGTATTTTTTCTTCGGAAGTTCTTAGCAAAGCTTTCGAAGGAAATTTTGCTTCGAAAGATATTTCAAAGAGTTGTGAAAATTTGGCTTCGGAAGAAATATATACTTAAAGAAATTTCTTCCGACGTATATTTTGCTTCGGAAGAACTAAGTCTGAGAAAATTATTATCCTTGGATAATAAATCTTCCTAGACTTAATTGCGTTCGGAAGACATTTGTTCTTTGAATGCATTTAGGTGCTTATAAGCATATTTAAGCTTCGAAAGATATTCCAAGAATTTCTTCTAAAGGTAAACTATGATAATTAGTTAAATGATTTAAAGACATAAATTTCTTCCGAAGGCAAATTGATTTTTGCCAAGACAAAATAATAAATTTTCACAAATCTAAGGAATATCATTTGAAATTTTAATTTACTTCCAAAGAAAACTGGGCTTATGAAGATGATCTAATAGACAACTTAGGACACACAATTTTAAGAAATAAGGTTGATTAAGTGTTTAAAGAAAATCTATTCAAAGTTAATCATTCCAATAGTTGATATAAGATATTTAAATCTCTGTTCATCAAAGGCTTTGGTGAACAGATCAGCATATTGTTCATTTGTGTTAACTTTGATTAGTTTGATTAATCATTTTTCAAAATTATCTCTAATCAGATGATACCTGATGTTGATGTGCTTGGTCCTTGATTGCTGCACTGAATTCTCTGTAATAGAAATGGCACTATTATTGTCTATATGGTTAGGAGTCTCCTTGAAATTAAACCCATAGTCTAGCATCTGATTCTGAATCCACAGCACTTGAGCATAATAGCTGCCAGCAGCAATGTATTCAGCTTTAGCAGTTGATGCAGACACATAGGATTGCTTCTTGCATTGCCAAGAGACTATCCTTCCACCAAGGAATTGACATCCCCCAGATGTAGACATTGCAGTCATGTTGTAGCCATCATAGTCACTATCTGTATAAGCATACAGATTAAAGTCTGAATTCTTTGGATACCAAAGGCCAAGTTTAGGGGCACCTTTGAGGTATCTGAGAATTCTTTTAATAGTAACTAGGTGTGACATCTTGGGGTTGGCTTGATATCTTTCACATATACATGTGGCAAACATGATATCAGGCCGACTAGCAGTAAGGTACATAAGAGACCCAATCATAGCCCTATAGAGATGTTCATCAACACACTTCCCCTCAAGATCAGGACCAAGGGAGTGGTTTCTGGCTATTGGTGTCTTTGCAATCTTAAAATCAGTCATCTTGAATCTTGTAAGTATGTCTTGTACATATTTTGACTGACTAATGAAGATGCCATTTTCAACCTGCTTTACTTGAATTCTTAGAAAGAAGTTGAGCTCCCCCATGGCACTCATTTCAAATCTATTCTTCATCAACATTTCAATGTCTTTGCAGAGCTTTGAATTAGTTAAACCAAAGATAATGTCATCTACATATATCTGAACTAGCATTATGTCATTTCCTGTTTCTTTGATGAAAAGAGTCCCATCAATAGTACCTCTTTTGTATCTATGTTGACAAAGATACTTTGATAGTGTCTCATACCACTTTCTTGGAGCTTGATACAGTCCATATAGAGCTTTATCAAGCTTGCAGACATAATCAGGATGATCTGGGTTTGCAAAGCCAGGTGGTTGTTTGACATAAACTTCTTCATCTATCACCCCATAGAGGAAGGCACACTTTACATCAAGCTGATAGACCTTGAAATCCTTGGATGCAGCATAGGCCTGGAATATTCTTACAGCTTCAAGTCTTGCTACAGGAGCAAAGACATCTGTGTAATCAATTCCTTCTTCTTGTGTGTATCCCTGGACAATCAGACTAGCCTTGTTCTTGATGACAGTTCCTCTAGCATCCCTCTTGTTCCTGAAAACCCATTTGGTTCCTATGACAGTCTTCCCTTGAAGAAGAGGACATAGGTTCCAAACCTTCTGTCTTCTGATTTGAAGTAACTCTTCTTGCATAGCTTCAACCCAGCTTCCATCCTTCAGAGCCTCATCAACTTTCTTTGGCTCAATCTGGGACAAGAAACAAGAGTGCAGACAAACATTTTGATAGTGGGTTTGTCCTCTTGTTCTCACCCCAGTATCAACATTTCCAATGATGTTTGTGGTAGGGTGTGACTTTTGGATCCTTAGTTGAGGGATCACAGCAAGTTGGTTAGACAGATCTTGATTGGAGAAATTTAGATCTGGCAATGGAGTGTCACCCACCACATCAGCACATTTATCAAGTGAGACTTGATCCAATGAATGTGTGACATCATTTATGTTGTCCTCTATGGAGTGGTTATCAGCATCAAGAAATTCTTGATCACTATCACCACCTCCATTTCCTCCTACATTTGAAGTTCCTTCCCCTGAGTTTTGAACCTCTGAGCTGGAATTTGAAGGTACCTCAGATGTATCAGCTGAATTTGTCAAGTTTGTGATAGGATCTTCATTTTCAAGGTTACTCACCAAAAGAGCTGAAGTCATAATCTTGCTTGGTCTTCTTAGCTCAAATCTTGGGTCAGGATCTCTTGTTGATATATTATTTATAGATCCTGAAACATTCTCATAAGACTTGTTAAAACAGTTTGTAACTAAGTCAAGATCAAATAGCCAATCTGGACCAGAACCTTTCACACTTGGAGTGTGCTCATTGAAGGTCACATTGGCTGACTCATCAACTACTCTAGTTCTAAGATTGTATACTCTATAAGCCTTAGCTTGGGAAGAGTATCCAATAAAGTGTTCATCATCTGACTTCTCATCAAATTTGGCTACTTGATCTTTGGTATTCAAGATGGTGCAAGGACATCCAAATGACCTGAGAAAACTAATAAATGGTCTCCTTTTGTGCCACAGCACATAAGGAGTATTATCATGAGTCTTAACCACTAAAACTCTATTCTGCACATAGCAGGCTGTGTTAACAGCCTTTTCCCAGAAGGTGATGGGCAGTTTAGAGTCAGACAACATGGTTCTTGCAGCTTCAATAAGTATCATGTTTCTCCTCTCAGCAATACCATTTTGCTAAGGAGTCCTGGGGCACTATATTGTCTTGTAACACCTTTTTCATCATAAAATGTATCAAGGATTTGGTTCTTAAATTCTATTCCTTGATCACATCTTATGGTTTTGACCTTGTGATCAGATTGATCCTTAATTTTTAGAATGAAATTTTTCAAGATCTCAGGGGTCTCATCCTTAGTTCTAAGGAAAAAGACCCAAGTGAATCTTGTGAAATAATCTGTGATTACTAAATAGTAAGAGGTCCTTCCTAAACTCATTACACTGATGGGGCCAAACAAGTCCATATGTAATAGGTGTAGGGGAGTAGTGATGGAGTTCATTTCCTTTGGTTTGTGAGACACCTTGTGTTGCTTCCCTTTCAGGCATGCAACACAGTGGTCATCACTTCTAAACTCTTTCTTTGGCATTCCAGTTACTAAATCATTCTTAATCAATTTATTCATGTTCTTAAAGTTTACATGGCACATTCTTTTATGCCAAAGGAATGACTCATCACTATTTGCTTTAGACAGAAAACAAGAAACTTCTCCTAAGAGAGATGTTTCATGTAAATCCATCTTGTAGATGTTTCCTCTCCTGGGGGCTCTAAGCAGGATATGCTCTTGAGGAATGGCCACCCCAGGCTTGAGAACGATGCACTCATGCTTAGTGAAGAGCATATGGTGTTTCTGATCACAAAATTAGGATACACGCAGAAGATTGTATCCAAGCTATTTGACAAAGTTTACCTTTTCAATGCTGAGCTTACCATTTGTGACTCTGCCCCTTCCAGAAATGTAACCACCAGAATCTCCTCCAATAGCAACGTCATCCATTAATTTTCTCAAAGTTTTGAAGCAGAGAACCATTACGAGTCACGTGCCTGAAATAGCCACTATCAATAATCCTAACGTTCTTCTTGGTCTTTAGTTGTTCCTTCACGAAAGGAGGTGATTAGTTATACTTAAAAACCCAATCCTTATTGGTCTTGGGCTTATTAAAATGAGTTGAAGATAATGTAACAGTAACTTATCCTATATTCAAGCTTCGAGGATCATTTGCTGTTATTGATGAAAAACTTTTAGTCACATGGTCTTCCTTCATCTTCCACACCACCTTTGGAATATTGGGCCTGACCTTCAAAGCTTTGGAAGTTTTGACAACTTTGGAAGTCTTGGAGACTAGACCTTTAGAAGATCTAGCTTTCACTGCTGCAAGCTTCGGTACTTCGGAAGCATTCCTTTCTTCCGAGACCAACTTTTCTTCCGAAGGCAATTTTTCACTTGTCTTTTTCTTCATTTTTGAGCTTTCGAAGGAAACAGATTTTCCTTTCTAAGCTCTTGGTTCCTTCTTCTTCTCAGAAATGTTTTTTTGGTCATGTGGATGGTACTTTTGGGATTGTACTTGCAATCCTTAGCCATATGAGAAGTACTACCACACATGACACAGTTGAGTTCCTTATTTCTGAGAGTCTTTTTTTGAAAGCAAGACTAAGTTTGATCACTTTCCTTCTCCACCTTCATCTTTGCAGATGAGGCAACAAGCTTCTTAGGGAAAGACTTGCTTTTGGAGCTGGATGGTTCAGGCTGTGTAGCAGTGGTACACAGCTGGTCAGTCTTCTTCTTCTTGCTAGAATGATTTGGAACTAAACTAGAACTCGTAGTACTAGAGTTCATAGTTGAGTTTTCAGTCTTTACCACTTCAAAACCTGCAGAAATGAACACTTGTTTCTACTTTGAGTCAAAAGTGGCCTTGATTTCTTGAGCCTTCTTTGATCTTCTCTTCGCTCTTCGAATCAAGTTCTTTCTCTTTAGTTTGGTCATTCCAGACTCTTTCCTCTCCTCAGGAGAATAGTGACCCTTCTTAGGATGACCTTTTCACTCTTCTCTGAGTCATCCTCCACTATCTCCTCTTCATCCTCTTCAACTATAGGGTCTATGAGGGGAAGCTCATCTTCATAAGTTCCACACCTTGGAGATCTTATAGACAATAGAGTGTGTGAAGGAGCTATCTCAATAGATCCCAGTCCCTGCTTATTCTGATAACAAACTTTTGCATGTAGGGATGATGATATTATGTTCTTGAAGGTCTCTTCTTCAAGAACATATTTTTCTACCCTGGCTTTGCTGATCACAAGCTCAGCCAGGCATTCAGTTAACTTTGAGATGAGATCTTTGATTTGAGTCCTGTAGTTTGTGTGCTCATGCTTAAGAGTTGAAATGGTTTTCTCTAGATCTTTTTATCTTATGTTTATAATCATTTTCAACTCTTTTAAAGTCAGCTTTTAAGATATTTAAGGACTCAAGATCATATCTCATCTCTAAGTTATAGGACCTGTATCTATTAACTTTAGCAACGCATTTAGGAGTACAAAGATGTTCCAATACCTTGGCTTCATCATGATCTGCCATTAGTGCTTTGTTTGGAGAAGCATCCTCAACCTGAAAGCTCCAGTCAAAGCCTCCTTCTTCAACAGCAACTGTAGCTTGCTGTCTTGGCTTCTTATTCTGGTGAGCTCCCTCAGTGTAGTTTGGCCTGGATTGTGCTTGGCAACTATTTGACTTTGGTGCCTTGCACTCCCTGGCAAAGTGTCCCATTTGGTTACAGTTGTAATACTTTACCTTGCTTTTATCCAGTACAAGCTTTCCACTGGGCTGCATTGCTGGGAAACCTTCTCCCAGTCCTCTTGTAGAACTTCTGGGCTCTATGAGTGAGTAGAGCCATCTGCTGGACTATTTCCATGTATTCCAGATCATCTGGAAGGATACAGTCCAGGTCTTCAAAGGTGAAGAGAAAGTTTTTTGAACTTTCATTAGAAGACACAAAAGCTTGTGAAGAACTTGTCTCCTGGAATAGGCTTCCAGGGATGTAGCCTTCCCTTGGTGTCTCTGGAAAGGTGATGAAAGAAACCTTTTGTGATTTGTCAGGGTAGCAGATGAGATGATGCTATGGTTCTCTGCAATCCCTTTCAACCACATGGAGGGCTGAACTCTGATGAGTGTTGGTGTTACCAGATGAGTTTTGCATGTTCATCTCCATCTGGTATCCACTGAGTATTCCATATAACTCAGTAAGAGTAAGAGTCTTGAGGTTTTCAGTCCTCTTAATGACCACACAGTAGTGTGTCCATTGTCTGGGAAGAGAGGACATGAATTTCCTAACAATATCTCTATTCTCAATGGTTACTCCAACATCATTTGAGTATCCACAATCTCAACATACCTGAAGTATTGTTGAGTCATTGTTTCAGCTATCTTGAAGGTGAAATTTTTAAACTCCTGCTTCAAGAGGTCCTTCTTGTTTTCTTTGGCTTCATTGGACCCCTCATACATCAGCTTCAGTGCATCCCATAGCTGTTTGGCAGTTTGCACTTCTTGAAACCTTTATAGATGGAGTTAGGAAGAGCAGTTTGAAGGGTTGTCATAGCTTTTTGATCAATATAAATTTTCTTCCAATCTTCTTCAGAAAAGTCATCCCTTTCTTTTGGTATCATACCACTACCAGCAGCAGAAGTGGTGCATGGTACATAAGGTCCATTGACAACAGACTCCCACATCCTGGAATCTTGAGACTTGATGAAGCCTTCCATTCTTTGGCACCAAGTATCAAAATCCTCAGGAGTGATCAATGGGGACTTTGTCATAGTTCCAGTTTCCATATTAGCCTTTGAGATAGCTGCCATTTGAAAGGTTAAGTGAAGTGTGAATCTAACAGGATTTAAGATGGTGAGATCTTACAACCAAGAGCCTGGAATGCTCTGATACCAATTGTAGGACTGGTAAGGGTACTTAAGATTGCAATTAGTTTCACAAAAGGAGAGAACTTAAATCACTTAACCACTTAAATAGGGAACTAGTAACTTCACTGATGATACAAAGCTACACAAGTAATATTAAAGAGACAGATCTAAAACAACAAGAACAAAGTCACAAGAACATAAGATTAAGTTTTCAAGGAAGTTGTATATTGATTCTCTAGTTCTATTACAAGTGTTTGCAAGTATATCTAATTACAAGAACCGAGACTATTTATACTACAACCTACAACCGCCAATATACAAAAAGACAGTTGAGATTTTGACTAATCTAGACAACAAGATCAATCTACAGTCAAAAGGTAGATTGCCTTTTGACTAGTGACTATGACATGCCATAGCTCACTGACTATGAAGCATTGGCTGAAATTGATCTTTGGAAAAGAAATCTATTGGAAAGAAATTTGGAAATTTATATTTTAAGAGAAAGAGCAGTTCTAGCTCAATTTTAAATGACTCAGCTTCAAACAAACCTCGATAAATAGACCCTTTCACAAATGAAAGGATGAGCTTATTGCTAAACAACAAGGGGCACGGGTAAAAACTGGGGTTGGATATCACTTAGATGGTAAAACTGTATTTAATTCAGTTCCCCCTCCATCTACTCTATGCTATTCTCCTATTCCTAAACCTCACTAGAAAAATGATATGTTCGAGAAACCTGCTAACAGTTTACATGAGGGTTTAGAAGGAGTAAATCATAAAGAGTTGCGAGATGATTATGATTCTTCCACCGGTATGGGATACAGTAAACAGGGTCTTGAGAATCAAGCAAATGACTGTTCAGCTTCTGTTATTTGTAAATCTATACCTGCTGTTTCTTCTAACTCCTTTGATAAGTTTAAAACAGGTGAAATTCCTACCTTTGAGCCTATCAGAATTGTGAAGGAAGAGATAAATCAGGAATCACCTAATCATCAAGCTGCAACTACATCAACACACCCAATTCCTATCAATCAAGATCCACTTGAAGCAGAGGTGTTTATTGAAGACCAGACAAGCTTGGATGATGAATCAAACACAAAGGAAAGCGTCGGGTCCTCAAAGATCAAGATATCACCTGAAAATGTCAAGTCCCAAAAGCTTTGAAAACCTGAATCAAGTTCAATACGGATCTCACTCCCAATTGCAAAACAAGCCAGTTGTTCATCCAAAACTGAAAAGAAGAAATCTCCATCTCGTCCATCATACCTCAAGCTCACAAAAGATTCGAGAAGAAACCACAGATTCAACAAGCAATAGAATATAACAAACAACAAGCTACATCAAGCTCAAAGAAAGCTCAATCCCCACCTGCACCACATGGGGTAGTCAAGCATCAAAAGCCATTCAAGGCTTGCTTCAGGTATGGAAAGGAAGATCACGTGCTCAAGAAATGCCCAAAGAAACATGCTTCGGATGGTAAAGGCAAAACGAATTACATTTCTGGATCAGAGTCTAAAAGGAATATGCAAGATGGTAAAGGCAACATGGGTCCCATATTTGGATTCCAATGTAAAAATAACATATCTTTGATTGGTTGGATGATGAACATTCCATCCAAACCTTCGCATGTGGAGCTGGTTTCATATGATTCAAAGATGAAAGTGACAAACGCATCCAAACCAAAATCTTTTTCTTCGAATTTTGAACAGAAAATGATTTCCAAATTTAATTCATTCAAATCAAAAATGTTTAAACCGAAACAAATTTGGAAAATTAAAAGGAAAGAAGAAAAGGTAAAAGGTTGTGCCTTTACACAGGTTTATTACACTGATTCAAATGGAACACCCAAGACTATGATGGCTGGGTCCCCCTTTCTAACTAATCTGTTAATGAGTGCAGGAACAGTTCAGGAGGACTGTTAGTAATCCTGTTTACCGACAGAGAATGTTCCTTATTCAAATTTGAGGTGGAACAAATAGGTTATGGTTTTGGTATCTTATCCACATTTTGGATTCTTATCTGCCCTATTGCAGTTCACCATTCACAATAACTGTATTTTTCTTGGTACTTCATTTCTCATCTTTTTGCTAGTATAATTTGGAAGACTTTCTTTAGTAAAATTCTATTTTCGTTTCCATTTATTAAATAATAAAAAAAATTAAATATATATATATGACCATTGATTGAAATGTGATCTAAGAACTTGATTGGGATGACTGAGAAATGATAGTATGTTTTCTTGGAATGCTTGTTTGCATGACTTGTACCTTTGTGAGAAATGATAGTAACTAATATAGATGTATGTATCACTTAAAATTCTAAAATCTAAAAAGACAGTTTCATTATATGATATGCATGGTAGGCTCAGCCCGAAAACGAAGTAAACAGTGATTCTGTAGCCTAAGCTTTAGAACTCGGTGATAAGGATCGTTTCCTTGACATCTCGGCCTACACAAAGTTACAAGTCTCATCGAAAGTGGGTTAAGAGTATCTGACTTCTGCCTTGATTCCTTCTATTCCTAAATCACCCTCTCCCTAGTTTCTAAATTGATGCTTCTTGTCAGGTGCTCATCTCCTCTGCTATGCGGAAGCATTGACCTCGAATGATGATCTTCTTTGTTATACGTAAGTATAGACCTGAAGCTCTCATCAGGATGCTCAGATGATCATCTCCTTTGTTATACGTAAGCATAGACCTGAAGCTCTTATCATTGGTTCCCTAAATAAAAGCATAATGATTCTTAAATTAAGATAATTGTTAAAAACTCAAAAGAAAATCAAGCAGTGTTAATCATATATTCAATAAGCCCTGATGATAGGATAAGTTCCTTGCCGGATGTCTGTGGGAACCAAGTTTGTAACACCCGGAAAGTTACAAAAAAAAAGAGAAAAGAAAAGAAAAGAAAAGAGAAGTATAAAGAAAGAAAAGGGAAATAACCAAAGTTAACGGGTTAAAGTTGTGCAAGAGGCAAACTTTATTATAATTATGTTTAAAAGGTGGGCATGGCCGCCCACACCCCTGCTCCACCCACTGCTTCGACTGCAGAAAGAAAAAGAACAGAGTTTCCATCGGTTTTAGAGAGAAGAAGAAGAAGATCGACTTGAAGGTTAGTTTTTTGTGTATTTTGTTCGGTTTCAGCTGGATTTTCAGCTTGTGGACCGAGTCTTATGTGTTTCTCTGTGTTTGGTTGGGTGTTTTTGGTTTGTTTAGATGTTTGAACTCCAAATGCTCTCGAGTTTGGAGGAGTTTTACTTGAAGGCTGATGTAGGTGAGTTCTAGATCCCCAGTTTTTCAGTTTTAAACTTGTTTTGGGGCTAAAATGCATATAAATTATCATTTTTGCAACTTTCAATGTGTGGAACCGTATGCGTTCCCCTGTTTTACTTGTGTGTGTGTGTTTGTGAATCTTTGGACCGAATCATGTGGTTTTATGCTTGTTCTATGTGCTTAATATGCTAGATTTGGGCTAAGAATACGTTACGATGATGAATGGGAACTGAAATTAGTATAAGTTAGAACTGGTAACGGCCCATGCGCCTAACATATTGCCCATGCACCTAACACTTGCCCGTGCACCTGCATAGTACCCATGCGCCTAAGTTTTTGCCCATGTGCCCAACTGCCCATGCGCCTAAGTACTGCCAGTGCACATGCATAGTACCCATGCGCCTAAGTTTTTTTCCCATGGGCCTATGTTTTCCCATGCGCCCAACTACCCATATGCCTACATAGTGCCCATGCGCCCACATAGTGCTCATGCGCCTAAACTGACTTAGGATTTTTTTGAAATTTTGGGAAATAGAAATTAATGGTTAAGTTATGGAATGTTTTGGTGGTTTATGTTTGTTCATGTTATGCATGTTTGTGGCCTGTTATTGATGTTCCTTATTACGTATAATTACGTGACTTTACATGTGGTGTTAAAGCTCTTATACATAAAGTATTATCATAAAAGTAGTGGAAGATTAAAGATAATAAAAAGTGGAACATAACGAATGAATGAAAGTCTTGCAAGCAAATTTAAAGAGGTTCACAACTCATTGAAGATTTGTTAGCTCAACTGTGTGCGATGTAGCATGCTATCTTGGCTAACCCATAAGGGTATACACACAGGGGGTTCAGTCTTGGTGACTGATCCATACATGCGAAACGGGATCCTTGTCGCTTAGCCCCAAGACTGAGGTGGGTTCATGCCTAATGATGGGGTAGCTTATGACAGGATCTAGATAGAAGTGAAATATAATGAAAAAGTGCAAAACGAATGATTATGAACGAAGATAAAAGATAATAATGATATTATCAAGATGTATGTATGTT
This sequence comes from Flaveria sonorensis, assembly GCA_025506505.1. Lineage (NCBI taxonomy): Eukaryota > Viridiplantae > Streptophyta > Magnoliopsida > Asterales > Asteraceae > Flaveria > Flaveria sonorensis. The sequence continues at coordinate 32,538,247 of CM046438.1, read as the reverse complement.
GTGTGATCACGAACGAAAGTAAAGGAAAGGTTTATACTAAAGGTAAAGTATTTTATTATTTTAAACTAGAACTCACTCAGCAACGCTGACATTTTATGCATTTTCAGTTGGCAGGTAGCTTGTTGCTGAGGATGGCACGAGGGTGAAGCTACTTGGCGGGCAAAGACTGGCATCCATTTCATGCACGATAATGTTGTTGTTTTGTAATACAACTGAATATTCTTTTGTAACTCTTTTAAAACAATGATGTATTATTTGTCAACATCAAATATTAATGCATTAATGGTTTTTGATAAATTAATCCGCTCCAATGTTTTATGACATTTATTATGTCTTATTATAAATAAGGTTGTGATTGACCAACTGTAGGGTTCCCGGGAACGGGGCCTTACAAGTTGGTATCAGAGCCAAAGTTTAAGAGAAATGGGTAAATATTTTCAAAACCTAAACATAAAGTGAGAATGGGACCGAATGGAGGGGTGCCAGCCCAAGTAGCTACATGCCATAAGGTAATTTACTTTCTTAAGGTTAACCGGTATTACGTGCGTGTGCTATCTGATTTATGTGCTCTTAGTAGATTTGGATACGGATGTAGTCAGGATAGGAAACGCTTGGGGGATGAAGAGTAAAGTAAGTGGCTAATATCAACTGGCCACTATAATTAGGGACTTGCTATACTTGACATAATCTGAGCTATTACCTTGAATGACCATGTTGGTGTTTGAATCTTATAGTGATTAGAGGAAGGCGGGTGGTAGATCTTCAAAGGCTTCTCAAGGAGGTGTAAAGGGTGGTCGTGGTGCTAGGCCACATGTCACCGAGAACAAGGCTAAGGCTCCTGAGACGGCTCCTGCAGAGCTCAAGCTTCATCACCAGGAAGGCGGTGATGAGAGTGCTAATCTGAGAGCCTCTATGAAAGAGGCAGTTGTGGAGGAAGTTCATCAGGTCATGCAGACGATCGTGCCATCTGTGGTGATTGAGGTTATTCATGCTATGAGGGAGGATGAAAAGAAAGAGATGGAGGAGAGGAGGAGGACCGTTGGGAGAGGTTCAAGTGAAGGGGAGCAAGCAGAAACGGAGATGGTTGTCTCCAGTGACGAAGAGGAAGAGGAAGCGGTGCAGGAAACTGCCAAGGGGTAGTTTTGGGGCATTTCAAAGATGCAAGCCCCTGACTTTTGATGGTAACGGGAATGCTGCTGCTTCTCACCGATGGGTGAGGGAGATGGAGGTTGTGTTGGATATCAGCGAATGTAAGGAGGATCAAAAGGTGAAGTTTGCCACCCACTTATTCATGGACTTGGCCTTGTACTGTTGGGACAATATTGTCAAGGCAGAGGGTAGCAGGGCGATTGGGAGAATGAGGTGGAGTGAGTTAAAGAAGATGGTGATCGAGGAGTTTTGTCCTCACAGGGAGCTTGACAAGATTGAGAGAGAGTTCCTACAGCTGGAGGCGGGAACTATGACACACCAGTAATACACGACTAAGTTCAACGAGATGGCAAGGCTGATGCCAGATCAGGTAACGCCGGTGTCAAGGAAGATCAAGAGGTATATTCAGAGTTTGCCAGCAGATATCCGCAGGCACATGATCGCCACCCGGCTAAGTACTTTCAGGTCGGTGGTTGATCTGGAAGGGAGGTTGTATGATGAGAGAGAGGGGGCAGTGGTAGAGGTGATCAAGAAGGGTGGTAGTGACATGAACTGGAATGGGGAGCGGTTTGGTCGTGGTGGTTTCACTCCAAATAACAAGAGGGCAAAGGTGGATGATCGAAGGGTAGTAACATCAAGTACGGGAATGAAGAGGTGTGGTAAGTGCGGGAAGGAACATTCAGGGGAGTGTAAGTGGGGACTGAATCTCTGCTACAAGTGTGGGAAGCCCAGTCATATGGCAAGAGAGTGTGGGGTTGTAATATGTTATAACTATGGTGAAGAGGGCCATCTGAGTAGGGATTGCAAGAGGCCAAGGGCCGAGAGCTCCGGGGTGAAGAAAGGGGTTGAGAAGGAGGGACCGAAGGCAAAATCCAGAGCATTCATGATGACCCGGGAGGAGGTTAGGGTGGACCCCGATGTCGTGTCAGGTACGTTCCTAGTAAACCAAACTTATGCCTCTGTACTATTTGATTCTAGTGCTAATAAGAGTTTTATTTCTGTTGCCTTCTATGCTAAGTTGCCTGTTAGGAGTAGAAAGATTGATGCGCCCTTTGATGTTGAAACTGCCATTGGTAAGTCTACCAGGATTTCTGATCTGTTAGAGAATTGTGACATAGAGTTAGAAGGCCATAGGTTCTCTACTAAATTATTCGTGATGCCCCTAGGCGGATTCGATGTGGTTCTAGGGATGGATTGGTTAGCAGCTTATGAGGCAAATATTGTGAGTCGCAAGAAGATGATCCGATTGACTGCGTCGGATGGGAGTCTTGTGACGATCTACGGTGATCGAGTTACTATGGTTTCGAAGGTGATTTCGATGGTGGTGGCAGAGGAGTGCATGAAACATGGATGTCGTGCCTACCTGGCTTACGTGAAGGATGTGGATGCGTCAGTATAACAATTGTCTGACGTACCAGCTATGTGTGACTTTCCAGACGTGTTCCGAGAAGATTTACTAGGTGTGCCACCGGACCATGAGATCGAGTTCTAGATCGACTTGATACCTGGTGCTCAACCTGTTGCTAAGGCACCGTATCAATTGGCTCCGTCTGAAATGAAGGAACTGATGGTTCAGTTGCAAGAGTTATTGGACAAAAGGTTCATTCGACCGAGTATCTCTCCCTGGGGTGCTCCGGTCTTGTTTGTAAAGAAGAAGGACGGTAGTATGAGGATGTGCATCGACTACCGTGAGTTAAACAAGTTGACCGTGAAGAACCGGTATCTGTTACCGAGGATTGATGACTTATTTGATCAGCTCCAAGGTGCCAGTTGGTTCTCGAGGATAGATCTCTGATCCGGTTACCATCAGTTGAAGGTGAAGGAGCAGGATATACCTAAAACAGCTTTTCACATGCTTTATGGACACTACAAGTTCCTCGTTATGTCTTTTGGTCTAACTAACGCGCCAGCTGCCTTTATGGATTTGATGAACCGAGTGTGTTGGCCGATGTTGGATAAATCAGTGATTGTGTTTATCGATGATATCCTGATTTATTGAAAGACTGAAGAAGAGCATGTCGGTCACATTCGTGAGGTATTGGACACACTTAGAAGAGAAATATTGTATGCTAAGTTCTCCAAGTGCGCTTTCTGGTTGCGCGAGGTTTAGTTTTTGGGTCACGTGGTAAATTTCGAAGGGATCATGGTAGACCCGACAAAGGTGGAGGCGGTGATGCAATGGAAGACTCCAAAGATGCCATCCGAGATTCGCAGTTTCTTGGGTTTAGCGGGATATTACAGGAGATTCATTCAAGACTTTTCTAAGATAGCCTCACCATTAACCAAGCTGACCCGCAAGGATGTGAAGTTTGTATGGGGTCTGGAACAGGAGAATGCCTTGAGGAGTTAAAGACAAGATTGACTCAAGCTCATGTCTTGATGTTACCCGAAGGCAATGAAGACTTGGTGGTCTATTCAAATGCTTCTTATTCAGGATTGGGTTGCTTGCTGATGCAACGGGGAAGGGTTATAGCCTATGTGCCCCAAAAGTTGAAAATCCATGAGGCTAATTACCCTACTCATGACTTGGAGCTAGCGGCTGTGGTCTTTGCATTGAAGATTTGGAGGCACTACTTGTACGGGATGAAATGGACTATCTTCACTGACCATAAGAGCTTGAAATACTTCTTTGAGCAGAAGGACCTAAATATGAGGCAAAAAAGGTGGTTAGAGTTGATCAAGGATTATGATTGTGAGATCCACTACCATCCGGGCAAGGCCAACATAGTGGCGGATGCCCTTAGCCGAAAGGAGAGATGCGAGCCAATCCGGGTGAAAGCTTACCAGTTGGTGATGACCTCCGATGTGATGGAAAAGGTCAAGGAATTTCAAGATGAGGCACTGAAGGAAGACCAAATCAACTCCGAAAGAATGAAAGGTCTAGTCTCGAAGTTGGGTGAGAGCACTCTCGGAGTTAGAACCCGCTTTGGGCGGATGTGGATCCCTCGTTATGGAGACCTAAGCAGGCGAATCATGGATGAAGCTCATAAGACTCAATACTCAATTCATCCCGGTGCTACGAAGATGTATCATGATATGAAGAAAGATTACCGGTGGCCGGGTATGAAGCGTGATATAGCGAAGTATGTGAGCAAGTGCCTTACTTTCTTGCAAGTGAAGCCGGAGCATCAGAAGCCATACGGGAAGATCCAACCTTTGGATTACCCAAGTGGAAGTGGAAGCACATCACCAAGGACTTCATTACGAAGTTACCACATACGGCAAGGAGGTATGATGTATATGGGTGATAGATGACTGTTTGATGAAGAGAGCTCACTTTTACTGATCCACGAGACCAATTCATCAAAGAGATTGTGTCTCCTCATGGCGTACTGGTGTCTATCATGTCTGACCATGACACTCGATTTACATCCATGTTTTGGAAGAGATTTCATGATGCGATGGGGACAAGGTTGCACATCAGTACGGCTTATCATCCTTAGACGGATGGTCAGTCAGAGAGAACTATATAGACGCTTGAGGATATGCTTTGAGCATGCGTCATTGATTTCAGAGGAAATCAGGATGAACACTTACCGTTAGCTGAATTCTCATACAACAATAGTTATCATGCCAGCATTGGTATGCCACCATATGAGATGCTATACGACAGGAAGTGTAGAACGCCCGTACGTTGGGGTGACATCGGACAGAAGGAGTTGGGGAGCGTGTAAGTGATCAAGGCAATGATTGAAAAGTTGGAGAAGATCAAGGCCTTTATGAAGGCGACAAAAGTCGTATGTTGACAAGAGGCGTAGACCGATTGAATTCAAGGTGGGTGATAAAGTTATGCTTAAGGTTTCACCTTGGAAGGGGATCATTCGGTTCTGAAAGCAGGGTAAGTTGAGCCCGAGGTATATAGGACCTTTCCGAATCATTGCTCGAGTAGGAGAGGTGGCCTATAGGTTGGAGCTACCGGATGAGTTAAGTGGAATTCATCCGACATTCCATGTATCTCATCTAAGAAAGTGCTTAGCTAATGAAGATATAATTGTACCACTGGAGGACAATGAAGTGGATGAACGACTCAATTACGTCGAGCAATCATTGGCAATCATTGACCAAAAAGAGAAGAGATTACGGAATAAAGTGGTTCCACTGGTGCAAGTACAGTGGAGGCACAAGAAGGGATCCGAGTCTACGTGGGAGACCGAGGAAGAGATGAGATAGCATTATCCATGACTCTTCGAGGAGTGACATGTTTCGGGGATGAAACCTATATAAGGGGGGTGGACTTGTAACACCCTGAAAGTTACAAAAAAAAAAGAGAAAAGAAAAGAAAAGAAAAGAGAAGTATAAAGAAAGAAAGGTTAAATAACCCAAGTTAAGGGGTTAAAGTTATGCAAGAGGAAAACTTTATTATAATTATGTTTAAAAGGTGGGCATGGCCGCCCCCACCCCTGCTCCACCCACTGCTTCGACTGTAGAAAGAAAAAGAAAAGAGTTTCCATCGGTTTCAGAGAGAAGAAGAAGAAGATCGACTTGAAGGTTAGTTTTTCGTGTGTTTTGTTCTGTTTCAGCTGGATTTTCAACTTGTGGACCGAGTCTTATGTGTTCCTCTATGTTCGGTTGGGTGTTTTTGGTGTGTTTAGGTGTTTTAAGTCCTAGTGCTCTCGAGTTTGGAGGAGTTTTACTCGACGGCTACTGTAGGTGAGTTATAGATCCCCTGTTTTTCTATTTTAAACTTGTTTTGGCGCTGAAATGCATATAAATTATCATTTTTGCAACTTTCAGTGTGTGGAACCGTATGTGTTCCCTTGTTTTACGTGTGTGTGTGTGTGTTTGTGAATGTTTGGACCGAATCATGTGGTTGTATGCTTGTTCGATATGCTTAATATGCTAGATTTGGGCTAAGAATATGTTAGGATGATGAATGGGAACTGAAATTAGTTTAAGTTAGAACTAGTAACTGCCCATGCGCCTAACATTTTGCCCATGCGCCTAACACTTGCCCGTGCTCCTGCATAGTACCCATGCACCTAAGTTTTTGCCCATGTGCCCAACTGCCCATGCGCCTAAGTACTGCATGTGCTCCTGCATAGTACTCATGCACCTGCATAGTACCCATGCGCCTAAGTTTTTTTCCTATGCGCCCAACTACCCGTACGCCTGCATAGTGCCCATGCGCCCACATAGTGCTCATGTGCCTAAACTGACTTAGGATTTTTCTGAAATTTTGGGAAATAGAAATTAATGGTTAAGCTCTAGAATGTTTTGGTAGTTTATGTTTGTTCATGTTATGCATGTTTGTGGCCTGTTATTGATGTTCCTTATTATGTATTATTACGTGACTTTACATGGGGTGTTAATGCTCTTATATGTAAAGTATTATCATAAAAGAAGCGGAAGATTAAAGATAATGAAAAGTGGAACATAACGAATGAATGAAAGTCTTTCAAGCAAATTTAAAGAGGTTCACAACTCATTGAAGAGTTGTTAGCTCAACTGTGTCCGATGTAGCGTGCGATCTTGGCTAACCCATGAGGGTATACACACAGGGGGGTCAGTCTTGGTGACTGGTCCATATGTGTGAAACGGGATCCTTGTCGCTTAACCCCAAGACTAAGGTGGCTTCGTGCCTAATGATGGGGTATAGCTTATGACAGGATCTAGATAGAAGTGAAAGATAATAAAAAAGTGCCAAATGAACGATTATGAACGATGATAAAAGATAATAATGATATTATCAAGATGTATGTATGTTGTGTGATCACGAACGAAAATAAAGGAAAGGTTTTTACTAAAGGTAAAGTATTTTATTATTTTAAACTAGAACTCACTCAGCAACGCTGACTTTTTATGCATTTTCAGTTGGTAGGTAGCTTGTTGCTGACGATGGCACGAGGGTAAAGCTACTTGGCAGGCAAAGACTGGCATCCATTTCATGCACGATAATGTTGTTGTTTTGTAATACAAGTGAATATTCTTGTGTAACTCTTTTAAAACAATGATGTATTATTTGTCAATAACAAATATTAATGCATGAATGGTTTTTGATAAATTAATTAGTTGCAATGTTTTATGAAATTTATTGTGTCTTATTATAAATAAGGTTGTGATTGACCAACTATGGGCTTCCCGGGAACGGGGCCTTACAAAGTTACCTGAGCTTCTCTAATCGAACTTAAAACATGATAAAATCAGTTGCAGATCACTCGTTGAAAAGAATAAGGCATGGGTTTAAATTGGATAAATATACCAACAATCATTCTTGAATTGTTTTGGCTATCAAAAATTTAAAATTGTGATCAGACTCTATATCAGTGTGATCTCACTAACTTGTCGATGTTTAAATACATCTTTGTGCTTAAGTATATCTTGAGGATGTGATCTCATGGTCGAATTAGTTCTTGGTGTAAAATAATTGTAGTAAAATAATATACATATATATATATATATATATATATATATATATATATATATATATATATTTCAAGTCTTCCATATTATGCTATTAAAATCTCATATTTTCATGCATTTCACGGGAAATTGCACACACAAACAAACATGGTTTTGCTTGTTTATATTCACAGATAAACACGGGTTTATTTGTATTATTGAAATGATTTAACGAGAAATGTGTAGAATATGTTTGTGATTGTGTTGCAGATTTTGCTGCAAGTGATGGTCGATCATCACCTGAGCAATGAACCAAACCAGAGAACCCGTTCCTTAAATTTACAAAAGATACCGATTTAGGAATCTTCCTCCTACATTTTCTGAAGCACTCAGAAATTCAAGAAAGCGGTCTCCATTATAATCAAGAGGATGCAAACAACAAGGGGGAAGCATAGAAAAAGGGGAAGCTTGTGAGATAAAGATCTTCAGCAACAAAATTTGGAAAGCATCAGTATAGGGTTTCGAAACTGTTAGACCTCAAAATTGAGACTGAAGCTTACCAGATTAAAGATCAAGTACAGTTGACTTATCGGTGCCGATCATGATAAAAGACGTTGATAATAATAAACTAAGGGGGAGTATTGTTGGGTCTGAAAGATAGTCTAATATTATCAACACGGTCAAAGTCAACAAAAGTCAACATCAATAGTCAAAGTCAACGCAACAGTCAAGGCGACGCATTCGAGATGAAGATTAGTTGTGAGACGTTGAAGATACAAAGAACACGGGTCTTAGAGTTAATATATATATTTTGTTGTCAACAAAATATACATTTAATCTTTATTAGTCTAGTTTGTGTTTTAACTGTAATTTCATAATTGTCATGCTTTATTCATAGTTTAGGGTGCTAAATGTCATTAAGTGTAATTGTCATTAGACAATAAATAGCTAGAGTGATTAGAGTGTTGGGAAGCTTGCATGAGCTAGATTTGAGGGTTTTCATGTAACAAACATCTTATGCAAATCAATATGGATCAAATGGGGGTTTTTTATTGATGTTCTTGAGTGTTCATCCAAGCTCATCATATTTTATCTTTTTTATCCAATCTTCATTGCAATTTGACTAGGGTTGAGGTATTTAGAGAAGGAGCAATTAAAGGAAGCAAGAAAGGAGCTGAGATGAATCTTATAGACGAAGAAGAGGAGTATGAAGAACAATTGGTTGATTATGATTCTGAACCTGAGTATTATGAAATAGATGAGCGCCCAATGACTTATGTGGCTCAAAGGGGTTCTGATGAAGGAGATGTAGTCAAGCTTAGTAAGGAAGATTGGTTTGTCAAAGAGAAATAACAAAAACAACTGACTCTATTGTTTTAAAACATAAGTGAATCAAGTAGGAAGATCGGATAAGAAGATAGTGAGTTGGAAGTACAACCATAAGTTAAAGATGTTTATAATCAAAAGAAGGGGATGGGACATTTTTTTACATGCATAAAAGGAAGGCGTTCAAGGCCTTACCTAAATGGGATTTGAGGAGATTGTCTGAAATTCCCCTACTGGAGGCTCATATGAGTGAGAAAGCAATGCTGTTGGAGAAGGAGATTAAGATGGGGATAAATGATAATTTTAAAGCGTTTGGATACTTTAAAACACAAAGGAGGAGATCCAAGAAGGATCTAGATTGGGCTACAAGTAAGGGGATAATAGTGTTGAAGCTCAAGCCAGCCAAAACAGTTAATTGAGTGAGTGTGCCCAATCCACTTCCCCAAAGACTACAAAAGTTTGAGAAGTGGTTCTACGACAACAATACTGGGGAAGCTATGATTAGATTGAAAGGTGGTAAAGAGATTAAACTATTTGACCTGATGGAAGTGTTCTAATTCTGTGATGAAGACTTGGTGGTGCTATGCGAGAACCACATCAAAGCTGGAGCTGGAGCTGAAACAAGAACTGAAGCCAGTCTTCATGAAGGTGGCTAACAAGGCTCATGGTGTAAGGGCTAAGATCAAAGAGCTTACTGAGAAAGTATTACAAGCTGATGAATTGAGGATGGATGTACAGGAGCTGACAAGAAAATTTGAAAAGGTAAGTGCAAAGGGAGAAGAAGTTGTTGTGGAAGTGGGAGATGAAGAAGAATATCAAAGGTGAGGTCCAACCTAGGGGGAGTATTAATGATCTAGTATAGGTTGGACTCACCATAGTTGTTAGGATTATTTTGTTATGTATGTAATAGGTTGGATGTTAGTTTGTTTCCTTGTAATTTGCATTTTTATAGTTTCTTTGACCCAGCGAAACTACGGGCAAAACTACAGTTTCGCTCATAGTCAGCTGTCCTAGGTCACCCGGCGAAACTGTAGTTCGCTGCCGGGTGATTCTAGTTGATGGGCAAGACAGTTTCGCTAGCCAGCAAAACTGTCAGTGAATCTAGCATTGCTTATATATTGTCATGTTTTTATCTTTGTACGCAAATTTTTACAAAACCCTAATACTGAAATATCTTTGTTGCAACTGTGTGTGTCGGTTGGAAGTTCATTTTATCATTATTTTTGAGCCATTGATTGATGATTATTGCTTAGATTCTCAAATTGTTCAATATGTTATTGATATTGTGGTGTTGATTCAATGGGAATTCCTTGTTTACACATCAATTGCATTGTTATATCGATCAGAAGGACCAACAGTATTCAACAAACAATAATCATGGTGCGGAAACCCATGATTAGTGCTATGATATCAGTGTGTGTGTGTGTGTGTGTGTGGGTGTGTGTGTGATTGCTAGTGACTGAAATGCTTTGAATGATAATAAACTGCTTGACTATATTGATTGTTCAAAAGCTTACAAAGGATTAGGGTATTATGCTATTTATAGCCTATACAAAAAGCTATATACAATTGTTAAAATACCCTTATGTAAAACAAAATTACTTAAATAATCCTAAGTCTATAAGCTGTGTGCTGTGCATGATAGACTTTCTGCTATGGATGCTAAGTCGTCCGCTATGGATGTTGAATAAGTTGTTCGCTATGTCTTGGATGTTGTCCGCTGTGAACATTTGTTGTGTGATTGCTTTGTATGTCGTCCACTTTGGAGTGTTCATCCGGTATGGATTGAACATCCGTTGTGGATTGTTCATCATCTGTGGAAATTGGTCATCTGCTGTGTGAGTTGGTATCTGCTGTAGACACTTGGAAGTTGTTCTTCATCCACTACATGGACTTGGTCATCCGCTGTGGGCATTTCTTCATCCACTGCCGACACTTGTCAAAATTTCTTTTATCTATAAACCTGAAAAAGAAATTTAACCAATAATTAGTATATGTTATGAATGCTAGTGATGGTAATGTGTTAGTTAATGATTGTTTGAATGTTAGAACACATTATGTTTAATTATGGCAAGCATTATCCTTTTAAGCACTATCCTATTAATGCACTTGTTGAGTCCAACAATACTCCCCCTAAGGATGATGTTGCCATCACTTTAATATTTGCTTGTTAATGTTTTGTTTGTTAGTAATAATGTATATGTGCATGTGTTTGATATGAATGATTGTAATTATTGTGTGATTGACTTAAAATATTTGATTGCATGTTTGTATGTTACGCCTGGTTGACTAATTGACTGTATGTTCTGATTGCATGTTTGATTACTTGGTTACATGTATGATTGTATGATTACATGTATGTTTGATTGATTTCATATCTGATTAAATGGTTACTTGTTTGTTTGATTTAATGATTCAGTGTTACGCTTGTTTGCATGATTGAATGATAGTATGTTTTCTGATGACATATGTGTAAACAAATTATAATGTATGTGCTGATCTGTATGTGTTTGCTTGTATGATGAATTACTTGTATGATTGATATTGTGTATGTTTATATGCATGATATCCATGTACAATTGTTTGTTTTTTCTGTTTGATTTGTAGAAAAGTTAGATATGTATGTTTGCTTGTTTTTGTCTGTTTGATTATTAGTGAACCTTTAGGAGTGAGAAGGACCAGCTTCTTCTACATTCTTTTGCACCTTTGATGTGGCCTTCAAGTCTTCTTCAACATCTTTCACAATTTCTTGATCCTTTTTAGCTTGATTCATTTGATCAGATAGTGGAGTGATCCTCAGTGCATTTCTACAGTTTACAATGTGCTCAACAAAATAGCTAACACTCTTTTGATCCTCATATTTGCTCTGAATAGTTAGATGAACCAGCTTTTCAAGTGTAGATTTTTCTAGGCTCTACACATCAATGTTGCTAACCAGTGTGGTTACAACATGTTTTCCCTTCAGGATCTCAAGGTTGTTGTTGTTTGATATCCTCATGCTAGTTGTGCCTTCAATATGTGTTAGGGGTTGCTGATTTGTTTCCAGTCTTTGTTTGAGTGCAGCATTCACATACACAGTCCCTAAACTTCTTAGCATGTGTATGAAATAACACCAATCTCCCTTGCATAGCATAGCTTCTATTACATGGAATGTCTTGGTTTTCAAAAATGATACATAGGATGGATGAAGGAGTTTGATTTCCATAAGATCAAACAACCTTATGTCTGATGCTTCTTTACCTTCTAGCTTTCTCTCTAATACCAATTCATTATGTGTTTCATCATTGTACCACTTGGTAATTGGATGATTGTACTGGTTACCATCAATTTTCTTCATGATTAACTTTAAATCTGATGGTCTCAATTGATATCCAACTCTTTCCAACAATTCACTATCAATATGAGATGATGATTGTTTTTCAATTTGTTTCTTTTATTTGCTTGCTGAATGTTGCTCTCTTCTCAACTTGGCCAAATGAAGCTTATCTCCTTTGTTTGCTTTTGCCTTCATCTCATGATGATGTCTATTCATATAAGATCTCAAGATATGATAGAAATCTGCTCCCCCTGGGATTGTTTGTGTGATTGACCATCCTCATTGCATCAGGTCCAATCTGTCTTCACAGCTTAATGATCCCAGTTGAGATATGTATGATAAGTATTGGACAAGTCCAAATACTTTATTTATAAGTACAACATCCCAGAATTCATCATACTTCTGTGATACAATCTTTCTCTCATCAGCAGATATTGTTAGAGTGATTTTGTCATACAACTTTACAAAGTTGGTGTTTGCATTGATCATCTCTCTCACCTCATTTCCTTCTGGCCATAGCCTATGAGTCATGAATTGCCTAGGCTCTTCTATAGGATGAAGTTCAAGTAGAGTTTGATGATAGGTTGATAGAGATGAGCCTAGATATGGTCTAGAGATCTGTGGCTTTAGAGCATTGGCCAACATGTTCTTGTAGATCTCTCCTGCCATGTCTTTCATCTATGATATAGATCTGCCAGCATATGACCTGTATGGTATTCTTGTGTGACTCAACCAGCTTTTCACCTGGGAGTAGCTCATTTTGTCTATTTGAGGATCTTTGGGTAGATTCTTTTGAAACTCTTGTTGATCTTTAATTTCCTTATATCTTTTGTATGTTTGGTCTTGTTCATTTTTAATGACTTCTTGAATGTCTTTGAGCAAGTTTTTAACCTCTAAGAGGTTAAGATGTATGAATGATTCATAAGGAAATCCTCTAGCAGTTAACTCAATTCCCATTAAAGTTTCTGGATCATCTGGGAAGAGTTCATGTATGTTTTGCATAACATCTTAATCTCTATCTTTATATTCATTATCAAAATCACTCAAGATAATTATAGGCTATTGATCATGAGTTTGATCAATTTCACCTTCTTCTAGAGTTGCAGCCTTAGATGTTATCTGTTTGGGTTCATCATCCACTAGTTTAGCTTTGACTTTTAACAGCTTCAGTGGTGGTGATTTTGGGTTCTTCTTGTTCTTGAACTTGTTGTTTTACCTTCTTCAAAGAAGCTAGTTACAACCTCTTTCTTTTTCTTTCATATGTTTTTAAAGAAGGCTGTGATGATAATGAGGCTTGATATTTGGTTGGTTTGGGTTGTTCTTTCAAGGATTCAGCAAATTGTTTGATTAGCTCCTTTTGTTTTTCAGATAATGGATCTACAAGCATAATACTTGTTTTAGTGGTTTGAGTTTCTGTAGTGTGGAAATGTTGTTTGAGAATAGGTGAATAGTGTATGTTTTCAAAAGGGTTTTCCTCATCAAACAGTTGATCCATAGAGTATGATTCATTAGGAATAATGAGTGCTAATTCTAGATGTTGTTCTTGAGAGCTTGTTTCTTCTGCTTGAGTCATAATCTGTTCTTCAAAGTCATCACTCAGGTCATGTTCTTGACCTTTCGAATGTTCTTCTTCATTCAGCTGAGTGTTTGTATGTTCTAGCTCTCTTTTCAGCCTTCTTATCTCTTTTTCTTGAGCATAGATCTTTTTCTTCAATTCATCTATTTCAGAATCTTTGGCATCTATCTGCTCAATTAGATAGGCAACATCTAATCTGGTGCTGTTTAAATCTTGATCTTTTACCTTTATTTCTTCCTTTGATTGTTTTAGTTGTTGTTCAAGGAATTGAACAATCAACTTTTGAGCCTTTTGATCTATAGAGAGCTTCTCTATCTCATCATCTTTGTTTTTGAGATTTTCCTTCAACTTCTTTGCTCTATTGTTTGACTTCTTAATCAGCTTATTATACTCAGTGAATAAAAATACTTTAGAGTATTCAATCTCTTCTTCTATGGGTATCTCACTGCCTTGTTCTTCACCTTCAACAGGTTCAGCAGTGCTTTGTTGTTCTAGATCATGTTCTTGAGCTGATGAGGTGCCAACTTCTTCTTGTTGACTTGTGTGTTCTTCCAAAGATGCATCAATGTCTCTCAAAAGAGAAGACAATGATTGTTGATCAGAAAAGGTTAGGCTTTATGGTGGTGAAGGCATGTAATGATCAAACTAAGATTGTTCTTGTTCTTGTTGAATGAATGGTTTTGGTTCAAGAGCAATTGGATCTATATGATGTATGATTGGTTCAGGCTTAGGAGCAGCTTGCTCATCTTGTATTATTAGGACAGGCTGTATGATTGGTTGTTGATGAATAACATTTTGGAACATCATGTTTGGTTCTCCATGACCTAGAATTCTCATGAAAATGTCTAGTACAGGGAAGTTATGATCAATCATGTGAGCAGGAATATGCACTTCAGCTCCATGATACAGACTTGATTTGATCCTTGTGAAAACATGCTCATTGAAGTGAATAGGCTGAAAAATGGCACCTTCTCTTAGGATGTCTGGTAGGAGATCATCAATAATCATCTGAAGGAATCTTGGAAACATCTGAAACTTGTTCCTCACCTCAGTTCAGTTGTAGACCATCCCATTTAACACTTGTGCAACAAAGTTAAATGGTCTCCTTGCAATGATTCTTGCCAAGGCTGAAGAGCTCCTTAGAGAAGTAGCATCGTCTTTCTGTTTGTCATAGTCTTTTGGTATGTGTGCATGAGGAATCTAAATTGGGCACACATGTATAATTTCTTGATTTGTTTCCTGTCTATGGTACTAGTGTAGCCTATTTTCCTGAAAACATGTAACACATAGTTTTCATCAAATTCTACTGGTCCTTTAGCATTTTCATTTCCAAGCTGTAATACTCTCCTAGTTACTTCTTCAGTGATGGTAACCTGATGCTCATGAACTGTGGAGACTACTACTTGCTCATCATTCATTTGTTCTAGATGAGCATGAGTCCAAAATTGGACTATGTGATGCTCATAAATCTCAGGCCTGGCTATCATAGCATGAACCAGCCTGGTTTGTCTTATAGCTTGAATGATATCTCTATAGTTCTCAGCCTTAGGTGAATCTAGGTTGAGAAAGGCATAGAGATTATGATTTCTGGCAAATACTAGATTTGCCATATCTGCAATGAATAAGAGAAATATGTTAGTAACTTGTGTGACTATGATGTATGATGTTTAAGATGATGAAATGTTTATCAAGTGTTCATTAAGTTGATATGTTTGCTATGGAATGGTGTTATATGTATGTTTAACACTTATGACTTGTTTAAAGTGTATGTTTGATTGGTATTAATAACTAATTTAGTTTGACTTAACAAAAGTCAACTATTTGGTCAATTTTGATCATGAAAATCTTGTTTGATTTAATTTGTTTTGATCCAAATTGTTTTGCATTGTGTTTGTTTTATCACAAAGAGTTGTTTGTGTCATATTGTACACAAATTTCATTTCATAACAACTCAACTTGAACATTAGAGTGTGACTATTAAAGTCAAAACATTCATTGAATGCACATTGAATGAATATGCATTTAATATTGGTGTCTTCAATGCCATGCCAAATTAACTGATTTTACATGTTTGTAACAAACTTTTGAACATGTTTACCAAGTTATAACATATTTCAAGTTAGTTTAAATATTTTCAAAGATCAAACATCAGTTTTTGTATGCTTTTGGCAAGAACATCATGACTGTTCATGATCCCGATGAACACTTAATCAAATTACTTCAAAACAACAGTCCTAATACATTCGACTAAGGTCATCTAACACATATTCAGTGTTTGATTTGTTTTAAAACATCAAAAGATACATGTTTTGATTTCGGTTCAAAGTTCAACTTGGTCGAACAATGTTCGAATCAGAACCAATGGACAAGATGTTTTAATGATTGTTTGATGATTAGATTCTTGATGTTATACCTATATGATCAATAATCAGTGGTAGAATCAAATAGATATTTGGTTTTTAATCGAACAGGGGTTTAAGGGTTTAGCAGATTTTTGAACATTTTAAAATTTTAATTTTCACTCTCTCACTCATGATGAATGAAAAATCACAAGTGTAGGACTATATATACAACGGACAAAATGAACATCCGCTGTGTATAAAGTTTGTATGTCCGCTATGTAAACAGTTTAAACTTAAAAGTTAATTTTAAGTTGTCCACTGTGAGTTACACATGCGATGTGTGTACAGTGCATCCGCTGTACAATTTAAACTTGTACGCTATGAACCCTTGGATGTTGTACAGTGTTGACAGCAGATGGTCATTTGATCATGCACTGTGCACAATTGAATAAATTTGAAAATTACAACTTACGACTAAAAAGTCATACGCTGTGGTTGACCACTGTTTTCAAAGCGGATGAACAATGATTCATGTGTTATACAACAGATGACTAGTGTTAGTCATACGCTATAAAGTGTTACTGTTTTCATAGCGGGTGTTTTTGAAACATCATCTGCTATAAACACTTGTGCTTTTTGAGTGTTAATGAGTTATTGTAGCTACAGCGGACGTATGTTTGTGTGTCCGCTGTGACAACAGTTGTCAAAATTTAAAATTTTGTTTGTTTTGAAATGATTTCTTCCGTAGCATGTTTGATAAAATCATCTGAAATGTTTCCAAAAATTGAATGTTTGTTAAAATTTTAGAATTTTAACATGATCAATCTATGGATGTTAAAGAATCACTCACAAGCAATATTGTAAAATATTGTACATATGTATGTGTGTCAAAGTGCTATGTTTGGGTGCTTGCTTGACTTGGATTTATTTAAAACTCAAAATTTAATATTTGAAATTTTGAAGATGTATGATTATGCACAATTTTGCTGCATTTGATATTTCCATATTCATTTTCTCTCCCTAAAGTTTTGCATATTTATAAAAACCTTTAATAAAATGACAAAATTTTGAATGTGTTTGAATGGAAATTATCAAAGTCCAATCTGATTGCTTGCATGATAAAATTTTAGCAAGATAGCACTTTATCTAACTAATAAATGAATGATTTTCATGTTTGGACATGAATCATTTTAACATAACATGAGATCATACTAGTCTTAAATTCTCACTAAGTTATTTGAATGATTTTGAGAATAGACATAAACTAATACAATGTTGATTGCAGATATTGGGATCCATTTAAACTCATGCATGGCATTAATGATTGATTTAAACAGTGAGTGATTATCATGTTTCGAGTTGATTAATATGAATTGTATGTACCCCACAACTGATTGTATGTTAAGATCAGTCCTCCTCAAGATATGCTAGAAAGTACTTTCAATACTTATGACATAGCTACTTAGGAGTATAAATGCTTAATTTGATCCATGTTGTTTGATCCACATTGGGATTCTTTCGCACTTCACTTTGGAAGGTGATCCTCTTTAGGATTCTTTTCATTCATTCACAAGGAATGTAGTCTAGAAGACTTTATTGATTGTTCATCCAAGATTGATGTGTTCCTTATTGGGAATCTTTTTGGATCACGATTTAGGTCATTCAGGTCTGTGCTTACCATAACAAAGAATACCTTGGTATACTCGTGGTCTATGATAATCATAGCAGATGAGACACTTGTATGATTGAGCAATTTATAAAATGTTTCACTTGGTGTATTGTAGTTACTTTACAAGCAACCTATATTGGTTAGACCAATACTCACCGTAAACCAAGATGTTTGTTGCTAACCATATAATCATGAGAATTTAGTTCTTCACTATTGTATGTGATGTTAGGTGTTCCATGCTGAGCCTATCCACATATCAAACAAAGTATTGTCAATCTTTATTAGTGGAAAATAACTCAAGTGAAGAAATAATCTAGTATACTATCATTTCTCATGAGTGGTTATATGTGATTCAAATTGTCTGTTAATTGGAAAACATGAATGTTTGTTTGATATCTTGAGTTTGAAAGATGCTTGTGTGATGTTAAACTTGGACTTCGACAAAATCAAGCTCGTTTGAAACTATTGTTTTGAAAACATTACTTGTTTGGTTCATAGTTGATCATACCAAGTGAGTGAACTAGAAATTCAAATCTTGTTGAATCAAATGGTTTGGTAAACAGGTCAGCTAATTGATTGTCAGTATGGACTTTGATCAACTTTATCAGACCCTTTTCTGAGCAATATCTCAGAAAGTGATATCTTATATCAATGTGTTCTATTTATGAATGTTGAACTGGATTGTCTGTGATAAACATGGCAGCAAAATTGTCAATGTTTATGGGTGTTTTAAGAAAATTAAATCCATAATCAAGTATTTGGTTTTGAATCCAAAGCAATTGAGAACAGCATGCAAAAGCAGCTATGTATTCTACTTCAGCTATTGACACAGAGACATTTGCTTGTTTCTTGCACTACCAGGAGATCAATCTTGATCCAAGAAACTGACAACCTCCAGTAGTGCATTTTCTATTGCTGTTGCATCCACCATAATCACTGTCTGTGTATGCATATAAAGAGAAATCTCCATCTTTTGGATACCATAGGCCAAGTGCTAGTTTCCCTTTTAAGTATCTAAAGATTCTCTTTACAGCGTTTTTGTGTGATTCTTTTGGATCTACCTGGTATCTAGCACACATGCAAACTGCATACATGATGTCTGATCTGCTTGCTGTTAAGTACATCAGGGAGCCTATCATTAATCTGTAGAGCTTTTGATCATGATGTTCCTTCTGGATCGGGTCCAAATTTCAATCCGGTTGCAAATGGTGTTTTGTTAGATGTGCAATCAGACGTGTTGTATTTCTTTAATATCTGATTCACATACTTGCTCTGATTGATAAATATTCCTTCAACCGATTGTTAAACTTGAACAAAAAGGAAGAAGGTAAGTTCTCCTATTGAACTTATTTGGAATTTTGATTGCATAAGAGTTTCAAATGCAAAGTTGGATGTTGGTGGAGCCAAAAATTATGTCATCCATATAGACTTGAACCACTAACAAGTCTTGTTCTTTTCGTTTTAAGAACAATGTCTGATCTATTTTCCCTTGGGTGTACCCATTCTGTAGTAGAAACTTAGATAAAGTTTCATACCACTTCCTAGGTGCTTGGTGAAGACCGTACAGAGCTTTATCTAACTTGGAGACTCTGTGAGGGATTTTTGGGTATTAAAACCCTGGTGGTTAAGCAACATATACCTCTTCATCTATCTTTCCATAGAGGAATGCACACTTGACATCCCTTTTGAAAACACTGAAGTTTTCTGATGAGGCATATGCAAGGAATACTCGGATGGCTTCTAGTCTAGCTACAGGAGCAAAGACATCATCATAGTCAATGCCTTCCTCTTGAGTATATCCTTGGGCTATAAGCCTTGCTTTGTTTCAGATGACAATCCCTCTATCATCATCTTTGTTTTTGAATAGCCATCATGTGCCAATGGCATATTGACCTTCAGGTAGGTCAACCAACTTCCATACCTCTTGCTTTCTGAATTGTTGTATTTCCTCTTGCATTGCTTCTATCCAACTGTTGTCTTTGAGTGCTTCTGTGATGGTTTTGGGTATAGTTAGGGATGGGAAGCAGGAATACAAGCAAATGTTTGCTATGTTAGATTGACTTCGTGTCAATCTGGTATTGAGGTCACCTATAATGTTTTCTAAAGGATGGTATTTGTGAACTCTGGTTGTTTCAATCTGATCAACAATGATGGTTGAATCAAGATTGGTGATTGTTTGATTGGGTGATAATGGATGAGCCAGGGTATTTGTTGTTGTTTGTTGTTCTGGTTGTGTGGTTTCGGTGAATGTTTGTGGTGAATCATGAAAGAAATCTAGAGTTTCATCTTTATGATGTGTATCAGGTAATGAATGATAATCATCATCTTCTTCAACTGTGGCTGGTTGATGTGACTTTGTTTCGTTATTTGGTTGTGGTTGGGTGGTCACAGGAGTTGATGAAGATGGTGTGTCTGATGATGTTCCTTTTGATGTGTTTGTTTGTTCTGGAGGAGGTGGAACTGTGGTACTAGAAGGAGTGATGCTTGTTCTCCTTGGAGGATTCGCAGTTAAAGGAACATCAATGGTTATTGGTGGAACCATTGGATACTCATTATCATCTTTGGTACCTTAAACATCAAAGTAAGATGTATCAAATGATTTTGTTAATGAGTCAATATCAAACAACCAGTCTGATCCAATGACTTTCTTAGTGAATGAATGTTCATTAAAAACAACATCTGTTGTTTCTTCCACTATGTTAAGCCTTGGATTCTATACTCGGTAAGCTTTTGAACTTCTGGAGTATCTAACAATTTATCCATCATCTGCTTTTGGAGCAAACTTAGATAATTGTTCTCTAGTGTTTAATATTGAGACAGAACATCCAAAAGCTTTAAGAAATCCAATGGAAGGTTTTCTTTTAAACATTAATTCATATGGTATTTTGGAATGTTCTTTGATTATTAGTGTTCTGTTTTGTATGTAACAAGCTGTATTGATTGCTTCAACCCAAAAGGATGTGCTTAATAGAGAGTCAGCTAGCATAGATCTAGTAGCTTCTATTAATGTTCTGTTTCTCCTTTCAGCAACTCTATTTTGCTAAGGAGTCCTTGCTACACTAAATTGATGACTAATTCCTTTCTCTGCATAAAATGAAGAAATAGAGTCATTTTTTAATTCAATACCATTATCACTTCTTAAAGATTTAACTTTAAGATCCAATTGATTCTTAGTTTTAGTGATAAAGGATGTGATTATTTCTGATGTTTCTGACTTGTGTAGTAGAAAGAAAACCCATGTGAATTTTGAGTAATCATCTACTATCACAAGACAGTATTGCTTCTTTCCTATGCTTAGGATGTTTGTTGGGCCAACAAGATCCATGTGAAGCAATTTGAGTGGAGTGTTGTTAGAGTATACCAATTTTGACTTAGAGACACTTTATGTTGTTTGCCTTTCAGACATGTAGTGTTGTGGTCTGTACAGAAGAATTCTTTTTGTAGTAAACCTATTACTAAGTCACCTTTTACAAGATGATTCATTCTGTTATAATTTGAGTGTCCCAAACGTCTGTGCTATAATTGGGAAACATCTTCTGATGCTTTTGATAGTAAACATGTTTTAGTGGTTGATGCTGAAATAATGTTCATATCAACAATGTATGTGTTGTTATGACGGGGTGTTTTCAAAAGGATACAATCTTCAGGTATTTGAAAACCTGTCTTGAGGATGTAGCAGTTGTTGGAGTCAAATAAGGTGGCATATCCTTTATCACAGATTTAGGATACGTTGAGAAGATTGAACTGGAGGTTGGAGCAGTAGTTGACATTTTCAAAGCTGATCAACCCATTTGATACTGTTCCTTCACTGGTTATCTTTCCACCTGACTTATCTCCTCCAAAGGCTACTTTTCCTCCATGTTTGCTTTTAAAATCTCGAAGGAGGGAACAATTGCCAGTCATGTGTTGGGAACATCCACTGTCAACATACCAGATGTTGTCAGGCCTTCTATGATGTCCCTGAAAAAGCAAAGAAATCAATAGATGGAGCAACCCAAGCCAAGATGGTCTTGGATTTTCCGTCTTTTCCCACAACGCATATTTCTTCTAACGTGGCGTTGTCTGATGGTTAGAATTTCTAGTAACACTAGATTTCCTTTGATTGTTTTTAGCTTTGTCAGGAGAAGTACTTTGAGCTCTTCTCCTTTGAGTGCTAATGTCTGTTTGTTGTCTGCTTTGAGACTTATGTCTCTTGTTTGATTGTTTAAAGTTGTCATAAAAAGTTTTATCATTATTTATAACAACTTTTTGATGTGGAGTTTCTCGTGGTGCTCCTCCATTGTTCTTATTAGGAAAAACTGTTTGTTTCTCAATTGATTTCTCAACTTGAGACTATTTGTTTTGCTTCTTGTATTTCTTATTGAAAAAGCAGTTAGCAGTGTTGTGGTTGTTTCTTTCACAAATTGAACAATAATTATGAAAATGGCATGATTCAGTACTATGATTGTTCATGTTACAGTATTGCAATATTTACCATATTTGCATTTTTCAGTGGTGTGAGTGTATTGATCACACCATTCACAATATGGTTGATTTGCATTGCCTTGTTTGTTTATAACTTTTGATTTTAAATTTGATTTTAAAGGTATGTCAAAAGTTATAGTTGTTTGTTTTTGCTGAATGGGAGCTTTGCATTTCCCTTTGTTTGTTTGATTAGGAGAGGCAGTGGAAGATCCAGCTTTTTCCACATGAGCAGATATCAAAACCTTGTGTCTGCTTTGTTTGTTTAGTTGATGTATCAACCACACTTGAAACTTTTGTAGTTTCAGTAATTGGTTGATCTGACTCATCATACAAAAGATCAACATCATCTTCATCAGTTGTTTGTTCATCAAACTCATTATTTTCTCCTTGATAAAAATTTGTTTATTTGATTTGTGGAGATGCTTGGCTTTTAACAAATTTTATCAAATGTGTTTTTGATATTAATGATGATTTTGATGATGATGATGATGATTGTTTTGAATCATCAGTCCGGTCATATAGGTCAAAAGACTCACCCTGTTTGTTTGTCATGGAGTCAGGTAGAGGAATATAATTGTCATTATAAGGTGGGTTGGCCTTATTATATCCTAAACATGTAAGGTCTTTAAATGCCCTTTGTTGAGCAAGAAGTTCTTCAAACTTCTTGTTGCTCACCTGAAGCTTCTGAAGTTTCACTTTAGTTTCAGCCTGTAGTGTTTTTCACAGAGTCAATGATTCAGAGAGTTGCTCAACTTGAGCTGCAAGTGTTAATTTTTCAGAAATTAATTTGTCCAAATCATTTTGTAATGAAAGTATTTTTTCCCATATTGCTTTTGATCTTGTTTTAGACTTTCATTTAAAATGTTTGTTTCAATTACTTTCTTTGAAAGTTTGTTTGCATGTTCTCTGTATCGATTGACTTTGTCAATGCCTGCTCGTGTGCAAAGGTTTTGCCTCACCTCTTTCAGGATTTCAGAGATCTTATCTTCTATATTTTCCATGAGGGCATGATCAGGATATTCGATCTCAGCCTCGTACATGCTCCAATCACACTCACTATCTTGTTTTATAATCATGGCAGCTGATTTTGAGTGTTGATTTAGGATATACTATGTGATTTGAGGTGGAGTTGGTGTAGCAGGAATACTGATTGGATATGGGATTTGTCTGTTTGGATGGTAGCTGCTTGATGCTTGTGTTTGGTTGTTATTTCTGTTAACTCTAGTTTGTTGGCATTTTCTAGAGAAATGTCCATAGAGTTGGCAGTTATAGCATCTCAGCTTTGTCTTATCAAAAACCAATTTTGGTTTTCTTATCCATGCTTAACCCTCTGTTCCTTTGTAGGAACTTCTTGGATCTGTATGCAATCATTGCCATTGACCATTGAAGATCCATTTCTTCAACCATATCAGGAGGCAATTCATCCAAATCTTGTTGTATGATCTGTGATGGTGTGAGGTTAGCTCCTAGAGAGGCTTCAAAGCTTGTTGAAAAGGCTACAAAAGCTGCCTTTTGCTCCTCACTTTGCAATATGATTGTTAATGCATCCATTGGTTTCTTAAATTTATGAAAGTTTTGAGCCTTTGATGAGTGTTGTTTGCTGGAGCTAGAAGTGTGAGGATGTGGTTTGCTTTGGGGTGTTGCTTCATGGGAAGCATGAACACCAGTCTTCTTAGACTTTTGTTTGTTGTTAGATGATTCAGGTGCAGAGAAAAATGAAGTTTCACTTGAATCCAGAAACTCTTCAACTTCATTTTCACCAGTGCAAGTCAAGAATGCACTGTCTGTTTGTTGAAGTTCCTTGAACTTGTATGATTCCACATGTCTGATTGTACTATTGTTTCTGGATCTTTCATCTAGTTCTAGTGCTTCAAATTTAGCCACTAGAGGATCTAAAGATAATGCTTCAAGATCTAATGTTGCTTTCACTAATGAGACTGACTGAGTCCAGCTCTCAGGCAGTGTATGCAACATCTTTTTGTTGATCTCCACAGATTCATACTTCAGACCATAGACTATCATCTCATTGAGTAGTTGAACGAATCTGTGGAGTTGTTGTGGAATGGATTCTCCTTGAACATGGTGGAAGGTTTCGTATTGGGTCCTCAATTTCTCCTTTTTGATTTCCCGTATCTCCTTACTCCCTTCACACATGGTATGAAGTAGCTTCTAGAGTTCATGATCCGTTTTGAAATTTTCAACCCATGTCAAAATTTCAAATGGCAAAGTCATTGCCAATATATTATCTGCTTTCATGTCTGTTTTAACCTTCATGAGGTCATCACCAGCTACACTTTTCAAGCTTACTGGCTTTTGTATGTTATAGTCAGGCACAAGAGTCAATGGTATGTATGGTCCCTCGGTTATGGATGTCCATAGATCGGGGTCTTGGAAAATAATCCAATTTTTAAACATAATTTTCCATTGTTTGAAATCTGCTTGTTCTTGAGTCTTGGTGGTTTGAGACCACTGTTTGATCCTGAAATTTCATCAGAAATGTTTGTTAATTTTTAACTTAGCGATTTAAATCAAATTTGTTTTGATTATTTAGCTCGGTGCTAAATTTGTTTGTATCCTAAAGTCACTAGGATTTGTTGGATGTTTTTGTCACTTTTAATTCATTACCGGATAAAGGAAGTTAATTAATTTATAATTAATTAATTAATGTCCTAGGTTAAATCACTGTCAAGTCTCTGTGAAATAAGGAATATTATGTTAACGATGTCAACTCAGTAAAGATAGTCAAAACCCTTTTAATGAATCCGGTCAAAAGTCAAAACCCTAAAAACAAATATTTTGTTTAAAAAATTAACTTTTTCCAATCAAAAAGTGACCTTTTCAGAAAAATTCAAAAGAAGAATGTGTTTCTTCTTTGATTTTGAATTATGAACCAACACAGTCACCGAAGATTATGAAGGTTGAATGATCAAAAACTAGGGTTTATCCTAGGGTTTGTTGGTGGCGGTAACAATTTCAACAAAACAACAATCGGTTTGTTGTTTGAAGAAGATTAATTGCTCGATTTGAGTGTAAAACAACTCAAATATGATGTTTAAATACAATGAATGGATTCAAAGTATTTAAATGAGTGTTAATCTGATGAAAACTTGATAAAACAATATTCGTGTACTGTTTATCCGAAAACCCTTAGAAACCAATGGTTTTAGAGAGTTTTGTGATGAACACGTTCGAAAATATTGTATAAATGATGTTTAGAGCTTTAAACACAAAATTTTCTACAAAATGTATGAAAATAGATTATTCAATCATGTTTTGAACATTTGTTGAATGTTTGAAGTAGAAGAAGGTGGTTGTGATGATTTTCAGCTCAAAATGTATGTTATGAAGCTAATGAACCATGGATATCATGTTGTTGAATGAGAGGATCGAAAATCAATGTATGATTTGAGCCAAAGCTCTGATACCACCTGATAAAATCAACAAAGGCTGATTATGGACTTTAAGAACAATAAGAGCATAATCAGGTTGATTCCCCTAAGGATCTTTTCAAATCTCTCAATAAATATAATAACATATTGTTATATTGTATTCAACAAACAATAATCATGGTGCGGAAACCCATGATTAATGCTATGATATCAGTGTGTGTGTCTGTGTGTGTGTGTGTGTGTGATTGCTAGTGATTGAAATGCATTGAATGATAATAAACTGCTTGATTGTATTGATTGTTCAAAAGCTTACAAAGGATTAGGGTATTATTCTATTTATAGCCTATACAAAAAACTATATACAATTACAAAAATACCTTTATGTAAAAAAAATTACAAAAATAATCCTAAGTCTATAAGCTGTCCGCTGTGGATGATGGACTGTCCGCTGTAGATGCTAAGTCGTCCGATGTGGATGTTGAATAAGATGTCCGCTGTGTTTGGATTCTGTCCGCTGTGAACATTTTTTGTGTGATTGCTTTGTATGTTGTCCACTGTGGAGTGTTCATCCAATGTGTAAAGACATCTGTTTTGATTCGTACAGCCTCAAGTCTTGCAACAGGTGTAAAGACATCTGTGTAATCTATGCCTTCCTCCTGTGTGTACCCTTGAACAACAAGTCTTGCTTTGTTCTTGATGATCAAACCTCTATCATCTCTTTTGTTTCTGAACACCCACTTAGTGCCAATAGGGACTTGGCTAGGTGGCAATGGACATAAGTTCCATACCTTTTGCCTCTTGAATTAAAGCAACTCCTCTTGCATTGCTTCTGTCCAGTTGTTGTCCTTGAGGGGTTCTTCCACCTTTTTTGGTTCCATCTAAGAGAGAAAGCATGAGTACAAGCAGACATTCCCATTGTGGGTCTGACTTCTTGTTTTCACACCTTCTGAGACATCTCCAGTGACGTTTTTAGCCGGATGAGTTTTGTGTATCCTGAGCCTAGGAATCACATCTAGTTGTATAGATAGATCCAGGTTTGAGAAGTTTTGCTTAGGATTTTGAACACCATGACCAGTTGATGTCTCATACTCATTCAATTAGGACTGATTCAAAGAATATGTGACAGCATCAATGGTATCTTGCTGAGAAGCAGCATCAATAGTTGCATGTTCCTCCAAATCACTATCTTCATCTACTTGGTGTTAAGTACCTGAGTTGTCAGCTGTCGAGTTATGAGGCTCAGTAGGCTGATAACTTGTTAAAGCTCTATTGTTTCCTGTGATATTCAAGCTTTCAGGTCTTTCAGTTGAAGGAGCTTAATCTTCATCTCTTCTTGGAGAAATTGGAATAGGTCTTGGTAAGTCAAACATTTGATCTTTGTAGGGGTTACCTTGAATTCTTGTTCCAGTTGAAACATTCTCACAAGATGGTTTAGAATAGTTTGTAAACAATTCTAAATTAAAGATATAATCAGGATCATTGCCCTTAACAAAAGGAGTGTGCTCATTGACAACAATGTTGCATGATTCCTCAAATTGTTTATTTTTGATATTATACACTCTATATGCAATAGAGGTTGAAGAATATCTAACAACGATAGCATCATCCGACTTTTCAGCAAATTTTGCTAAATTGTTATTTGTGTTAAGTATGGTACATCTGCTGCCAAAGGACCTAAGAAAGCCAATGAATGGTGGCCTCTTGTTCCATAGCTCGTAAGGGGTTTTTCCATGGGGCTTAACACTGAGAGCCCTGTTTTGCACATAACATGCAATGCTGACTGCCTCTGCCCAGAAAGTTAGAGGTAGTTTTGAATCACCTAATATAGTTCTTGAAGCTTTAATAAGTGTATTGTTCCTCCTCTTAGCAACACCATTCTATTGAGGAGTTCTAGGAGCACTATATTGTCTGGCAATCCCTTTTGAGTTACTGAATGAGTCAAATACTTTATTCTTAAACTCAGTCCCTTTATCACATCTAATGATTTTTACCTTGTGATCTATTTGATTTTCAATTTTAAGAATAAAAGATTATAGAGTTTCAATAGTTTCATCTTTAGTTCTTAAAAAGAAAACCTAGGTAAATCTTGTGAAATCATAAACAATCACAAGGCAATATGATTTCCTTCCAATGCTCATTATACTTGTGGGACCAAAATGATCCATGTGCAATAAGTGTAATGGGGTGGTGATGGAGTTAACCTCTTTGAATTTGTGAGAAACATTGTGTTGCCTTCCTTTCAGGCAGGCAACACAATTATCTTTACAGATAAACTCCTTTTTGGTGTAACACCCGGAAATTTCAAAAAAAAAAGAAGAAAGAAAAGAAAATAAAAGTAAGGGAGCAAAAAGGGGTTTTATCTCAAAAGCTAGGGTTAAAAGTGTACAAGGGTCAAACAGGCCCATAATGGGGTTAAAAAGGAGGTAAGGCCGCCCATACTCTCCCCATGCACTCAAAACATATGGCTAGAGTGAGATAAAGTACTCCCACCGATTCTAGTGTGAGAAAGTAGAAGAATCCTCACAGAAGGTAAGGTTTAATCGTGTTTCTTCCCGGATTTTAGTTGGGTTCAAGCTTCTGGACCGATTTCTATGTGTTTCTATGTGTTTAGTCGCTTCTTTACGTGTGTTTAGGCGTTAGAACTCCAAGTTTTGCTCTCGGGTTTGCGGTGTTTGGCTCAAAGGTAGTTTAAGGTGAGTTCTAGATCCCCTCTTTTACATATTTTCTACTTTTTAGGGCTGATATGTATATTAAACTGATATTTCTGAACCAAACTATGATTTTCCTTGAAAATACGACTGTTTATGGAAGATGAAGGTTTTCATTTAAGGTCTTATGATGTTGAATGGTGGTTTTTTATGTTTTAATCGTGTAACTGATAGATCCATGCTAAGAATACGCTTAAGATGGTGTATGGGACTAGAAACTGCACAAAATTGGATTGTAGGTGATGAACTTGTTGTCCGCTATGGACAGTTGAGCACTGATAAGGTGTCCGCTATGGACACTTATGCATTTAGATTGTCCACTATGGACTTTGGTCATCCGCTGTGAACATACTTAGTGTTTAGTTCTTCCGTTACAGACTCTGGTCATCCGCTGTGGTTTTGGATGTCCCCTGTGAACTCTTAACACTTTAGCCATCCGCTGTATATCTATTTCATGCGCTATGAACACTTAGGCTTATTCTCAAATTTTGGGAATAGAATATAATTGCTAATTACTTATGTTTAAAGGAATTCTATGCTTGTCTAATGTTTCTAATAGTGAGATATAAAGTCAGAGCAAGTTTTCTTTCGAAGCTTATTTTTCTACCGAAGCTTATTTTTCTTCCGAAGCTTATTTCCTTCTGAAGCTTAGTTTCTTCCGAAGCTTATTTTTCTTCCGAAACTTAGTTTCTTCCGAAGCTTAGTTTTCTTTCAAAGCTTAGTTTCTTCTGAAGCTTAGTTTTCTTCCAAAGCTTAGTTTCTTCCGAAGCTTAGTTTCTTCGGAAGTTTATTTTCTTCCGAAGCTTATACCATAAATCTTTCGAAAATAATGTTTCCTTTGGAAGTATTAGTTTTAGTGTTAAGTTTGCTAGTTGATAGTTAGTATAAGTTTAGGGGCATAAATTGCATGTTTGATTCTTTTCTTATGTGCTGCTATTGTGAGTATTTAATATTTCATGATATGTGATTATAAGACAATAGATATCTTAAAAATATTATTCATAAATAAGTGGTCATAAAGGAAAAAGAAAGACAGTGTAACCTAATGAATGTTACCCCCGGGCCCTTATAATAAATAAAAAGCCTTGCAAGCAGAATGGAATGAGGTGCAAGACCTTGTTGTCGTTAGCTCAACTAATGTGTTGCTGATTTAGGATCTGGGGTCTAATCCTGAGGATTGACCAATAAATCAATGGGACCCCTATTCATGAGCAGGCTTCATGCCTAGCAGTATGGGTCAACTGTCGAAGGGTTAGCTACCATGATAAACATTTACCGACAGGGGTTCCGCATCTGTTGCCAACCAACAATGTAGGCTCTTGCTTTGTGCAATCCTAGTTAATGAAAGAGAAAGATAAATAAAGAAAGAAAGATAAAGAGTCTCTTAATGAATGATTATGTATAATGATGGATGAACACCAAGTGAAGCTTACAAAAATGTATATTTTCTATGTTATCAAAACTAGAACTCACTTAGCAACGTTAACTTTTTATATGCATATCAGTTGGATGGTAATGATGTTGCTGGGGATGGCACGAGATTAAAGCTACTTGGCAAATAAAGAATGGCATCCATGTTATGCAGAGATGATATTTTTGTCTTGTAATACAACTGCATGTTCTTTTGAAACTTGTAACAACGATGTAATTCTTGGCAAAAGTTATTATCAATTCAAGAAATGGTTTTTGTGTAACTATTCCGCTATCATGTTTTCTTACTTCAATATATATTTTAATGTGTAATGTGCTATGAATAACCAACTGTGGGGTTTCCTGGGAAGGGGGCCTTACAAGTCGATATCAGAGCCAAAGTTTAAGAGAATTGGGTAAATTATTTTCAAAACATAAACTTAAATTGAAAATGAGACCAAATTGAGGGATGCCATCCCAAGTAGCTACGTGCCATCAGGTAATTTTCTTAAAGTCAACCGGTACTATATGCATGTGTTATTTGATTTATGTGCTTAGTAGATTTGGATGCTGATGTAGTCAGGATAGGAAATGCTTGGGGAATGAAGAGTAAAGTAAGTGGATAATCACAACTGGCCACTGTAATTAGGGACTTACTATACTTGACATAATCTGAGCTATTGCCTTGAATGACCTTGTTGGTGTTTGTATCTTATAGGAAGTAGATTTTATGGCGAGTAGAAAATCTGGGAAGGCAACCCGAGGTGGAAGTCGTGGTGAACGTGGTGCTGGGCCGCATGTCATGAGGAATAGAGCTTAGACTACCGAAACAACACCAGAAGAGCCCGAGCTTCATCAACATAAAGGCGGGGATGAGGGTGCTAATCTAAAGGCCTTAGTGAAGGAGGCTATAGTTAAGGGGTCCATCAATTCATGCACATGATTCTGCCATCTGTGGTGATTGGGGTCAATAGGGTCGTAAGGGAAGATGAAAGGAGAGGGAAGAACTGGAGTGGAAAACATTTTGGTAGTGGTGGTTTCACTCCCACGGGAAAAAAACCGAAGGTAGAGGGTCGTAAGGTGGCTGCAACCGATGTAGGGGTGAAGGTGTGCAGCAAGTGTGGGAGAGACCATGTCGGAGAATGTAGGTGGGGATTGAACCTCTACTTCAAGTGTGGGAAGGAGGGCTACATGGAAAAAGATTGTCGTGTGGTGAGGTGTTACAACTGTGGTGAGACGGGGCACATGAGCACGGACTACAAGAACCCGAGGCCTGAGAACTTCAGGGCGAGGCAAGGGATCAAGAAGAAGAAGGAGGGGTAGAGGGCTAAGGCCAGGGCATTCATTATGACCCAGGAGGAGGCTAGGGTGGACCCCAAGGTGGTGTCAGGTACCTTCCTAGTAAACCAAACTTTTGCCTCTATGCTTTTGATTCTGGTGCTAGTAGGAGTTTTATTTCTGCTGCCTTCTGTGATAAGTTGCCTGTTAGGAGTAGAAAGATTTATGAGCCCTTTGATGTAGAAACTGCCATTGGCAAGTCTACCAGGATTTCTGATATGGTAGAAGATTATGTCATAGAGTTGGAAGGCCATAGGTTCTCTGCTAGGTTGTTCGTGATGCCCTTAGGTGGATTTGATGTAGTCCTAGGGATGGATTGGCTAGCAGTCTATGAGGCAACATCGTGTGTCAGAAGAAGATGATTTGATTGACCGCGCCCGATGGGAATTCGGTAATGATTTACAGCGATAGATTCAGTACGGTCCCGAAAGTAATTTCGATGGTTGTGGCAGAGAAGTGTATGAGGCGTGGATGTGGTGCCTATCTGGCTTATGTGGAAAATGTGGATGCGTCAACACCTTGATTGTCGGATGTACCGGTCATGTGTGACTTCCCAGACGTATTCCCAGAAGATATATCAGGTGTGCCACCTGATTGCGAGATCGAACTCCAGATCGATCTGATACCTGGAGCAGGATATTCCTAAAACCGCTTGTCGTACACGTTATGGACACTACAAGTTTCTCATTATGTCTTTTAGTTTAACCAACATGCCAGCTACTTTTATGGATCTGAGGAATCGGTTGTGTCGGCCTACGCTAGATAAATCAGTGATCGTGTTTATCGATGATATCCTGATTTATTCGAAGAGTGAAGAAGAGCATCCCGGTCACATTCGGGAGGTGCTGGAGATGCTTAGAAAGGAGAAGCTATATGCCAAGTTCTCCAAGTGTGCGTTCTGGTTACGCGAAGTTCAGTTTCTGGGTCATGTGGTTAATCCTGAAGGGATCATGGTGGACTCGGCGAAAATTGTGGTGGTGATGCAATGGAAGTCTCCCAAGATGCCATCTGAGATTCGTAGTTTCTTGGGTTTGGCGGGCTACTATAGAAGGTTCATTCAGGACTTCTCCATGATAGCTTCACCATCGACTAAGTTGACCCATAAGGATATGAAGTTTATATAGGGTCTAGAGCAGGAGAAAGCACCATCTTCACTGACCATAAGAGCTTGAAGTACTTTTTCGAGCAAGAGGATCTCAATATGAGGTAGAGGAGGTGGTTAGAGTTGATCAGGGATTATGACTGTGAGATCCACTACCATCCGGGTAAGGCCAATGTGGTGGCGGATGCCCTTAGCCAAAAGGAGAGACCCGAGCCAATTCGGGTAAAGGCTTCTTAGATGATCATGACCTCTGATGTGATAGATCTGATTAAGGAATTTCAGGACAAAGATCTGAAGGAGGATCTAGTTAACTCCAAGTGAATGAAGGGCCTAGTCACGAGTTAGGTGGGAACACTCTCGATGTTAGAACCTGCTTCTGGTAGATGTGGATTCCTCGTTATGGAGATCTACGAGGGAAGATCATGGATGAGGCTCACAAGACCCGATACTCAATTCATCCTAGTGATACAAAGATGTATCAGGATATGAAGAAAGATTACTGGTGGCCGGGAATGAAGCATTACGTAGTGAAGTATGTGAGTAAGTGCCTCACTGGTTTACAAGTAAAGCAGGAGCATCAGAAGCCATACGGGAAGATTCAATCCTTGGATATACTCGAATGGAAGTGGGAACACATCACTATGGACTTCATTACAAAGTTTCCAAGTACGTCAAGGGGATACGATGCCATATGGGTGATAGTTGATCATCTGACGAAGAGTGCTCACTTCCTGCCGATCCGTGAGACGTATTCATCTGGGAGGTTGGCAAATCTGTTTATCAGAGAGATTGTGACTCGTCATAGTGTACCAGTGTCTATTGGTTTACATCTAAGTTTTGGAAGAGATTTCATGATGCCGATGGGATGAGGTTACATATCAGTATGGCTTACCATCATTAGACAGATGGTTAGTTAGAGAAAACCATTCATACGCTAGAAGATATGCTTCGGGCATGCGTCCTTGATTTTGGTGGAAGTTGGGACGAACACTTACCGTTAGCTGAATTCTCATATAACAACAGTTATCATGCCAGCATTGGTATGCCTCCATATGACATGCTATACGGTAGGAAGTCTAAAACGCTCGTATGTGGGGTGACATCAGGCAAAAGGAGTTGGGGAGCATTGAGGTGATCGAGGCTACGACCGAAACATTGGAGGAGATCAAGGCCTTTATGAAGGCTGCAAAGGATAGACAGAAATCGTATGCCGACAAGAAATGTAGACCGATCGAATTCAAGGTGGGCGATAGAGTTATGTTGAAAGTATCACCTTCGAAAGGGATTAACAGGTTCCAAAACCGAGGGAAGTTGAGCCCAAGGTATATCGGGCCATTCAAAATCATTGCCAGAGTTGGTGATGTGGCATATAGGTTGTAACTTCCTGATGAGCTGCATGGGATTCATCCTACGTCCCATGTATCTCACTTACGAAAGTGCCTGGCAGAAGGAGATGTTGTTATTCCTCTCACGGACATTGAGATTGATGAAAGGTTGAATTATGTGGAGCAACCAGTGGCTATTTTGGAATGGAAGCATCGCAAGGGATCAGAGGCCACTTGAGAGTCAGAGGAAGAAATGAGACGGCACTACCCAGATCTCCTTAACGAGTGACAGGT
Organism: Flaveria sonorensis; assembly: GCA_025506505.1. Taxonomy (NCBI): domain Eukaryota; kingdom Viridiplantae; phylum Streptophyta; class Magnoliopsida; order Asterales; family Asteraceae; genus Flaveria; species Flaveria sonorensis. The sequence goes on along the minus strand of CM046438.1, from coordinate 32,504,500 downwards.
TTCGGGGGCGAAACCTATATAAGTAGGGTGGACTTGTAACACACGGAAATTTCAAAAAAAAGAAGAAATAAAAAAAAAAAAAGTAAGGGAGTAAAAAGGGATTTTATCTCAAAAGCATGGGTTAAAAGTGTACAAGGGGAAAACCGGCCCATAATGGGGTTAAAAAGGAGGTAAGGCCGCCTATACTCTCCCCATGCACTCAAATCATATGGCTAGAGTGAGATAAAGTACTCCCACCGGTTCTAGAGTGAGAAAGTAGAAGAATTCTCCGAGAAGGTAATGTCTAATCATGTTTCTTCTCGGATTTCAGTCGGGTTCAAGCTTCTGGACCAATTTTGTGTGTTTATATGTGTTTAGTTGCTTCTTTACGTGTGTTTAGGTGTTAGAACTCCAGGTTTGCTCTTGGGTTTGTGGTGTTTGGCTCGAATGCAGTTTATGGTTATTTCTAGATCCCTTCTTTTACATGTTTTCTACTTTTTGGGGCTGATATGTATATTAAACTGATGTTTCTGAACCAAACTATGATTTTCCTTGAAAATACGACTGTTGACGGAAGATGAAGGTTTACTTTTAAGGTCTTATGATGTTGAATAGTGGTTTGTTATGTTTTAAGTGTGTAACTAATATATCCATGCTAAGAATATGCTTAAGATGGTGTATAGGACTAGAAACTGCACAAAACTGGATTGTAGGTGATGAACTTGTTGTCCGCTGTGGACATTAGCTGTCCGCTATGGACACTTGAGCACTTATAAGGGTTCGCTGTGGACACTTATGCATTTAGATTGTCCACTGTGGACATTGGTCATCCAATGTGAACAAACTTAGTGTTTAGTTTTCGCTACAGATTCTGGTCGTCCATTGTGGGCTTTGGCTGTCCGCTGTGGACTCTTAACACTTTAGTCAACCGCTATATATATATTTCATGCGTTGTGAACACTTAGGTTTATTCTCGAATTTTGGGAATAGAATTTATGTGCGAAGTACTTATGTTTAAAGATAGTCTATTCTTGTCTAATGTTTCTAATAGTGAGATATAAAGTTAGAGCAGGTTTTCTTCAGAAGCTTATTTTTCTTTCGAAGCTTATTTGATGAGCTCAAAATGGATCGATCTGTGATGATATATGAACACAATTCAATCTAAAACACACAAGTATTCAATTCAACACAAGCAAATCAACAAAAATTCATAGAGTTTTCATTGATTAGCATATAGAAGAATACAAAGTGTAGTAAGCAGTAACAAAGCATCTCAACCACTCTAAAACTTAAAAACTTTCCTACACAAAACATAACTATGCTATATATACTAATCAAGAAAACAAAGGAACATCTTTACATAAAAGTCCCTATACTATGACAAAAATGTAAAAGACACACAAAGACAAATGTTAATCTTTAAAGAAGCATCTATATTATTTTTCTTCCGAAGCTTATTTTTCTTTCGAAGCTTAGTTTTCTTCCAAAGCTTAGTTTCTTCTGAAGCTTAGTTTTCTTTTGAAACTTAGTTTCTTTCAAAGCTTAGTTTTCTTTTGAAGCTTAGTTTCTTCCAAAGCTTAGTTTCTTCTGAAGTTTATTTTCTTCTGAAGCTTATAGCATAAATCTTCCGAATCTTATTGTGCCTTCGGAAGTATTAGTTTTAGTGTTAAGTTTGCTAGTTGATGGTTAGCATAAGTTCAGGGGCATAAATTGCATGTTTGGTTCTTTTCTTATGTGCTGCTATTGTGAGTATTTAATATTTCATGATATGTGATTATAAGAAAATGGATATCTTAAAAGTATTATTCATAAATTTACTCATCACCATTTGCTTTGGGAAGAAAGCATCATACTTTACCTAATGGGGAAGCATTGTTCATATCCAGCTTGTACATATCCCCTCTCCTGGGAGATCTAAGAAGCACCAATTCCTGAGGAATTGTCATCCCCTCTCCTGGGGAATTGTCATCCTGGGTTTGAGAATGATGCATTCATGTTCTGTGAAAAGCATTTGGTGCTTTTGATCACAGAATTGAGAAACACTTAAGAGATTGTGTTCAAGTTGTTTGACCATGTTTACTTTGTCAAATTTTAACTTACCATTGGATACACTACCTCTACCAGAAATGTGTCCTCCGGCTTCACCTCTAAACTGAACAAGACCTCCATCAAAGTGTTCAAACTGTTGTAGGAGAGATCTATTCCCTGTCATGTGCCTGGAGCATCCACTATCCATAATCCAAACATTTCCATTCTTGTCATGTGGATGTCGCTGCATATAAGGTGAAATGATTAGTTAGTATTGGAAACCCAAGCCTTGCTGGTCTTGGTCTCTTCCAATGCAGATGATATAACTGAACCAAAATGTATGCATGGGGGTTCAATTATGGTTTGAGAAGAAGAGGGCTGGGTTGTAGCATCTTTTCTGATCTTCCAATCCATCCTATAGTTGATCAGTGTAGATGAGCCTAAAGAGGCTCGTGCAGCATAACTTCCTTCTGAGCCTTCTTTCTTCTCGAAAGAATTTGTCACCACATTTTCTTCCGAAGCAGTCTTCTTCTTGGAAGGTTTCAAAGGATTCTTTTTGTTCCTTTGTTTGTTCTTTGGCTTTTCTTTCAAAGCTATTTTCCTTTCGGAAGAAAGAGTTTCTTCCAAAAGCAACTTGGCTTTGGAAACAAGCTTTCCTATTCTTAACACTTAGACCCTATGGTAAGGTCCAAATGTTAAACCATTCTTGACTCCATCTTTCTTAACATTGGATGCATAATGTGTGCTTTCTGGATTGTAGTAACAATCATTAGCCATGTGGTTATGCGGACTACAGATTATGCATTCAATGTTATTCTTGATGGAGCATGTTGACTGTTCTTTCTTGCACTTCTTTTCTTTTTCAATAGCCTTCCCCTTCAATTTTTAATCCTTCATCTGGATAGGTGTGTTGGTACTACACTCCTTTCCTGAATCAGGATTTCGAACCACTTAAAATCTGACTGAGATGAATACTCCCTTTTGCTTTGGGTCTATCTTCAACTTTAACTCAGCCACCTTCTTGGTAGTTTTTCTTGCTAACCTGATTTTGTACTTTCTGGCTTTAGTGGTTAAGGGTTGATCATCAGCTATGGAGATGAGGTTTTCTACCTTATCCTTCCCTGTGGTGGTTTCCATAATTGCATCATTCTTCTGCTCTTTGGTTAGTGGGTCAGCAGTTGGAACCTCTTGCTCATCAGTACCATATCTTGGTTGTCTAATAGACACAAAGGAGTGTGGTGGAGCAATCTCATTGGTTCCCAACCCACTTTTGTTTTGATAGCACACCTTTGAGTGGGAGGATGATGTAATGATGGGTTGAAGTTATGCTCTTCAATGGCATACTTCTTGGCTTTAGCCTCAGCTATCACTAGCTGGGCTTGAGCCTCAGTCAACTTGGAGATTAAATCTTTTAGTTGAGCCCTGTAATTTGAGTGTTCATGTTTTAAAGAGGACATGGTTTTCTCTAACTCTTGTATTTTGAGCTTGTAGTTAGATTATGCTCTCTTAAAATCAGATTTTTGTATGTTTAATGACTCAATATCAGATTTAATTTCCATGTTGTAGTCCTGTTATAATTTAACCTTAGTAATACAGGCTGGAGTACAGAGATGCTCATATACCTTAGTGTCTTTAGTTCTAGCCATGAGAGCTTGAGCAGGAGTGGCATCTTGCACTATGAAGCTCCAATTAACTTTTTGAGCAACAGCTGCAGTCTGTTGTTCAGTGGGTTTGGTTGCAGCCTTTGGGGTAGAAGGATGTTGGAAGGCTTGAGTTGCTCCAGGATTGGATCTAGGATTTTTGCATTCTCTTGCAAAGTGACTAAGCTGGTTGCAGTTGTAACACTTGGCAGGTCTTGTCAAACCCAAATTTGCTATTGGTTGGGTTCTGAGGGAACTTCCTTCCAGTTCTTTTGAAGAACTTCTTTTCTCTGTAAGTCAGGAGAGCCATTTGTTGGACAATGTCCATGTATTCTACATCATCTGGGCTGAAACACTCAAGATCATCAAAACAAAATTGAAAATCTCCAGAGTCCTCATTCCCTGAAATAAACGCATGATTATCCTGGAAAGAATTTTGTTGAGCCTGTTAAGACTTAGGTGTCTCAGGGAATGTGATGTACGGCCTAGAGGAAGGTGATTGCTGTTGGGGGTAGTTCAGGTACAACTGGGGCTGGGGAGTTCTTGAACCTTCAGCAACATGTTGAGCATTGCTAACAGGAAGTTTTTAGGGTCTGTTTATTTGATGGCTTTTCTAAGTTTCCATCTCCATATGGTATCCATCAAGGATTCCATATAGTTCAGTCATAGTGAGAGTGTTTAGATTCTCAGTTCTCTTGATTAAGACACAATAGAAAGTCCACTCATAAGGAAGTGCACTCATGAATTTTCTTACTATGTTGCCTTAAGGTCTCACCAACAATATATGTGAAGTTCTCAAACTTCTACTTTGGCACATCTTTCTTGGGCTCCTTGAATTTAGCAAAACTAGAGTACATCATCTTCAAAGCATCAAAGAGTTCCTTGGCAGACTCGTATTACTTAAAGCCTACCATTATAGAGTTTGGTATAGACGTAAGCAAAACAGTCATGGCTTTGTAGTCAATGTCAACCTTCTTGAAGTCTTCATCAGAGTAGTCTAAAACAGCCTTCTCAATCATGGCACCATTACCAGCTGGGGATTCCACCATTGGTTACTATGGACCATGAGTAGCTGATCTCCATATGCGACTGTCTTGATACTTAATAAAGCCTTCAATACGTTTGCACTAGGTTCCAAAGTCATCAGGAGTGATGATGGGAGCCTTGGTCATGGTTCCCATCTCAGACTCATAAAATTTTTGGTTAAGAGCCATTTGAGTGAAATGAGTGAGTGTGAAGAAAACAAGGGTGATTTAGGATGGTAAGATCTCACAATCAAGAGCCTAAAAAGCTCTGATACCAATTGCAGGATCGATGTTTGTCTCACAACACAATATATTCTCACAAACTCACTTAATATCACTTGGGTTGATGAAGTAGAATCTCTACTAAGTTCACTAGTAATATAATAAGTTAATGAAAGCACAGTAACACAAGAATGGTTTTTCAAGATACCTATATATATTACTTCTCAACTCAGTATTACAAGACTCTTACAAGCATGGGTACTAAGTTACATGGATAAATTATATATACTACTATCTACATTCGGTTATACTTGGAAAACCAGCTAGAATTTACAACTAGATAAATACTACATAGCTAGAAGAAAAGCATCTAAAATAAAGTAATAATATCCTAGATTAGTTAGTCATGACAGGTCCATGACTTACCTTTTGTCACCAACTAAGTGGCAACTGTACTAAGTTGAGAATGGTGAGCAGTGGATTAAAGTATGGTCAACTACATGGGCGTCGGAAAGCGCCATGCAGTATATCAGAGTTGTAGGGGGCTATTAGACAGACCATACTTATGTCCACTTTTTATAGTTAGTTCTTCTGAAGGTAAATGGCTTCGAAAGAATAAATTATTCCAAGGTCATTTTGGCTTCAGAAGAAACAACTTCTTCTGAACTTCTGCAAGTCTTCAGGACTTTATTCTTTGGAAGACTTTGTCTTTGGATCTTCTAAGTTTTATACTTCGGAAGGAGAACAACTTGGTCTCGGAAGACTGAGTTCTTCCTTAGAAAGTTCTTCATACATTGAGCTTAGGAAAATCTTTGACTTGGCTTCGAAAGAGCAGCTTTGTCTTCGGAAGACCACTTCATTTTAGTACTTCAAACTTCATCTAAGTGTTTTTTTGGTTGCACCAGCCTTATATGATCCAATATCTATGATGATGAGGATATGGACTTTAGTGAGTACCATGAGTCTCTCTTCTCCTCCCATGCTCAAGGAGAGATGAGTGCTCCTGAATCACCTATGTCTAGCCCACATCATCCACCCAAAACTGAGATGGACTTCCCTAAACATGTTCAGGAAGTCTATAAGGAAGAGGCTCTTACTTTTGCAAGTGATTACATTATTAAGACATCAACCATTGCAACCCAGCCCATTGGCATTTCTCTTGAAGGTGTCTTGGTGTAGGAGAAATCCAGCAGCCAAGAACTCCAAGCTGGTGGTGAGGAAGAAGACTTTGGTCCTATTCTCTCCTCCCCCCATGATTCTTCTAATGAAGATGAGGGGAGTCTGCAACTAAAGGTGTAAAAACTGTCTGAAATCTACACCTATTTAGTTTAAAAGGTAAGTCACCCGGAATCTCAGGTGGTTACCTTGCAAAGGCAGGTCATTGACAAACAACTTGAAATCACCTATCTCAAGGGCAAGTTAGCAAAGATACCTGTCAGGCAAACTCAGCCAGGTTCATAAGAACCTGTGGATGTGGTGGACCTAACCCTTAGCTCTCCTGTGTAAGAGGGTGATGCTACCAAAAGGGGGGAGAAACTCCTACCTACAATTATAGAACCTGGGAGTTCTGTCCAGTATGGACATAGAGGACTCACCACCCTCACTTGCAGTTGTCCATACTTAACAACCTCCTAAGGCCCATATTGATGTGGAAGCCCTGATTCAAAGCCTATTTGAGGAGGGCATACCAAGGGTTGTGTCTAACCCATCTTACCCTATTGAAAATCTAATAGTAGGATGGAGGTATGATGCTGACAGAAGAGCCCTGGTAGATCTCAAAGACAACAAGAGATCTTTAATTTCCAAAACCTAAGATACTATGAGAGCTTATCTCTAGTTGATCTGCCACTTGCCAATCCAAGTCAAAGCAGGCAAGCTGCAAGGTTAGCTGAGAAAATTCAAGAAAGGGTGCTTGAAGAGTTCAAGAAGAGGTCCAAACTATATAGTTAGAGGCTAGCAGGCAAGATTGTTGGTCAACTGGATACTGAGGCAGACCCTAAGATTAGCTTTAAAGGGAAAACCTTGGTTGAAGGCCTAATAGTTGAGCATGTGAACCTTGAGATAGGAACTGCTTCAGCACCTAGTACCCTTAGTGTGGCACTAGCTAGTGAAGGTGTCTCACAATCTCGCCCTTGCCAGAGCTCAAGTTCTACACCAAGTGATGAAGGCCAAAGCTATCTCCACCCCGATTTAGACAGGTCAATGACTGACAAAGGGAAGAGGAAGATGACCTCTGAGGAGATTGAAAAGGAGAAAAAGGAGAGGAAGAGGAAGGCAAGTGGAGAGAGTTCAAGTGAGACCCCTGGCTTTATGCAAGCTGTAATTAGGGTTTCCCCCAGGCCAAACACTCAAGAGGATGAGTTGAGGGCAGCCAGATTGAACTATTTGGGGTCTAGGAACTTTAACATAGATGAAATCATCTCTCTTCTGTTGGAAGAACTCAATGAGCTGGCTGATACTGAGGTGTCAAAAGAGAGGAAGGAAGCTAAGGCTCCAGAGCTGTTCCGCAAGATCAAAGAAGAAAGAAGAAGAAGAAAAAGACTATACAAAGCTACCACCCTCTCTCCAGTTCAAGAAAGCCCTAAGTTAGAGGCTATGGCAACTGAACAAGAAACTCAACCAGGTAGAGAACAAGACAAGCAGAATATGATGACCTACATAAGTGTCACAGGCCTCTATCAGGCAGCAGACCTACTTCCCTTATCCTATGAGTACATAGAGTTTGAGTACCTCAAGTAGCTTGAGCAAGAAGTGTTGAAAGAACAAAAAGTTGCTAAGAGGAAGATGAGTGAAGAGGCTGCAAAGTCAAGAGCCATCATCCAAGTCAATCAGAGACAGACTGAAGATGGTGAGCTTCTTAAGCTGTATGGGTTCTCGAGAAGGAGACTTGGTCCAATGTCTCCATCGACTATGGATGAGCACATTAGAGTGATCAAGCAAAAGATCAAGAAGGGTGAACTGGTTTACTTGCATTCTCTACCAAGTCAGGCTGCACCTAAAGCTGAGGTCAAGGTTGAACCACAAGAGACAACAAAACCTAGACCTAGTACTGCATCTCAGGCAGCTTCATCTTCTGACCCATAATAGGGTCCTGGTCCCTCTCCTTCTGAATCTGGGAAGGAAAAGGACCCAACTAAGGAGGAGAAACAAGAAAAATCTGGTACTCAAGACCAACCTCCTCAGTTAAAATACAGAAAGAGGAAAAGGATGGCCATTAGAAGGGACAAGAAGAAGAAGAAAAAATCTAAGGCGTCCATCTTTGCATCTCAAGATGAGTCAAAACATCTTAAGGGTGTTCAAGAAAAGACTGCTCAACCAACTCCCATCCAAGTAGAGCCTCTTGCTACTGAGAGACCTATTTTGTCTTGGGCATTTGCTACTAACCAAGATATATGGTATGTCATTAGAGATCAAGGGGGTCAAGATGTTTACTTCTAGCAAAACATACTTGACCTTCCTCTACATGATCATTATGACATGAGAAGGTACTTTGAAAGTCTGAGGAATCCTGACCAACTAATGATGAGGGAAGGGTCTTGATTCTAATGAGGACTATCAACAGATAAAGATCAAGATTCAAAGTTCTCTATTACTTAGCATCAGCCTAGGGGGAGTTTGTAAGGATCATACTTAGAGGCTAATACAACCAAAGTGCTCTCAACATGCATTTAGTTTTCTGGTATCTTTATCCTTTAAATATTCCAACATGCATAGTTGAATAAAGAGAAGATGAAACAACAACATGCTAAAAGCAAACCTGACACTTAGATCAACTCATTTGAATTCAAAACATACAGATGTTGTTTCATCAAACTCTAATATAAAATATTATGTTTCCATTTCAAAACCTAAGTTAAAAGCATCATTTGTCACATGCTCAGGACCTTTAGGTCGTGTATCATTTATTGCTAAGTTTGAAAAAGAACTTAAAGCTAAACAAAAAAACAAATAGAAGCAACAAGTAAGAAATTCACTAAAAAGTCTGTAAAACAATCTCAGGAAGCAAAAAGAAATTTTAATCAAGCATGATCATCAAAGACCAAAGAATTTTTCAAACAAAAGGTCTTTAGTTCATACAAAGCCTCAACCTCAGAAGACAATTAGCATTCATAGTATCCTTATTGTAAGTGTTGTGATATGTATAATCACAGCACTATTGATTGTTATTTCAACAAATACTGCTCAATCTATGATACGTACAATCACTTCACCATATTTTTTTTTATTTCAAGAAGTGTTGTGTAGTTTGTGAAATGACAAATCATAATAATGTTGATTACTACTTCAACCAAAAAGGAGAGAGGAATTCTAATAAACAAATCAACCTCAAGAATCCTACCAAAGTTTGCAAATCATGGTGATCCATCATTTAGATTACAATTATAAAGTTTCACAACATATAATTGTTTTTTATGATTCATGGTCTCCCAGATTTGTCACAATTAACCAAAAACAATCTAACCAAGGCTTTCAAAAGGATATAAATCCTAATCATAAAAGAATTCAAGCTAAAATTAACATTATTAATAAAAAAACATGAACAATTTCTTAAGAAAAATAAAGATCAATGTTTAAATTACACCACTAACAATTCTGAGGAGATTAAGATTAGAAAGAAGAATGTGACTTCATCAAGATCCATCAAACGAACTTTCAAAAAGGGTAATCATAGTATTTCTTAAGTAAAACCAAAACTTTCAAAACTTAATCAATAATTGGTTAAGAAAACTAAGGTTGATGAAAATGATTGATTTGATGACAAAAATTATTGTTCTTGATAGAAATGGTCAACTCAAGACTATCATGGCTTGGGTTTCTAACACTAAGTAATCTACTTATGTTTGTGACGGCATCCAAGAAGGCCTGGCAATATTTGGTATGTAAACAGTATATGTTTTCGACATATGACTGGTTACAGTTTCCTCTTGCATGACGTTAACTACATTGCATGACCGGTTAAGGGACGGTCAATACAATCAGTCTCACAATGAGAGAGTGTTAGAACACTTAACAGATTAACAAGGGAACCAGGATTATATAAATGATACTAAGAACACAAGTAAACAAAGAGACAGAACTAAGAATAAGATAAGTATGGTTTTCAAGAATGTTGTATATTGCTCTCAAGTTCTTTTACAAGTGTTACAAAGCATAAAAAAATACAAGAACCTGAGATACTTTATACTACATCCTACAGCCGGCCATACTTTAAAGGCCAGCTGGAAACACTAATCTAGACAACAAGATCAATGTAAAGTCAAAAGGCAGATTGCCTTTTGACTAGTGACTATGACATGCCATAGCTCACATCCTAATAAATTACAAAAAGAATAAAAGGTACAAAGTAGAAAGTTACAGACACTAAACCATAATCTACAGTTACAAAAGTATGGACCTTTTCACCAACTCATGCAAGTTGGTGAGTCTTCAGAGTTGCAGTGGAAAATTGGTCAGCTTTATACAAAAGTAGATCAGAGAAAGCATGTCCTCTCTGTCTTTGAAAGAAATCAGTCTTCACTTCATTGGCTTCAGAAGACTTTGTCTTTGAAGCTTCGAAAGACTTCATCTTTGGCTTTGGAAGATTTGGTCTTTGGCATCAGAATATTTTACACTTAGAATAATTTGTTGTGAGAAGTGTAAATACTTTCGAAGTGACTTCTACTCTGCACAGTGTGCATGCAAGATGGAAGTTCCTTGGTTGCTTTGATTTCTTTGGTTGCGCCATCCTTTCAAGTATAATCTTACAAACTCCCCCTAGGCTGATGCTACCAAATTGGAGAAGTATACTTATATGTTAACAGTCCTCATCAGGATCAAGGCCATTCCTTTCTTCATCAACTGATCAGGATCTCTTAGACTCTCATAATACCTTCTCATGTCATGGAGATCATATAGAGGAAGATGCATGTCTTGCTAAAAATAGACATCTTGACCTCCTTGATCTCGAATGACATACCACCTATCTGGATTAGTAGCAAAGGTCCAGGACAGGATGGGTCATCCAGTTGCAAGAGGCTTTATTAGAGTTGGAGTTGGTTGAGCAGCCTCTTCTTGCACTACCTCAGGATGCTTTGACTCATCCTGAGGTGTAGAGGTGGATGCCTTGGACTTCTTCTTAGAACCACTCTTCCTGGCCATACTTTTCCTCCTCTTTAAAGTCTTTAACTAAGAAGACTGGCCTTCAGTACCAAGTTGACATGTTGTGTCTTTCTTAGTTGGGTCCTCTTCAGTCACAAGTTTAGAAAGAGAGGGATTTGGACCCTACTGTTGATTAGAAGATGATGTTGGCTGACATGCAGCTCTAGATTCAGGTTTTGTTATCTCAGTGGGTTCAACCTTTACCTCAACTTCAGGTTGAGCTTGACTTGGTGGAGAATGCAAGTCAACAAGCTCTCCTTTTTTAATCTTATGCTTGATCACTCTAATGTGCTCATCCATAGTGGATAGAGACATTGGACCAAGCCTCCTTCCGGAGAATCCGAATAGCTTCATGAATGTCATCATCCTCTGCCTATCAGCAGACTTCTTTTGACTCTTTTGGATGATGGCTCTTGACTTTGCAGCTTCTTCCCTTATTTTTCTCTTAGTAGCCTTTCGTTCTTTGATAACTTGTTGCTCCTGCTACTTTAGATACTCAAATTCAAGTGAAGAGGCCTGATAGAGACTTGTGGCACTTAGGTAGATAATCATGTTTTGTCTATCAGCTTCCTGGTCTACCTAAGGTTGTTCAGTTGCCATAGCCTCTTTCTCAGGGCTTTCCTGAACTGGAGAGAGGATAGAAGCATGCTTGTAGAGCCTTTTCTATCTCTTTTCTTCCTTGATTTTTAAGAGCAATTTTGCATTCTCTACCTCCTACCTCTTCTTTAACAGCTTTGTGTCTGCCAATTCATTGAGTTCCTCTAAGGGAAGAGAGATGAGTTCATCTATGTTGTAGTTCCTGGTCCCCAGGTAGTTTAATCTGGCTACCCTCAACTCCACATCCTGAGTATTTAGCCTGGGGGCAGCCCTAATAGCAGCTTCCATGAAACCTGGAGACCCTCTTTAACTCTCTCCCCTTAGCTTTCTCTTCCTCTCTCTCTCCTCCTCCTTAATCTCCTCAGAGGTCATCTTCTTCTTCCCTTTATCACGCATAGGCCTTAATGACTCAGGGTGGAGAGAGATTTGGAATTTATTGCTTGGTTCAGTAATCAAGCTTTGGCCAGAGAGAGGTTGTGAAGCACCTTCACCAGCGATGCCTCACCGAGGGCTGATGATGTTGAAGCAGTTCTTGTAACAAGGTTCACAGGGTCTATCAGTCAAGGTTTCCCCTTTGAAGCTAATCTTAGGTTCCACCTCAACATCCAGTTGACCAATGACATTGCCTGTTAGCTTTTGTCTTCTTCTTTGCCTGAACTCTTCAACAATCCTGTCTTGAATTCTCTCAGTCAATCTGCCAGCTTGCCTGCTTTGACTAGGATTGGCAAGTGGCATGTGGACTAGAGGAAGTCTATCTATAACTTTAGGGTTTGAAAATTGAAAACCTCTTGCTGCCCCTGAAGTCTATGCAAAATTAGAGCTCTCCTGTCAGCATCATACCTCCACCAAAGTATTTTATTCTCAGCATCATAGGGTGGGATAGACATAGCTCCTGGAATACCCTCCTCAAACAAACTTTGAGTGAGTAAGTCCACATCAATATGGACTTGAGGAGGTTGCTAAGTATCGACAATTGCAAGTGAAGTTGGTGAATCCTCAATGTCCATACTCTGTGAAGAACTCCCAGGTTCTGTTATTGCTTGGACTTTCTCCCCCTTTTTGGTAGCATCACCCTCTTGCATTGGTGAGCTAGGGGTTATATCTGTCACATCCATAGGCTCTTGTGTTCCTGGTTGAGCCCTCCTAAAAGTTCTCCCAGCTAGTTATTCCTTGAGATCAGAAATCTCAATTAGCTTATCATTGACCATTCTTAGTAAGGTAGTCACCTGAGATTCCAAATGACTAACCTTGAAGACTAAATAGGTGCAAGTTTGAGTAAGCTTTTGTACCTTTAGTCTCTTATTCCCCTCATCTTCATTAGAAGAATCACAGGGGATGAGAGAATAGGACCTAAGCCTTCTTCCTCATCAGCACTTTGTTCTTGGCCGCTGGATTTCCCCAACACCATGACAGCTTCAAGTGAAGTGTCAATGGGCTGGGTTGCTATGGTTGAGGTCTTAATGATGTAGTCACTTGCTGAAGTGAGAACCTCTTCCATATGGACCTCCTAAACAGGTTCAGGGAGATCCACCTTAGTAGTGGGTGGATGATGTGGGCTAGACATGGGAGAAAAAGGAGTACTCATTTCTCCTTGAGTAGGGGAAGAGAAGAGAGACTCATGATACTCACTAAATCCCATGTCTTCATCATCATAGAATTCTAGGCTTGGAATTGGTTGGTTTAGATCAAGAGGTTGGGGATGGTAACTGTCCCCTAAAAGTTGTTCACTTGAGTGTTGAGACTCTGAGTGAAAGCTTAAGGCTTGGGGGGTTGTGAGCTCATTAAGTTGAGCATGAGGAACCTTAGCACTGATCATTTCTAAGATGGGAGTGGTTTGCTCCTCAGAAGAAGTGGGAGCTCTAGTGTCTAGTTCCTCCTGTGTGGGTGGTAATATAGGGGCCTGCACAAACCGAGTAGCATGTGTAGGGGTTTGTTTGGATTTTCTTTGGTAGGTGATGGTTATTTGTGGCTGTATAGGGGGTTCAGAAGTAGAAGGTGTGGCTTCAACACTAGCTAGTGCTGCTAGGTTGTCACCTTGAGCAATGAGCTCTAACATTTTTAGGATAAGGGTTGTTTCTACCCCTGAGAAGCCAACAGTTGGCTTTCTTATAGTCTTGAAGATACCGGGCTTCATCTATCCTAATTTTAATACATTACCTATTCCCCTCAACTGTGAGCCCAGTTCACAGTTAAGAATGTGCTGAACATATCTAGGGAACATGTAATATTCTAAGGTGTCCAAGTTTGCAAGTAAATTAATGTACATAAATTATGAATACCTGAACTTGACTCCCTGAACCATCCCATGGACTATGTAGGAAAGGTCCTCTGGAACTTGGTCCCATCCTCCATGCTTGTTAGATAGACGATGGATGATGACATAGTAGGTATTTCCATTAAGAGGAAACGTTACCTTTCCTGAAGGTCTTAACACAGAAATCCCCTTCATAGCCCATCTGACCAAAGGAACGATTAATAGCAGACTTGGGGAAGGACAAATCACCTTTGACATCATCCAGCCTTAGATATGAGTTTATGGATGCTGGAGTGATGAAGATTGTCCTCCCCTGCACTATGGCAGATAGTGCCTTCTCCCCATCCATGGTGACCTCTTGATAAGTCCTCCAGAATTCCAACAGCTGATCCTCATAGAGTGGAGGATCGATGGTGAGGGAGGTGAAGTAGTTTAATAGAGTGAGAAAGCAACAAACCTCTGTGAGACTAGGATCTTTCTCAAAGTTCAACAGTGCAACTTGATTAAGTTACCTATGAAGTTGCATGGAGAAATCAGGTTGGTTTTTACGATTAAGGTTGGCCATTTTGAGGTAGCTTTGTTGTGAAGGAAAATAAGAACAAGGGCGGTTTGTGAGTGATTTAGGTTAGAGAATTTTCAGATGAAGAAGATAGTGAAATAGGGGGAACCGTTGAGAGAATATATACGAAATGGATTTGAGACAAAGTTAATGCAAAAGGATAAACTTTGAAATCCGAATGTCGGTCTCACCTTTAAAAAGTGCCCAAAAAGGTAGTTTTCTTGGAAGTCGAAAACTCTTCCGAAGGTATTTTTGTCTTCAGAAAAAATTCGTAAGATTTATGAAAATTTTGCTTCAGAAGGAAAACACTTACAGAATTTTACTTCTGAGACAGATTTTGTTTCAGAAGAGATCAGGACTTTGAAGTTTTATTCTAAAGAGAATAGATCTTCTGAGACTTAATTGTTTTCAGAAGAAAATTGTCTTCCAAATACATGTAAGTACTTAGAAGCATATTTAGGATTTGGAAGATATATTAGAATTTCTTTCGAAGGTAAATGTCTTATAAGTAGTTATTTGATTTGAAGACATAATGTTCTTTCGAAGACAACTTGATGTCTTCCAAAAGAAAATATGTTAAAAAATTTCCAAAATCTAGGAATATCATTTGAAAAATTTTCTTCCAAAGGAAACTAGGCTTATGGAGATGATAAAATAGAACACTTAAGACACATAGGTTTTAGAAATAGAATTGATATAAGTTTAAGAAAAAATGTACTCAAAGTTAATCATCCCAATAGCTGATACAATATATTTGAATCTTTGTTCATCAAAAGCTTTAGTGAACAGATCAGCATATTATTCATTTGTGTTAACTTTGACTAGTTTAATTAATCCTTTTTCAAAATTATCTCAAATCAAATGATACCTGATGTTGATATGTTTTGTCCTTGAGTACTGCACAGCATTCTCTGTAATAGAGATAGCACAGTTGTTGTCTATGTGGATGGGAGTCTCTTTGAAGTTGAATCCATAGTCCAGCATTTGATTCTGAATCCAAAGCACTTGAGCACAGCAGCTTGTAACAGCAATGTATTCAGCTTCAACAGTTGATGCAGACATACAGGATTGTTTCTTGTATTCCCATGAGACTATCCTTCCACCAAGGAATTGTCATCCCCTAGATGTAGACTTTGCAGACATGTTACAGCCACTATAGTCACTATCTGTATAGGCATACAGATTGAAGTTAGAATTCTTTGGATACCAAAAGGAACACCTTTGAGATATCTAAGAATCCTCTTGACAGCAACTAGGCATGACATTTGGGGTTGGCTTGACATCTTGCACAGATGTATGTGGCAAACATGATATCATGCCTGCTGGCTGTGAGGTACATAAGAGACCCAATCATGGCCCTGTAGAGATGTTCATCCGCACACTCTCCCTCAAGATCAAGTCCAAAGGAGTGGCTTCTGGCTATGGGAGTCTTCGCAACTTACAATCAGTCATACTGAATCTTGTAAGGATGTCTTGTACATACTTTGACTAACTTATGAAGATGCCATTTTCAACTTGCTTCACTTGAATTCCCAGAAAGAAATTAAGTTCCCCTATGGCACTCATTTCAAATCTATTCTTCATCAGCTTCTCAAAGTCTTTGTAGAGCTTTGGATTAGTTGACCCAAAGATAATGTCATCTACATATACTTAAACCATCATTAAGTCATTCCTTGTTCCTTTGATGAAGAGAGTTCCATCTATAGTACCTCTCTTGTAGCCATGTTGACAGAGATACTGAGATAGTGTCTCATACCACTTTATGTAGTCAATTGCCTCTTCTTGTATGTATCCTTAAACAACTAGTCTGGCCTTGTTCTTGATGACAAGTCCTCTATCATCTTTCTTGTTTCTAAAAACCCACTTGGTTCCTATGGTAGTCTTCCCTTGAGGAAGAGGACAGAGGTTCCAAACCTTTTATCTTTTGAATTGAAGTAGCTCCTCTTACATTGCTTCAACCCAACTTCCATCCTTCAAAGCCTCATCAACTTTCATTGGCTCTATCTGGGACAAGAAACATGAGTATAGACAAACATTTTTATCATGGGTTTGTCCTCTTGTTCTCACCCTTGTATCAACATTTTCAATGATGTTTGTGGTGGGGTGTGACTTGTGGATCCTGAGTTGAGGGATCACACCAAGTTGATTGGAAAGATCTAAGTTTAAGAAATTTAGATCTGGCAATGGAGTATCACCCACCACATCAGCACACTTATTAAGAGAGGCTTGATCCAATGAGTGTATGACATCATTTATGTTGTCTTCTATGGGGTGGTTATCAGTATCAAGAATTTCTTGATCACTCTCACCACCTTCATTTCCTCCTACATTTGAAATTCCATCATCTGAGTTTTGAGCCTCTGAGTTGGAATTTGTAGGCGCCTCAGATGTATCAGCTGAATTTGTCATGTTTGTGCTGATAGGATCTTCACTTGCAGGGTCAGTTATCACTGGACCTGAAGTAGTATGCTTGCTTGGTCCTCTCAGCTCAAATCTTGGGTCAGGATCTCCTGTTGATAAGTTACCTGTAGATCTAAAAACATTCTCACAAGATTTGTTAAAATAATTTGTAACTAAATCAAGATCAAATGGCCAATCAGGACCAAAACCTTTCACACTAGGAGTGTGCTCATTGAAGGTCACATTGGCTGACTTCTCAACTACTCTAGTTCTAAGATTGTATACTCTATAAGCCTTATCTTGTGAAAAGTATCCAATAAAGTGTCCATCATCTAATTTCTTCGCAAATTTGGTTATTTGATCTTTGGTATTCAAGATGTTGCAAGACCATCCAAATGACCTGAGGAAACCAATAAACGGTCTCCTTTTGTGCCACAGCTCATAAGGAGTCTTACCATGAGTCTTAACCACTAAAATTCTATTTTGCACATAGCAGGTTGTGTTCACTGCCTCTGCCAAGAAGGTGACGTGTAGTTTAGAGTCAGACAGCATGGTTATTGCAGCCTCAATAAGTGTCTTGTTTCTCCTCTCAGCAACACCATTTTGACGAGGAGTCCAGGGAGCACTATATTGTCTTGTAATACCTTTTTCATCACAAAATGTGTCAAGGATTTGGTTCTTAAATTCTGTTCCTTGATCACATCTTATGGTTTTGACCTTGTGATCACATTGATTCTCAATTTTCAGAATGAAGTTCTTCAAGATCTCAAGAGTCTCATCCTTAGTACTAAGGAAAAACACCCAAGTGAATCTTTTGAAGTCATCTGTGATCACCAAACAATATGAGGTCCTTCCTAGACTCATTACACTATCCATATATAATAAGTGTAGCGGATTAATGATGTTGCTTCCCATTCAGGCATGCTACACAGTGATCATCACTTGTAAACTCTTTCTTTGGTATTCCAGTTACCAAATCATTCTTAATTAAATTATTCATGTTTTTAAAGTTTACATGGCACATTCTTTTATGCCAGAGGAAAGACTCATCATTATTTGCTTTAGATAGAAAGCAAGAGACTTCTCCTGAGGGAGATGTTTCTTGCAGGTCCATCTTGTACATGTTCCCTTTCCTTGGGGCTTTAAACAGGATATACTCTTGAGCAATGACCAACTCGGGCTTGAGAACAATGCACTCATGCTCAGTAAAGAGTATTTGTGTCTCTGATCATAAAATTATGATACATTTAGTAGGTTGTACCTAAGCTCTTTGACAAAGTTTACCTTTTCAATGCTGAGCTTACCATTTATGGTTGTGCCCCTTCCAGTAATGTAACCGCTAGCATCTCCTTCAAAACCAAAAGGCCCTTTATTAATTTTCTCAAAATTTTGAAGTAGAGAACCATTGCATGTCATGTGCCTGGAACAACCACTATCAATGATCCATACATTCCTCTTGGTCTTTAGCTTTTCCTACACAAGAAATAAATGCTTAGTTACATTTGGAAACCCAAGCCTCATTGGACTTGGGCTTATCAAAGTGATTTGAAGACAATGTAATAGTAATTGATCCTATGTTCAAGTTTTGAGAATCATCAGCTGTTGTTGATGAAGAACTTTCAGTCACTTGGTCTTCCTTCATCTTCCACACCATCTTTGGAAGATAAAACTTGACCTTCAATACTTCGGAAGTTTTGACAACTTCAAAGGTTTTGGAGACTGGACCTTCAGAAGATATTTCTTTCACTACAGCAGGCTTCAGTACTTCGAAAGCATTCCTTTCTTCCGAGACCAACGTTCTTCCAAAGGCAAGTTTTCACTTGTCTTCTTCTTCACTTTGGAGCTTCCGAAAGGAAAAGATTTTCCTTCCAAAGCTAGTTTTTCTTTCTTCTTCTCAGAAGTTTTCTTTTTGAACATGTGGATAGTACTTTTACGATAGTAGATGCAATCCTTAGCAAGATAGGAAGTACTACCACACATGATGCAATCCATTTGCTTCCTTCTGAGAGCCTTCTTTTGAGAGAAAGACTGAACTTGATCACTTTTCACCTCCATCTTCATCTTCACAAATGATGTAGCAAGCTTCTTAGGGTGAGGCTTGCTTTTGGAACTAGATGGTTCAGGCTGTGTAGTAGTTGTATACAGCTGATCAGCCTTCTTCTCTTTACTGGAATAAGTTGGACTTGAACTAGAACTTCTGATACTAAAGTTCATAGTTGAGTCTTCAGCCTTCATCACTTCAAATCCTGCAGCGATAAACACTTGTTTCTGCTTAGAGTTGAAAGTGGCCTTGATCTCTTGAGCCTTCTTTGATTTCCTTTTGGCTTTTCTGATCAAGTTCTTCCTCATAGACTTGGTCATTCCAGATTTTTTTCTCTCCTCAGGAGAATAGTGTCCCTTCTTAGGATGATCTTCTTCACTCTTATCAGAATCATCCTTCACTATCTCCTCTTTATCCTCTTCATCAATGGGGTCTATGAGGAGAAGCTCATCTTCACAAGTTCCATACCTTGGAGATCTTACAGATAGTAGAGTGTGTGGAGGAGCTATCTCAATAGATTCCAGTCCCTGCTTATTCTGATAACAAACTTTTGCATGCAGTGAAGAGGATATCATGTTCTTGGAGGTCTCTTCTTCAAGAACACTTTTTCTACCCTGGCTTTGCTGATCACAAGCTTAGCCTAGCATTCAGTTAACTTACTGATGAGATCTTTTATCTGAGTCCTATAGTTGGTATTAAGAGTTGAAATGGTTTTCTATGAATCTTCTATTTTAGTTTGTAATCATTTTCAGCTCTTTTGAAATCAGCTTTTAAAATGTTTAAGGACTCAAGATCAGACCTTATCTCTAAGTTATAGGACCTATATCTGTTAACTTTAGCAATACATTCAGGTGTACAAAGATGTTCCAATACCTTGGCTTCTTCATGATCTGCCATCAGTGCTTGGTTTGGAGATGCATCCTCAACTTGAAAGCTCCAGTCAAAGCCTCCTTCTTTAACAGCAACAGCAGCTTGCTGCTTAGGCTTCTCATTCTGGGGAGCTTTATCGATGTAGTTTGGTCTGGTTTGTGCTTGGCCATAATTTGTCTTTGGTGCCTTGCACTCTCTAGAAAAGTGTCCCATTTGGTTATAGTTGTAACACTTTACTTTGCTTTTGTCCAGCCCAAACTTTCCACTAGTTCCATTGCTAGGAAAGTTCCTCCCTTTCCTCTTGTAAAACTTCTTGGCTCTGCGAGTGAGAAGAGCCATCTGCTGGACTATTTCCAAGTACTCCAGATCATCTGGATGGACATAGTCCAGGTCTTTAAGGGTAAAAAGAAGGTTGCTTGTGCTTTCATCAGTAGACACAAAAGCTTGTGAAGAGCTTGTCTTATTGAACCAACTTCCTTAGATATAGTTCTCTCTTGGTGTCTTAGGGAAGGTGATGAAAGGACCCTTTTATGAGTTGTCAGGGTAGCAGATGTGATGATGTTGTGTTTCTTTGCAATCCCTTTCAACCACATGCAGGGCTGAACTCTGCTGATTGTTAGAGTTGCCAAATGGATTTTGCATGTTCATCTCTATTTGGTAGCCACTGAGGATACCGTATAACTCAGTGAGAGTAGGGGTCTTGAGATTCTCAGTCTGCTTGATGACCACAAAATAGTGTGCCCATTGTTTGGGAAGAGAGGACATGAACTTCCTCACAATGTCCTTGTTCTCAAGAGTTACTCCAACATCCATTAGAGTGTCCACAATCTCAACATACTTGAAGTATTGTTGAGTCATGGTTTCACCTATTTTGAAGGTGAAGTTCTCAAACTGCTACTTCAAGAGGTCCTTCTTATTCTCTTTTGCTTCAGTGGACCCTTCATACATAAGCTTCAGTGCATCCCATAGTTGTTTAGCAGTCTTGCACTTCTTGAAGCCTCTGTAGATGGAGTTTGGAAGAGCAGTTTGGAGAGCGGTCATGGCTTTCTGATCTATATCTATCTTTTTCCAATCTTCTTTAGAATAGTCAGCCACTCCCTTTGGTATCATACCACCACCAGCAGCAGTTGAAGAGGTGGATGGTACATGAGGTCCGGAGACAATAGATCCCCACATCCTGGAGTCTTGAGACTTGATGAAGCCTTCCATTCTTTGGAACCAAGTATCAAAATCATCAGGAGTGATCAGTGGAGACTTTGTCTTGATACCGGTTTCCATATCAGCCTTTGTGATAGCTGCCATTTGAGTTGTTAAGTGTTTTGTGAAACTGAGGAGATTTAAGATTGTGAGATCTTACAATCAAGAGCCTAAAATGCTCTGATACCAATTGCAAGACCGGTTAAGGGATGGTCAATACAACTAGTCTCACAATGAGGAGAGTGTTAGACCACTTAACAGATCGACTAGGGAACCGGGTTTATATGAATCATACTAAGAACACAAGTAAATAATAAGACAGAACTAAGAACAAGAACAAGATAAGTATGATTTTCAAAAATGTTGTATATTGGTCTCAAGTTCTTTTACAAGTGTTACAAAGCATAAAAAGAAATACAAGAACCTGAGATACTTTATACTACATCCTATAGCCGGCCATACTTTGAAGGCCAGCTGGAAACACTAATCTAGACAACAAGATCAATGTAAAGTCAAAAGGCAGATTGCCTTTTGACTAGTGAATATGACATGCCATAGCTCACATCCTAATATATTACAAAAAGGATACAAGGTACAAAGTAGAAAGTTACAGACTCTAAACCATAATCTACAGTTACAAAACCATGGACCTTTTCACCAACTCATGCAAGTTGGTGAGTCTTTAGAGTTGCAGCGAAAAGTTGGTCAGCTTTATACAAAAGTAGATCAGAGAAATCATGTCCTCTCTGTCTTCAGAAGAAATCAGTCTTCACTTCTGTAAGGCTCCGTTCCCGAGACGCTTACAGTTGGTCAATCATAGCATAAAAGAGTTAAAACACATCATTTGCAGCGGAAATATAACTTTTTATTAAAAATAAAAACATATCAAATTGTCATAACATTCCATTTACATCCCAAAAATTATATTAATACAATAACATTTTCAAAATATGGATTCCAGACTCGAATCATCCCCAGTAGCTTATGCATCCATGCTTGCCCCTCCTCAGCATCATCGATTACCTGCCAACTAATATGCATATAAAAAGTCAGCGACGCTGAGTGAGTTTTAGTTTATATAATAAAATACTTTACTTTTGATTAAACCCATTAATTTACATTCGTTCGTGATCACACATCATACGTACATCTTGATAATAGTCATTTATTATCTTTCATCATCGTAAATAATCGTTCGTTTTGTACTTTCTTTCATTATTATCTTTCACTTTTATCTAGATCCTGCCATGTGCTATGCCCCATCATTTATGCACGAGGCAACTACAGTCTTGGGGTCAAGTGGGAAGGATCCTGTTTCGTACGTTTCTATCAATCACGGAGACTGACCTTTTTGTGTGCACACAGCACACTATCGAGTTGACAACCCATAATGAGTTATGAACCCCTTATAATATGCTTGCAATACTTTCATTCATTCATTAGGTTCCACTTTTCATTATCTTTTTCATTCATTTTCATTACAATAATACTTTGCGTACATAAGCACATATCACACCACGTAAAGTCACATCATAATACTTAACATGGAACATCAACAACAGCCAACATCAGGACTAAACACTAAATTCTATTTCCCAAAATTTCAGAATATGTCTAAGTGTCTACAGCATATGAACAAGTGTACAGCGGACAGCTTAAAAATTTCCTAAGTGTCCATAGGGGACAGCCAAAGTCCACAGCGGACAGCCAAAGTCCACAACGCATGACTAAAACATTCCAAGTATCCACATCGGATGAACAAAGTCCACAGCGTATGAACAAGTCCACAGCGGATGAACAGATCCATAGCAGACAATCATAAAATTTTCTAAGTATTCACAGGGCATACCTAAAATCTCCAAGTGTCCACAGCAGACATGCAAAGTCCACAGCGGACATGCAAGTCCACAGCGGATGACATAAAATCCTTTTAAGTGTCTGCAGCGGACAGTCTAATGTCCACAGCGAACAGCATGCAAATTTCTCTAAGTGTCCAAAGCGGACGTGCAAAGTCTACAGCGGACATGCAAGTCCATAGCGGACAGTTCATATGACTAAGAGTCGGCGGTCTATATGACTAAGTGTCCATAGCGGACAGTCTAATGTCCACAGTGGACAGTTCTTAATTATCCTAAGTGTCCACAGCGGACACTGTAACTATCCTAATTGTCCACAGCGGACACTTTATCTAACACCTGCAATGCATCATATGTACTTTCTAGTCCCCAAACATCATTCTAACATATACTTAGCATACATCTATTATATTACACACTTAAAACATAATAAATATCTACACAACATCATAGGAGTCATTTAAAACAAACATTCTTCATATTCAGTCATACTTTTCATGGAAATCATAGTTTGGTGCAGAAAATAACAGTTTAAAATGAATACCAGCCCTAAACAAGCAGAAAGATGTAAAAGAGGGGATCTAGAACTCACCTCTAACTGCTTTCAGGTGAAAACTCCTCAAACCCGAGAGCAACCTGGAGTTCTAGCACCTAAACACACAAAAACAAGCAACCAAATAGAAAGAATCACCTAAAGATTGGTCCAAAAGTTCAAACCCAACTGAAAACCGAGAAGAAAACACTAAAAAATCTTACCTTCTAGAAGAACTTCTACTTTCTCGATCTAAAAACTGGATGAAACTTCTTCTTTCTTTTCAGCCGAAAGTGTGCATGAGAAAAAGGAGGTGTTGGCGGCCATACTCCTTTTTGAATCCCATTATGGGTAAGTTTGACCTTTGCATAACTTTAACCCATTTGCTTAAATTAATTCCATTTTTCTCCCTTTTATTTTCTTTTCTCTCTTTTTGCTGAAATTTTCTGGGTGTTACAAGTCCACCCCCTTATATAGGCTTTGTCCCCAAAACTTGTCACTCCTCGAATAGCTATGGGTAATGTTGTCTCATCTATTCCCTCAATCTCTCATGTTGACTCGGATCCCTTCTTGTGTCTCCACTGCACTCGCATAGGTGGAATCACTTTATTCCTTAGCCTCTTCTCTTTTCTGTCAATGATGGCCACTGGCTGCTCCACATAATTAAGCTGTTCATCCACCTCGATGTCCTTGAGTGGCACGATCATATCCTCATCGGCTAAGCACTTCTTCAAATGAGATACGTGGAACGTTGGATGAATTCCACTTAACTCATCGGGTAGCTCCAATCGATAGGCCACCTCTCCTACTCGAGCAATGATTCGGAAAGGCCCTATGTACCTTGGACTTAACTTTCCCCGCTTCCTGAACCGGATGATCCCTTTCCAAGGCGAGACCTTCAAATAACTCTATCACCCACCTTGAATTCGATCGGTCTACGTCTCTTGTCGGCATACGACTTCTGTCCATCCTTTGCTGTCTTCATAAAGGCCTTAATCTTTTCCAACTTTTTGGTCGTAGCCTCGATCACCTCAATGCTCCCCAACTCATTTTGTCTGATGCCACCCTAACATACAGGCGTTCTCCACATCCTACCGTATAGCATCTCATATGGAGGCATACAAATGCTAGCATCATAATTGTTGTTATATGAGAATTCGGCTAACGGTAAGTGCTCCCAACTTCCTCCAAAATCAATGACGCATGCTCATAGCATATCCTCCAGTGTCTGAATCGTCCTATCTAACTGACCATCTGTCTGAGGAGTGTAAGCCGTACTGATGTGCAACCTCGTCCCCATTGCATCTTGGAATCTCTTCCAAAACTTTGATGTAAACCAAGTGTCACGATAAAAAATGATAGACACTGGCACACCATGACGAGTCACAATCTCTTTGATAAACAGATCCACCAACCTCTCAGATGAATACGTCTCGCGGATCAGTAGAAAGTGAGCACTCTTCGTCAGGCGATCAACTATCACCCATATGGCATCGCATCCCCTTGCCGTATGTGGCAACTTCGTAATGAAGTCCATGGTGATGTGCTCCCATTTTCACTCAGGTATATCCAAGGGTTGGATCTTCCCGTATGGCTTCTGATGCTCCGCCTTCACTTGTAAACAAGTAAGGCACTTACTCACATACTCCGCCACATCGTGCTTCATTCCCGGCCACTAGTAATCTTTCTTCATATCATGATACATCTTTGTAGCACCGGGATGAATTGAGTATCAAGTATTGTGAGCCTCATCCATGATCTTCCCATGTAGATCCCCATAACAAGGAATCCACATCCGCCCCGATCAGGTCCTGACACCAAGAGTGTACTCCCCCAACTTGGCGACTAGACCTTTCCTTTCGGAGTTAATCTGATCTTCTTTCAGCGCTTCATCCTAAAATTCTTTGACCTGTTTCATCACATCGGAGGTCATGATCATCTGATAAGCCTTTACCTGAATTGGATCAGGTCTCTCCTTTTGACTAATGGCATCCGCCACCAAATTAGCCTTACCCAGATGGTAATGGATCTCACAATCATAGTCCTTGATAAGCTCTAACCATCTCCTTTGCCTCATATTGAGATCCTTTTGCTCAAAGAAGTACTTCAAGCTCTTGTGGGTAGTGAAGATAGTGCACTTCGTCCCATACAAGTAGTGCCACCAAATCTTCAATGCAAAGACCACCGCCGTCAATTCCAAATCGTGAGTAGGGTATTTAGCCTCATGGATCTTCAACTACCGGGATGCATAGGCTATAACTTTTCCCCGTTGCATCAGCATGCAACCCAACCCCGAATAAGAAGCATCCAAATAGACCACCAAGTCTTCTCTCCCTCTGAGTAACATCAAAACAGGAGCTTGAGTCAATCTCGTCTTTAGCTCTTCGAAAGCATTCTCCTGCTCCCGACCCCATATGAACTTCACATCTTTACGGGTCAACTTGGTCAGTGGTCAAGCTATCTTGGAGAAGACTTGGATGAATCTTCTTTAATAGCCCGCCAAACCCAAGAAACTACGAATCTCAGATGGCGTCTTTGGAGACTTTCATTGCATTACCGCCTCAACTTTCATCGGGTCCACCATGATCCCTTCAAGATTAACTACATGACCCAAAAACTGAACTTTGCGTAACCAGAATGCACACTTGGAGAACTTGGCGTACAGCTTCTCCCTTCTTAGCATATCTAGAACTTCCTGAAGGTGACCGGCATGCTCTTCTTTGCTCTTTGAATAAATCAGGATATCATCGATAAACACAATCACTGATTTATCTAGCATAGGCCAACACACCCGATTCATCAGATCCATAAAAGCAGCTGGCGTGTTGGTTAAACCAAAAGACATCACAAGAAACTCATAGTGTCCATAATACGTACGAAAAGCTATCTTAGGAATATCCTGCTCCTTCATCTTCAGTTGATGGTAACCAGATCGGAGGTCTACCCTCGAGAACCAACTGGCACCTTGGAGCTGATCAAACAAGTCATCAATCCTCGGTAACGGATACCGATTCTTCACTTTCAACTTATTCAGCTCACGGTAGTCGATGCACATCCTCATGCTACCGTCCTTCTTCTTCACAAACAAGACTGGAGCAACCCATAGAGAGATACTCGGTCGAATGAACCCCTTATCTAACAACTCTTGCAGCTGAGTCATCAATTCCTTCATCTTGGAGGGAGCGAGATGGTACGACGCCTTTGCAACAGGTTGGGCACTAGGTATCAGATCAATTTGAAACTCAATCTCACGGTCAGGTGGCACACCTGATAAATCTTCCAGGAATACATCTGGGAAGTCACACACAACCGGTACATCCGACATTCGTGGTACTGTCACATCCACATCCTTCACATAAGCCAAATAGGCACCACATCCATGCCTCATACACTTCTCTGCCACAACCATTGAAATTACTTTCGGGATCGTACTAACTCTATCACCATATATCGTCACCAAAACTCCCATCGGGCGTGGTCAACCGAATCATCTTCTTACAGCACACGATGTTTTCCTTATAGGCTGCTAACCCATCCATCCCTAGGACTACATCGAATCCACCTGTGGGCATCACAAACAACCTAGCAGAGAACCTATGGCCTTCCAACTCTATATCGTAATCTTCTATCATATCAGAAATCCTGGTAGACTTACTAATGGCAGTTTCTACATCGAAGGGCTCATCAGTCTTTCTGCTCTTAATAGGCAACTTATCACAGAAAGCAGCAGAAATAAAACTCCTACTAGCACCAGAATCAAATAATACAGAGGCACTAGCATCATTAACCAGAAATATACCTGACACAACATCGGGGTCCACTCTGGCTTCCTTACGGGTCATGGTAAAAGCTCTCGCCCTGGCCTTCTGCACTTCCTTACCTTTCTCAGCCTCTTTTCCCGCCTTCAAGCTCTCAGCTCTCAGCCTCTTGCACTCCCGACTCATATGACCTATTTCTTCATAGTTATAGCACCTCATCACCCCACAATCCTTAGCCATATGCCCTGCCTTCCCGCATTTGAAAAAGATGTTCGACCCCCCCCCCTTACATTCCCCCGCATGCTCCTTCACACACTTATTACACCTCCTTATCCCTGTACCTTCCGTCACCACCTTTCGGTCATCCACCCTTGCCTTTTTGTTCTTGGGAGTAAAACCACCACTGCCAAATCGTTTCCAGTTCCAGTTTTTGTCACCATCACCTTTCTTACTCACCCCCATCACAGTCACCTCCTCTCTCTCATCGTACAGTCTCCCTGCCAGATCGACCACCGACCTAAACGTACCTGGCCGGGCGGCAATCAGAAGCCTACGGATATTGGCCGGCAGACCCTGGATGTATCTCTTGATCTTTCATGACACAGGTGTCACCTGATTTGGCACTAGCCTTGCCATCTCGTTGAACTTGGTCATATACTGCTGATATGTCATGTTTCCTGCCTCCAACTGCAAGAACTCTCTCTCAATCTTGTTGAGTTCCCTGTGAGGAAAAAACTCCTCGATCACCAATTTCTTCAGTTCACTCCACCTCATCCTTCCAATCGCCCTGCTACCCTCGGCCTGGATAATATTGTCCCACCAACATAGGGTTGAATTGACAAACGAGTGGGTAGCAAACTTCGCTTTCTGGTCCTCCCTACACTCGCTGATGTCCAACACAACTTCTATTTCCCTCACCCATCGGTGAGCAGCAGCAGCATTCCCATTCCCATCAATAGTCGGGGGCTTGCATCTCTGGAATGCCCCATAATTGCACCCCTTTGCAGTTTCCTTCACTGCCTCCTCTTCCTCATCATCATTGGAGACAACCATCTCGGTCCCTGGTTGCTCCCCTTCCTCTGAATCTCTCTCCTCGCCCTCTCTCCAGCGGTTTTCCTCCCCTCCTCTTTTTTTTTCTTTTCATCCTTTCTCACACCTCTAATAACCTCAGTCACCACAGACGGTAGAATCGTCTACATGACTTGATGAACTTCCTCCATAACTGCATCTTTCACTGAGGCCCTCAGGTTAGCACTCTCATCACCGCCTTCATGGTGATGAAGTTCGGGCTCTTCAAGAGTCGTTTCAGCGGTCCTAGCCCTGTTCCTTGTGACACGCGGCCCAACACCACGTCCACCATGACATCCACCTCGAGAAGCCTTCGAAGATCTACCACCAGCCATCTCCAAACACTATAAGATTCAAACACCAACACGGTCATTCAAGGTAATAGCTCAGATTACGTCAAGTATAGTAAGTCCCTAATTACGGTGGCCAGTTATGATTAGCCACTTACATTACTCTTCATTTCCCAATCATTTCCTTTCCTGACTACATCAGTATCCAAACCTACTAAGAGCATATAATTCACATAGCACACGCACATAATTCCTTTTTTCATTGATTTACATAAAACGTTTATATAAAACATTTACCTACAGGCATGTAGCTACTAGGACTGGCATCCCTTTCTCTCTCTTGTCCCATTCTCAGTTTAGGTTTTAAAAATAATTTACCCAATTCTCTTAAACTTTGGCTCTGATACCAACTTGTAAGGCCCCGTTCCCGAGACGCTTACAGTTGGTCAATCATCGCATAAAACAGTTAAAACACATCATTTTGCAGCGGAAATATAACTTTTCATTAGTAATTAAAAGCATGTCAAATTGTCATAACATTCCATTTACATCCCAAAAATCGTATTAATACAATAACATTTTCAAAATATGGATGACAGACTCAAATCATCCCCAGTAGCTTATACATCCATGCTTGCACCTCCTCAGCATCATCGATTACCTGCCAACTAATATGCATATAAAAAGTCAGCGACGCTGAGTGAGTTCTAGTTTATATAATAAAATACTTTACTTTTAATAAAACCTTTCCTTTACTTTCGTTCGTGATCACACATCATACGTACATCTTGATAACAGTCATTTATTATCTTTCACCATCGTTCATAATCTTTCATTTCGTAATTTCTTTAATTATTATCTTTCACTTTTTTCTAGTTCCTGCCATGTGCTATGCCCCATCATTTGTGCACAAGGCGACTACAGTCTTGGGGTCAAGTGGCAAGGATCTCGTTTCGTACGTTTCTATCAATCACGAGACTGACCTTTTTGTGTGCACATAGCACACTGTCGAGTTGACAACCCATAATAAGTTGTGAACCCCTTTTAATATGCTTGCAAGACTTTCATTCATTCATTACGCTTCACTTTTCATTATCTTTATCTTTCACTTTTATTACAATAATACTTTACGTACATAAGCACATATCACACCACGTAAAGTCACATCATAATACATAACATGGAACATCATCAACAGCCCTTAAACATACATAACATAAACATGCATAAACCACTATAAAACATCAGGACTTAACACTAAATTCTATTTTTCAAAATTTCAGAATAAGTCTAAGTGTCTATAGCGCATGAACAAGTGTACAGCGGACAGCTTAAAAATTTCCTAATTGTCCACAGCGGATAGCCAAAGTCCACAGCGCATGACTAAAACATTCCAAGTATCCATAGGGGATGAACAAAGTCCATAGCGGATGAACAAGTCCACAACGGATGAACAAATCCATAGCGGACAATCATAAAATTTCCTAAGTATTCATAGCGCATACCTAAAATTTCCAAGTGTCCACAGCGGACATGAAAAGTCCACAGTGGACATGCAAGTCCACAGCGGACGGCATAAAATCCTTTTAAGTGTCCACAGCGGACAGTCTATTGTCCACAGCGAACAGCATGCAAATTTCTCTAAGTGTCCAAAGCGGACGTGCAAAGTCCATAGCGGACATGCAAGTCCATAGCGGACAATTTATATGACTAAGTGTCGGCGGTCTATATGACTAAGTGTCCACAGAGGACAGTCTAATGTCCACAGCGGACAGTTCTTAATTATCCTAAGTGTCCACGGCGGACACTATAACTATCCTAAGTGTTCACAGCGGACACTTTATCTAACACCTGCAATGCATCATATGTATTTTCTAGTCCCAAACATCATCCTAACATATACTTAGCATAGATCTATCATATTACACACTTAAAACATAATAAACATCTACAAAACATCATAGGAGTCATTTAAAACAAACATTCATCATATTCAATCGTACTTTTCATGGAAAATCATAGTTTGGTGCAGAAAACAACAGTTTAATATGCATATCAGCCCTAAACAAGCAGAAACATATAAAAGAGGGGATTTAGAACTCACCTCTAACAGCTTTCGAGTGAAAACTCCTCAAAACCGAGAGCAACCTGGAGTTCTAGTACCTAAACACACAAAAACAAGAAATCAAACACAAAGAAACACCTAAAGATCGGTCCAAAAGTTCAAATCCAACTGAAAACCGAGAAAACTGAAAACCGAGAAGAAAACACTAGAAAATCTTAGCTTCTTAAAGAACTTCTACTTTCTCTCTCTAAAAACCGGATGAAACTTCTTCTTTCATTTCCGCCGAAAGTGTGCATGAGAAAATGGAGGTGTGGGCGGCCATACTCCTTTTTGAATCCCATTATGGGTAAGTTTGACCTTTGCACACCTTTAACCCCTTTGCTTGAATTAATTCCATTTTTCTCCCTTTTCTTTTCTTTTTTTTTTTTTGCTGAAAATTTTCGAGTGTTACAACTTTATTGGCTTCAAAAGACTTTGTCTTTGAAGCTTCGGAAGACTTTGTCTTTGAAGCTTCGGAAGACTTCATCTTTGGCTTCAAAAGATTTGGTCTTTGGCTTCGGAAGATTTTACACTTAGAATAATTTGCTGTGAGAAGCGTAAATACTTCCGAAGTGACTTCTACTCTGCACAATGTGTATGCAAGCTTGAAGCTCATTGGTTGTTTTGGTTTTTTTAGTTGCATCAGCCTTTTAAGTATAATCTTAGATACATTCAAGGAACTACAGTGGTATTTGGTGGAGATTCTCAAGGAGGCAAAATTACTTGTGAAGGCGAGTACAAATGAACATCTCAACTTTGATAAAGTCAATTTCTATTAACTCCAGTTCAACTTGCTGAGCATGTCTCAAATATGTGATAAGAAATATTTCACCAACTTCATAAACACTCACTGTTATATTTTAAAACCAAGAAATCTAAAAAATGAAAAGTGGGTTGTCTTGAAGATACCAAGAAAGAACAACACACACGTTCTTAACCTGAATACTATTCATCCAAGCAAAGAAACTTGTTTACCTTTAAAAACATCAATTGATGACTCACAGTTCTGGCACAGAAGATTAAGGCATACAAATTTTAAAAACTAGAACATATTGGAGAAAGGAAACCATGTTCTTGGTCTGCCTTAAAAAAATTACACCGACCACTCTACAGTATGTCTTAAAGGAAAAAAATAGAGTTTTCCACAAGCCTAATCAATACTCTATTCAAATTATTTAATATGGATCTTTTTGGCCCTACTAATATCACAAGTATTGATAAAATGCACCACTATTTATCATCATTAATGATTTTCCATGGTTTATGTGTGTTTTCTTTCTACTTCATAAAAATGAAACATCATAAATCTTAAAAGATTTTATCACAAAGATTGAAAATCAACTAGATTTGAAAAATAATATCAATCAGAAATGACAATTGAACAGATTTAAGAATGATGATTTACATTTTTTATGCACATCAATTCAGTACAATAAGAACTTCTCAACAAAATAAAGTAGTTGAAAGAAGAAACATGACACTAATTGAAACAGCAAGAACTAGAGGTGGGCAAAAAAACCGGGTTCGGACCCGACCCGGTGGACCCGACCCGGAACCGGGTACGGGTACGACCCGGTATAGTTGAACCCGGTTTGTACCCGGAAAAAACCGGTAGGGTTGGAACCGGGTATTAGTTTCCAGATTTTCTTAGAACCCGACCCGAACCCGACCCGACCCGGAACCGGTTGAACCCGGGTTGGACCCGGTTTTGCCCCCTTTTTTTTTTTTAAAAGTATCCGTTGGGATCGATTTTTGGCCCTTTTTTGTCACTTTTAGACTTATAAGTTAGTATAAATAGGTGTAGGTTGATATGGTTTAGTACCCAAGCCTCAAACGTAAAAACATACGCAAAAAATACTCTCGTTTTACACGTTCACTTTCTTCAATCTTGATATGGCTCACTCACAATCTTCCGTTGGTCAAGGTTCGTCCAACGCTCCAACCGTCGTTCGTGTCATTCAAGAAAAGAAAAAAAAAAAAAAAAAAAAAAAAACCCCTGTTGGACCCGGTTTCATACCCGACCCGGACCCGACCCGACCCGACCCTACCCGGGTATACCGGGTAGGGTTTTTATGCTACTGAACCCGACCCGGGTTCGTACCGGGTTCACCAATACCCGGGTACAAAAAAACCCCGTTGGGCCAAACCCGGGTTGTACCCGGTTTTCGGGTCCGGCCCAAACCCGAAATGCCCATCTCTAGCAAGAACCATACTAGTTGATGCTAAGCTACCAATCACCTTCTAGCAGAAGCATTGAACACATCTTGCTATATGCAAAAGAAAACTCTTTTGGTAAAAGAGAGCAACAAAAGTCCATATGAATTACTGTTTCATAGAAAACTTTTTATAAGATTCTTTAAATCCAAGTCCATATGAATTACTGTTTCATAGAAAACTTTTTATAAGATTCTTTAAATCCTTTTGGATGTCCTGTATCAATATTAAACACAAGCGATCATTTGGGAATGTTTATACCCAAATCATATAAAGGATTATTTGTTGGATGCTCTACAGTTTGTAAAGCTTTTAGGGTATTTAATCCAAGAATGAATCTAATTGATGAAAAAAATGTTGAATTCGATGATCATTCATTTCCTAAATCATCTAATGCGCTTCATTGGTTGTTTTTAATTGATTCTCTTACCAAATCATTTAATTATGCTATATTTTCAAATCTAGGTACAAATGAAACAGATGGATCTAATAGAACTAAAGTTGAAAAAGGTTATTTTCCGATGACACCTTCATCTTCTCTTCAATTTCTTTATCTTCTCTTCAATAACAAACTTCGAAAGTACCATTAACCACAAATCCACCAAGACAGAGAGAATTTACGAGTATGTTTGATTGTGTTCTTAATATTAACTATTGATCATTGTGATTTCACCACTATGATTCAATAGCAATCTCAGTATATTCAATCCGTCCAAAATCCACCCAAACAATATGTATACATGTACAAGAAAAGATAACAATGAAAGAGGCAAGTGTTTTCCATATATTGAATGAGAAAATAACATTTTGTTGATTATTGATATAATAACTAATGCACTGAACAAAAACATTAATCAACGCATCAGTAACAAAACAATTTAAATAAACTGCTAAATGACAAACTCATAGAATCAAGTGTTTATCAAGTAAGGACTACAAACAAATATGTTTTTGAAGTACTGAAAGAGCATGTTCAGTCTCCCCATGCATCATCTCTCATACTCTGTCTAGAAATTATTCTTTGCCTTCGGGCTTCTTCTTGTTCCTTAAGTTCTTTCCGCCCAAAACTTGTGGAAGGCAACTTCATTCCCATCCCATGAGCAATTAACCTTTGGGCAGTTCTTGCTGATGTTTTTGGCCTTTGTCGAGGTGGTTCCAAATCTGCCAACAAATATTGCAAACTTCCATTTGGATGCAAAGTTTAAAAATGTAATGACACAGGAACGGTATATTTATTCAAACCACATAAAGTCACAATGACACAATGAAAGTATTCTACGTTCCATTAGGAAAAAAAGTAAATAAAAATAATGGCTTCTTAATCAACAATCATCAAAATATAAATAAACTAGGAGGCTGGGTCCAAGTGACATGTCTAAAGTTCACATAAAATTTTGAAATTAAACATTATTTACATTGGATGTTACCTCTTTCTGGAATGGAGGTTAGAAGTACATCACTCTCACCAAGAACACGAACTGTAAACGGACACTTAATTGAGTTACATGCCTCATGAGCTGCAAAACAGAATTAAAATATTAAAAATCACAAGCCTACCACAATTCGATCTAGATCATGGATTCACAAATTATATACATTGAAGTTGGTTAAATCATATAGCATTGTGTAGCATTGTGTGACATGCGTAACGTTAATGAGAGTTTTCACTTTCTAATACAGCGTATAAATTAGATATGCCATAAATTATTTTGGAGTTTAAACAAAAAATAAAAATAAAACAAATAGTGTTAAATATAAAGTTACCAATTTCTGGTGTTCTAAACACAGCAAGTGCAGTTGTATCATTGACCCAACGAATCACTACATCGTGATAATTAAACTTATACATCAT
This sequence comes from Flaveria sonorensis, assembly GCA_025506505.1. Classification (NCBI taxonomy): domain Eukaryota; kingdom Viridiplantae; phylum Streptophyta; class Magnoliopsida; order Asterales; family Asteraceae; genus Flaveria; species Flaveria sonorensis. The sequence goes on along the minus strand of CM046438.1, from coordinate 32,469,876 downwards.
ATTCTCCAGCCTGCTTGTAGTCATACTTGGTTGGAGATCTTCCAAAACAAGAACATGGCACGTGCCATATTTTACTGAATCACACGAATTAGAAAAAGTATTAGATTTTACATGTAAGCATTACAGTGATAACTGATAGACAACATGCTTTTTTGAAAATTCACCCAACTCCATTACTGATTGTAATTTATCCAAACCAAGTGGTCCTAGTTTCCAATATGTTTTATATATGTTTAAACACAGGATATGGAGTAATTTTCAAGACAATTATGTACAAAAGAAACTTTCACTATATATATAAGATGCCATGACTACGGAGGATAAACAAGGTCAAGGCAGTCAGGTGTACAAGTTTAAACATAATTATTAAATTGTTCATGCTTCATAGGTCCAAATTAAAATCTCATAAAAGCTTCATGGACTAAGTGTTGTTCCCAAACATTATCACAAGTTCAACTAGCAGAAATCTAACGTATATAAATTGATCCTTAAGAAAAATAATATTACAAACCAAAGCCATATGTAAGTGTTCAGATTGAAAAAAAATAAAGGATATAGAGAGCAAATGAAATTTCATATATTCATAACTTTGAAATAAAGCATACAATACCTTTTTTTAATTTTTATACATGAACAGACACGATACATGACATCTATTTCACTATAGTATAGCTTGTGACTAATTCTAGTATCAATCAATGCAGCATGGCAGTGTAGGAAGAAGGTCGCACACAGGGATTAGGGACACCAGAAACCCCGTATACCTGGCCTGGAGTGGGAGTGGGCTGCTGCCAAGTTCGATTAGGACCAGTAGTAGGGTATGGACACGGAGGAGGTGTCAATGGTGATGGTGAATAGGGACCAAGCCACCAGTTCTGCCATTGCTGTGTATTCCAGGGCTGAGAACAGTAAGGATGTGACCAACCAGAGGCGGTGGTGTACCGGGTTCTGCCCCTACCACTGCCATGCCTGCGACCACAGGTGGGCTGTTGATTGTTTCGAGAAGGTTGAATGGTTATTGGGGGCTGATCTGTCTGGATTAGGCTGTAATTGAGGTGCCTGTTTGGGGTGTTGGTCACCTGCTGCAGCAAGTAGATGTGGAGTTGGTTTGATTAGCCTTTTTTGGTTTCTTCAAATACCAGCTTCAATCTTGCTTCATAGAACTCCAGGAGACAGTCTAATTGCTGGATCATCATAGCGACACCATCGTATGGATAGTTCAGTCCGCTGATTAATGAAGGACAAGTCTTTGGTTGGTTATAGGAGAACCATCTTTAAGGATTGACAATAGGCAGACATGTTTGGAAAATTGTCAAGTTTTAGGTTAGAAAACTTGTTCTCAAGATAAACCGCCTGAGAAATCCGGTTATCCTAAAACATGTTCTCAAGGGCCTTCCAAGCAGAAATTGCAATAGAATCAGGTTTCAAGATGGTGTGAAGGAGATCATTTGAAATCATGCCATATATCTATTGCAAGACAATTGCATCGACTCATTTCCGGGCGTCCAGATCAAAAGTAGAAAAAAGTGAGTTTGCCCTTGTTTGTTGTGGCAGCAGCTGGACAAACCCACTTTTTCTACTGTTGTGGCAGCAGCTGGAGGGGTAGGAGAAGTGAGATGGTCGCTCTGCAGTGGATTTTGAATAGTTACACCCAGGAGGTGTACCGGCCGCTCCGCATCTCGAGAATCAAAGGGATGAAGTTGCGAATATTTGAAATGGTAATTGCAGGATGACGTTTCTCAGCCATGATGTTTGAAAAAAGTTGATGTTAGGGTTGCTGGAGACTTGCGACGGCAGAACGTTATAGAAGGGAGAAGGCTGTGAAAAAATCTTGGTTATCAGATAGCTGTAATACCATAATAGAGTATGTATTTGGTGAATTTTCTGTATGTATATTCTTGATACCCTCCTCCTGTATTTAAAATACAATGAGAGCAATTCTAATACTGCTATACCAATCTGATCCTAAAATAACTAGGGCTATACAATATACACGCTAATAGTCACCATAGTATAAATTTGTAACAGACTCTGATAGAAGTCAATATCAGATGGCAGTGTGGGATAAGCTGGAGGCTAAGCACAAGGATCGTGATTATGTTGTATGTGTGAAGCATGCTCATGAAGAGGAGCTGCTAGAGAAGACATAGCAGCTACACACATACTCTTTAACACCACTAAAAGGGGTCTAAAGACTTGGTCCACTTATTGTGTCGCTAACTTAACTTTTGCTAGTCAACCAAACAATAAAAAAATATGCTGTTTTGCCAATAAGATGCAAGCAATCACATATCAGCAATTGTTGTTTTACCATAGCATTATTGTAAATACAAATCAACAAACATGCATGTGTATTTAGCGTATACGATATCCAGATATTGGGTGTATCTCTATGCATATGGTCGCATTTAGGTGCATGTCTAATATATTCATTTCAATACTTGACAAGCATGTTCAAGCTGCTTGCTTTCGGTTGCATTTCTATGTTAATAAGAGTTATATATTCCCCCTCAGTCCCATGAAAATTGCATCATTTGTTTCCTTGGCAAAAGTTTTGAATGAATACGTACTTTTTCATTTCTTTGACTTGGATCCAGAAAATTCCCTTGCTTTGTGGCTATTAAAGAGCAATTAAGGCAATTGGCCAATGTTGAAAACTTCTACAAAACTAACGGCCTAGTTTTTTTTTTTTTTTTTTTTTACAACAATTTTACTCCTAAATACCACCTCACCATGCACTTGCAATTTCCATAGTACAATAAAGTACAGCTTTATGATAGTATTACTTAATTTACAGGCAATAAGAAATGATGCAGGAGACCCAAAATTTTAAAGAAATAAAGAACCTACAGTCTCTTGTATGTCCATGTCCTTCAGAGGTTGGAGGCATCTCATGACTTACTGAGTTATCCTCAGTGGGCCCACCTGAGTGTTGATCACTATACAGGCCATGCTTTTGGTATGAGAATGTGCCCCTCCCACGCCTTACAGGAGGTTTAACACTTTTATCTTTAAGTGTGAGTGTGGATACATCTGGTAAGCACTGTGAAGACAACAACTCATCTGGAGCATGATCTGCAACAGCTTCCCAATCTGCTGGTTCCCAGACATCAATCAAGTCATAGAAAAGTAAATTTGAGATAAAAGTTAAGAAAAATTGCACTTCAAAGGTTATACCATCTTCAGAATTGTCGTCACAAGAAGCCTCGTTTTTTGAACGAGATTCTTCCTTCCCCTCCATATTCATTGATTTGCTTAAAAAGAGCCAGTCCCAGTAACAAGGAAATGAACAAAGAATGTAAGGCCCAGTGGAATCACAAGAAAACTATATCTAAAATTTATAAAGAACTAGTTATTTACCCTCTGCGCGTTGTAGCAGCATCATCGCGGCGTGATAAAGTATAAGTTACAATCAATCAGACTCATTTTCAAGCAAAATTTACGTCGTCGAAACGTAAACTACCTTGAATTTACACGTTTAATACAAACGTATTATATTTGACCCGACTTTTTTTCAACCGGATTATGTCGATATGTGAACAAACTCAAAAAGTTTATTTAGGATATAAATAAGATCAAAATTTCAAAGAAAAAGATATATAAATAAGACGAAACAAACCTTATAAAATTACGGAAGTCTAATAATGTTAGTTTTTAACGTGATTAAACGGAAATGTATTTTACTTTTTTAAAAGTTCTTAAATAGAAACATTATATAGAAAGTCTAAAAAATGTCATCATAAAGAAAAACGCTTACAACCACACAGTCTAAGAATGGTAATAAAACATGGAAAAAAGTTTTGCCCGTTTACCTGTTACTTTATTATAAAAATTTATTTCTAGCACAAAATTGATAAAAAATTTCAGATTATAAATAACCTATGAACCATCTTCAGTTGCAATTGACTGTCATGAGAATGAATTATAGGAGAATTTAGTGATCATTGAATTAATCTATAATAAAACTTAATTAAAATATTGATATGAGCATTGAACTTATTGGAAAATGTAATGATAAATATCTTAATTAATAGTATAATAAACACCCACATCACCACCACTTTCATTCACCCATCTTCCCCAAATCAAGATTCCCATCCCAACAACCCTTATCTGACCACCACCGCCACCAGTAGGGCCATCACCGCCACCTTTATCCGATTACCACCACCGCGGTTCTGACGACCACCGCCGCCTGTTTCCGGTCGTCATTTCATGCATCAACCACCACCACCACCACACAACACCCTGTTTTCTGAATGAATTATATTGAGAGCCTTCTGCCCTATTTATCTCCGCTCACTCATTAGGACAACAACCTCCTAACTACTATGAGTTAAGCAACTAATGGACAGACCAAACCGCATAAGACTACTGGAATAGAAAAAGAGAAGGGATTCACGCGCAGTGAAGGCAACCAAGGGAGAGGAATCATTCCATTTAATTCCGAAGCCTAGGGTCTCCTGTAAGACTCTATCACCTTCATTCTTTTGTTGAGGTTCTGGCACTTCTTCCTCCGGCCCTCTATTTACATAGCGAAGAAAGGCAAAGGCTCTTACTTGAATGCGTGACTTATGTTTCTTTTTCCATTTATAAAAAGTAAGATGAATCTACGCTCCTTGGCCTATAGTAGGTGAATGAGAGTCCGGGTCTTTTTCCAGTCAAAATTGACTAAGAGGCAAACCCCTTTTTCCGTGATAATGTGAAAGGACTCAATTCCTTCTTTCTTCCCCAGCGAAATGTAGCAGGAACAGCCTTCCCGCAGTCGCATTAAGAATACAAGAAAGTAATCCTATTACAGTTGTGATTGCTATACAAAATCTATTCCAAAAATAACTATGTCTAGGGCCGGCTGGCCACTTTAATTTTACACCCTCATATGAAAGTTAGCATAAAAAGAGGGAAACGCGGATATAATCAAGATGGAAGACATTGATGAAAGCAATGAGTGGTTGATAGGTAGAATGAAAAATGATCTTGAAGATTTTGAAGATCTAGTTTTTGTTTGGGATGATTTGACATTCAATGTCGTAAGTAGAGCTTCAGGAGCCAACGAGCTGATTCGTTTAACTAGAGCATCAGATGATAGAGCAAGTGATGATGGATCCGGGCCATCAAGAAGTCATAAAGGAAAACAATGTGCCCTTTATGATAGAATAAAATATTGGAGCGTTTGATGATAAAGGAGATGAACCCGCGCCTACTCCTAATGATATAACAATTAGAGGACATATATTAGTGTGCTTTATATTTTTTGGAAATATTGACAAAATATTTTGATTTTAACTTAGTGACTTACGGTCACGTGTTTGGAGGGGGAAAGTGTGAATTTTAGCTTACTATCATGTATTAGTATGCCTTCGATTTGAAATTTGGCTTAATGTCATATATTAGTATGCTTTAAGTTTTGAGTTTAGCTTGCTAGGGCAACAAGAATACACACGTATATACGCATGTTTTGGAATTTTAATATATCTCTAATAACGAGCGCATCGCATAAGTGATGCGCTCGCATCACGCATCGCACATCATATTTTGAGACCAACCGCATCGAAGCACATCACGTAATTTAAAACCAAGATCACAACATCACTAACCTTTTATCTCACACGAGGAGTTGGATAAAATCATACACATATAAACAAAGTTTAAAAGAACGGAATCGAGCCTCGAGGCGTTTTCCCTTCGCCTCACGAGGCGTGCCCTCAAGGCGAAACGAGGCGTAAGCCCGAGGTGGAAATAATAAATAAATATAAAAATTATATATCTTTGAAAAAAATAAGAATGATTTATCTAATCACATACTAGTCTTTATAAACATCAACATATTGATTTGCTAACTTGCAAACAATTCAAGGGATGTTAAATAAGACTAGTTTCAGTCCTAAATTGACCTAATTTCAATCCCAAATTTGACACTTATTGACCTAATATTTAGTCCCAATCATTATACACAATATAAGATCATTCTGCACACAAATTAACCTATTTTCAAACCCAAGAAGTATAGAATAAGCTTAGAAAAATATATATATGTATATAGTCCAACAAAAACTTAATAACCTAATATAAAAAACAAATTTAAAATTAAAAGTTTGAATACTTTTCTCTGCACATAGTATAATCCAATCCCATCACTTTTTACAAAATAAAATATTTACCAACACCCATTCACATACCATCACTCACCTAACCCCCCTTTCTCTTCCAACCCTATTTCTTCTTCACTACACAAATCTAAAAATTTCTATCATTTCCTGCAAAGAAAGAAGAACCAAAAAATATATATATGTATATAGTCCAACAAAAACTTAATAACCTAATATAAAAAACAAATTCAAAATTAAAAGTTTGAATACTTTTCTCTGCACATAGTACAATCCCATCCCATCACTTTTTACAAAATAAAAAGTTTCTACTCGTGACCCACGTCAGGGCAATTTTGGCCGGAGGTTGCAAAAGAGTGGCCGGAATTTGGCCGGAAGTTGCAGAAGAGTGGCTGGAATTTGGCCGGAATCTTAGCCGGACCTTCACCCTGAGTTTCTACTCAATAAGTCCGCCTCACTCCCGCCTCACCGTGTTTCGAACTGCCTCGCCCTAAGAGGCGTACATCTCATCTGAACCCTATGAGGCGGCGCCTCAAGTACGATTTCTTACCGCCTCGCCTCGAGGCGCACCGCGAGGTGTACACCTCGAACGGTTTTTTTAAACCATGCATATAAATAATGACACTGCTTAGAAATATAACTAAAAACAAAATGGGGTAACCCTTAGGATTCAATATAAGGTGTTGCTATGTACTTCACAACTGTTTATACCTCCTGCACCAGCTCAACAGCCATTGGCAATCCCATGTGTCGTTAGACGTCTCAACGAGCCTTCACATCACATGCCATTGTTGCCTTTTCAAGATCATTCATGGCTTCCATCTTTAATATTAGTTATCTTAAAATTCCTTTCCCATAATAATTCACTCCAAGTATTTAGGTACTGTTGACTAATGGGAGAACATAATGGAGTCTGGTACACAGAAATCACAAGGCAACAACTTAATTTTAGGTACGTGTCATGAGAAGTTAGAACTTAGAACACCCGATCTTGTAACTAAACAGTGTAATGTGTGTGTCGCGGGTCTACCTGAGGGTTACCACCAGCACTAAGCTCAAACCATTGTCCCATCTGATCATTATCATGGTTCCACCATTGTTTTTTGTGAGCAATTTGTATACTTCAGATATAAGTATACAGTATACTTCAGATCTTATCTTTCTCTCACTGCCATTTAATTCACAAACTCAAGCATCAAATAGGGGTTCTATCCGATGTCTATGAGTGGTGTATAAAAAGCACGCCCCAAAAGAGAATCGGAGACCACAAAAAGTGGTCCAATCATCATTGACAGATTTTGCATCATATAATTTTAGTTGTGAAGTTTTCATCTTCTCTATTCAAGCTACAAATTCGTATTTGTGTGTAGATAGTGTATCAACAACCAACTCTTACTGTATCAAAACCACTACCATGGTTGTTTTCTTCTTAAACCAAATTCTAAGTAATTCGCCGGAACAGATCAAAGCAAGATCAGGATTCGTATAACTCTATTCGAATTAGAAAGGGTTTTGATTTGGGTACCTTAATCACCAAACGGAGCTTGATCAGAGGCGTCGGACAACTATGGTGTCATCTCTCGTTTGCTGCGGTGTTCTCTATGGTTTCAGATGGTCACGCGACTGTTTAGAGGCTGTTTAATGACCGGTTGTGGTGGTGTTTGATCGCCAGTTGCTCGAACAGATGCAGTAGGTAGATAGAAATCGAGTATTCGTCAAGTGCTAACCCAGTATTCCGATTTAGAACATCATACCAGCTTTCTTATCCATATTCCAATAATTACAACTTCCCGATAAATTACTAAATTACAGGCGTGGGTTTGAACTTTGCATGGTATATATACCGATAGTTTTCAATGCTAACAGAGGTTAAGTTTCTCAGTTAAGTCAATGTAAAATTATTAAAATACCCTTAAATAAAAAAATAAAAAGACCCACAAATTAAATAAAACCAACCCACCCCTACCCCTACCCCGTTCATCTTCTTCTTCTTCTTTCATGAGTCACCCCTCTCCACCACCATCATCCATCTCCACCATCTGAGAAATCAAATACCACCAACGGTCACAGTCACTAGCACTGGTCATTACCACCACCACAGATCCCAACGGTCATTAAAAACCCCTTTTCTACTACTGGCTTTAGGTGATTGCGATACGGGATCCGCGATGGTGATGGTGAAGGCAACTTTCGGTTTTCAGATGGCGATGACAACAACGATGTAAACGGCGATGAGGCTGTAATCCTTTTGCGATGGCGACGGCTACAGGATCTGCGATAGGATGTGTCTGTGGCTGCAATAAGTAAGAAAGATGGGGTTGGGAAGTGGATCATGTGGTGGTGTTGGTGGTGGTTTAGGGGGAAAAGGTCTTAATGTGTGATGGTGGTGATGATTGTGCGGATAGATGAAGAAGATGATGGTGTGACGGAGATGGGGTGGAGGCTGTTGGGATGGTGGCGGTGGTGCTCAACAGCCTTAAGCAGTGGTGGTGGTGGTGACCTTTGGTAGTGGTGATTGTGAGTTGTGGTGGTGGTAGTGGTAGTGACCTGCGGTGGTGGCAATTGTGATTTTTGGTGGTTCCGATGGTGGTGGTGGTGGGTTAAGGGTAGAGGCGGCGATGGTGGGTTAAGGGTAGAGGCAGCGGCGGTGGGTGTTGAATGTGAAGAAGAAGATAAAAAAAGAAGGGGTATTATGGTCTTTTTAAAAAACTAACTGAGAAACTTAACCTTTGTTAGTGCTAGGGACTGTCAGTGTGCACTCTTTGCATAATTCAGGCCCACATCTGTAATTTAATGAAAGTGAGGACTAAAGTAGCAATACGTACATACCCCAGGGACTACCCGTGTAATTTACTCTAAATATAATAATTTTATTCTCCCTCTAATCATTAAATAGTATTTTTGTATTTTATCATCATGTTTTCTATCAATTTTACTCACAATTACTTTAAAAATATTAAAAAGTTTATGATTATTGTATCGTGTTTTTCCAAATATAACAAAACACAATACAACCACATATATACCACTTACAACCATCATTCATAATATAGAATATACACTTACATAATAATAGAAAATCTATTATAAATGCTCTTAAGGGGCGGAATAGGAAAATCATTTCTTTTCTTTTCTTTTTGAGTTTTCAATTTTGCTTTCCTGAGAGTTAACAAAAATAATCATTTTCTTTTAAAATATTAAAAATATCAATTACCTTCGAGAGTTTCATAACTTGATTTAATTTCAATCTAATATTTTAATAAGTTGTTTCAACTTCAATAAAAAATAATAATTTTTTTAATTAAAATGAAATAACTTTTGAAACTTTTGAATGTAAATTGATGTTTTGATATTTTAAAGGAAAATAATTACTTTTGTCAAACTTTAGAGAGTAAATTTGAAATTAACTCTTTATTTTTTTCTTTCTTTTCTTCTCGTCCTTAGTTTGAAAGGATTATTTAGTATTCATTTTCTCATATTTCTCTTTTTTCCCTCCTAAAGTGAACTCAACATGTAACACCCGGGAAATTTCAGCATGAAGAAAAAAAAAGAAAACAAGAGAGAAAAAAAGAATTATTGTAAAACAAGGGGTTAAAAGCAGGCAATGGCCAAACTTGCCCATAATGGGTTTAAAAAGGTGATATGGCTGCCCATACTTCTCTCTCTCATGCAAGAAATCTCGGCTGAAGAAAGAAGAAGTTTCACCCGGTTTTTGAGAGAGAAAATCTTCAAAAGGTAAGATTCTATGGTGTTCTTCTCGGTTTCAGTTGGGTTTTCAGCTTCTAGACCGATCTTTAAGTGTTTCTATGTGTTTGGTTGTGTGTTTTCATGTGTTTAGGTGCTAAAACTCCAGGTTGCTCTCGGGTTTGGAGGAGTTTTACTCGAAAGCAGTTAGAGGTGAGTTCTAGATCCCTTCTTTTAAATGTTCTCTACTTATTTGGGACTGGTATACATATTAAACTGATGTTTTTGAAGCAAATTATGATTTTCCATGTATGGTACGGTTGTTTATGATGATATAGTTATGTTTTATGATTTTCATGATGAGTGTATAAATGTTTAAGATGTTCTAAGTGTTAGACCGATAGATCTAAGCTAAGAATATGCTTAAAATGATGTATGGAGATTGGAAATTGAGTAAGTTGAATTACAGGTGATAGACTTGGTGTCTGCTGTGGACACTAGCCGTCCGCTGTGGAAACTTAGGCAATTAGACTGTCCGCTGTGGTGTAAGGCCCCGTTCCCGAAGACCTCACAGTTGGACAATCACAACATTTTTCATATAAGATAAATACATTTTATAAAAATATCATAGCGGATTAAGTTATCAAAAACCATTCATGCATTAATATTTAATGTTGCTAAATAATACATTATTGTATTTTTACAGTTACAAAAGAATCTTTCAGTTGTATTACAAAATAACAATACCATTGTGCACGAATGGATACCAGTCTTTGCCCACCAAGTAGCCTCACCCGCGTGCCATCCTCAGCAACATCCTCACCTGCCAACTGATATGCATATAAAAATTCAGCGTTGCTGAGTGAGTCCTAGTTTAATAATATAAAAAAATACACTTTGTAAACTTCATTTGGTGATCATTCATCAATATACATAATCGATCATAAAGTGATTCATTAACTTTCTTTCTTTCATTATCTTTCTCTTTCATTAACTAGGATTGCACAAAGCAAGAGCCTACATTGTTGGTTGACAACAGATGCCGAACCCCTGTCGGCAAACGTTTATCCTGGTAGCTAACCCATCGACAGTTGATCCACACTGCTAGGCACGAAGCCTGCTCATGAACTAGGATCCCATTCATTCATTGGTCAATCCCCAAGATTAGACCCGGATGTGCATCCTCATGGGCTATACAGCCACACATCAGTTGAGCTAACGACAACAAGGTCGTGCACCTCCATTCATTTTGCTTGCAAGGCTTTTCATTCATCATAAGGGTCCGGGGTAACATTCATTAAGTTTCACTGTTCTACTTTTATTCTTTCATGTCCACTTGTTATGGATAATACTTATTAAGGTGCACATTACATAATCACATATCATGAAAATATTATTGACATAGTAAAAGTAGCATATAAAAAAGAACCAAACATAATAATCCTTAAACAAGCATAATCTTTCCTTATACAGAAGTTCTCCATACTTCAATTCTATCCCCAAAATTTCCAGAAAATTCCAAGTCTTTAGACAAATGCGGATGAACTTAGACAAATGCGAATGAGCACAACAAATGCGGATAAACAAATGCGGATGAACACTTTGACTGTACTAAAGGCAAATGCGGATGAACAAATGCGGATGAACACTTTGATTGTACTCAAGGAAAATGCAGATGAACAAAGCAAACGCGTATGAAGACTAAACAAATACGCATGAACAAAAGACTTAACCGTTAAATGCGGATGAGCATAAATACTAACCTGCAATTCAACTTATGCCATTACCAGTTCCCAAACATTATTCTAACATGAACACAGCTTAGATCTATCAGTCTAACACTTAGAACATCATAGACTTAAACGATCAACAAGAGAATCACACAACATAACCATATCATCATAACCGTCCGCACCATACATGAAAAAAAATCATAACTTGTTTTGAAAACATCAGTCAAATATGCAAACCAGCCTCAAATGAGTAGAAAACATTTAAAAGAGGGGATCTAGAACTCTTGAAAACATTTAAAAGAGGGTTTGTTTGTTTACAGCGGATGAACATTTGTTCATGCGCTATGGACCCTTGAATGATTTTTGATTGTTCACTGCGGATGAACATTTGTTCATGCGCTGTGGACACTTTGAAAATTTGTTTGATTGTACACAGCGGATGAACATTTGTTCATGCGCTGTGAACACTTGAAAATGATGTGTTTGATTGTACACAACGAATAAACATTTGTTCATGCGCTGTGGACACTTTGATGTGATGTGTGAATGTTTACAGCGTATGATTACCTGTATGCATACGCTGTATACACTTGTACTGTTTCTATAATGGATGACTTATGTTAGTCATGCGCTATGGAATGGCACTGTATTCACAGCGGATGTCTTGTCAACATGATGTGCTGTGAACACTTGTATGTTCACAAGTGCATAGCGGATGTTTGATTGTTTTGTCTGCTATATACACTTGGTGTATTTTGCATGTTATGATGGTTACTGTAGCTACAGCGGATGTATGTTTGTGTGTCCGCTGTGACAACAGTTTTCAAAAATTTCAGATTTTTGTTTGTTTTGAACTAATGTCTTCCGAAGCATATGTATGATAAAATTTTCTTCCAAAAGAACATTTGTTTGATGAAACTTGTTTAAATCAAAATGTTTGTTTAAATATTTGATTTAAAATGTATGTTAAAATATTGAAATTTTAACATATTCAATATATGGATGTTAAGATATTACTCACAAGCAATATTATGCAATATTATAAAAAAAATGTATGTGTGTCAACCTGCTGTTTGTTGGTGCTGGCTTGACGTGACTTTGTTTAATACACAAAATTTTGAAAATTTCAAATTTTGAAATATATGAATCATGCACAATTCTGATGTCTTTGATATTTCCATGTTTAATTTCTCCCCTTAAATTTTTGCATAGTTATAAAAATCTTTTATAAAAATGACAAAAATTTATATGTGTGTGAGTGGAAATTATCAAAGTCCAAATTTATTGCTTGTTTGTTAAACACTTAGTAAGATCACATTGAATCTTACTAACAAATGGATGTGTTGCTTGGTTGAATCATGAATCAGTGTCACATACCATGAGATCATACTAGTCTAAAATTCTCACTGAATGGTTTGAATGTTTTTGAGAATAGACATGGACTAATACAATATTGATTATAGATATTTGATCCACTTAAACTCATGCGTGGTATTAATGATTGATTGAAACAGTGAGTGATTATCGTGTTTTGAGTTGATTGACATGAGTTGTATGTATCCCACATCTGATAGTATGTTTGGTACAACCCTCCTCAAGATATGCTAGAAAGCACTTTCAATACTTAAAACCTAGCTACTTAGGAGTATAAATGCTCAATTTGATCCATGATGTTTGATCCTCATTGGGATTCTTTTTCACTTCACTTTGGAAGGTGATCCTCTTTGGGATTCTTTTGATTCATTCACAAGGAATGTAGTCTTTAAGACTTTATTGAATGTTCATCCATGATGGATGTGTTCCACTTTGGGAATCTTTTTGGATCATGATTTAGGTCATTCAGGTCTGTGCTTAGCACAACAAAGAATGCCTAGATGTACTCCAGGTCTATGATTATCATAATAGAGGAGACAATTGTATGATTGAGCAATTTATAAACTATTTCACTTGGTGTATTGTAGTTACTTTACAAGTAACCTATATTGGATAGATTAGTACTCACCATAGACCAAGATGTGTTGTTTGACCACACAATCATGAGAATTTAGTTCTTCACTGTTGTATGTGATGTTAGTGTCCCATGCTGAGCCTATCCACATATCAAACAAAGTACAGTTAGTATTTATTAGTGGAAAATAACTCAAGTGAAGAATATGCTAGTGTACTATCATTTCTCATGAATGGTATGTGTGATTAAATATATTTAAAAATGATGTGTTTGTTTGATATCTTGATTTTAAAAGATACATGTTTGATGTTAAACTTGGACTTTGACAAAATCAAGCTTGTTTGATTTTAATGTTTTGAAAAACATTACTTGTTTGATTCAAAGTTGATCATACCAAGACTGAACCAAAAATTCAAATCTTGTTGAATCAAATGGTTTAGTAAATAGGTCAGCCAATTGATTGTTTGTATGGACTTTGATCAACTTGATCAGACTCTTTTCTGAGCAATCACTCAGAAAGTGATATATGATCTCTATGTGTTTTGTTTTTGAATGTTGAACAGGATTGTCAGTGATAAACATGGCATCAGAATTGTCAATATGTATGGGTGTTTGAAGAAAATTAAAGCCATAGTCAAGCATTTGGTTTTGAATCCAAAGCACTTGAGAACAACATGAAGAAGCATCTACGTATTCTGCTGTTGACACAGAGACATTTGTTTGTTTCTTGCACTGCTAAAAGATCAATCTTGATCCAAGAAACTGACAACCTCTGGTAGTGGATTTTCTGTTTTGATTGCATCCTCAATAATCACTGTCTGTGTATGCATATAAAGAGAAATCTCCATCCTTGGGATACCACAAACCAAGAGTTGGTTTGCCTTTCAAGTATCTAAAGATTCTCTTTACTGCATTGATATGTGATTCTTTGGGATCTGCTTGATATCTTGCACACATGCAGACTGCATACATGATGTCTGGTCTGCTAGCTGTTAGGTATATCAGGGAACCTATCATGGATCTATAAAGTTTTTGGTCCACTGATTTTCCTTTTGGATCGGGCCCAAACTTTAATCCAGTTGTAAATGGTGTTTTGCTGGATGTGCAATCAGACATGTTGTATTTCTTCAATATCTGATTCACATATTTACTTTGATTGATGAAAATTCCTTTAGCAGCTTGTTGAACTTGAAGACCAAGGAAGAATGTAAGTTCTCCCATTGAGCTCATCTGGAATTTTGATTGCATAAGAGTTTCAAACTCTTTGCAAAGATGTGTGTTTGTGGATCCAAAGATTATGTCATCCATGTAGACTTGCACTACTAACAAGTCTTGTTCTTTTCTTTTTAAGAACAATGTTTGGTCGATTTTCCCACGGGTGTATCCATTCTATAGTAGAAACTTTGATAACGTTTCATACCACTTCCTGGGTGATTGATGAAGACCATACAGAGCTTTATCTAACTTGTAGACTCTATGACGGAATTCTGGATCTTCAAAGCCCGGTGGTTGAGCAACATATACCTCTTCATCTATCTTACCATAGAGGAATGCACATTTGACATCCATTTGGTAAACAGTAAAACTCTTGGATGAGGCATAAGCAAGGAATACTCGGATGGCTTCCAGTCTTGCTACAGGAGCAAAGACATCATCATAGTCAATGCCTTTCTCTTGAATATAACCTTGGGCTATTGGCCTTGCTTTGTTTCTTATGATAATCCCTCTGTCATCTGCTTTGTTTCGGAAGAGCCACCTTGTGCCAATTACATATTGACCTTCAGGTAGATCAACCAGCTTCCATACTTCTTGCTTCTTAAATTATTGTAGTTCCTCTTGCATGGCTTCTATCCAACTGTTGTCTTTGAGTGCTTCAGTGAAATTTTTAGGTACAGTTAGGGATAAGAAACAGGAGTAAAGACATATGTTTGCTATATCAGATTGACTTAGAGTTAATCTGGTATTGAGGTCACCTATGATATTTTCTATGGGATGGTCTTTGTGAACTCTTGTTGTTGTAATCTGATCAACAGGAATTTTTGGATCAAGATTGGTAATTGATTGAGAAGGGGATGATGGTTGAGCAAGAGTATCAGGAATTGTTTGTTTATATGGCTGAGGGATCTCATTGAATGTTTGAGGTGAATCATGAAAGAAATCTAAGATTTCATCTTCATGATGTGTGTCTGGTAATGAGTGGTAATCATCATCTTCTTCAGCATTGGTTGGTTGATGTGGTTTTGTTTGGTTGTGTGGTTGTGGTTGGGTGGTCATAGGAGATGAAGATGATGGCATGTTTGATGATGTTCCTTTTGATGTGTTTGTTTCTTCTAGAGGAGTTGAAACTGTTGTACTTAAAGGAGTGTTGTTAGTTCTCCTTGGAGGATCAGCAGTCAACGGAACATCAATGGTTGTTGGTAGAACCTATTGGATACTCATGGTTATCCTTGGTATCTGAAACATCAAAATAAGATGTGTCAAATGATTTAGTTAAAGCATTAATATCAAACAGCTAGCTTATCCAATGACTTTCTTAGTGAAAGAATGTTCATTAAAAACAACATCTGTTGTTTTTCCACTATATTTAACCTTGGATTGTATCCTCTATAAGCTTTTGAGCTTCCAGAATATCCAACAAAGAATCCATCATCTACCTTTGAAGCAAATTTGGATAATTGTTCTCTGGTGTTTAATATTGATACAGAACATCCAAATTCCTTAAGAAATCCTATGAATGGTTTTCTTTTAAACATTAATTCGTAAGGTGTTTTGGAATGTTCTTTGATGATTAATGTCTTGTTTTGTATGTATCAAGTTGTGTTGATTGCTTCAGCCCAAAAGGATATGGGCAATAGAGAGTCAGCTAGCATAGATCTGGCTGCTTCTATCAATGTTCTGTTTCTCCATTCAGCTACTCCATTTTGCTGAGGAGTTCTTGCTACACTGAATTGATGACTAATTCCTTTTTCTGCACAAAAAGAAGAAATGTAGTCATTCTTAATTCATTACCATTATCACTTCTTAAAGATTTAACTTTAAGATCTAATTGATTCTTAATCTTAGTGATCAATGATTTTATTATGTCTGTTGTTTCCGACTTGTGTAGTAGAAAGAAAAACCATGTGAATCTGGTATAGTCATCTACTATAACAAGATAGTATTGCTTCTTTCCTATGCTTAGGATGTTTGTTGGGCCAAATAGGTCCATGTGAAGCAATTTGAGTGGTGTGTTATTAGAGTTTACCAATTTTGACTTATGGGACACTCTATGTTGTTTGCCTTCAGACATGCTATGAAGTGTCTGTATAGAAGAATTCTTTTTATGGTAAACCTATTACTAGATCACCTTTTACAAGTTGGTTCATTCTGTTAAGTTAGAGTGTCCTAATCATCTGTGCCACAATTGGAAACTCTTTTGATGCTTTTGATAATAAACAAGTTTCAGGGGTTGATGCTGAAACAGTATTCATATCAACAATGTATGTATTGTTATGACGGGAGTTTTCAAAAGGATACAATCTTCTGGAATTTGAAACCTCGTCTTGAGGATGTAGCAGTTGTTAGAGTCAAATAAGTGGCATATCCTTTTCGCATATTTGGGATACCTTAGAAGATGAACTAAAGATTGGAGCATAGTTGACATTCTCAAGCTAATCAACCCATTAGTTACTGTTCTTCGCCATTATCTCCCACCTGTCTTTCTCCTCCAAGGCTACATTACCTCCATGCCAGTCATATGTCGGGAGCATCCATTGTCAACATACCAATGTTGTCAGGCTTTCTTTGATGTCCCTACAAAAGAAAAGAAATTAGTTAGTTGGTGCAACCCAAGCCATGATGGTCTTGGGTTTTCCGTCTTTTCCCTCTAACACAAATTTCTTCTAATATGGCACTGTCTGATGGTTTAGGAACTCTAAGTACACTATGTTCCTTTGGTTGTATTTAGATCTATCAGGAGAAGTGCTTTGAGCCCTTCTCCTTTGAGAGTTAATATCTGGTGACGTCTGTTTTGAACTTATGTCTCCTTGTAGTTGTTAAAGTTGTCATAAAATGTTTTATCATTGTTTGAAACAACTTTTTGATGAGGAGTTGTCTTGGAACTCCTCCTTTGTTCTTATTTAAACACTTGTTTGTTTCTCATGATTTCTCAACTTGAGCCTGTTTGTTTTGCTTTTTATTTTTTTATTGAAAAAGCAATTTTGCTGTGCTGTGGTTATTTCTTTTCACAATTGAACAATAGTTTGAAATGGCAATGTTTCAGTATTGTGATTATTCATGTTATAGTAATTATAGTATTTACCATACTTGCATTTTTCAGTGGAGTGTGTGTATTGATCATACCACTCATAATATGGTAACTCTAATTTTGTTTGTTTGTTAGTAACTTTTGCCTTCAAATTTGATTTTGAGGGAATTTCAAAAGTTATTGTTTGTCTAGGGTTTGTTTTAGGGTTTTTTGTGTTGTGGCTACAATGTTCTTCACAGATTCAACAACATATGTTTGAATGAAAACTGTAAACTGATGTTAGTGAGTTTTTTCACTAGAATATGATGATTTTGAGCATCTGAACGTTCAATTGTTCAAACAATGTATGTTTTTGATGAAAATTGAATGAAACAGTACTTGAACACTTTTATCAAAAACCCTTTAAAACCGATAAGTTTTATGGGTAGTGAGATGATTTTTGTGTTAAAAACTTGTTGTTGAATGTTTGAAAACAGATAGAACATACCCGTGTATTGTTTTATTAGAGAATACCCTGTATTCTAATGGGTTTTCAGAGAATGTTTGATGATGAACACAATGAAAACTTGCGTATGAATGATGTTTAAGCTTAAAAATCACAAAATCTTCTTCAAATGCCAAAAATAGATTATCAAATCATGTTTGTAGAATTTAATGAATGTTGAGAGTAGAAGAAGATGGTTTTGATGATTTTTTAGCTTGAAAATGTATTTTGAAGCAATGAACCACTGAACTCAAGTGTTTATTGAGAGGATCGAAAATCAATGATGATTTGATTGCGACCAAAGCTCTGATACCCCTGATGAAATCAACTTAAACACATGTTGAACATGAACATATTAGAACAATATTCCACATGAACATGTTGATTCCCCTAAGGATCTTTTCAAATCTCTCATAATCAACAAACATGAACCATGGTATGGAAACCCATGATAGATGCTATGAAATCAGGTGTGTGAGTGATTTTGTGTGATTGAATGCTCGAAATAATAATAACTACTTGTTTGATTGATTGTTCAAAAGCTTACAAAGGATTAGGTAAATGCTATTTATAGCCTATACACATAGCTATATACAGTTACTACTACCCTTATGTAAATGAAATTACATAAAAAATAACCTAAGTCTACAAGCTATCTGCTGTGATGATTGGTCGTCCGCTGTGGATGTTTTGGTCATCCGCTGTGGAAGAAGATTTTTTATCCGCTGTGCAGTGTTGATTGTTGTCAGCTATGAATGTTCATCTGCTGTGGACTTTATTAGCTATCTGTTGTTCATCCGCTGTGGGATGTCTTCATCCGCTACACCATACTTAGACTTAAATCTTCATCCGCTGCATGTTGACCTTCATCCGCAGTGAACTGCTTCTCATCCGCTGTGGATACTTGTCAAATTTCTTTTATCTACAATTCTGAAAAAGAAATTTAAAAAATATTAGTGTTGTTATGAATGATATGATGCTAATGTTTTAGTAAATGATTGTTTGGATTTTTAGAACACATTATGTTGTTATATGTTTGATTATGGCAAGCATCATCCTTTAAGCATTAATCCATTAAGCACTTGTTGAGTCCAACATGGTTTAAATCTAAGTTTTGAAATATTTCATGATGCGATAGAACGAGGTTATATAGCAGTACGGCTTACCATCCTCAGACAGACGGTCAGTTGGAGAGGATGATTTAGACGCTGGAGGATATGCTACGAGCTTTCATCATTGATTTCAGAGGAAGTTGGGACGAACACTTACCATTAGCCGAATTCTCATATAACAATAGTTATCATGCCACCATTGGTATGCCTCCATATGAGATGCTATATGGTAGGAAGTGTAGAACGCCTATGTGTTGGGGTGACATCGGGCAGAAGGAGATAGGGAGCATTGAGGTGATAAAGGCTACTACCGAAAAGTTGGAAAAGATCAAGGCCTTTATGAAGGCAGCAAAGGATAGACAAAATTCGTATGCCAATAAGAGACGTAGACCGATTGAATTCGAGGTGGGTGATAGAGTCATGCTGAAGGTCTCGCCTTGGAAAGCGATCATCCGGTTTAGGAAGCGGGGAAAGTTAAGTCTGAGGTACATAGGGCCTTCTGAATCATTGTCCGAGTAGGAGAGGTGGCCTATCGATTGGAGTTACCCAATGAGTTAAGTGGGATTCATCCGACATTCCATGTATCTCACCTAAGAAAGTGCTTGGCCGATGAAGATATGATCATGCCACTAAAGGATATCGAGGTGGATGAACGACTCAATTATGTGGAGCAGCCAGTGGCCATCATTGATAGAAAAGAGAAGAGGCTAAGGAATAATGTGGTTCCACTGGTGCGAGTACAGTGGAGACACAGGAAGGGATCTGAGTCTACTTGGGAGACTGAGGAAGAGATGAGACTGCATTACCCACAGCTATTCGAGGAGTGACAGGTTTCGAGGACGAAACCTATATAAGGGGGGTGGGCTTGTAACACCCGAAAAATTTCAGCATGAAGAAAAAAAAAGACAGCAAGGGAGAAAAAGAGAATTATTGTAAAACAAGGGGTTAAAAGTGGGCAAGGGCCAAACTTGCCCATAATGGGTTCAGAAGGTGATAAGGCTGCCCATACTTCTCTCTCTCATGCAATAAATCTTGGCTAAAGAAAGAAGAAGAAGTTTCACCTAGTTTTAGAGAGAGAAAGTCTTCAAAAGGTAAGATTCTATGTTTCTTCTCGGTTTCAGTTGGGTTTTCAGCTTCTGGACCGATCCTTAAGTGTTTCTATGTGTTGTTTGTGTGTTTTTTCATGTGTTTAGGTGCTAGAACTCCAGTTGCTCTCGAGTTTGGAGGAGTTGTACTCGAAAGCAGTTAGAGTGAGTTGTAGATCCCCTTTTAAATGTTCTCTACTTATTTGGGGCTAGTATGCATATTAAACTGATGTTTTTGAAGCAAATTAGGATTTTCCATGTATGGTACGGTTGTTTATGATGATATAGTTATGTTTTATGATTTTCATGATGATTGTATAAATGTTTAAGATGTTTTAAGTGTTAGACCAATAGATCTAACCTAAGAATATGTTTAAAATGATGTATGGAGACTGGAAATTGAGTAAGTTGAACTGCAGGTGATAGACTTGATGTCCGCTGTGGACACTAGCCGCCGCTGTGGCACTACCGGCGCTGTGGACACTTAGGCAATTAGACTGTCCGCTGTTGACTTGCATGTCCCCTGTGGACACTTAGGTATTTAGCCTGTCCGCTGTGGACACTTAGGTATTTAGCCTGTCCGCTGTGGACTTTGGCTGTCCGCTGTGGGCATTGTTCATCCGTTGTGAACACACTTAGTGTTTTTACTCATCCGCATTTAAGTATTGTTCATCTGCATTTAAGTATTGTTCATCCGCATTTAAGTATTATTCATCCGCATTTAGTATTGTTCTTTCGCATTTGGAGTTGTTCATCCGCATTTGGACTTGTTCATTCGCATTTGGTTCACCCGCATACTTTTAGATACTTAGAATATTTTCTGAAGACTTTCATTCGTTTTTGTTCATCCGCATTGGTATACTTTCATCCGTATTTCTTTGGGGACTTAGAATTGTTCTGAAATTTTAGGAATAGAATTTAAGTGTTAAGTACTAATGTATAAGGAAAGATTATGCTTGTTTAATGTTTCTAATGTTTGATTCTCTTCTTATGGGCTGCTTGTTATGGATAGTTATTATTATACTTCATGATATGTGATTATTAAAACAATGAATATTTTAAAAGTATTATTCATAACCAAGTGGACACAAAGAAATAAAAGAAGATAGTGGAACTTAATGAATGTTACCCCCAGGCCCTTATAATCAATGGAAAGCCTTGCAAGCACAATGGAATGAGGTGCACGACCTTGTTGTCGTTAGCTCAACTGATGTGTGGCTGATTCAGGATGCACATATGGGGTCTAATCCTGGGGATTGACCAAATCAATGGGACTCGTATTCATAAGCAGGCTTTCTGCCTAGCAATGTGGGTCAACTATCGAATGGGTTAGCTACCAAAAAAATCGTTTGCCGACAGGGGTTCGGCATTTGTTGCCAACCAACAATATAGGCTCTTGCTTTATGCAAACCTAGACAATGAAAGTGAAAGATAATGAAAGAAAGAAAGATAAAGAATCTCTTAATGATTGATTATGTATAATAATAAATGATCACCAAGTGAAGTTTACAAAAGTATATTTTTCTATATTATTAAACTAGAACTCACTGAGCAACGCTGACTTTTTATATGCATATCAGTTTGCAAGTAATGGTGTTGCTGGGAATGGCATGAGGTTGAAGCTACCTAGCAAATAAAGACTGGCATCCATGACACGCTGAAAAGTTATTTTTGTTTTGAAATGCAACTAGATGTTCTTTTTGTAACTAGCAACAACAATGTATTTCTTGGCAAAAGTAATGTTAATGAATGCTATGGTTTTTGTTAAATTATTCCGCTGTAAGTTTTTCTTGTTTTGATGAATCAGAAGTGTGTTTAATATGAAAAGTGCTATGAATGACCAACTGTGGGGTTTCCGGAACAGGGCTTACACAACACAACATGGTTTTTTATTTCGTTTTATTTTCTTTAATATAAAAAATTTGAAATACAATGATTTTTTTTCCTTACACATTGTTTCTTTTATGTCCTTAAATAAACTCGGGAACACAATGTAAAGGAGGTCAAAGAGTACGAATTGACATATCAGATGGTAGGGAGCAAGAAATTAACAACATAGTTTCCTTGGTAAGTTAACACATTTTTATTTAGTTTATAAAGAAAGATGTTATTATTAATACTATAGTTAATCTATTTAATATTTATAGCGATAAACAATTATTTACAACTACCTAACCCAGTATTGTACAAATTTGTTTTTGCGTATGCTAGGGTGTCTGGTCTGTGTTCAAGTCATAGAAATGGTCCAGACTAATCATGAATTCCAAGACATTGTTTTAATTTGTATGTTATAGGTTATAGCCATTTCACCATTTTGTGTATGTTTAAAAGATAGAGACAAATAGAGAGAGAGAGAGAGAGAGAGGGAACGCGCACACGCTAAAGAGAGAGATAGAGTTATGGAGAGGAAGAGGGTGACAACCACCTCCATAGGGTTTTCCATTGTCATATTCGCTTCCACAATGTCATATTCGCTTCCACCATCACCATCGCTTACCACCAACTATCTATCGTAATCAAGCTATGGTTTGGCGATGACAAAGGTTGATAACCAATTTTATTCCTTCAAGACTGCTTCTTCTTCATTCCTCACTTTCATTTCTCTCTTTCTTTCTTCACACAAATAATCGATGAACTTGTAGATTTTATTTTTAAGGTCTCAAATGCTAAATTAAGATCTCAAATTCATGAGTTTTTATTTTTAAGAAAGAATCATCATGCTCTACAATTTCTATACATGTATATTAGTAAGAATATCATGCTCTACGATTTCTATACATGTATATTAGTAAGTTTATCTTCTTAACATGAAATGAGCCTTCTTCTAATTATGATTTTAGGTTAAAATTTTACTTGATTTTCAATAATGTTTTGTTTATTGACCTGATTAAGTTGTTTACATGCTAATATCAATATGTCCTTTACCATATTTCAAGAGGTTGCAAGATAAACAACATAGGTTCTTGATGAATATGTTTAAACTATGGTTTTGTTCATGAATTGATAATGATCTCAAATTTGGTATGATCTTCATCCATACTTTCAATTGCATACGATTTTGATCCTAAAAATATCTAATTTGGGATTTAAAAGTCAAGAGTTGGTTTGAATGGAGGTAGTGTTAATGTTGCTAAAGATATTAATATTATTGTTTGAATGTTTTCAATATGATTGTGATTACTTTAAAATGTTATTTAGATCTGTGACTGTGTTGATGATTGAATGATTGATCTTTTTTTTTGTAGATGTTATCGATGGAGTTGACATTTGATGACTATAGTAACTAAGATATATGTTGTATCATTGAACTACTATATGGTTTATAAGAACATAAATGTACAATGGAACATGTTTGAAGCAAGATTTAGGTTTATTAGTAAGAAATAGGTTTAAGTTTTGACATTTATAGTTATATTGTCTAATTATATAGAGTCAACTAATCACATTTGAGTAACTATAAGTAATGGCCTAGAAACTTATGGTAGGGGTGTTCCTATGGTTCTTCCTTTATTGAATCATACCATGTGGTGTTTGTGATGGATCCACTCTTTTGAACTTGTTGTTTGCTTTTTACGATGATCCTCCTAGGACCTTTATAATCTCTCAACAAGAATCAACAATCAATCATCATGGTGCAAAAACCCATAATGAATGATATGATCTCTAGTGTTTGTTTGTGTGTGTTTGTGTGATAGAATGCTTATAATAATAAAACGCTTGTTTGATTGATGAATGTTGTAAGGCCCCATTCTCGGGACGCTTACAGTTGGTCAATCATCACATAAAACATTTAAAACACATCATTTGCAGCCGAATTAAAACTTTTCATTAACAATTAAAAGCATGTTAAATCATCATATCATTTCTTTTATATTCCAAAAATGTATTAATACAAAAAGATTCTCCAAAATATGGATGCCAGACTTGAACTATCCCCAGTAGCTTATGCATCCATGCCGGCCACCTCCTCAGCATCATGAATACCTGCCAACTATTATGCATACAAAAGTCAGCGACGCTGAGTGAGTTCTAGTTTTAATATAAATACTTTACTTTCGTTTAAAACCTTTTCCTTACTTTCGTTCATGATCACACATCATACGTACATCTAGATATAATCATTTATTATCCTTTATCATCGTTCATAATCGTTCATTTCGTACTTTATTATCTTTCACTTCTATCCAGATCCTACCATATGCTATACCCTGACTCATGCTAAAAGCTGGTACTGTGCCGGGGTTATAAATAAATCCCCACTCATGCCGAAGCTGACATAGCACCGGGTACGCGACCGGACCCTGTAATCGCACGTTGCCATCAGTCACAAAGACTGACAGTTAGGTGTGCACTTGGCACACTATCGAGGTGGCGACCCATAAAGAGTTGTGAACCCCTTTTATATGCTTGCAAGACTTTTATTCATTCATTATATTCCACTTGTCATTATCTTTATCTTCCACTTTCATTACAATAATACTTTACGTATAAGAGTATTAACACACCACGTAAAGTCACATACAAATACGTAATATAGAACATCAATCATAGCCTACAATCATACATAACATCAACAGACATAAACCACCAAAAAACCTACCAGAACTAACACTACATTCTACTTCCCAAGATTCCAAAAAATCCTAAGTGCCAAAGAAATGCGGATGACCATAAGCCAATACGGCTGAATGTTCATCAAATGTGGACAAGCAAATGCGGATGAAAGTCTCAGAAAATATTCCATGTGTCTAAAGATATGCGAATGACACAAATGCGGATGAACAAGTCCAAATGTGGATGAACAAGTCCAAATGCGGATGAACAATACTTAATGCGGATGAACAAAACTTAATGTGGATGAACAAAACTTAATGCGGATGAATAAAACATAATGCAAATGAACATAACTTACTGCGGGTGAACAAAATCCAGAGCGCGCAACATGCAAAATTATCTAAGTGTCCTCAGTGGATGGCTAATGGTCCACAGCGGACAACCAACTCTCACAGCGGACAACCAACTCTCACAGCGGACGACCAAAGACCCACAGCAGATGACCGAGGTCCCACAGTGGACGACCAATGTCCCATAGCGGATGACTAATGTAGGGCCCCGTTCCCGGGACACTTACAGCTGGACTGTCATCGCATAAAATATTTAAAACAGACATTACTTTTGCAGTGGAATTTAAAAGCTTTCATTAGTAATTAAAAAACATGTCATCACAATACATCATTGTTACATTTCAAAATATGACATTATAACAAAACGTGGATGCCAGCCTCAAAACGTTCCCAGTAGCGTATGCATCCATGCCTGGAACTCCTCAGCATCAACAAAATACCTGCCAACTATCATGCATACAAAAAGTCAGTGACGTTGAGTGAGTTCTAGTTTTATAAATAAAATACTTTACTTTTGTTAAATCATAACCTTCATAATCGTACGCGATCACACATTATACGTACACATTGATAATAATTATTATTATCTTCATCATCGTTCATTCGTTCGTTCATTACATCATTTAGCATTAATCAGATCCTGTCTCATGCAATACCCCCAACTCATGTCCGAAGACCGATACTGTGCCGGGGCTGTAAACAAACCCCCACTCATGTCCGAGACCGACACAGTACCGGGGTACACGACAAGGATCCCGTCTCTGTTTGCAACACCCCCCCTTATGTTCGAAGACCGATACATGCCGGGGACTGTAAACAAACCCCCAACTCATGTCCGAAGACCGATACAGTACCAGGGCGTGCATCGCGACATCATTCTTTGGGTCAACTTCAAGGATTAGACCCCCTTCGAGTCGTTATTAGACTCCCATCGAGTCTATCTCAAGGATAGACTCCCTGTGTGCATCCTTCGGGTTAGCAAACTGCACACAGTTGCTAACTTTCAACATGGTCGTGCGCCTCTATTTATTGCTTGCAGACTTTCATTTCGTTCGTTACGTTCCACTTTTCATTAACGTTATCTTTCACTTCGTTACATAATACTTTACGTATGCACATTCATACATCATACCACGTAAAGTCATAACATAATACATAACGTATTACATAACATAATACATATGTTTTGAAAGACGTTTACCGAAGAAAGATAACACTTCACACACAATACACATCACCTCATCGCATCATCATACATACATCAAGCATAAACCATCACATCACAACGGGACCTATCTCAAACATCTACCTCTTAAAGACCCTTAGAAAATCCTAAGTCCAAAATGAGGCGCATGGAACATTTCAGGCGCATGAGCATAAAAATTCTAAGTATAAAAGTCTGGGCGCATTACAACTATGTAGGCGCATTACCGCTATGCAGGCGCATGAGCCCTACTTAGGCGCATCAACACTTAGGCGCATGGGCAACTCTGGGCGCATGGGCACTATTTGGGCGCATGGCCAACACTTAGGCGCATCAACCCTTATTCTGGGCGCATGAACTACTGTTCAGGTGCATGGCCAACACGTAACCGCCTGGACAACCTTCTGGGCACATGGCTACTATTTGGGCGCATGGGAACTTCCTGAACATTTCTAAACTACCATAAACACCCGAAAACTTTCTAACACTACCCAAACACAGATCTAACATACTAAGGCCCTTAAAACGTACTAACAATAATTCTAACCATCAAAACAACATCGAAACTTAAATCACAGAACATCATTCGAACAAATTGCAGAAACATTCGGTTAACTCTTTAAAATGTTTATTCGGTATGCATAATAGCCCCAAGAAGTTGAAAAGAAGTAAAAGTAAAGAGGAGTTCTAGAAACTCACCTAAAGCAACCTTTAGGCAAAACACTTCGGGTCTAAAGTTCCCCCACGATTTCAGCACTAAAAATCCCGAAAACAACCACTGAACACCAAGAACTTCATTCAAGCTTGTGAATTCGGTTTAAACCGAAAATATACTCAAGAAAACTCACCTTGAAGAAGATTTCAGCTTCTTCTTCCTCTTTCTCTCTCTAGGAACCGAGAACTTCTTCCCTCTTCTTCAACCGAGAGCAAAGCAGATTTTGCTTTTGGAAGTGGGCGGCCATACCTCTCCATTCTTATTAAAATAATAAGTCTTGTCCTTTTTACAACTTGCCCCTCCACTTTGTATCCATATTTCTTTCTTTCTAGAACTTTCTTTTCTCTTCTTTTAAATTCAGGGTATTACAACTAAGGTACACAGCGGACAGTCTAAATGTCCAAGTGTCCACAGCAGACACCTTATCCATGCACATGTGTCCACAGCGGACACCAAGTCCAGTACCTGTGATTCAACCTCACTTCTAAACATCTACTTAGCATGGATCTACTAGTTATACACTTAAAACATACTAAACACCATGCACAACTTAGAAATAATCTAAAAACATACATCAACAGCACACAGTCGCACATCATGTTAAAATTCATAGTTTGGTTTAGAAACCTTCTGCCCGGTATGCATAACAGCCCCAGACACATAGAGAACCAGTAAAAGAGGGGATCTAGAACTCACCTTGAATAGCTTTCGAGTAGAACACCTCAAACCCGAGAGCCCACTTGAAGTTCCAGCACCTAAAACCCACGAAAACGAGCACTAAACACCAGAAACTCGGTCCCGAAGCTGAAACCCGACTGAAAACTGAGAAGGATTACCTTAAAATCTTACCTTCAAGCAATTCTTCCTCCTTCTCTCTCTAGAAACCAATGGCAGCTTCTACTTTTCCTCTTGTAGCCGAAAGCCGATGTGGGGAAATGGGGGTGTGGGCGGCCATCCCCTGCTTTTTGAACCCACTAGAGGCAAGTTTGCCACTTACACAATTTAACCCCCTTTACTTTTGAAAAATGTTATCTTTCCCCTTTTTCTCTTCTTTTCCTTTCCTTTTTATAAATTTTCGGGTGTTACAAGTCCACCCCCTTAAATGGGTTTCGTCCCCGAAACCTGTCATTCCTTAAACAGATCTCAGTAGTGCCATTTCATTTCTTCCAGTGGCCTCCAAATCTTCAATGCAGAGACCACCGCCGCCACCTTAGAGAAGTTTTGGATAATTACCCTATAGTACTCACCAAACCCAAGAAACTACGAATCTCGAATGGCGTCTTTAGAGACTTCCATTGGACTCCCACCTCAACCTTTGTCAGGTCTACCATAATCCCTTCAGGATTAACCACATGACCCAAAAGTTGAAGCTTGTATAACTAGAACGTACACTTGGAGAACTTGGCGTACAGCTTCTCCCTTCGAAGTGTATCCAGCACTTCCCGGATGTTTCCGACGTGTTCTTCTTCACTCTATGAAATAATCAGAACATCATCAATGAACAGAGTCACTGACTTATCTAACATAGGTCGGCACACCCGATTCATCAGATCCATAAAGTAGCTGGTGCGTTTGTTAAACTAAAGGACATCACGAGGAACTCGTTGTGTCCATAACATGTTTGAAAAGCTATTTTAGGAATATCCTGCTCCTCCACCTTAATTGATGGTAACCAGATCGAAGATATATCCTCGAGAACCAACTAAAACCTTGAAGCTGATCAAACAAGTCATCAATCCTCGGTAATGGATACCGTTTCTTCACCGTCAACTTGTTCAACTCCCGTAGTCGATGCTCATCCTCATGTTACCATCCTTCTTCTTCACAAACAAGACCAGAGCACCCCAGGGAGAGATACTCGGTCGGATGAAACCTTATCTAATAACTCTTGAAACTGAGTCATCAATTCCTTCATCTTGGAGGGAGCTAGACGATACGACGCCTTAGCAACTGGTTTCAAATCGATCTGAACTCAATCTCGCGATCTTGTGGCACACCTAGTAGATCCCCCGGGAACACGTCTAGGAAGTCACACGTGACTGGTACATCCATCAATCGTGGTAATGACGTATCCACATCCTTCACTTAGGCTAGATAGGCACCACTTCCATGTCTCGTACACTTCTCTGCCACAACCATCCAAATTACTTTCGAGATCGTACTAACTCTATCATCGTAAATCATCACCGAACTCCTATCGGGCGCGATCAATCGAATCATCTTCTTGCGACATATGATGTTTGCCTCATAGGCCCTAGCCAATCCATCCTAGGACTACATCAATTTTTCTAAGGGCATCACGACAATCTAGCAGAGAACCTATGGCCTTTCAACCCTATATCACAGTCTTCTACCATATCAAAAATCCTGATCAACTTACCAATGGCAGTTTCTACATCGAAGGGCTTATCAACCTTCTTACTCCTAGCGGGCAACTTATCACAGAAGGCAGTAAAAATAAAACTCCTACTAGCACCAGAATAAAAGTACAGAGGCACAAGTCTAGTTTACTAGGAATGTACCTGGCACCGCGTCGGAGTCCACCCTAGCCTCCTCTCAAGTCATAGAGAATGCCTTGACCTTCGCCCTCTGCCCTCCTTCTCAGTCCCCTTCTTTGCCCCGGAGCTCTCAGCCCTCCACTTCTTGCAGTCTCTACTCATGTGCTCAGCCTCGCCACAGTTGTAACATTTCACCATACGACAATCCCTTACTCTGTGGCCCTCCTTCCCACACTGAAAGTAGGCATTCGATCCCCCTTTCACTCCCCCATGTAATCTATCCCACACTTCTTGCATGCCTTCTCCCTCTCTGTTATCACCTTCCGATCATCCACTCTCGTCTTCTTACCTCCAGCCCTAAAACCACCATTGTTATACCGCTTCTCATTCCCACTCCTATCATTGCCACACTTCTTCTTCTCATCCATCACCGCCACCACCTCTTGGTCATCATACAGTCTCCCTGCCAGATCAACAAACAACCTGAACGTACCTGGCCAAGCAGTGATCAGATGTCTACAGATATTTGCCGGCAAACCCTAGATGTATCTCCTTATTTTCGTGACACGGGTGTCACATGCTCTGGTACCAGCCTCGCCATCTCATTAAACTTA
The DNA here is from genome assembly GCA_025506505.1 of Flaveria sonorensis. Classification (NCBI taxonomy): domain Eukaryota; kingdom Viridiplantae; phylum Streptophyta; class Magnoliopsida; order Asterales; family Asteraceae; genus Flaveria; species Flaveria sonorensis. The sequence goes on along the minus strand of CM046438.1, from coordinate 32,439,542 downwards.
GTTGTGTACTACTAGTGCATCATAGTTCCCGCCTCCAATTGTAGGAACTCTCTCTCGATCTTGTCGAGCTCCCTATGAGGACAAAACTCCTTGATCACCAACTCTTTTAGTTCACCCCATCTCATCCTCCCGATTGCCCTGCTACCCTCGACCTGGATGATGTTGTCCCACTAGCGTAAGGCTGAATCCATAAACAAGTGGGTAGCGAACTTCACCTTCTGACCCTCTCAGAACTCGCTGATAGCAAGTACCGCCTCCATCTCCCTCACCCATTGGTGAGCAGCAGCAGCACTCCCATTCCTAACAAATGTCAGGGGCTTGCATCTCTGGAATGCCCCATAGTTGCACCCCTTTGCAGCTTCTTGCACTGCCTCCACCTCCTCATCATCATTGGAGACAACCATTTCAGTATCCGGTTGATCCATCTCCCCAGAACCTCCTCCTTCGCCCCCTCGCCTAGCAGTTTTCCTCTTCTCCTCTTTCTCCTTCTTCTCATCCTCCCTCACAACTCTAATAACCTCGGTCGCCACAGATGGCAGAATCGTCTGCATGACCTGATGAACTTCTTCCACTACTGCCTCCTTCATTGAGGCCCTCAGATTAGCACTCTCATCCTCACCATCATGGTGATGAAGCTCGGGCTCTTCAGTAGCCATTTCGGCAGTCTTAGCCCTGTTCCTTGTGGCACGTGGTCTAGCACCATGACCACCACGACCTCCACCTCGAGAAGCCTCCGAAGACCTACCACCAGCCATCTCTAAGCACTACAAGAATCAAACACCAACACAGTGAATCAAGGTAATAGCTTAGATTATGTCAAGTATAGTAAGTCCCTAATTACAGTGGCCAGTTGTGATTAGCCACTTACTTTACTCTTCATTCTCCAAGCATTTGTATCCTGACTACATCAGTATCCAAATCTACAAAGAACACATAATCCACATAGCATACGCACATAATCCTTTTTTATTAACTTGCATAAAATATTTATATAAAACCTTTACTTGTAGGCATGTAGCTATTAGGACTTGCATCCCTTTCCCTTTCTTGTCCCATTCACAGTTTAAGTTTAGGTTTTTGAAAATATTTTACCCAATTCTCTTAAACATTGGCTCTAATACCAACTTTTAAGGCCCCGTTCCCGGGACGCTTACAGTTGGTCAATCATCGCATAAAACATTTAAACACATCATTTGCAGCGGAATTAAAACTTTACATTAATAATTAAAATCATGTCAAATCATCATATCAATTCTTTTACATTCCAAAAATGTATTAATACAAAAACATTCTCCAAAATATGGATGCCAGACTTGAACTATCCCCAGTAGCTTATGCATCCATGCCTGCACATCCTCAGCATCAACAAATACATGCCAACTATTATGCATACAAAAGTCAGAGACGCTGAGTGAGTTCTAGTTTTAATAATAACATACTTTACTTTCGTTTAAAAACCTTTCCTTACTTTCGTTCATGATCACACATCATACGTACATCCAGATAATAATCATTTATTATCCTTTATTATCGTTCATTTCGTACTTTATTATCTTTCACTTCTATCCATATCCTGCCATATGCTATACCCCGACTCATGCTAAAAGTTGGTACTATGCTGGGGTTTATAAATAAACCCCCACTCATGCCGAAGCTGACACAACACCGGGGTAAGCGACAAGGACCCCATAATCGCACGTTGCCATCAGTCACAAAGACTGATAGTTAGGTGTGCACTCGGCACACTGTCGAGGTGCAACCCATAAAGAGTTGTGAACCCCTTTTATATGCTTGCAAGAATTTTAATTCATTCATTACTTTCCACTTGTCATTATCTTTATCTTCCACTTTCATTACAATAATACTTTACATACAAGAGTATTAACACACCACGTAAAGTCACATACAAATACGTAATATAGAACATCAATCACAGCCCACAATCATACATAACATCAAGAGACATAAACCACCAAAACATACCAGAACTTAACACTACATTCTACTTCCCAAGATTCCAGAAAAGCTAAGTGCCCAAAGAAATGCGGATGAACATAAGCCAACGCGGTTGAATGTTCAGCAAATGCGGACAAGCAAATGCGGATGAAAGCCTCAGAAAATATTCCAAGTGTCTAAAGATATGCGGATGACATAAATGCGGACGAACAACTCCAAATGCAGATGAACAAGTCCAAATGAGGATGAACAATACTTAATGTGGATGAACAAAACTTAATGCGGATGAACAAAACTTAATGCGGATGAACAAAATCCTGAGCGCGCAACATGCAAATTATCTAAGTGTCCATAGCGGATGGCTAATGGTCCACAATGGACATCCAACTCTCATAGCGGACGAACAAAGACCCACATCGATGACCAATGTCCCACAGCGATGACTAAGGTTCACAGCGGACAGTCTAAACGTCCAAGTGTGTCCACAGCGAACACCTTATCGATTCACATGTGTCCACAGCGGACAGCTAGTGTCCACAACGGACACCAATTCCAGTACCTGTGATTCAACCTCACTTCTAACCATCTACTTAGCATGGATCTACTAGTTATACACTTAAAACATAATAAACATCATGCACAACTTAGAAATCATCTAAAAACATACATCAACAGCACACAGTCGCACGTCATGTTAAAATTCATAGTTTGGTTTAGAAACCTACTGCCCAATATGCATAACAACCCCAAACACATAGAAAACTAGTAAAAGAAGGGATCTGGAACTCACCTTGAACAGCTTTCGAGTAGAACACCTCAAACCCAAGAGCCCACTTGAAGTTCCAGCACCTAAACACCCACGAAAACAAGCACTAAACACCAGAAACTCGGTCCAGAAGTTGAAACCTGACTGAAAACCAAGAAGGATTACCTTAAAATCTTACCTTAAAGCAATTCTTCCTCCTTCTCTCTCTAGAAACCTATGGCAGCTTCTTCTTCTCTTCTTGCAGCCGAAAGCAGATATGGGGAAATAGGGGTGTGGGCGGCCATACCCTGCTTTTTGAACCCACTAGTGGCAGGTTTGTCACTTACACACTTTAACCCCTTTTACTTATGAAAAATGTTATCTTTCCCCTTTTTTTCTTTTTTTCCTTTCCTTTTTATAAATTTCCAGGTGTTACAAATGTTCAAAAGCTTACAACGGATTAGATTACATGGCTATTAATAAACTAGGTACATAATATTTATAATTACAAAAGTACCCTTATTTTAATAGAAAATACATAGTAATCCTAAGTCTAAAGTGTTGTCCGTTGTGGATGATAAAGTGTCAGCTGTTGATACTTGAATGTCCCCTGTGGATGTTGAGTTGGTTGTTCGCTATGGTTGTTAGTCATCCGCTATGGACACTTAGTTTGTTTGATGTTATTCATTGTGTTTGTTGGTCATCCGTGTGGACTGTGTTCGTCCGTTGTGGACTTTGTTTATCAGCTATATTCATGTATCCGCTGCTAGCACTTGTACATTTATTGATTGACTTTGTCCGCTATGGATTCTTGTGCATCCACTGTGAACACTTCTTCATCCGCTTTCAACACTTGTGCAAAATTTATTCTATTTACAAATCGTGTAAAAGAAATATAAATGATGATTAGGGTTATGCTTGCATAATAATTATGTTAAAATGTTAGTAAATGATTGTTTGAATGTTAGAACTTGTTTGTTTGATTAAGGCAGGCATTATCCTTCAATATGCTTGTTGTTGTCCAACAATACTCCCCCTAAGGATGATGCTTGCAATCTGATTTGTTTATGTTGTTATTGAATTGTTTGATTGTATTTGTTAGACATGATTTACATTGCTTTGTTTTTATATTTGATTATGCTTGATTGGATGATTAGTTAACTGATTGGTTGGTTGACTGATTATGTATGATTAATCAGTTTGATTTGACTTTTATGTTTTATATGAGTGATTGATTGAATTGCTTTATGGTTGAATGATGTTGTGTATGCTTAAATGATGTTGTAAAATGTTGATTGATTTTATGTATGATTGAGTGATGTTGTGTGATATTTATGCTTTTTGTTTGATTGGTTAGACATGGATGTTTGTTACTTGATTGAATGTTTGATTGTTTATTAGTGAACCTTTATCAGAAATGAGAAGGTCCTCCTTCATCTTGACTTTTTTGCACTTCAGATTGTGTAAGGCCCCGATCCCGGACCTCACAATTGGTCATTCATAGTATCATTCATTTTAAAACTCATTTAAATATATGAAGATAAGAAATTTGCAGCGGAAGAATTATCAAAAACCATTTCATACATTAATAACTACTTTTGCCAAGTAATACATTGTTGATTGAAGTAACAAAAGAATGCTTAGTTGTATTATAAACAACAATATTACTTTTGCAATGATGGATGCCAGTCTTGCTTGCCAAGTATCTTCAACTCCTTGCCATCCTCAGCAACAACATTACCTGCCAACTGAAAATGCATATAAAAGTCAGCGTTGCTGAGTGAGTTCTAGTTTTATAAATAAAATACTTTGCTTTTGTGAAAGCTTATCCTTTACTTTAATCGTGATCACACATCACATATAGTTTAGATAATTTTTTATCCATCATAATCGTTCATTTTCGTACTTTCATTCATTAACATCTTTCACTTTTATTGCGGATGACATAAATGCGGACGAACAACTCCAAATGCAGATGAAGCAAGTCCAAATGATGATGAACATACTTAATGTGGATGAACAAACTTAATGCGGATGAACAAAACTTAATGCGGATGAACAAATCCTGAGCGCGCAACAAGCAAAAAGCAGATTTTGCTTTTGAAGGTGGGCGGCCATACCTCCATTCTTATTAAATAATAAGTCTTGTCCTTTTACAACTTTAGCCCCTCCACTTTGTATCCATATTCCTTTCTTTCTAGATACTTTCTTTTCTCTTCTTCTTTTAAAATTCAGGGTATTACAACTAAGGTACACAACTGACAGTCTAATGTCCAAGTGTCCACAGCAGACACCTATCCATGCACATGTGTCCAGCGGACACCAAGTCCAGTACCTGTGATTCAACCTCACTTCTAAACATCTACTTAGCATGGATCTACTAGTTATACACTTAAAACATACTAAACACCATGCACAACTTAGAAATAATCTAAAACAATACATCAACAGCACACAGTCGCACGTCATGTAAATTCATAGTTGGTTTAGAAACCTTCTGCCCGGTATGCATAACAGCCCCAGACACATAGAGAACCAGTAAAAGAGGGGATCTAGAACTCACCTTGAATAGCTTTCGAGTAGAAACACCTCAAACCTGAGAGCCCACTTGAAGTTCCAGCACCTAAAACCCACGAAAACGAGCACTAAAAACCAGAAACTCGGTCCCAAAGCTGAAACCCGACTAAAAACTAGAAGGATTACCTTAAAATCTTACCTTCAAGCAATTCTTCCTCCTTCTCTCTTAGAAACCGATGGCAGCTGTTTTTTTCTTTTGCAGCCGAAAGCAAATGTGGGGAAATGGGGGGTGGGAGGCTATCCCTGCTTTTTGAACCCACTAGAGGGAAGTTTGCCATTACACACCTTAACCCCTTTACTTTTGAAAATTCTATCCTTCCCCTTTTTCTCTTCTCTTTTCCTTTTTATAACTTTCTAGTGTTACATATGTTCAAAAGCTACAACGGATTAGAGTACATGGCTATTAATAAACTAGGTACATAATATGTATAATTACAAAAGTACCCTTATGTTAATAGAAAATACATAATAATCCAAGTCTAAAGTGTTGTCCGTTGTGGATGATAAGTGTCTGCTGTAGATACTGAATGTCCCTGTGGATGTTGAGTTGGTTGTTCGCTATGGTTGTTAGTCATCCTTCTATGGACACTTAGTTTGTTTGATGTTATTCGTTGTGTTTGTTGGTCATCTGTTGGGACTGTGTTCGTCCCTTGTGGACTTTGTTTATCAGCTATATCTCAATGTATCCGCTGCTAGCACTTGTACATTTCTTGATTGACTTTGTTCGCTATGGATTCTTGTGCATCCACTATGAACACTTCTTCATCCACTTTCAACACTTGTGCAAAATTTATTCTATTTACAAATCGTGTAAGAGAAATATAAATGATGATTAGGGTTATGCTTGCATAATAATTATGTTTAAATGTTATATATGATGTTTGAATGTTAGAACTTGTTTGTTTAATTAAGGCAGACATTATCTTTCTATATGCTTATTGTAGTCCAACATACTCCCCCTAAGGATGATGCTTGCAATCTGATTTGTTTATATTGTTATTGAATTGTTTGATTGTGTTTGTTAGACATGATTTATTGTGCTTTTTTTTTTATGTTAATTTCTTGATTGGATGATTAGTTACTAGTTGGTTGGTGTGCTGATTATGTATGTGTTATCAGTTTGATTTGACTTTTATGTTTTATATGAGTGATTGATTGAATTGCTTTAGTTGAATGATGTTGTGTATGCTTAATGATGTTGTAAATGTTGATTGATTTTATTATGATTGAGTGATGTTGTGTGATATTTATGTTTTGTTTGATTGGTTAGACATGGATGTTTTTTACTTGATTGATTGTTTGATTGTTTATTAGTGAACCTTTATCAGAAATGAGAAGGTCCTCCTTCATCTTGACTTTTTTGCACTTCAGATTGTGTAAGGCCCCGATCCCTGGAGACCCCACAATTGGTCATTCATAGCATCATTCATTATTAAAACTCATTTAAAATATATGAACATAAGAAAATATTGCAGCAGAAGAATTATCTAAAACCATTTCATGCATTAATAATTACTGTTGCCAAGTAATACATTGTTGATTGAAGTAACAAAAGAATACTTAGTTGTATTATAAAACAACAATATTACTTTTGCATGAGATGGATGCCAGTCTTTGCTTGCCAAGTATCTTCAACTCCTTGCCATCCTCAGCAACAACATTACCTGCCAACTGAAAATGCATATAAAAGTCAGCGTTGCTGAGTGAGTTCTAGTTTTATAAATAAAATACTTTGCTTTTGTGAAAGCTTATCCTTTACTTTTAATCGTGATCACACATCATACATATAGTTAGATAATTTTTTATCCATCATAATCGTTCATTTTCGTACTTTCATTCATTAACATCTTTCGCTTTTATCTGGATCCTGTCATATGCTATACCCCCACATCATGCAAAAGCAGGTACTATGCCGGGGTTTATAAATAAACCCCCACATCATGCAAAAGCCGACACAGTACCGGGGTAAGCGACAAGGATCCCATAACATTTTGGTCAATCTCCAAGATTGAACCCTATTTGCATCCTCATGAGTTAGCTAAACTGCACACAGTGAGCTAACAACCTCTTAATGAGTTGTGAACCTCCTTTAATTTGTTTGCAAGACTTTTCATTCATTCATTATGTTCCACTTTCGTTATCATATTCTTTTACTTTGATTATGATAATACTTTATGTACAATAGTATTAACACACCACGTAAAGTCACATAATAATACATAATATAGAACATCAACCACAACCCACAATCATACATAACATCAACAGGCATAAACCATCAAAACATTTCAGAACTTAACATTACATTCTACTTCCCAAGATTTCAAAAAAATCCTAAGTCCCCAAATAAATACGGATGAACATAAGCCAATGCGGCTGAATGTTCAGCAATGTGGACAAGCAAATGCGGATGAAAGTCTTAGAAAATATTCTTAGTGTCTAAAGGTATGCGGGTGAACCAAATGCGGATGAACAAGTCCAAATGCAAATGAACTAAGTCTTATGTGAATGAGCACATACAAATGCGGATGAACAAAAACATCTGCGGAAGAACAAAACATTTGAGGATGAACAAAAGACTTAAGCTATTGTACAATAAACCAATGCGGTTGAATGTTCAGCTAATGTGGATGAACTCCAACAAAATGCGGATGAAGTCCACAAATGCAGATGAACAAAAGACTTAAGCTATTGAACATAAAACCAATGCGGTTGAATGTTCAGCAAATGTGGATGAACACCAACAAATGAAGTCCATAAATACGGATGAACAAAAGTCATGAGAGGGAACATTCAACCAATACGGTTGAACACTCAGTAAATGCAGATGACAAAATGCAAATACGAAGGATCAAACAACTTAGACTAATCCACCAGTTCCAAATCCTCATTCTAACATGTCTTTAGCACAGATCTAACATGCCTAATACTTAGAATAGAGCTTAAAACTACACAATATCAAAGAAGGCATTTAAAACACACACATCGCATACACATCAGATGCAAAAATGCAGAAAACTCATGCTTCGGTTGTAAAAATTTAGTTAATATGCATTTCAGCCCCAAACGAGTTCAAAACAAGTAAAATAGGGGAATCTAGAACTCACCTCTAGCAGCTTTTGAGTAAGACTTCTTCAAACTGAGAGCAAATAGGAGTTCTAGCACCTAAACACACTGAAACAAGCAACCAACACAAGAAACACGTAAGAATCGGTCCAACAGCTCAAAAACTTGCATAACTTTAACCGCTTGATTTGGGATATTTCACCTTTCTTTCTTTTTTCTTTTAGAAGTGTTACAAGTCCACCCCCCTTATATAGGTTTCGTCCCTGAAACCTGTCACTCCTCAAACAGCTATGGGTAATGCTGCCTCTTCTCTTCGTCAGTTTTCCACATAGACTAGGACCCTTTCCTGTGCCTCCACTGTACTCATGCCAGTGGAACCACTTTATTTCTTAGCCTCTTCTCTTTTCTGTCAATGATGGCCACTGGCTGATCCATATAATTGAGCCGTTCATCTATCTTAATGTCCTCCAGTGGCGCGATCATATCTTCTTCGGCTAAGCACTTTCTTAGATGAGATACATGGAATGTCGGATGAATTCCACTTAACTCATTAGGTAGCTCCAACCTGTAGGCCACCTCTCCTACTCGAGCAATGATTCGGAAAGGCCCTATATACCTCAGGCTCAGCTTACCCCGCTTTCTAAACTAGATGATCCCCTTCAAAGGTGAAACCTTCAACATAACTTTATCACCCACCTTGAATTCAATAGGTCTACGCCTCTTGTCAGCATACGACTTTTGTCTATCTTTTGCCACCTTCATACAGGCCTTGATCTTCTCTAACTTTTCGGTCGTAGCCTCGATTACCTCGATGCTCCCTAACTCCTTCTGCCCAATGTCACCCCAACATATGGGCATTCTACACTTCCTTCCGTACATCATCTCATATGGTGGCATACCAATGCTGGCATGATAACTGTTGTTGTATAAGAATTTAGCTAACGGTAAGTGTTCGTCCTAACTTCCTCCGAAATCAATGAAGCATGCTCGGAGCATATCCTCAAGCGTCTGAATGGTTCTCTCTGACTGACCATCTGTCTGAGGATGGTAAGCCATACTGATGTGCAACCTCGTCCCCATCGCATCATGGAATCTCTTCCAAAACTTAGATGTAAACCGAGTCTCACGGTCAGACATCGGTACACCATGACGAGTCACAATCTATTTGATGAACAGATCCGCCAACCTCTCGGAGGAATACATCTCACAGATCGGTAGAAAGTGAGCACTCTTCGTCAAACGGTCAACTATCACCCATTTGGCATCGTACCCCTTTGCCGTACGTGGTAACTTCGTAATGAAGTCCATGGTGATGTGCTCCCATTTCCACTCGGGTATATCCAAGGGTTGGATCATACCCGTCCACCAGTAGTCTTTCTTCATATCATGATACATCTTTGTAGCATCAGGATGAATAGAGTATCAAGTTTTATGAGCTTCATCCATGATTCGTCCACGTAGGTCTCCATAACGAGGAATCCACATCCACCCAAAGCGGGTTCTAACTCCGAGGGTGTTCTAGCCCAACCTCGTGACTAGACCTTTCATCCTTTCAGAGTTAAGGCGATCTTCTTTCAACGCCTCATCTTGAAACTCCTTGACCTGTTTCATCATGTCAGAGGTCATCACCAACTGGTAAGCTTTCACTCGGATCGGCTCGGGTCTCTCCTTTCGGCTAAGGGCATCAGCCACCACACTGGCCTTGCCCGGATGGTAGTGGATCTCACAATCATAGTCCTTGATTGACTCTAACCACCACCTTTGCCTTATATTGAGATCCTTTTGCTAGAAGAAGTACTTCAAGCTCTTATGGTCAGTGAAGATAGTGCACTTCGTCCCGTATAAGTAGTGCCTCCAAATCTTCAATGCAAAGACCACAGCCGCTAACTCCAGATCATGAGTAGGGTAATTAACCTCATGGGTTTTCAATTGTTGGGACGCATAGGCTATTACCCTCCCTCGTTGCATCAGCATGCAACCCAACCCTGAATAAGAAGCATCTAAATAGACCACTAAGTCTTCGCTCCCTTTGGGTAACGTTAAGACAGGAGCTTGAGTCAATCTCGTCTTTAGCTCTTCAAAAGCATTCTCCTATTCTTGACCCATACAAATTTCACCTTCTTGTGGGTCAACTTGGTCAATGGTGAGGCTATCTTGGAAAAGTATTGGATGAATCTTTGGTAATATCCCGCTAAACCTAAGAAACTGCGGATCTCAGATGGCGTATTTGGAGTCTTCCATTGCATCACCGCCTCCACCTTTGCCGGGTCCACCATAATCCCTTCAGAATTAACCACATGACCCAAAAACTGAACTTCCCGCAACCAAAACACACATTTAGAGAACTTAGCATACAACTTCTCTCTTCTAAGCATCTCCAATACCTCGTGAATATGACCGGCATGCTCTTCTTCGCTCTTCGAATAAATCAGGATATCATCGATAAACACAATCACTGATTTATCCAACATCGGCCGACACACCCGATTCATCAAATCCATAAAAGCAATTAGCGCGTTGGTTAAACCGAATAACATAAAGAGGAATTCATAATGCCCGTATCGCGTCTGAAACACGGTTTTTCGGATATCCTGTTCCTTAACCTTTAGCTGATGATAACCAGATCAGAGATCTATCCTTGAGAACCAACTGGCACCTTGGAGCTGATCAAACAAGTCATCAATCCTCGGTAGTGGATACTGGTTCTTCACCGTCAACTTGTTTAACTCACGGTAGTCGATGCACATCCTCATGCTACTGTCCTTCTTCTTCACAAACAAGACCGGAGCACCCCAGGGGGAGATATTCGGTCGGATGAACCCCTTATCCAGCAAATCTTGCAACTGAACTATCAGTTCCTTCATCTCGGAGGGAGCTAGTCGATACAGTGCCTTGGCAACAGGTTGGGCACTCGATATCAAATCAATTTGGAACTCGATCTCGCGGTCCGGTGGCACACCTGGTAGATCCTCCGGGAAATACGTCTGGAAAGTCACACACAACCTGTACGTTAGACAATCGTGGTACTGACGCATCCACATCCTTCACATAAGCCAGGTCAGCACTATATCCGAACCTCATGCACTTCTCTGCCACCACCATTGAAATTACCTTCGGAACCGTACTGACCCTATCGCCGTAAATCGTCACCAAACTCCCATCAGGTGTGGTCAATCGAACCATCTTCTTGTGACACGTAATATTTGCCTCATAGGTTGCTAGCTAATCAATCCCTAGAACCACATGGAATCCACCTAGGGGCATCACAAATAATTTAGTAGAGAACCTATGGCCTTCCAACTCTATGTCATAATCCTCTATCAGATCAAAAATCCTGGTAGACTTACCAATGGCAGTTTCTACATCAAAGGGCTCATCAATACTTCTACTTCTAACAAGCAACTTAGCACTAAAGGCAGTAGAAATAAAACTCTTACTAGCACCAGAAACAAAAAGCACAGAGGCACAAATTTGGCTTACTAGGAAGGTACCTCACACAACATCAAGATCCACTCTAGCCTCCTCCCAGGTCATAGTAAATGCTCTGGCTTTTGCCCTCTACCCTTCCTTCTCCTTCTTGATCCCCTTTCTATCCACGGAGTTCTCAGCCCACAGTTTCTTGCAATCCCTGCTCAGATGACCCTCTTCACCACAGTTGTAGCACCTCATCACCCCACAATACCTTGCTATATGACCAAGCTTCCCATATTTGAAGCAAACTTTTAGTCCCCACTTGTACTCTCCCATATGTTCCTTCCCGCACTTACTACACCTCTTTGTCCCTGTACCCGCCGACACTACCCTCTGGTCATCCACCCTTGCCTTTTGTTGTTCGGGGTGAAGCCACCATGACCAAATCGTTTTCCTATTCCAGTTCCTGTCACCACCACCCTTCTTACTCACTTCCACTACTGCCATCTCCTCCTTTTCATCATACAACCTCCCTGCCAGATCAACCACCAACCTAAACGTACTAGGATGGGTGGCGATCATGTGTCTGCGGAAGTCTGTAGGCAAACCCTGAATGTACCTCTTAATCTTTCGTGACACAGGCGTCACCTGATTTGGCACCAGCCTTGCCATCTCATTGAACTTAGTCGTATACTACTGGTGTGTCATGGTTCTCGCTTCCACCTGTAGGAACTCCCTCTTAATCTTATCGAGTTCCCTATGAGGACAAAACTCCTCGCTCACCATCTTCTTCAGTTCACTCCACCTCATTCTCCCAATCGCCCTACTACCCTCGGATTGGACAATATTGTCCTAACAACACAAAGCCGAATCCACAAATGAGTGGGTAGCAAACTTCACCTTTTGATCTTCCCTACATTCGCTGATACCCAACACAGCCTCCATTTCTCTCACCCATCGGTGAGCAGCAGCCATTCCCATTTCCATCAAAAGTCATGGGCTTGCATCTTTAGAATACCCCAGAGCTGCACCCCTTTGCAGTTTCCTGCACCGCTTCCTCTTCCTCTTCATCACTGGAGACAACCATCTCAGTTTCTGGTTGCTCCGCTTCACCTGAACCTCTCTCCTCACCCCCTCTCCCAACAGTTTTCTTCCTCTCCTCTTTCTATTTCTTTTCATCCTCCCTCACAGCACTAATAACCTCGGTCACCACAGATGGCAAAATCGTCTGCATGACTTGATGAACGTCCTCCACTACTGCCTCATTCACATAGGCCCTCAGGTTAGTATTCTCATTATCGCCTTCATGGTGATGAAGCTCGAGCTCTATAGGAGTCGTCTTAGCGATCTTAGCCTTGTTCCTTGTGGCACGTGGTCCAGCACCACGACCACCCTGTACTCCACCTCAAGAAGCCTACAAAGATCTACCACCAGCCATCCTCTAAACACTATAAGATTCAAATACCAACACGATCATTCAAGGTAATAGCTCAGATTATGTCAAGTTTAGTGAGTCCCTAATTACAGTTGCTAGTTGTGATTAGCCACTTACTTTACTCTTCATCCCCTAAGCATTTCCTATCCTTACTACATCAGTATCCAATCTACTAAGAGCACATAAATCAGGTAGCACACGCACATAATGCCGATTCGCTTTAAGAAAAAGTACCTGATGGCACATAGCTACTTGGGCTGGCATCCTTCCATTTGGTCCCATTCTCAGTTTAAGTTTAGGTTTTTGAAAATGATTTACCCATTTCTCTTAAACTTTGGCTCTGATACCAACTTGTAAGGCCCCGATCCCGGAGACCCCACAGTTGGTCATTCATAGCATCATTCATTATTAAAACTCATTTAAAATATATGAACATAAAAAAATATTACAGTGGAAGAATTATCAAAAACCATTTCATGCATTAATAATTACTTTTGCCAAGTAATACATCGTTGATGAAGTTACAAAAGAATACTTAGTTGTATTACAAAACAACAATATTATTTTTGCATGAGATGGATGCTAGTCTTTGCTTGCCAAGTAGCTTCAACTTCGTGCCATCCTCAGCAACAACATTACCTACCAACTGAAAATGCATATAAAAGTCAGTGTTGCTGAGTGAGTTCTAGTTTTATAAAAAAAATACTTTGCTTTTGTGAAAACTTATCCTTTACTTTTAATCATGATCACCCATCATACATACAGTTAGATAATTTTTTATCCATCATAATCATTTGTTTTCGTACTTTCATTCATTAACATCTTTCACTTTTATCTGGATCTTGCCATATGCTATACCACCACGTCATGCAAAAGCGGGTACTGTGCCGGGGTTTATAAATAAACCCCCATGTCATGTAAAACCCGACACAGTACCGCGTAAAGAGACAAGGATCCCATCACATTTTGATCAATCTCAAAGATTGACCCCTGTGTGCATCCTCATGGGTTAGCTAAACCGCACACAGTTGAGCTAACAACCCCTCAATGAGTTGTGAACCTCCTTTCATTTGCTTGCGAGACTTTTCATTCGTTCATTATGTTCCACTTTCGTTATCATATTCTTTCACTTTTATTATGATAATACTTTACGTACAATAGTATTAACACACCACGTAAAGTTACATAATAATACGTAATATAGAACATCAACCACAACCCACAATCATACATAACATCAACAGGCATAAACCATCAAAACATTTCAGAACTTAACATTATATTCTACTTCCCAAGATTTCAAAAAAATCCTAAGTCCCCAAATAAATGCGGATGAACATAAGCCAATGCGGCTAAATGCGGACAAGCAAATGCGGACAAGCAAATGCGGATGAAAGTCTCAAAAAATATTCTAAGTGTCTAAAGGTATGCGGGTGAACCAAATGCGGATGAACAAGTCCAAATGCTAATGAACTAAGTCTTTTGTGAATGAGCACATACAAATGCAGATGAACAAAAACATCTGCAGAAGAACAAAACATCTGCGGATGAACAAAACATATAGGGATGAACAAAAGACTTAAGCTATTGAACATAAAACAAATGCGGTTGTATGTTCAGTAAATGTGGACAAACTCCAACAAATGCGGATGAAGTCCAAAAATGAGGATGAACAAAAGACTTAAGCTATTGAACATAAAACCAATGCGGTTGAATGTTCAGCAAATATGGATGAACTCCAACAAATGCGGATGAAGTCCACAAATGAAGATGAACAAAAGACATGCGAGGGAACATTCAACCATTACGGTTTAACACTCAGTAAATACGGATGACAAAATGAAAATACAGATGATCAAACAACTTAGAATAATCCACCAGTTCCAAATCCTCATTCTAACATGTCCTTAGCATAGATCTAACATGCCAAATACTTAGAACATAACTTACAACAACAAAACATCAAAGAAGGCATTTAAAACACACACATCGCATACACATCAGATGCAAAAATGCAGAAAACTCATGCTTCGATTGTAAAAATTTAGTTAATATGCATTTCAGCCCCAACGAGTTCAAAACAAGTAAAATAAGAGAATCTAGAACTCACCTCTAGCAGCTTTCGAGTAAGACTTCTTCAAACTGAGAGCAAATGTGAGTTCTAGCACCTAAACACACCGAAACAAGCAACCAACGCAAGAAACACGTAAGAATCAGTCCAGCAGCTCGAACACAACTGAAAACCGAGTAGAAAACACAAGAAAACCTCACCTTCTCGGAGAATTCAGCTTTCTCACACTAAAATCCGGTTGGAACTGCTTCTTCTTTCTTCTTGCAACCAAAAGTAGATGTGGGGAAATAGGGGGTGTGGGTGGCCATGATTCTTTTAAATCCTATAATGGGCAAGTTTGCCACTTGCATAACGTTAACCCCTTGACTTGGGACATTTCACCTTTCTTTCTTTTTCTTTTAAATTTTTAGGTGTTACTGATTGATTAAAATCTGACTTTGATTGACTTGATGAAGATTGGGCTAGATCTTGAATCTCTTCTTTAATGATTGGATCTTTGGCTGCTTGTTGAGGTAATGGAACTACTTTGAGTGTATTTAAGAAATTTACAATATGCTCAGCAAAGTATTCCACTGCGCTAACTTGATCCTAGTAAGAATATATGATCGGTAGTTGAACCATTTGTTCAAGGGTAGATTGATCAAGACTTTGAACTTCAGTGGTACTAACCAGTATGGTTATAACATGATCATGCTTCATCACATTTAGGTTGTTGTTGTCTGAGATCTTGAGGCTTCTAATTCCATCAATAAGAGTTAATGACTGCTTATTTGTTTCCAATCTTTGCTTTAAAGCATCATTAACATATATTGTGCCCAAAATCCTTAGTAGATCTATGAAATAACAACAGTCTCTTGAATTGGAGGAAAAGACTTTGTTTTCGTGATTGATACATAAGAAGGATATAGAAGTTTGATTTTCATCACAGTACCATCTTATTATTGGGTGATTGTACTGATTGTCATCTATCTTCTTCATGATTAGCTTTAGATCAGTTGGCTTGAGTGGATATCCAACTCTGTTTAGCAAATCAGTGTCTAGCCTCTCATCTTTGCCTTTATACTGATTTGGTTGTTTGCCTGTTTGCTTCTTTTCTCTTTTGAGCTTTTTAATATGCACTTTCCATCTCTGCCAGCTTTCATTTTCATCTCATGATGTTGTCTATTCATGTATGATCTCAATATATGAAAGAAGTCGGCTTCCCTTGAATTATTTATGTGATTGGCAACTTTCAGTTGCATCAAATCTAGTATGTCTTCATATGAGAGGGAGCCTAGTTAGGATATGAATGTTAAGTATTGGACAAGTCTAGATACTCTCTTTATCAATACTACATCCACACTTTATCATATAAATAGGCTACAATCTTCCTTTCATTTGCAGCTGTAGTGAGAGTGATCCTATCATATAGTTTTATAAAGTTTTGTTCTCATTGATCATCTCTTTTACTTTATTTCCTTCAGGCCAGAGTCTATAAGGCATGAACTGTCTTGGTTCTTTAATAGGATGAAGTTCAGGAGGTGCTTGGTGATATGATGACAGTTTAGAGGCTAGGTGTGGCTTGATGATTTGAGGTTTTAGTGCATTTGTCAGCATATTCTTATGCACACCCCTTGCTAAATCTTTCATCTAAGCCAAAGTTCTTCTAGCATAAGACCTATAAGGAATCCTTGTGTGACTTAACAAACTTTTCACTTGTGCATAAGTCATCTTGTCAATTTGAGGATCCTTTGGAAAATTCTTTTGAAATTCTTGCTGATCTTTGAATTCCTTGTATCTTCTGTATGTTTGTTTTGATTCATTCTTCAACACCTCTTGAAAATATTTAAGGAGATCTTTTACTTAAGTCATATTTAGATGAATGAATTAATCATAGGGATATCCTTTATTGCTAGCTTAATAGCTATCAATGTTCCTAGATCATCAGGTAAAATGCTGGCTTTTTATGTTCTCCAATTCTTCTTTAGAATCTAAGATGATGATTGGTTCTTGGATTTTTTGATCATGAGTTTGGGCTATCTCACCTTCTTCAAGATCCACAAACTTAGATTGTTGTTTATTGAATTCTTCTTCATCCACTGTTTTAGCCTTCACCTTCAACACTTTCATTGGTGGTGATTCAGGTTCATCTAGTTCAATCACCTTTTCCTTTGCTTTCACTGACTTTACTAGATATCTTCTTTTTCTTTTTATTTCAAAAGTTTGAATCTTTGCTAAGAAGAAGATGGTTCTTGATGGGTTGCTTGTTCAAAATGTGACTTTAAAGATTCAGCAAATCTTCTTATGAGATCCTTTTGTTTTTCAGTTAGAGGATTTATAGCAATGATGTCTTTTTGTGGTTGCTGTTGAGGATTTTCTGAGTAAAAGTGGTGCCTTAGGATTGGGGAATAGTGCATGCTTTCAAACGGATTCACATCTCCAAATAGTTGATCTATTGTATATCTAGCTTCAGGTATAATGACCGGTTGTACTATCTATTGTTCATGTTCAATCTCACTTGTTTCTTGATTGAGATTGGTATGATTATAAGTGCTTGGTTTAGCTTGATTTGTTGGTATTAGTTCATTTGTTTGTTCATGTTGGGTTCAACAATTGATAAACTAAAGCTTTCCAAACCACAATGAAAGCCAATTGAAGATCTGATTGTACAAGTTCAGAGACCAAGTTGACAAACAGAACAAAACAAACACAAGACAAAGTCAACAAGACAAAGTCAACATCAAGACCTTCATGATGTAATAACATTATAAATAGAACAACTAGTGCCTTTTGTAATGGGTGGTTATTGCAAAGTGCGTGAGTGGCTGGTTGTTCTTAAGTGTGTGTTTTTCATGGTGTAAATCACCAGCCAAGGAGAAATTCTCTCCTTTGGGTGGGTTTGATGTTCATCCATCTTTGTATATGTTTCTTCATTGTAATTTGTTATTCAACATCAATGAAATCATAACATTATATGTTACACACACATCCTTGTTCTTTGATTCACACACTTCCACCCATCTTTAATTTTGAATTTTCGGATCTGAAAAGTACATGAATCCTAAGATCCAAGCCACTTTTGTGTTTTTTGGGCCACGTTTGTGTCTTGTGCAAATGCGGCTGAGTTCCAGTGGTCCACAAATGTGGATGTTTTGGGATTCAATGCGGATGAGTGCAAGAGTTGTAAGTCAACAAATGCGGATGTTGTGGGAGTTAATGCGGATGAAGGCAAATTATAACCTCAAATGCGGATGACCTATCTCACAAATGCTGATGTTGATTAAACAAATGCGGCTGTTGAACATGCAAAATGCAGCTATTTTAACACACAAATGCGGATGCTTATCTCAACAAATGCGGATGTTAATCACCCAAATACGGCTGCTTGATCAACAAAATGGGCAAAACCTGGGCTACGAGCCTCCGTTTCTGACGTGCTACCAGTCAAAACGGCGTAGGCGGGTTATCCCATTATTTTTCCAAAATAAGGCCTCTAAATGGGTTTTTGGGCCACTTTTGTGTTTTTGAGCTTTGATTTCCTTCCATGTACTGCATCACAAATGCTCATGTTTTAAGTAACTAATGCAAATGTTAGCTTACTTCAAACAAATGAACATCCAACATCAACATCAACATCAACAACAACATCAACAACATCAACAACATCAACATCAACAACAACATCATCAACAACATCAGCATCAACAACAACATCAGCATCAACAACAACATCAGCATCAACAACAACATCATCAACAACATCAACATCAACATCAACAACAACAACATCATCAACAATAACAATATCAATGAATAGATGCCTACAATAAACAAAAAACAAGAAACATGATGAATACGGATGATTGCAACCAACAGGCACATCCAATTTCACATTCAATAGAAAAGAAGATATCAACCTTGGTCATATTATCACTGATCCATTCAAGGATTTGTACAACTGTTAGAAACTCTTTCTGAAGTACTTGGAACCATCCATTATCAAGTTAATTCTGAGATTCAAAGAGTTGAAGTGTCTTCAAGACTGACTTATATTCCTGATGCTATTTATTGAAGTTCAAAGCCTCATCATATGCCTAATACATTTTAATCCTTTGAGTGTGATATGAACAAACAGTAATCCAAAAGTGATACACCTCATATCCAATACGTTAAGTATTCTTAAAGAGATTCTATCTTTTATCAGAAATACATTAGGAGAAGCTTAATCTGAGGGGGAGAACTATAGTGAATTGTGTTAGAACATCAGTTGATCAAGAAGACATGTGACAGAGAAGATCTTTAAGTCAAAGTTTGGCAAGCATCAGTTTAAGGGGAGTATTGTTGGGTTCAACAATTGATAAACTAAAGCTTTCCAAACCACAATCAAAGCCAACTGAAGTTCTCATTGTACAAGTTCAGAGACCAAGTTGATAGACATAACAAAACAAACACAAGACAAAGTCAACAAGACAAAGTCAACATCAAGACCACAAGAAAAGTCAAAATTAGTTCATGATGTAAAAACATTATAAATAGAACCACTAGTGCCACTTGTAATGTGTGGTTAATTGCAAAGTCTGTGAGAGCTGGTAGTTCTTAAGTGTGTGTTTTTCATGGTGTAAATCACCACCCAAGGAGAAATTCTCTCCTTTGGGTGGGTTTGATGTTCATCCATCTTTGTATATGTTTCTTCATTGTAATTTGTTATTCAATATCAATGAAATCATAACATTATACGTTACACACACATCCTTGTTCTTTGATTCACACACTTCCACCCATCTTTAATTTTGAATTTTCAAATCTGAAAAATACATGAATCCTAAGATCCAAGCTCAACGAAACTGAAATATTGATTCAGCAGTTCAGTTCTCACATTATCCCATTCATCTCTATGACCCTCAGATTGGACATCATCATCTTCTAATCTTTCTATTCAACTAAGTCTAATTCTTTGTTTAGTCTCTTTATTTCCTCTGCTTGTTCATTGATTATTCTTTTCAAAGAAT
Source organism: Flaveria sonorensis (assembly GCA_025506505.1). Classification (NCBI taxonomy): domain Eukaryota; kingdom Viridiplantae; phylum Streptophyta; class Magnoliopsida; order Asterales; family Asteraceae; genus Flaveria; species Flaveria sonorensis. The sequence continues at coordinate 32,419,293 of CM046438.1, read as the reverse complement.
CAATCACTTCATTTTTTGCTTCTGTCTGATTTGTCAAATAATTCACATCCAATTTTGCTATGTTCACTTCTTCAACTTTGGTTTGACTTCATTCCTTGACTAATCAAGCTGTTGTTCAAGAAATTGAACAATTAGCTTTTATTCTTTTTGATCTGCCTCAAGCATTTATATTTCTTGATCTTTAGCTTTTAGCTTGTCTTTGAGCCTTTTAGCCCTTTGATTTGAGTTTTCAATCAGTTTGTTGTATTTAGTGAATAGGAATACTTTTGAGTATTCAATATTTTCTTTATTGGGTATGTCTACTGATTGACTAGCTGTTGTTTTAACTTGCTCAGATTGGTTAAATGGATGATCTTGCATTGTTTGCTCTTCTGTTTGGTGTCTTGATGATGTACCAGTTTCTTCATAATTGTGAGCTGCTTCAGCTATTGATGCATCAAGATCTCTAAACATGGATGATAATGTTTGTTGATCTGAGTTTAGTGGGTTGTATGTTGGTGAGGAATGTCATGCTCAAAGTGAAGTGGATCTTGTTCTTATGCTTCTACATGAACTTGTTCTTGGTTTTGTTGAATAATAGGAGCATCTTATTGAATGATAGGAGCAGGTTGGATGATGGGAGCTTCATGAAGCACATTTTGATAAATCATTATTGGTTCTCCTTGTCCAGGTATTCTCAAATAGACCTCGACAAGAGGAATGTTGTAATTGATCATGTGTGGTGGTATTGGAACATCATCTCCATGGTACAAACTAGATTTGATTTTGTTAAACACATGTTCATTGAAATGAACAGGATCAAAGATAGCATCTTCTCTTAGGATGTTGGGAATGAGATCATTGATGATTAACTGCAAGAATCTTGGGTACATTTGGAACTTGTTTCTTACTTTAGTTAGATTGTACACCATTCCATTTAGAATTTGAATAACAAAATTGAATGGTCTTCTAGCAATGATACTGGCTATGGCTGATGAACTTCTTAAAGAAGTGGCATCCCATCTAGTCTTTTGGTTGGTCATTGTTTTCTAATAAGTGTGCATAAGGAATCTGAATTGAGCACACATATATGACTTCTTGATCTACTTTCTTTTAATCGTACTAGTGTATCTAATTTGTCTAAAAACTTGTAGTATGTAGTTTTTATCAAACGCTATTGGCCCATTGGCAGTTTTATCTTCCAATTGCAAAACTCTCCAAATCACATCTTCTAAGACTATGATTTGATGATCATAGACTATAAAAACAATAACTTGCTGATCTTGATCATTTTCTAGATGTGCATTACTCCAGAACTACACAATATGATCTTGATATATTTCAGGTCTCATGGTCATGGCATGAAACAACCTTGTTTGTCTGATTGCATTTATCATGTCTCTGTAGTTTTCAAATTTTCGAGAATTAGAATTGAGAAATGCACAGATGTTATGGTCTCTTACAAACACTAAATTGGCTATATCTACAATGCAAAACAAAGATGAGTTAGTACTTGTGCTATTTAAGGAATGATCAGTGTTGATATTGTAGGGTTCAGGGGTATCTTGGTTAGGCTTATTTTATCAAAACAGTTTTGATAACATATTAATATTATTAATAATATATAACGTAGCAGAGTAAGAATAAAATATCAGAGTGAACCCGTCAGGATCTAGGGTTACAAACATTACTAATACAGATAAATAATTATCCTACTGATGAGATAATTATACCTTGGTGGTTAATGATCAACCATTTGAGACACCGAGGGTTCAACGATAGATTGCTAGAACACGAACGAACACAAGCAGGAACACAATCAGATGGCTCAGGTCGCGATCTGTATTACGGGTTTGGGATGTCACGATCACACAAGTCCTGCTAGTGGCGATGGTGGGATTGTTTTGGAGTTTGCAAACAAGAAAATTATAAGTTTTGCTTTTGGGGTTTTGCAATCAAGAGAATATATTCTCTTGACTGCAGTAAACGTAAAACAATAATAAATTGGGTGAAGGGTTTTTACCTTAATGATCCCATTATATTGACATTTAATCCCTAGCGGGCCTCGGGACCGGTCGGATTGGTTTAGCCCATGATTAAACCGAATTCCGTAACATCAATGCTTAATAAATGAATGTTTACTAATAATTAATAGTTGTATTAATTATTGAATACCCGGTTAATATAATTATACGATATAATTATATCTCGTATATTGTTCGTAATACCAATTAATCAAATTAAGTGGGTTTTAAATTCTTTGGCGAAGGTGTAACTCTTACAGGACATAGCTCAGTTGGCAACGTGACGTAATCAAACCCGTACCTAATCCAACATTTGATTTGGTGTCCATGGGTATTGTATGATGATTTGATTAATGAGTATGAAGATTTGCTTATACAAAATCGAACCCGTACCTAATCCAACACTTGATTTGGTGTTCATGGGTATTGTATGATGATTTGATTGATGAGTTTGAAGATTTGCTTATACAAGTAAAATTATCAAATTTTGTTTAAACATGTTTGTTTAGCAAGTTAGAATGCTAAAACTATTTTTGCTTGGTTGGCAACATGTGTTTTGATCATTTGAGTGTTGACTTTGATGAAATTTTGCAAAAGGTCAATTATAGTAAAATTTTGATTTGCAAACATCACTTCATATTTGCTAAGTTAATGCTAAAAAATGAGATTTTAATGCTAAAATTTTGTTTCTCTTCAGTTGTTTCAACAACTGCTGTTTCACTTCATACAACTGAAGCCAAAACCATGTCTTCAGTAGTTTTACAACTACTGATGACTAACACCAAATCTTCAGTTGTTTACAACACCTGAAGCCAAAACCATGTCTTCAGTAGTTTCATAACTACTGATGACTAATACCAAGTCTTCAGTTGTTACAACTTCTGAAAGTTAATACCAGGTCTTCAGTTGTTTTCAAACAACTGATGACAGCACCAACACTTTCAGTCATTTTATATCAGCCTTTTCTTACCCTATACATACCTAAACCTAATTTCAAACGTTTCATTAGCCGTTTTATGTCCTTCACTCTCTCAACAATGGCGACCATGAAACTCAAACCCAGACACAACTGTGTTGCCTACCTCTCGAAATCGGCCTTTTGGAACAAATTTGATAATGCCATCGATCTTATGGTAGATTCCCAGTACCGAACCGCTTTTCTTCTGAATCCTACCATATACCCCGATTCCCTAAGCCAATTCTGGACCAACGTCTCTGTGCAAACTGGTGAGAATGATCGCCAAATCACTCTCCAGTCGTTGGTTAACCAGAAACAGGTGGTCATCACTCCAGACATCATTCGACAAACCCTAAATCTACATGATGCCACCTGTGTCACCGAATACCCGAAAGGCACAATTGATATGTCTTTCATCAATAACGGGTATGAAGGAGACTTAAGTGCTACCACCATTCTGAAGAAGCACTTCCATGATGCTGAATGTCTTATATTCCAAATGGTGAATGTCTGCCTTGCACCAAAAACCTCCTCATTGGATCAGATGTCCTCCCGATGGCAACAGGTATTATACTCTATCTTTGAACGACAAAATCTAAATTTTTCTGAGATAGTTTTCATGGAACTAAAGGATCTGGCTTTGAAACCTGTGGCAAACAGATGGATTTTATATCCCAGGTTTCTCATGGCCATAATTTTAAATCAGCTAAAATCAGACGGCCTTGTTGGCCTTGGAGTCCCTGCTCCGGCTGTATTGCCTGAAGTATACTACAGGCACAACTCTGACCCTACACTGAAAGGGGCTGCCCGGCTGCTAAAACCCAAGCAGCGGGAACCCACAGCCTCTACTTCCAGATCCAAAGTCCCCACCAAACCCAACACCAAAAAGCCCAAAAAGGCTACTCAGGGAGATGAGTCCCCTGAGGATGCCCCTGTACCACCAATACAGGAAACACTTACTGGTTCTAACCCCCCAGTAGTGTCAAAGACTCCACCAGCCTTAGCCGCTCAGGCTTCCTCTCCACAGGATCCTGATGCAACCATAATTGGGGATACCACAATGCTGGAACCTATCTCCATTGAGAAGGTTACCATTGAAGAGCACCAGTCACCCCGGGTGCAATCTGCTTCAAACCTATCTCCAAATGCAACCGCCCCTCAAAGCCCAACCATTATAGTTGCACAAGTGCTGAGTCAGCTGCATTCCTCTCCTCCTCCCCAGAAACCAATTACAATGGGGAGAACCTCAGCAGCTGAGGAAGAGGACCAAAATGCTGCTGATAACCCACAGCACAGGGGTTATAATGTTCAATCTCCCCGTGTAGAGGAGGAGGTTAGAACATCTGGTGAGGCTGCCACTGATTCAGCAAATGAACAAGATGCAGTTGGTAACATCTCTAAGACCTCACCAGAGGCAACTGCTGATGAAGGACTCAGTCCTGAGGCAGGAAGTCCCCAGAACCAAGAACAAGGGGCACATGCTACAACTGATCTACACTCAGGGCATGTACATCCTGATTCAATCAGGAGGTCAGGTGATTCAGCAAAGACTGATGATGACCTGGGCTTTTTCTTTGATGTCTTAGCCCATAACACAATCCTTGAGGCTGAGGTGAGCAGACTCAAAGAACTGCTTGCCAAAATGTCTCAGGATCAAAGTGCATCTGCCCTAATAAACCCACAGATGGCACCTTCATCTGAAGGTTCACCAAACACTCAGCCACTACACTCAACTGAGCCACCAGCCACTGCTTTTGGCACCACCTCTCAGGGACAGAACCCCTCTGAGCAGATGGTTGCTACCTTTCAACATTCCTTACCTCTCATCACTCCCATCATCAATGAGACTGTGCATAAAGCCATTGATGCGAGGATCTCCTCAAATCTACAAACACTTGTTGATGATGCTGTGCAAAAGAAGCTTTCTGCCATTCAAATCCCTGAACCCAATGCACCCAAAAAGGGGGAGTCTAAGGCAGTGAAAGAAAGAAAGAGAAAGAGAGTGGAAGATGGGAAACAAGAGAAAGAAAAGGAGTTAGAAAAGGAAAAACAGCTGATCACATACAAGAGAAAGAAAAGTGCTGAAACTCAAAAGCCTGATGAAGAGAAATCATTGGAAGATCTGATTAAAGAAGCTGATGAAGCTCACAGCAGATCAATGGACAGAATAATAGACCAACTCTTTAGACAAGGCTTTGATACAGCTACTTTAGACACTGAGATCAGAAGGCTGGAGATTAAAGAGATACAAGAAAGATGGGCCAGTTACAGTGTGATGGAAAGGGAGAGGTTGGAGATAATGATCAGGTTTATTGCAAAATACTTGGGAAGATCATTAATTGAGATTAAATCATGGACCAGAGACAGTATTCTGGCAATAACCACCAGAATCTGTGCTTCTGAAGAATTCAATAAGGGGTTGATTATCGAAGCCTTAGATGAAGCAGGTGCTGGGAAGAGAACTGATATGGCCAAGCTTTCCAAAGCCAAACTTACCACAAAAATGCTAGATCAGCCTTCCCAAACTCCCTCTCAAAAACAACCAACCCCACAACTCTCCAAACCAATCCCTAAACCTAAACTTAAACCAACTCAACCCTCAAAACCAACTCCCTTACCCCAAAAACCACCTCAAACCACATCCAATGATGCACCCAGAAGGAGGAGAAGGGTGTTGAGGATGGAAGAAGAAGAAGAAGAAGATGATGAAGAAGACAGTCTGCCAATCTCTGCTGTTCTAAAAATACCTGAGCCCAGAAGTCAACAAATGATCACACCAGACTTTCAGAGGCAAATGGTGAAAGTTAAGATTGAAGAAGAAGAACAGCAGAAACAGCACGATGAGCAACTTTTGAAGATGGTTGACAAAGAGTTTCCTCAGTCATCATCTATACAAGCCATGAAGAAACACTCTCAAAGGCTGTATGCTCTCAGGTATACCTTTCAATATCAAAAGGAGAGAGTAAGGATTTGGCCAGACCCCAGGGTTAGTTCTAGAATTCATAAGAAATCCATACCAAGTAGATACAATGGCCAAGTGAGAAAGACCATAGATGCTATTATTATGTTGGCCATTGTAGTCTCACCCTGGGAGATACTTGAAGACTTCAAGAGAGCCTACAAGTCAAAGATGACCCCTCAAACTCTAATGGAGAACAAAATGGTCAAGAAGGGGTTGTTATACAAGAGGCTTGAAGAGATCAAGAAAAATGAACTCCAGTTGTTATTAGAAGGGACTCACCCAGATGAATTTGCTTACAGAGAGATAACAACTGTTGAGTTGAAAAATAGAAAGACGTTAAAGTACCTATCAGAGTACTATGGCCCAGAGTTCTTCTTCGAAGGAGAAGCAGAAGAACTCACTAAGGAGAAACAAGTTGTTCTCCTTGAGGCCTACGTCAGAGAGTCTTATAGACTCATCAATGGGAAGTAGGTTTCATGGTTGGGATAACAGCTCTGTGTCCAGTTCCCCAAGACAGAGTTCCCTTCCATCCTTTGACATTCACATCTACTAAAACCTGTTCCCTGGCCTGTGCTTATCTGATATCTCTGAAGCTGATCAAGAGAGTATTTCTGCCAAGAATAAGTGGGACCTCAATAAGCTTAAAGGTTTTGGCTGCATTGGTTCAGGGGGAGTTTGTTGGACCAAAAGAACCAATAAGCCTGATCAGAAAAACCTTTAAGTCCCACAGACATTACAACAACTGAAGTAGTCTGCAACAGCTGAAGACATCAACTGATAACAAGGTCTGAAGACAAAGTCTGAAGTGAAAGAGCTGAAGACAAAGTCTGAAGTGAAAGAGCTGAAGACAAAGTCTGAAGTGAAAAAGCTGAAGACAAAGTCTGAAGCTAAAGAACTGAAGACAAAGTCTGAAGACAAAAGCTGAAGACAAAGACTGAAGACCAAGTTTCAGATGTTGTCACAACAGCTGAAGAAGAACTCTTCAGTAGTTGTGATGGTTTCCTTTCAGTAGTTTTATGTTTCTAGTACTTGTAGTTTCAGTAGTTTTAGTTTCATCTTGTACTTAGCATACTCTGAGATGTTCTCAGTTGTTGTGAACATTCTTAGTAGTTTGCTTACTTTCAGTTGTTTGTAATAATTCTGTTAGATGTCACCATCAAGTGACATCAGCAGACGTCACATTCCTCTATATAAGGAATGTTGACCTAATTGTAAGGTGTGCAGCTATAGCGAAACTTAGAAAAGCTTAGCAGCCGCCATACCGAAGCATTTGTGCATGAATGATATTATCCATTTTGCAGAAAACCCTCTTTCTCTATAACCGTGTACTGTTCCATTGAATATCTATTGTGTTCTTGCGATATTTATCTAATTCTTGTTCTAATTCCGCTGCGATTCAACTCTAATTGATCAAACTTAGATCACTGATCCTGACAAATGGTATCAGAGCGGGTTAATCATTGATCGGTTTAACAATTGATCATTGAAACTGCTATTTTGATATCTAAAGTTTGATCGAATTAGCATATTTGCAAGAATTGGTTATAGAGATTGGTCTTCTGCTGCTTCTGGTTAGTCAATTTGAGTTTCTTCTTGGTTCATATTGAGTTTGTTGTGTTTTTGTGCCAAATCTGTTGAAACTTGATTGAATTGGTTTGAATCTGAGAATGACTACTCCTTCTAATGACCCTCACAATACTGGCTCCTCAACCAAGCCTCCGATGCTGGTTAGTAGTGAGTATAACATATGGCAACGAAGAATGCTCCATCACCTGTCTGTTAACAGTTCAGGTTGTTGGACATCTGTGGTTCACGGTCCACACAAGCCTATGGTGAACAATCCGGAGACCAACCAAATGGTTCCGAAGAAGAAGGAGCAATACTCAGATGAATATCGTAAACTGTTTGAGATTGATGCTAAAGCCCATGGAAGTCTGGCCATGGCACTGCCGTATGAAATCTATTATGGGCTTATGCATCATGAAATTGCTCATGACCTCTGGAATGCTTTGAAGGAACAATTCGGAGGAACTGATGAGGTCTTAGCAAACAACAGAGAAATCCTCGCCCAACAATATGAGACATTCTCTCATAGGAAGGGTGAGACACTGACTCAACAGTTTGAGCGTTTCTCCTGCTTGATCTCTGAGCTGAAAATGGTCAAGCATGAGTATACTAACAGCCAGATGAACAACAGATTCCTCAGATCACTGCCTGAGAGATGGGACATATACACCATTGTCCTACGCTCCAGTGCAAATCTGGATAGCCTATCTCTCACCCAACTCCATGGGAAACTGCTTACATTTGAAAGAGAGATAGAGCAGAAAAGGAAACCGGCATCATCAGGAAAGCTCACTGATGACTTTGTACCAGGGAACACTGCCTTGGTCGGTCATGAGTCAGAATATGCTGGATCAGAAAGCCATTATGATGAGCATATAGATTTCTCTTCAAACAGTTCTGATCATGCATTTGTTGGTGTTGACAGTCATTCTAGGTGTAATAGTGATAATTTATGCTTTATCATGGATGATTTGATGGGTATTGTTGATGATGATTTAGAAGAGATGGATATTTTGAGCCAAATGGCCTTGATCAATATCAGATCTCAAAAGTTCTACAAGAGAACTGGTAGGAAATTTCCAGGACTCTCTGGCAAAACCAAAGTTGGTTTTGACAAGAGTAAGTTGAGGTGTCACAAATGCCACAGGCTTGGGCACTTTGCAATAGTAGATCAACTGGATCTAACTCCTCTGCACCCTTTGTGACCTTTCCAAGCAATAGTTCACAAAACAAAGGGCAACATCCTGCTAGTTCTGGTCATCACTCACAACCTCAATCTCCTGCATATTTTGTCTCTCAGGGTCCAATGCCATATCCATATCCCTGCTATTACATGCCACAGCCAAATCCAGTTCAAGTTCCTATAGCACAACAACCTCAAGCCCTACCTGAGCCTCAACCATCTCCATCACAATCTCAACCTCATCACAGCTTCTTCACACCAGGAGTTGTTGACTGGAGCAGCTCACCAGATGATCTTTCTGGTTTCAATGAGCAATTATTTGCTGGTGCTGGTCAACATGGTGGTGACATCCTTTTGGGAATCTTGCTCTCATGGCCCTGGAGTCTACTGAGGGTTCCTGCTCCAATGCATCATCTTCACAGGTAACCCAGGTATCTTCTGAGGCTAAAGCCAAGTTATGTTCTGAATCATGCATAGCTTCCTTTGTCTCTATTAGAGAGGCAAATGTAGTTTTAATCAATCAAAATCTTGAGCTTGAGAAAACTATTTCCAAAAGAAAAGCTGAGTATGAGTCTGCTCTTAATGACAAAGATGATGAGATTTACAAGCTTAAATGCCAACTAAATGATGAAAAGGCTAAGGTAGAGGTCATACTTGAGAACCACAGAAATCTCAAAGAGACACTTGCAGCTACCCAAGTTGAGTGTGACCGCTGGGTAACATCCTGCAAGGGATTTGAAATGCTTCTCAGCAAGCAAACAGCTTCAAATGTGAAGTTTGGAATAGGTTACAATCATACTGCACCACCTACTGATTTTACTTCAAAATCAATAGTAAAATCTGAAGGTGAAAGTAATTTCCAAACCACATCATCATGTGATTCATCCTCAAATGATTATACAAAATCAGAGGATGAAGTCAGTGTTAAGATCTCAGCAAATCAATTGCCTGATGGTTTAAATGCTGATAAACACATGAAGCTGAGCAATTCAGATGTTGTCCCTCAAAGTACTCCAAGTACTGAAGGGCAAGTCACAACATCTGAAAAGCATTTCAAATCTGCTGAAATAAAAGGATTAACAACTGCTGAGGAATCTATCATACGGTCTTTCAGGACGGATAGAGAACAGCTGAAGAACAAGTCTTCAGTTGTTACCAATCCTTCAGTACTTAACACAAGTACTGAAAGGAGGAAAGTACTGAAGATCACACCTTCAGTAGTTTCCACTTCAGCAGTTAATCAATCCAAGATGAAGAATAAGCCATGTGAAATATGTGGTAAATTCAATCATCTATCTGATGAATGCTGGTACAAAAAGGGTTCCAAACTCAACAGAGATAAGCTCATTAAAGAAGAGATTAATAAAATGAAAAATGAGTTTGAGACCAAGTTTGTACCACAGTCATCTCAAACTGATAAACCCAAGGCCTGCCAAAATCCAAAAGGAAGGATGGGGTTTATCAGAAAACAGCTGATAGTGTTCCTCATGATAAACATCAGACTAAGTCTGTGAATTTCAAGGAGGAAATGGTGGGTCACAGGAACTCATCAAAAACAAGTACTGATGTGTCAAATGAGCTAAAGGCTTTAGCAACAAATCAGACACAACTTGTTATGATGGTTCAGCATTTGTTGGGGAGAGTTAACCAACTAGATGCACCTGTGATCAAACCACTGAAAAGGAAATCCAAGCCTAAATCTAAGAAATCCATTTCAGCACCATCTCCACCTTCATCAGCTGTTGATCATGAGAAACAAGTTATGGTTAAATCTGTTGATGAAAACAGACCCAAAACCAAAAAGGTTTGGGTCTCTAAAGCAAACTAGTTTCTTATGATAAATGCAGGGTTCTTCAGCATGCCAAAGAAGCATCTGGTATGTAGACAGTGGAGGATCTATGCATATGACTGGGAGCAGTTCTCTTCTTAATGACTACTCTCAAGGAAAGAAGGGATTTGTCTCATTTGGAAATGATGCTAAGGGTTACATCATCGGGAAAGGATTTGTGTCAAATGGAGTAATCAGATTTGATGATGTTAACCATGTGGAGAATCTCAAGTATAATCTACTGAGTGTCAGTCAGATGTGTGATAAAGGGCATGTTGCACTTTTCACAAGCCAGAACTACCGGATTCTGTCTTCCAAAGTTCTGAGGCTGATTGACAAGGTATTGGATGAACATACTCTCCTGAAGGCCAACAGGATAGGAAGAGTATATGCCTTGGATTTTCAAAGAAGATTGATTTAAAAGGTCATCCTTGCCTGTTCTCCAAGGCCTCTCCTCAGGAATCTAAACTGTGGCATAGAAGGCTGGGTCATGTTAATCTCAAAAACATGAATCAGCTGATCCATAATAGTTTAGTGAGAGGTCTACCAATAAGTGACAACTACTGATGATCTCAGTCAACAAGTACTGATGAGCATTCGTATACTATTGTCACAAATAAGTACTGATAAGTTCTTTTATCATCTGTAGTTTTCATAACTACTGAAGACTAAATTACTTAAAAGTACTGAAGTACTCTATCTGTTGAAAAGAACTGATGTAGTTACAACTACTGATGTCAGTATAACAGATAAGTACTGATGACCAATGAAACATCTGAAAATCAGACAAAAAGTCTGATAAGTGTTGAGGTCAGAATGAAATAGCTGATGAGCTAAGAATTAACGACAACAGCTGATGAGAAACTTTTCTCTTCAGTTGTTTCTACAACTGCTGTTTCACTTCATACAACTGAAGCCAAAACCATGTCTTCAGTAGTTTTACAACTACTGATGACTAACACCAAATCTTCAGTTGTTTACAACACCTGAAGCCAAAACCATGTCTTCAGTAGTTTCATAACTACTGATGACTAATACCAAGTCTTCAGTTGTTACAACTTCTGAAAGTTAATACCAGGTCTTCAGTTGTTTTCAAACAACTGATGACAGCACCAACACTTTCAGTCATTTTATATCAGCCTTTTCTTACCCTATACATACCTAAACCTAATTTCAAACGTTTCATTAGCCGTTTTATGTCCTTCACTCTCTCAACAATGGCGACCATGAAACTCAAACCCAGACACAACTGTGTTGCCTACCTCTCGAAATCGGCCTTTTGGAACAAATTTGATAATGCCATCGATCTTATGGTAGATTCCCAGTACCGAACCGCTTTTCTTCTGAATCCTACCATATACCCCGATTCCCTAAGCCAATTCTGGACCAACGTCTCTGTGCAAACTGGTGAGAATGATCGCCAAATCACTCTCCAGTCGTTGGTTAACCAGAAACAGGTGGTCATCACTCCAGACATCATTCGACAAACCCTAAATCTACATGATGCCACCTGTGTCACCGAATACCCGAAAGGCACAATTGATATGTCTTTCATCAATAACGGGTATGAAGGAGACTTAAGTGCTACCACCATTCTGAAGAAGCACTTCCATGATGCTGAACGTCTTATATTCCACATGGTGAATGTCTGCCTTGCACCAAAAACCTCCTCATTGGATCAGATGTCCTCCCGATGGCAACAGGTATTATACTCTATCTTTGAACGACAAAATCTAAATTTTTCTGAGATAGTTTTCATGGAACTAAAGGATCTGGCTTTGAAACCTGTGGCAAACAGATGGATTTTATATCCCAGGTTTCTCATGGCCATAATTTTAAATCAGCTAAAATCAGACGGCCTTGTTGGCCTTGGAGTCCCTGCTCCGGCTGTATTGCCTGAAGTATACTACAGGCACAACTCTGACCCTACACTGAAAGGGGCTGCCCGGCTGCTAAAACCCAAGCAGCGGGAACCCACAGCCTCTACTTCCAGATCCAAAGTCCCCACCAAACCCAACACCAAAAAGCCCAAAAAGGCTACTCAGGGAGATGAGTCCCCTGAGGATGCCCCTGTACCACCAATACAGGAAACACTTACTGGTTCTAACCCCCCAGTAGTGTCAAAGACTCCACCAGCCTTAGCCGCTCAGGCTTCCTCCTCCACAGGATCCTGATGCAACCATAATTGGGGATACCACAATGCTGGAACCTATCTCCATTGAGAAGGTTACCATTGAAGAGCACCAGTCACCCCGGGTGCAATCTGCTTCAAACCTATCTCCAAATGCAACCGCCCCTCAAAGCCCAACCATTATAGTTGCACAAGTGCTGAGTCAGCTGCATTCCTCTCCTCCTCCCCAGAAACCAATTACAATGGGGAGAACCTCAGCAGCTGAGGAAGAGGACCAAAATGCTGCTGATAACCCACAGCACAGGGGTTATAATGTTCAATCTCCCCGTGTAGAGGAGGAGGTTAGAACATCTGGTGAGGCTGCCACTGATTCAGCAAATGAACAAGATGCAGTTGGTAACATCTCTAAGACCTCACCAGAGGCAACTGCTGATGAAGGACTCAGTCCTGAGGCAGGAAGTCCCCAGAACCAAGAACAAGGGGCACATGCTACAACTGATCTACACTCAGGGCATGTACATCCTGATTCAATCAGGAGGTCAGGTGATTCAGCAAAGACTGATGATGACCTGGGCTTTTTCTTTGATGTCTTAGCCCATAACACAATCCTTGAGGCTGAGGTGAGCAGACTCAAAGAACTGCTTGCCAAAATGTCTCAGGATCAAAGTGCATCTGCCCTAATAAACCCACAGATGGCACCTTCATCTGAAGGTTCACCAAACACTCAGCCACTACACTCAACTGAGCCACCAGCCACTGCTTTTGGCACCACCTCTCAGGGACAGAACCCCTCTGAGCAGATGGTTGCTACCTTTCAACATTCCTTACCTCTCATCACTCCCATCATCAATGAGACTGTGCATAAAGCCATTGATGCGAGGATCTCCTCAAATCTACAAACACTTGTTGATGATGCTGTGCAAAAGAAGCTTTCTGCCATTCAAATCCCTGAACCCAATGCACCCAAAAAGGGGGAGTCTAAGGCAGTGAAAGAAAGAAAGAGAAAGAGAGTGGAAGATGGGAAACAAGAGAAAGAAAAGGAGTTAGAAAAGGAAAAACAGCTGATCACATACAAGAGAAAGAAAAGTGCTGAAACTCAAAAGCCTGATGAAGAGAAATCATTGGAAGATCTGATTAAAGAAGCTGATGAAGCTCACAGCAGATCAATGGACAGAATAATAGACCAACTCTTTAGACAAGGCTTTGATACAGCTACTTTAGACACTGAGATCAGAAGGCTGGAGATTAAAGAGATACAAGAAAGATGGGCCAGTTACAGTGTGATGGAAAGGGAGAGGTTGGAGATAATGATCAGGTTTATTGCAAAATACTTGGGAAGATCATTAATTGAGATTAAATCATGGACCAGAGACAGTATTCTGGCAATAACCACCAGAATCTGTGCTTCTGAAGAATTCAATAAGGGGTTGATTATCGAAGCCTTAGATGAAGCAGGTGCTGGGAAGAGAACTGATATGGCCAAGCTTTCCAAAGCCAAACTTACCACAAAAATGCTAGATCAGCCTTCCCAAACTCCCTCTCAAAAACAACCAACCCCACAACTCTCCAAACCAATCCCTAAACCTAAACTTAAACCAACTCAACCCTCAAAACCAACTCCCTTACCCCAAAAACCACCTCAAACCACATCCAATGATGCACCCAGAAGGAGGAGAAGGGTGTTAAGGATGGAAGAAGAAGAAGAAGAAGATGATGAAGAAGACAGTCTGCCAATCTCTGCTGTTCTAAAAATACCTGAGCCCAGAAGTCAACAAATGATCACACCAGACTTTCAGAGGCAAATGGTGAAAGTTAAGATTGAAGAAGAAGAACAGCAGAAACAGCACGATGAGCAACTTTTGAAGATGGTTGACAAAGAGTTTCCTCAGTCATCATCTATACAAGCCATGAAGAAACACGCTCAAAGGCTGTATGCTCTCAGGTATACCTTTCAATATCAAAAGGAGAGAGTAAGGATTTGGCCAGACCCCAGGGTTAGTTCTAGAATTCATAAGAAATCCATACCAAGTAGATACAATGGCCAAGTGAGAAAGACCATAGATGCTGTTATTATGTTGGCCATTGTAGTCTCACCCTGGGAGATACTTGAAGACTTCAAGAGAGCCTACAAGTCAAAGATGACCCCTCAAACTCTAATGGAGAACAAAATGGTCAAGAAGGGGTTGTTATACAAGAGGCTTGAAGAGATCAAGAAAAATGAACTCCAGTTGTTATTAGAAGGGACTCACCCAGATGAATTTGCTTACAGAGAGATAACAACTGTTGAGTTGAAAAATGGAAAGACGTTAAAGTACCTATCAGAGTACTATGGCCCAGAGTTCTTCTTCGAAGGAGAAGCAGAAGAACTCACTAAGGAGGAACAAGTTGTTCTCCTTGAGGCCTACGTCAGAGAGTCTTATAGACTCATCAATGGGAAGTAGGTTTCATGGTTGGGATAGCAGCTCTGTGTCCAGTTCCCCAAGACAGAGTTCCCTTCCATCCTTTGACATTCACATCTACTAAAACCTGTTCCCTGGCCTGTGCTTATCTGATATCTCTGAAGCTGATCAAGAGAGTATTTCTGCCAAGAATAAGTGGGACCTCAATAAGCTTAAAGGTTTTGGCTGCATTGGTTCAGGGGGAGTTTGTTGGACCAAAAGAACCAATGAGCCTGATCAGAAAAACCTTTAAGTCCCACAGACATTACAACAACTGAAGTAGTCTGCAACAGCTGAAGACATCAAATGATAACAAGGTCTGAAGACAAAGTCTGAAGTGAAAGAGCTGAAGACAAAGTCTGAAGTGAAAGAGCTGAAGACAAAGTCTGAAGTGAAAAAGCTGAAGACAAAGTCTGAAGCTAAAGAACTGAAGACAAAGTCTGAAGACAAAAGCTGAAGACAAAGACTGAAGACCAAGTTTCAGATGTTGTCACAACAGCTGAAGAAGAACTCTTCAGTAGTTGTGATGGTTTCCTTTCAGTAGTTTTATGTTTCTAGTACTTGTAGTTTCAGTAGTTTTAGTTTCATCTTGTACTTAGCATACTCTGAGATGTTCTCAGTTGTTGTGAACATTCTTAGTAGTTTGCTTACTTTCAGTTGTTTGTAATAATTCTGTTAGATGTCACTATCAAGTGACATCAGCAGACGTCACATTCCTCTATATAAGGAATGTTGACCTAATTGTAAGGTGTGCAGCTATAGCGAAACTTAGAAAAGCTTAGCAGCCGCCATACCGAAGCATTTGTGCATGAATGATATTATCCATTTTGCAGAAAACCCTCTTTCTCTATAACCGTGTACTGTTCCATTGAATATCTATTGTGTTCTTGCGATATTTATCTAATTCTTGTTCTAATTCCGCTGCGATTCAACTCTAATTGATCAAACTTAGATCACTGATCCTGACAAATGGTATTAGAGCGGGTTAATCATTGATCGGTTTAACAATTGATCATTGAAACTGCTATTTCGATATCTAAAGTTTGATCGAATTAGCATATTTGCAAGAATTGGTTATAGAGATTGGTCTTCTGCTGCTTCTGGTTAGTCAATTTGAGTTTCTTCTTGGTTCATATTGAGTTTGTTGTGTTTTTGTGCCAAATCTGTTGAAACTTGATTGAATTGGTTTGAATCTGAGAATGACTACTCCTTCTAATGACCCTCACAATACTGGCTCCTCAACCAAGCCTCCGATGCTGGTTAGTAGTGAGTATAACATATGGCAACGAAGAATGCTCCATCACCTGTCTGTTAACAGTTCAGGTTGTTGGACATCTCTGGTTCACGGTCCACACAAGCCTATGGTGAACAATCCGGAGACCAACCAAATGGTTCCGAAGAAGAAGGAGCAATACTCAGATGAATATCGTAAACTGTTTGAGATTGATGCTAAAGCCCATGGAATTCTGGCCATGGCACTGCCGTATGAAATCTATTATGGGCTTATGCATCATGAAATTGCTCATGACCTCTGGAATGCTTTGAAGGAACAATTCGGAGGAACTGATGAGGTCTTAGCAAACAACAGAGAAATCCTCGCCCAACAATATGAGACATTCTCTCATAGGAAGGGTGAGACACTGACTCAACAGTTTGAGCGTTTCTCCTGCTTGATCTCTGAGCTGAAAATGGTCAAGCATGAGTATACTAACAGCCAGATGAACAACAGATTCCTCAGATCACTGCCTGAGAGATGGGACATATACACCATTGTCCTACGCTCCAGTGCAAATCTGGATAGCCTATCTCTCACCCAACTCCATGGGAAACTGCTTACATTTGAAAGAGAGATAGAGCAGAAAAGGAAACCGGCATCATCAGGAAAGCTCACTGATGACTTTGTACCAGGGAACACTGCCTTGGTCGGTCATGAGTCAGAATATGCTGGATCAGAAAGCCATTATGATGAGCATATAGATTTCTCTTCAAACAGTTCTGATCATGCATTTGTTGGTGTTGACAGTCATTCTAGGTGTAATAGTGATAATTTATGCTTTATCATGGATGATTTGATGGGTATTGCTGATGATGATTTAGAAGAGATGGATATTTTGAGCCAAATGGCCTTGATCAATATCAGATCTCAAAAGTTCTACAAGAGAACTGGTAGGAAATTTCCAGGACTCTCTGGCAAAACCAAAGTTGGTTTTGACAAGAGTAAGTTGAGGTGTCACAAATGCCACAGGCTTGGGCACTTTGCAATAGTAGATCAACTGGATCTAACTCCTCTGCACCCTTTGTGACCTTTCCAAGCAATAGTTCACAAAACAAAGGGCAACATCCTGCTAGTTCTGGTCATCACTCACAACCTCAATCTCCTGCATATTTTGTCTCTCAGGGTCCAATGCCATATCCATATCCCTGCTATTACATGCCACAGCCAAATCCAGTTCAAGTTCCTATAGCACAACAACCTCAAGCCCTACCTGAGCCTCAACCATCTCCATCACAATCTCAACCTCATCACAGCTTCTTCACACCAGGAGTTGTTGACTGGAGCAGCTCACCAGATGATCTTTCTGGTTTCAATGAGCAATTATTTGCTGGTGCTG
Source organism: Flaveria sonorensis (assembly GCA_025506505.1). Lineage (NCBI taxonomy): Eukaryota > Viridiplantae > Streptophyta > Magnoliopsida > Asterales > Asteraceae > Flaveria > Flaveria sonorensis. Next base: position 32,401,612 of record CM046438.1, on the reverse strand, counting down.
GTCAACATGGTGGTGACATCCTTTTGGGAATCTTGCTCTCATGGCCCTGGAGTCTACTGAGGGTTCCTGCTCCAATGCATCATCTTCACAGGTAACCCAGGTATCTTCTGAGGCTAAAGCCAAGTTATGTTCTGAATCATGCATAGCTTCCTTTGTCTCTATTAGAGAGGCAAATGTAGTTTTAATCAATCAAAATCTTGAGCTTGAGAAAACTATTTCCAAAAGAAAAGCTGAGTATGAGTCTGCTCTTAATGACAAAGATGATGAGATTTACAAGCTTAAATGCCAACTAAATGATGAAAAGGCTAAGGTAGAGGTCATACTTGAGAACCACAGAAATCTCAAAGAGACACTTGCAGCTACCCAAGTTGAGTGTGACCGCTGGGTAACATCCTGCAAGGGATTTGAAATGCTTCTCAGCAAGCAAACAGCTTCAAATGTGAAGTTTGGAATAGGTTACAATCATACTGCACCACCTACTGATTTTACTTCAAAATCAATAGTAAAATCTGAAGGTGAAAGTAATTTCCAAACCACATCATCATGTGATTCATCCTCAAATGATTATACAAAATCAGAGGATGAAGTCAGTGTTAAGATCTCAGCAAATCAATTGCCTGATGGTTTAAATGCTGATAAACACATGAAGCTGAGCAATTCAGATGTTGTCCCTCAAAGTACTCCAAGTACTGAAGGGCAAGTCACAACATCTGAAAAGCATTTCAAATCTGCTGAAATAAAAGGATTAACAACTGCTGAGGAATCTATCATACGGTCTTTCAGGACGGATAGAGAACAGCTGAAGAACAAGTCTTCAGTTGTTACCAATCCTTCAGTACTTAACACAAGTACTGAAAGGAGGAAAGTACTGAAGATCACACCTTCAGTAGTTTCCACTTCAGCAGTTAATCAATCCAAGATGAAGAATAAGCCATGTGAAATATGTGGTAAATTCAATCATCTATCTGATGAATGCTGGTACAAAAAGGGTTCCAAACTCAACAGAGATAAGCTCATTAAAGAAGAGATTAATAAAATGAAAAATGAGTTTGAGACCAAGTTTGTACCACAGTCACCTCAAACTGATAAACCCAAGGCCTTGCCAAAATCCAAAAGGAAGGATGGGGTTTATCAGAAAACAGCTGATAGTGTTCCTCATGATAAACATCAGACTAAGTCTGTGAATTTCAAGGAGGAAATGGTGGGTCACAGGAACTCATCAAAAACAAGTACTGATGTGTCAAATGAGCTAAAGGCTTTAGCAACAAATCAGACACAACTTGTTATGATGGTTCAGCATTTGTTGGGGAGAGTTAACCAACTAGATGCACCTGTGATCAAACCACTGAAAAGGAAATCCAAGCCTAAATCTAAGAAATCCATTTCAGCACCATCTCCACCTTCATCAGCTGTTGATCATGAGAAACAAGTTATGGTTAAATCTGTTGATGAAAACAGACCCAAAACCAAAAAGGTTTGGGTCTCTAAAGCAAACTAGTTTCTTATGATAAATGCAGGGTTCTTCAGCATGCCAAAGAAGCATCTGGTATGTAGACAGTGGAGGATCTATGCATATGACTGGGAGCAATTCTCTTCTTAATGACTACTCTCAAGGAAAGAAGGGATTTGTCTCATTGGGAAATGATGCTAAGGGTTACATCATCGGGAAAGGATTTGTGTCAAATGGAGTAATAGATTTGATGATGTTAACCATGTGGAGAATCTCAAGTATAATCTACTGAGTGTCAGTCAGATGTGTGATAAAGGGCATGTTGCACTTTTCACAAGCCAGAACTACCGGATTCTGTCTTCCAAAGTTCTGAGGCTGATTGACAAGGTATTGGATGAACATACTCTCCTGAAGGCCAACAGGATAGGAAGAGTATATGCCTTGGATTTTTCAAAGAAGATTGATTTAAAAGGTCACCCTTGCCTGTTCTCCAAGGCCTCTCCTCAGGAATCTAAACTGTGGCATAGAAGGCTGGGTCATGTTAATCTCAAAAACATGAATCAGCTGATCCATAATAGTTTAGTGAGAGGTCTACCAATAAGTGACAACTACTGATGATCTCAGTCAACAAGTACTGATGAGCATTCGTATACTATTGTCACAAATAAGTACTGATAAGTTCTTTTATCATCTGTAGTTTTCATAACTACTGAAGAC